>OZ038442.1:4218754-4236254 GCA_964036265.1 Daptonema setosum
ATTTCGGATTTTGAGTTTGTATGGCCCCTGTGTCTCACCATCCTTATCTCAAACCGCCAATATTTCTGCTTGCAGAAACAACATGCGGTCGTTAGGTGCAAATGTCTCGCGTATGAAGTGTCTCAGCGAAACCTGCTTAACCTAATGTTTAGGGAAGGCAGCACGCACTGGCGGACGAGCTAGTATCCCAAAGGGAGGGGAATTTCGTCAAAGAGGGGGGAATTGCCAGTTTTCAGGCCATTTTACCTACACCTAAGAGAACATTTTTTGAAAACGCCAAAGAGGGAAATTCCATTTTTCCACCCCTCCTCGTCAGCTAGTGGCAGCACGCATCCAGTTTGTGAGATATAAAATAGCAGTGCAGTCTCAACTCAATGTTGTTCTGCGCGCATACATACACTGGCGGATGAGAAAGGGGAGAAAATTTTTTTCCCATTCTTTGGCAGCACTAGCGGACGAGAATGGGGGGGGGGAAGTGGAATTCCCTCTTTTTGGCTGTTTCCAAAAGTTGAATTTGTTCCCTAAGATGTAGGTAAAATGGTCGGAAAACTGCCAATTCCCTCTCTTTGAAGAAATTCCTCTCCTTTTGTTGGAGGAGTTCGTCCGCCATTGCTTTGGCCGTTTCAGTAATTGCAATTTGTTTATTTAATATAGGCAAAACAGACTTGAAATTGCTAATTCCCGTCTTTTTGGCGAAATTCCCCTCCCTTTGGGAGAGTTGGCTCGTCCTCCTTTGTATGCACGCAGTTTTAGTCATTGGCTCTTGTTATCGGATCGATCTTAGGGGAAAACTATCAGTCACACTAGCGGACGAGAAGGGGTGGGAAAAGTGAAATTCCCCCTCTTTGGCCGTTTCAAAAAGTTGAATTTGTCCTCTAAGAAGTAGGTAAAATGACCAAATTTCTGTCAATTCCCTCTCTTTGAAAAAAATCCACTCCCTTTGAAGAATCAGCTCGTCCGCCAGTGATCAGTCATGACTCATGAGTGAATCTAATATATTAAAATCCATGTCCGTGTGTCTGTCACGCTGAGTATAAATATCAGAAACAAAATGTTCAGAACTTCTTTTCGCCATTTTTACGAAGGATTCATTCATCATGACCCTCTATCGATGCATGAAAATTATATTTGTCATCAACACCCTCAAAGACTCAGCCCATACTGAACCAAACAACATAACATTTTAATTTCTTCACTAACCAATTATCCGCTTAATCAAGCGCTCTTTTAACAATTAAAAAGCCACCTCAACCAGTAATTATGTTGGTCATAGTCTGCGGTGCCGGAAAATCACTCTCAACAATGAAAATCATCAACACCCTCTCACATGAGCACGTCAACTGAACGGTGACATGAACGGGTGTGAGATCTTCGGTAATATTGGTGAAACCATTTTATATTTCATCAATTAAATCTTTTTATATTATACTGTCACGGGTTATGATAACAGTACTTATCAACTTGATTTTGTAATTAACGGGTGTGAGAGAGTGCATCATGACGGGACGGGTAATAACAGTAAAAACTTTTTTAATTTTTTTGGATTTAATGAGACGGGTTGAGTTCGCAATCATAACATTAAATTTGGTTGTTAACGACTCTTATTTTAGGACAAGTTACATCGCAGGTCAGTGAAATTTTTATTGCAATGGTTAACTTTGCGAATATCACTCCCAGTTGCGCTGGAACGGGTTTCCAAATGAAAATTATGTAGGTTTGTAGAAAAGTTGTAATTTTTTAGTTGAACGCAGAAAGTTAAGCATCCGTTGCTTTGCAACGGGTTTACCCTAGTCTATATATAAATTAGACGATGTCCGTCTGTTTGTCTGTCTGTCACGCTTTCAGTATAAATATCGCGAAAGAACACTAAAAACCTTTCATTACTTCATGGAAACAACGAAATAAATCATCGCCTTCCCTTCAACCTGACCAGAATGTATGCACCTCAACCGAGGCTAAGGCCATGATAATTCGGTTAGGTCATGAAAATTGCGATCCATTATTTTTTTCATTCACTGATTATTTCTTCTCAACAAAGGTTGCAATCATCTGCACCCTCATCGAATAACTGAACTTACAGACCACAAAACTTTCGAGTAAACTTTATGAAAAACGTGTTTAGTCCATGATAATTGGTCATCGTTATCCACGCAGGATATTCCCCATTTACTGAACTGGAATTATCAATGATCTTAACAAAGATTGACGCTAATTATTTTGCCCACGGGGTCAGATGTTTATGAACGATTTCTTTGAAATGTTTAATTCCCATATTTTATCACATTCAGAAATGTCGAAGTCAATCATCAGCACCTAAATTTTATGTATTGTAATTTTAGTTAAGTTATAAATTACCATACATTTGAATGTACGTATTTAATTAAACGACGGGTTGTGTTGTGGAAAAGGGTGTGTGAAACTTCACGCCGTTAAGCTAAAACAAATCAAAGTAATGGATGAAATAAACTAATTTCAACGGGTGGGTAATTTCAACTGAATAATGAAATTATTGATACTCAACAAAACTGGAATTAATTATCGCATCATCAGGCATATGAAAAAATCCTGTGAATGGGCTAAAGAGAAGCTAATGACTAAGTAGATTGGTTTTGTCTGAGTTTGAATACAATAGTTGAGTTTAGTAAATTAAAAAAACAGTTGCGTAGCAACGGGTTTACCCTAGTATATGAAAAAATAAGTCCACTAAAATAAGTCTTACTTGAGCTTGTGCCAGGTAACTCTTTGGCGGACGAGCTAATCCTCCAAAGGGAGGGGAATTTAGTCGAAGAAGGGCGAGTTGCCAGGTTTAGGGCCATTTTACCTACACCTTAGGGAACAAACTCAAATTTTTGAAACCGTCAAAGAGGGTAATTTCCACTTTTCCGTTCTTCCCTCGTCCGCTGGTCTTAGATGCCACTCAGTGCAAGAAACAAAATTCATATTTCCGTGTAGTTATTTCGTAACGATAACGTCTACGGAAAAAACTTGATTATTTCCAGTGATAAATTGAACATTTGCTGATAAGCGCGATAGTTAAAACGAAAAGTCGGCGAAATATTCAACTTATTGACGACAATCGGAAGAATATTTTCTGGATGTTACGCAGCTTTTTTCAACGACTATTTAGCTCGGTTGGAATTTTTTTATTAGTCTTTTACCTAATTGTGTTTTGCTATTATTTTCCCGCATGCAGTAACAATTTTTATTTAAAGCAAACATTTTTTATATGTTGTTTTGCATGCAAAATTATTGCCCATAACGTCTGATAATGAAACATCACTAGCCTCAACTCAACTCGGTTGACACCATAGTTCAACTCAGTGTAGCATGAGATGATGATTGATGTGCGTGTTAACATTGATTGTCTGATGTTTCATTATCAGACGTTTTTTGGTAATTTTGTTGTTCGCAGAAACAACATACGGGCTTTAGAACATGAGTTGTTATTTTACTGTTATGGTTTCAGATTTCAATCTACAGTTTTCTTACATTGTCCTTACCCTCTCTGTTTGCGCAGCAGCAGTGCAATAAATATAAAAATGTTTGTATTTACTATTTATCTTAGAAACCTAACAAAATGCTGGTTATGTTAAATTTTTAACTATAAAAGAAAATTTCAATTATATTTACTCAACCACTCACCCCGCTCATTCATTGACTACCATTCACTCAATCACTTAACTCACTAACTCACTCGATCACTCACTCATTCACTCATTCACTCACTCATTCACTCACTCATTCACTCACTCATTCACTCACTCACTCACTCACTCATTCATTCACTTATTCACTCATTCGCTCACTCATTCACTCACACTATCATTCACTCACTCATTCACTCACTCACTCACTCACTCACTCACTCACTCACTCACTCACTCACTCACTCACTCACTCACTCACTCCCCACTCACTCACTCACACTCCAGTACCCTCTCGCCATGTATCAAGAGATCCCCGTACCACACAATTCACGGAAGGCCGTCTTCGGTGTCGGCTGCTTCTGGGGACCGGATGGCGTGTTTCCAGGTTATCCTTAGTAGAAGAGAAGGGATTTCCTCTCCCTCCATCTTTTTGGAGTTTGAAAAGTTCTCAAAACGGTTACGGTTGTAGGTAACAGGCCTCAAAACTGCCAATTTCCCTCTATTTGACGAAATTCCCATCCCTTCGGGGTTTGGCTCGTCCGCCAGTGCAGGTAGTTTTACAAGTGAATTTTATAATACAGTACATCAAAACTACTGCATGACAATACACTGATTTTCATCGTATCAATTCAATGTTTCATAGAATCGAAAACGTCTAGAACCACCCATATATTAGTCATCCTCAATTCAATATACCAGTTTTTAGGTAAACTTTTGTGAATACAAAATATAATTTAAGATGCAGGACAAAAAGTTACAGTTGTTGGTTATGTAGTAAGAGAAGTTTGACAGCAGTATGTGCGCTTATCTTAGAATCGTGATGTTGTTGTTGGAATATTCCATGATTTCACGTTATTCAGGTCTTCATGGTGTTTATCGAACGACAGTCGGTTATGCCGGTGGTGAACAGGCCAATCCTACCTATCGCAATATGTGGGTGACTGAATGACTGACTGACTGACTGACTGACGGACTGACTGACTGACTGACTGATTGACTGACTGATTAATTGACTGACTGACTGACTGACTGACTAACGGACCGTTTCAGTATGGACCATACTGAAGTAATTGAAATCGAATATTGTCCTGATGAAATCACTTATCAGCAGTTACTGAAGAAATTTTGGAACTGCAACGACAACATGTACACCAGACACGGCAAAAGACAATACATGTGAGTGAGCGAGCGAGTGAGCGAGCGAGTGAGTGAGTGAGTGAGTGAGTTAGTGAGTGAGAGAGTGAAAGAGTTAGTGAGTGAGTGAGTGAGTGAATGAGTGAGTGAGTGAGTGAGTGAGTGAGTGAGTGAGTGAGTGAGTGAGTGAGTGAGTGAGTGAGTGAGTGAGTGAGTGAGTGAGTGAGTGAGTGAGTGAGTGAGTGAGTGAGTGAGTGAGTGAGTGAGTGAGTGAGTGAGTGAGTGAGTGAGTGAGTGAGTGAGAGTGAGTGAGTGAGTGAGTGAGTGAGTGAGTTAGTGAGTGAGAGTGTAATTGTGTGAGTGATTGAGTGAGTGAGTTAGTGAATGAGTGGCTGCGTTACTCAGATACGGCGAACAGAGCGAGGTGGAATGGATGAAGTCCAAAATCGATATGTCTCTGCAACAGTACCATAAGCTGAGTCAACTGGTAAAGATCGGAGGTACCGCCGCGGGATGCCATTGATTTTGATCAAAAATTTTTATATTTTGAACTCGATTTCTATTTTTTTGAATTAGTTAATATTAATTTTTTCAGAATCATAAGGACGATTTTGAGCTCAAAGTCAAAATAAGCATGTTTCATGCAATGGATCGATTATTGAATACAAATCACATTTTTTAACATAAAAAATATAAAATGAGTAAATTCATAAGACTGGATATCTTACATATACTGTACAGTATCAATACATAATTTACGTATATGGTGTAAAGTAGAGTGTATATAAAACGTTTTTTATTTACATCTTTCACGTACGATATTTACTTTAATAATGGAATGTTAAAAATATGTTTGGATGAATACACAATGAAATGATTATAAAAATTTTCATGTTTTTGGAGTGTTTCCGTGGAGCCATTTTTCTGAAAAAAGTCTCATAATTCTTCCCACATATCCTTGCTATTTCTAAAAAAATTTAAACTCTTTTCATCATTAATCGTGGCTCTTCATTATTACAGTGAAATAACGGTCCCCATACAAATTACGTTATATTTTCAAATTTCCACCCGTTTGTGAGGAATATCACTGGTTTTGTAATAAGCTGTAACCCGAGTTCCGATTTATAAACACCGGTTTGCAAGGCTGACCTACAGGGTGAGCCAAAAAAAACGACTACACTTTGATCTGACTCAGAGGTGACTGTGTCCAATCTTTTGGCCTGTCGTTTTCAGCATATATTAACAACATAATATTTCAGTTTTCCTGAAGTTTTCATTATGATGTGTGGTTTCCAACAAAAGTTGTGCACGTTTTTCCCAAAAAACGTCTCACGCATTTTTACAACAGCTTATAATGGCACTTAATAATTTTTTTTTAATTTGTTGTCTATAATTTTCATCAAAAACTATGAAAACGGTCAAATACAGCGTATGATAAAATTTAACCTAATTTAATTTAGACAAAAAATTCGAAAACACGTTTAAAATGGGTCATACTGTAGTAAAAGTTACTTTCTCACTCTTTCATCTGAAATTTTCACACACGTTTCAAAACTAAAATTTCTCGATGAAATTCATCTATTGAGGCGGGAAAAGGCTAACTGTACTGGAAAATTCCTCAAAAACAACGGGCCTTTTTTTAAGAATTACCGAATGGTAAAGGTATTGGTAAAGGTAATGGTAAAGGTATGGGTAACTTCAGTTTTTTAGATTTACCGTTTCGGTATTTCAAGTTACCACTTTTTTGCAAGTTACCGGCGGAAAGTTACCAACTCAGTTTTTAAGAGAGGGTGGTAACTTGAACTTTACCGAAAAAACTTACCCTACTCAAGAGTAGGGTAACTTAGATGGTAACTTAGAATTCAGCGTATTTTAACAAAATTTTTGCATTGATTTCATGGATTTGGTTATTTTGAGGCTTGGAACAGTGTTTTAGTGCTTTGTTAAACAACAAACATGTGACTGAGACAGGCCCTAGTGCTATAGCTTTGAAACATCAAGTCACCCGTACTGCCTGTGCAGGCCTTGAGCGTGACTTGAACGTCTTAGATTTTTTTCAATTATATAGGTAGAAGTTTCTTTGAATAAAAATAATCTTTGTTCATCATCATTAGTTTCAAGAACCGTTTTTTTTAAAGATCCAGAAATCGTCATACAAAGTCACCCAAATAAGCACATAATCAATCAAATCCTTCAAAATAGCGTGTTAAAACCTTTTTCTAATGCAACAAACTTAATTCAGCGGGATTTTATAATTTTTTATTTTTGAAATATTTTTTCTATACAAATCTTGCATTAATTTATATGAAACATCAGGTCATCCGACCTGGTGCAGCATGAGTCAAGTTACCGAGTGCGTTTTTTAGAAATGGTAACTTAATTTTCGGTAATGGTAAAGGTAAAGGTATTTGAAATACCGGAAATAAGTTTTACGTGTGTATTTCGGTAACTTGATAGGTAAAAGTTACCTTTACCAATACCTTTACCATTCGGTAGTTTTTAAAAAAAGGCCCCAGATGTTCATGTCTCAATGACAAATCTCATCGTAGGGACAAATTGACGTACAGGGTGTCCCACTTAAAAGTCCGGTTTTGTTTTCGCCATAACTTTTGCAGTGTTGAACGGATTTCAAAAATTTAAGCATCATTCAGAAGACAAATCTTGAAATTTTTGTTTGCTTAAAAGAAAATTGAATTTGGATACTTTTACCGGTAGTTACGCAAGTTTTACGAAGACACCTAATTTCGACATTGAAAAAAAACCGTTTTTACCAAAAATTAAAGTTCATATTTTAATTAGAAAATGTTTTCAAACTTGATTTTTCTGCTTATCTTCTCTTGATTGTAAACCAAAGATTATGAATTGTTGTTGTTCGCCAATGTTTTCGTCACTTCTTGCATTTCCGCAAAAATGTTGAATCTCAGTGCAAACAGTCAATAAGTGCTTTCATTTGGTTTTTTTAAATGGTTCATTAGGTTTTATAAAAATATGAAATGACTATTTGTGATTTTCTTACTAAGTTTGACTAGTCTGACATGCAGAAAAACGTTATAAGTTAAGTTTATTTATAAAATATGAAGAAAAAGTAGAGGAAAAAACCTCCCTTTTCGCTAAAATGGGGTGCTTTCGTATAACTGACATAAATAACGACAGAAATGTCAGAATTCAATTTCGTTTGCAGCAAACAAAATTTTCAAGAATTGTCTTTCGAATGACGCTAAAATTTTTGAAATCCGTTGAACACTGCAAAAGTTAGACCAAAAACAAAACCGGACTTTTAAGTGGGACACCCTGTATATGGCTGTGTAGTATGGCTGTTGTAAAAACGAGCGATCCACTTTTTCAGTCTAAAGTGCCCAATTCTCTCAAACCTCAACCGATCTTAACGAAACTCTCAATATAACTAAGTTTATATGTTGTTAACATATCCTATAAATAAAAAGAATAGAGTTTGTGGGTTTGTTTGTATGTCCACGCGACGAATCGATATAAATATCAGAAATAAAACTCTGAAAAACTCCTTTCGTCATTAATATTCAGAAATCAAATTTTTATGGTCATCACCTTCTCATATCAAAGTTGAGGAGAAAGTTGTCATCCACACCCTCCCAGGATAATGTTCAGATTCCCTGAACTTCTAAAATATCGAGAGAACTCAACTATAATTGCAACTAATATTTTTGCCACGAATGAAAATGGCATTTAAGTAAATGTTGGAATAAGAGAGTCGTACATTTACTTTGTTAAACATGGGAATGATCAACGTCTTTTTATCGAAAAACAACCATCGAACTTAATGGCATTTAACCGAAAAATTTATTTGAAAATTAGAAGAGTTTTGAATGAAAATTGAGCGGTGATGTATTTAATCGTGTAAATTTTGTCTAAAACAACTATTCAAGAACATGATAAATTTAGCTTTAAAAATTCATGTCCTTACATCGGGACGGTAAAACATGATATCTTATGAAGAAAAATGAGCTATTCACGGTTGACTCTAACTTTTTTTGCAACGGGCTCATACTGTATTACTGCTTTTCTGCAACTGAACTTATGAAGTTATTTCAGCTTATCTTATTCAAATAATCATGTCCAGTCGTGCGCTGTAATTATTTTAGGCGTTTTCAAAATGACGGGTAAAAAACAGATATTTTATGAAGAGAAAAACGCTGCAAATTTCATAGGCGCTAATAAGTTGTACAAAAAGACGAAAATCAATTGGTAATAAAACTCAAACTTTACGGGTGGCTATCAAAATTTCCCCTGGGTTTTATCACTCTTAATATCTAATTTGAACGAACATCAAAACGAAAAAGTTAACAATTAACTCTGATTTGAATAAATCAAATAAGTTAAACATTTAAACAACGGGTTACGATAATTATTATTAAATAGTTAACTTTGTAAATTTAACAAACAGTTGCTTAGCAACGGGTTAACGAATATCAAAACGAAAAAGTTAACAATTAACTCAGATTTTAATAAATCAAGTAAGTTAAACATTTAAACAACGGGTTACGGTAATTATTGTAAAATAGTTAGCTTTGTAAACTTAACAAACAGTTGCGTAGCAACGGGTTTACCCTAGTCTTATCTAATATATTAAAATCCATGTCCGTGTGTGTGTGTGTCTGTCACGCTAAAATTAGTATAAATATCAGAAACAAAATGTTCAAAACCTCCTTTTGCCATTTTTACGAAAGATTTTTATTCATCATCACCCTCTATCGACGAATTAAAATTTAATTTGTCATCAACACTCTCTCAGTCGCAATCGCAACCCATACTGAACTCCTCTACAACGTAACATAAAAACCAATCATCGCGTACCCCTCATTTAAACGACCTTTTAGCAAATAAGAAAGCCATCTCAACCAGTAATTATGTAGGTCATAATTAACATTGCGGGTCAAAATCCAGAACCAGAACCAGAAGCTTATTGCAAAAAAAATCATCCTCAATAATGAAAGTCATCAACACCACCTCACATGTCCCGTCAACTGAACTGCGACATGACTTGGGTTTTTAATGAACGGGTGTTAGATCTTCACCGGACGGGTGATAACAGTAAATCAATTTTTAGGATTTTTTAAATCAATTTACATAACTTGGATTATACCGGACGGGTTTGGGTTATGTTAACAATACTGATTAAATTTTGTAAGTTTTTTTTATTAACGGGTGTGTGAGAGTGCATCTCGACGGGACGGGTAATAACAGTTCAAAATAAATATTTTTGGGGTTACTGAGACGGGTTGAGTTAACAAATAACACGAAATAGCTGTTGTGACTGAATTTGTTGAGACGGGTATATTCACAACATTAAATTTGGTTGTTGACCACTCTAATTTTAGGTCATGTTACATCACAGATCAAATAAAAAGTTTGTTGGAATTCTTTACTTGCGGGTAATACTCTCAGTTGCGCAGCAACGGGTTTGAAAATAAAAAAATAGATTTTTTAGAAAATTTGTATTGTTAGTTAAATGCAGATAATAAAGCATCCGTTGCTTTGCAACGGGTTTACCCTATCTATATATAAATTAGACGATGTATGTATGTATGTCTGTCTGTCTGTCACGCTTAGTATAAATATCGCAAAAGAACACTAAAACACCTTTTATTACTTGATGGCAAGAATGAAACGAATCATCGCCTACCCTTCAATCTGACCAACATGTATGTACCTCAACCGACGGTAAGGTCATGATAATTAGGTAAGGTCATTATTATTGCAAGCCATAAACACTTTTTTATTCACTGAAACGGCTCTTCTCAACCAAGGGTACAATCATCATCACCCTCCTCGAATGACTGAACTTACCGACCAGTGACCACAAAAATTTTAAATAATCTATGAAAAACCCTTTTTTAAATTAATGCTGAATGGATTCGACCTGTCCAATTAACCGGTGTTTTGCAGACAAGACATGTGCTGTTGGAACAGGTTTTCTAAATCGTTCAGCTAATAGAAAAACTTCAGGAAATCATTTCATTTTCCCGGACTGACTAAACTCACTATAACACAAAGACAACAAATGATTTGAACTTCCATAATAAATTGGGTCAGACAGTTTGTTTTATTCACTTGAGTTTTCGTAGCAACAGTTTAAACAATAAAATAGGGTTACTTTTATCGTTGAGTTTTCAGGTAAGCGAAATTGAAGCGAATAAATGATCCGAAGACACTCATTTCCGTAGCAACGGGTTTATCCTATACAGTACAAATAAAAGATTAATCGGTCTTGAGCTTTGAGAAAGAGCTATGCTTGAATTGATAAAAAATCGGATTTTGAATTTAAACAATTTCCTGACTCCTTTCATTTGAAACGAAGTTACCTTATGAAAAGTGTATCTAAACGGGTGACTAAAGTAATGGGTCTACGGAAGGTTATGTTAGAACTGTGGTATGTCGACTTGAGTTGCATAACACAGGTTCATGGTACATATCAAAGCTTTTTTGTATATCGACGGGTAAAAACAACGGGTATATCATTCCTACAATAATCTATGTAAACTTAACACTCAGTTGCGTAGCAAAGGGTTTAAATTATCTATGTCCTACATCTCATGATTTCATGGGCTAACGTTTGAATCGATAGGTTTGTCTGAGTTGAGTAGCGATAGTTGAGTTTTGTAAACTTAATCCACAGTTGCGTAGCAACGGGTTTACCCTAGTATATTAAAACTCAATGTCTGTCTGTATGTCCGCAAGCGATTCCATATAAATATCAGAAGTGAAACGCAAAACAACTCTTTTATGTCATTCTCAAGCAAAATCAGAAAATTTATAATCATCATCACCCTTTCTCATAAAAGTTGAGGAGGTATTGTCATCGACACCCTCAAAGAAGATTCCCTCTATTCAATGGACTGGAAATATCAAAGACCTTAACTAAAATTACCACTAATTAAGGTCACGGATGCGAATGTTCATATTTTGATGCTTAAAATTTTTTTACCTTTTCATTTTTTGGAAGCATCAAAAATATAATCATCACATCTGCTCTCATAAAAGTTTAGGAGAAATTGTCATCGAAAACTTATGAAATTATGAGTGCCACGGGCCGGAAGCTTCCTATTGTTTCTTCAACCTCGAAAATCATCAACACCTTTCATCATGAAAATGATCACATTTTCTCAACTGTCTCATAACCGTTTCAACGGGACGGGTAAAAATGTTTTTTTTTCATGAAAGAAAATTAACGGCAATAAGTTACAAACTTAACGGGTGGTTATAACTTCTTTCCACGTTTTTTTCTTACTGTAATTCTTCAATTGAACTAATCTCTAGACAACATTTGTAAGAGTCAAAGTCAGATTTTATTGGGTCGGGTAAGTGTAACGTATTGACACAACGGGTCGGGTTTTTTACGGATGATATTATTATTATGAAAAAAACGGTAATAAATAAGTTGCTAACTTCGCTCAACTTCGCTCCTTTTTACCCAATTCATCGGGTTTTTCTTACTGTGACTATTTTTATTATGGGGTTGTGTCATGAGATAAAAATTTTGGACAGGGTTGAAATGATAATTTATGGATCAAAAATTGGCGGCCATGAGTGATAAACTCCACGGGCTTTTGTTCTAACAATTTTCTACGGGTTATTTTCACTTTTACGCTGTATTTATACTAAAGTGGCAATATAGTCAGACGTTAATGGGCCGGTAAGTTTAAAAGGTTAAAATTGTGAGTTATATACTACCCATTATATGAACTACGTACATAGCGGGTAATGAGCAAAAATATCCTACGGGTTTTCAACATGAGGGTACTAATTGATCTATTGAAAATTATGTTGGAATTATTAAACAATGTGACTTGAGTTACATAACAACGGGTTCATGACACTTCGAAGCTAATTTTAAACATAAACGGGCTTATCTCGAAAGAAATCTTTGTAAACTGAGCCCTCAGTTGCGTAGCAACGGGTTTACCCTAGTAATAATCTAATATATTAAAATCCATGTCCGTGTGTCCGTCTGTCACGCTGAGTATAAATGTCAGAAACGAAATGTTCAAAACCTCCTTTTGCCATTCTTACGAAAGATTTTTATTCATCAACACTCTCTATCGATGAATTAAAATTTAATTTGTCATCAACACTCTCTCAGTCGCAACCCATACTGAACTCCTCTACAACATAACATAAAAACCAATCATCGCGTACCCCTCATTTACACGACCTTTTAGCAAATAAGAAAGCCATCTCAACCAGTAATTATGTAGGTCATAATTAACGGTGCGGGTCAAAATTCGGAACCAGAAGCTTATTGCAAAAAAATCATCCTCAACAATGAAAGTCATCAACACCACCTCACATGTCCCGTCAACTGAACTGCGACATGACTTGGGTTTTTGATTAACGGGTGTTAGATCTTCACCGGACGGGTGAAAACAGTGAATCAATTTTCAGGATTTTTTTTATCAATTTACATAACTTGGATTATACTGGACGGGTTTGGGTTATGTTAACAGTACTGATTACATTTTGTAAGTTTTGTAATTAACGGGTGTGAGAGAGTGCATCTCGACGGGACGGGTAATAACAGTTCAAAATATATATTTTTGGGGTTACTGAGACGGGTTGAGTTAACAAATAACACGAAACAATAGCTGTTGTGACTGAATTTGTTGAGAAGTAACGGGTATATTCACAACATTAAATTTGGTTGTTAACCACCCTAATTTTAGGTCATGTTACATCACAGATCAAATAAAAAGTTTTTGAAATTCTTTACTTACGGGTAATACTCTCAGTTGCGCAGCAACGGGTTTGAAAACAAAAATAAATTTTTTAGAAAATTTGTATTGTTAGTTAAATGCAGATAATTAAGCATCCGTTGCTTTGCATTAGTATAAATATCAGAAACAAAATGTTCAGAACCCCTTTGTGCCATTTTTACGAAGGATATAATCATCATCACCCTCTATCGACGAATGAAAATCAACTTTGTCATCAACACCCTCTCAGTCACATCACAACCCATACTGACTGAACGAAACAACATGACATTAATTTCTTCACTGAACCAATCATCGCTTACCCCTCAATCAAACGCTTTTTACCAAATAAAAAACCCATCTCAACCAGTAATTACATTATGTAGGTCACAGGACAGCGGTTCCGGAACCAAATCAGGAATGAGAGGGTTATCCCAAAAAAGCACTCTCAACAATGAAAATCATCAACACCACCTCACATGAGCATGTCAACTGAACTGCGACATTAATTGGGGTTTTAATGAACGGGTGTCAGATCTTCACCGGACGGGTAATAACGGTGAAACAGTTTTAAAAAGTTTTATGAATTTACACTCATTTTGATCATACTGAGACGGGTCATGTTAACAGTACTGAATAATTTAGTTTTGTAATTAACGGGTGTGAGACGGGTAATAACGGTCCAAAATATAGTTTTTTTTGGTTTACTGAGACGAGTTGAGTTAACAGTAAACAATTATTTGTTGTGACTTTATTTGTTTAGAAGTAACGGGTATAATCACAACATTAAATTTGGTTGTTAACCACTTTAACTTTGGTCATGTTACATCACAAAGGTAACGTAAAAAGTTTGTCTGAATGGTCAACTTCAGTTGCGCAGCAACGGGTTTCAAAACAAAAATAGATTTGTTGAATGGTTGTATTTTTAGTTAAACGCAGAAAATTAAGCATCCGTTGCTTTGCAACGGGTTTACCCTAGTCTTATATACTAAAACACTAGGGTAGGTGGGTATGTATGTCCGCAAGTCAATAGGTATAAATATAAAAAGTGCAACGCTGAAAAACTCTTTTATTAATTTCTTTCCACGGGTGTAATCATCATCACCCACTTTTATAAAAGTTGAGGAGAGATGGTCATCGACACCCTCGAAGGTTGTTCCCAATATGCAGATCTGGAAATACCAACCTCAACTGAACTGACCTCAACTGAAGGTGCCGTAAATTTAGTGCCACGGGTACCAATCTTTCTAATTTGCTCATCTATATACATCGGGAATCATTAACCACCATGAAAAAATATGCTGAACTGCTATATGGGATTATATTTTTCAACTGAAAATCTGTGTTCAAATCAATTCATTTATAACGGGTCGGGACAAGTTATTTAAGCTACTACTACTCTTCACAACTGATTAGAGGTCCGGTAATGAGGTCGGGTCAAGTTATTTTCAAGCTATTACTACTTTTCACCACTGAATAGAGGTCGGGTAATGAGATAAAAAATGCTATGGTTTTCAACGAGCGAGTGAAAAGATTATAGTTTATTGATGAAAAGTAGGCGCTAAAAAGTTGTTGAAAACGTTTATGGGTGGCTCTGACTTTTTTCCACGGGTTTTTATTACTGTATTTTTGAATTTAACCTTATCTTACGACAAGTCAGATTAAACAAGCTTTTCTTCGCAACAGATTTCCATATTATTTAATGAAAATCATTAATTCATTTTTAACGGGTCGGGTCATGTTATTCAAGCTACTACTACTCTTCACTACTAATTAGAGGTCGGGTAATGCGATTAAAATGGGCTATGGTTTTTAACGGGACAAGTGAAAAGATTATAGTTTACTGACGAAAAATAGGCGCTAAAATTAGTTACTTTCATGGTTGGCTGTAAGTTTTTTCAACGGGTTTTTATTACTGTAATTACGTATTTGAATTTATCTTAAGACAATTTAAATTATTCAAGCTTATCTTCATTACAGGTTATCATGTCAGGTCATGATAACCTGTAATGAAATAAAATTTTGTTATGCGTTACCAACGAGACTGTTAAAAACGGTATTCAGTGAACGAAAACCAAGTGTTGGCATGGCATGTTTGAAATTACAGGTAGCTTAACAATATTCCACGGGTTCTCTCACTGTATTTCTCTAATTTGAACTAATTTCAAAATGAAAACGTAAACAATTAAGTCAGATTTTAATGGATCGGGTAAGTTTAACGTATTTAAACAACGGGTTATATCGGCGGGTTTGTTCGAATAATAATCTTTGTAAACTTAACAGACAGTTGCGTAGCAACGGGTTTACCCTAGTCTATTTATAAATTAGACGAAGTCTGTCTGTCTGTGTGTCACGCTTTGAGTATAAATATCACGAACAAAACATTAAAAAACCTTTCATTACTTCATGGAAACAACGAAATAAATCATCGCCTTCCCTTCAACCTGACCAGAATGTATGTACCTCAACCGAAGCTAAGGCCATGATAATTAGGTAAGGTCATGATAATTGTGATCCATTAACTTTTTTATCTCATTGACTGATTATTTCTTCTCAACAAAGGTTTCAATCATCAGCAACCCCCTCAAATGGCTGAACTTACGGACCACGAAACTTTCGAGTAAACTTAATGAAAAACGTTTTAGTAAAATCATCGCCATCCTCCCAATCGATTAACACCATTTCCTGAACTAAGCATAACATGTTGCTTCCCCTTCGATGTATGTACATATAAATATAATGCCTCAACTCACCTTCAATGTACCTCAATTATCCATGAGGTCAATAAAATTAAAATTCAGTTCAATATACATTATCGGTTTATTCGAGTTCTATCATCATCACCTACTCAAATAAAAGTTGTCATCGACACCCAAGGATGTTCCCCATATTTTGAACTGGAAACATCATTGATCTTAACTGGAATTGTAGTTTTATTGTGCCGCTTACTGTTGTGCTTATGTTTTTAGATTAAAAAAAAAAAAAAAATTTTCTACGGTACGGGTAAAAATACGTATTTGAAATAATGTATGTAACGAATATATGAACGAACTACTGTAGGTGATAATAAGTGTTTAACTTCACGGGTGGCTCTAACTTTGTCCACGGGTATTCTCAACGGTATTCGGGTAACTTGAAGTAATCTTTTAAGACAACAGTTTGAATTAGTCAGTGTGAAGGTATAGATTCAAATGGGTCGATTAATTTTAATGGAATGAAATTTTCAGATAAGCTTTGAATTACCCATTTTAAGCTGTACATTATACATGACTGATACATAAGTGAAAAAACGGGTTGTGTTGTTGAACAGGGTGTATAAATACTCACACCGTTCAGCTTAAATAGATTAGAGTAGTGGATGAAATGAACTAATTTCAACGGATCAGGTAAACTACACTGGTTAAAATATTTATGTATATATTCAATAAAACGGGGAGGCTATTAATTAGTCTTCTAGAAATAATGTAAGAAGTTCTAACTGATAATTATGGATCAATGATGACTTAAGTTGGATGGCAACTGGTTCGTGGTGCATATTTATATTGAAGCTAATTTTGTATATTGACGGGTTTACTTCGATAATATTTTTTGTAAACTTAACACTCAGTTGCGTAGCAACGGGTTCACCCTAGTAAGATTAGACGAAGTCTGTCTGTCTGTCTGTGTGTCACGCTTTGAGTATAAATATCACGAACAAAACATTAAAAAACCTTTCATTACTTCATGGAAACAACGAAATAAATCATCGCCTTCCCTTCAACCTGACCAGAATGTATGTACCTCAACCGAAGCTAAGGCCATGATAATTAGGTAAGGTCATGATAATTGTGATCCATTAACTTTTTTATCTCATTGACTGATTATTTCTTCTCAACAAAGGTTTCAATCATCAGCAACCCCCTCGAATGGCTGAACTTACGGACCACGAAACTTTCGATTAAACTTAATGAAAAACGTTTTAGTAAAATCATCGCCATCCTCCCAATCGATTAA
>OZ038442.1:4243754-4283754 GCA_964036265.1 Daptonema setosum
TGACTGACTGACTGACTGACTGACTGAGTAAGTCACATAAGTCCAATATGAAAGTTGTTCACCTACTTCAGAGTCATCTGATGAGTTTTTCAATTTGGCTGTACAATATCTGCATAACTCCCCACGACCCGAGAAAGTTTGAACCTAGTAAAAAACCATGAACAGTGGTAACTATCTTTTGTGATTTCATAGAACACAATATAAACTCTTCTGACGGTTTTAACGTTGCACGTGATTCCTATGGCATTTGGTGTACCGAATGCAGTCTAAAAATTGAAAATCGAAGCAGCCAAACTCGGTTCATGACAAGAAACGTGTGTGTAACCATAGTAAATTGAGCAGCCTAAAGTAGCGATTTTTTACACAAATCACGTCATTGTAAGAGATAGAAGCCTTCTAGGAAAAATCGTTCCATCATGAAAGTTGTTCACCTACTTCAGAGTCATCTGATGAGTTTTTCAATTTGGATGTACAACATCTGCATAACTCCCCACGACCCGAGAAAGTTTGAACCTAGTAAAAAACCATGAACAGTGGTAACCATCTTTTGTGATTTCATAGAACACAATATAAAATTTTCTGACGGTTTTTACGTTGCACGTGATTACTATGGCACTTGGTGTACCGAATGCAGTCTAAAAATTGACAATCGAATTAGCTAAACTCGGTTCATGACGAGAAATGTGTGTGTAACCATCGTAAATAGAGCAGCCAGAAGTAGCGATTTTTTACAGAAATCATGTCATTGTAAGAGATATAAGCCTTCTAAGAAAAATCGTCCTATTATGAAAGTTGTTCGCCTACGTCAGAGCCATCCGATGAGCTTTTCAATTTGGCTGTACAATATCTGCATAACTCCCCACGACCCGAGAAAGTTTGAACATTGTAAAAAACCATGAACAGTGGTAACCATCTTTTGTGATTTCATAGAACACAGTATAAAATCTTCTGACGGTTTTTACGTTGCATGTAATTACTATGGCACTTGGTGTACCGAATGCAGTCTAAAAATTGAAAATCGAAGCAGTCAAACTCGATTCATGACAAGAATCGTGTGTGTAGCCATAGTAAGTAGAGAGCCTAAAGTAGCGATTTTTTTCACAAATCACGTCATTATGAGAGATAGAAGCCTTCTAGGAAAAATCGTTCCATTATGAAAGTTGTTCCCCTACTTCAGAGTCATCCGATGAGTTTTTCAAATTGGCTGTACAATATCTGCATAACTCCCCACGACCCGAGAAATTTTGAACCTAGTAAAAAGCCATGAACAGTGGTAACCTTCTTTTGTGATTTCATAGAACACACAATAAACTCTTCTGACGGTTTTAACGTTGCATGTGATTACTATGGCACTTGGTGTACCGAATGCAGTCTAAAAATTGACAATCGAACCAGCCAAACTCGATTCATGACAAGAAACGTGTGTGTAACCATAGTAAATAGAACAGCCTAAAGTAGCGATTTTTTTCACAAATCACGTCTTTGTAAGAGATAGAAGCCTTCTAGGAAAAATCGTTCCATCATGAAAGTTGTTCACCTACTTCAGAGTCATCTGATGAGTCTTTCAATTTGGATGTACAACATCTGCATAACTCCCCACGACCCGAGAAAGTTTGAACCTAGTAAGAAAACCATGAACAGTGGTAACTATCTTTTGTGATTTCATAGATCACAATATAAACTCTTCTGACGGTTTCAACGTTGCACGTGAATACTATGGCATTTGGTGTACCGAATGCAGTCTAAAAATTAAAAATCGAAGCAACCAAACTCGGTTCATGACAAGAAACGTGTGTGTAACCATAGTAAATTGAGCAGCCTAAAGTAGCGATTTTTTACACAAATCACGTTATTGTAAGAGATAGAAGCCTTCTAGGAAAAATCGTTCCATCATGAAAGTTGTTCACCTACTTCAGAGTCATCTGATGAGTCTTTCAATTTGGATGTACAACATCTGCATAACTCCCCACGACCCGAGAAAGTTTGAACCTAGTAAAAAACCATGAACAGTGGTAACAATCTTTGGTGATTTCATAGAACACAATATAAAATTTTCTGACGGTTTTAACGTTGCAGGTAATTACTATGGCATTTGGTGTACCGAATGCAGTCTAAAAATTGACAATCGAACCAGCCAAACTCGATTCATGACAAGAAACGTGTGTGTAACCATAGTAAATAGAGCAGTCTAAAGTAGCGATTTTTTTTCACAAATCACGTCATTATGAGAGATAGAAGCCTTCTAGGAAAAATCGTTCCAACATGAAAGTTGTTCGCCTACTTCAGAGTCATCCGATGAGTTTTTCAATTTGGCTGTACAATATCTGCATAACTCCCCACGACCCGAGAAAGTTTGAACCCAGTAAAAAACCATGAACAGTGGTAACCAACTTTTGTGATTTCATAGAATACAATATAAAATTTTCTGACGGTTTTAACGTTGCATGTTATTACTTTGGCACTTGGTGTACCCAATGCAGTCTAAAAATTGACAATCGAATTAGCCAAACTCGGTTCATGACAAGAAACGTGTGTGTAACCATCGTAAATAGAGCAGCCTGAAGTAGCGATTTTTTACACAAATCATGTCATTGTAAGAGATAAAAGCCTTCTAAGAAAAATCGTCCTATTATGAAAGTTGTTCGCCTACGTCAGAGTCATCCGATGAGTATTTCAATTTGGCTGTACAATATCTGCATAACTCCCCACGACCCGAGAAAGTTTGAACCTAGTAAAAAACCATGAACAGTGGTAACCATCTTTTGTGATTTCATAGAACACAGTATAAAATCTTCTGACGGTTTTTTTGTTGCATGTAGTTACTATGGCACTTGAAGTACCGAATGCAGTCTAAAAATTTAAAATCGAAGCAGTCAAACTCGATTCATGACAAGAAACGTGTGTGTAACCATAGTAAGTAGAGAGCCTAAAGTAGCGATTTTTTTCACAAATCACGTCATTATGAGAGATAGAAGCCTTCTAGGAAAAATCGTTCCATTATGAAAGATGTTCCCCTACTTCAGAGTCATCCGATGAGTTTTTCAAATTGGCTGTACAATATCTGCATAACTCCCCACGACCCGAGAAAGTTTGAACCTAGTAAAAAACCATGAACAGTGGTAACCATCTTTTGTGATTTCATAGAACACAATATAAAATTTTCTGACGGTTTTAACGTTGCATGTTATTACTTTGGCACTTGGTGTACCCAATGCAGTCTAAAAATTGACAATCGAATTAGCCAAACTCGGTTCATGACAAGAAACGTGTGTGTAACCATCGTAAATAGAGCAGCCTGAAGTAGCGATTTTTTACACAAATCATGTCATTGTAAGAGATAGAAGCCTTCTAAGAAAAATCGTCCTATTATGAAAGTTGTTCGCCTACGTCAGAGTCATCCGATGAGTATTTCAATTTGGCTGTACAATATCTGCATAACTCCCCACGACCCGAGAAAGTTTGAACCTAGTAAAAAACCATGAACAGTGGTAACCATCTTTTGTGATTTCATAGAACACAGTATAAAATCTTCTGACGGTTTTTTTGTTGCATGTAGTTACTATGGCACTTGGTGTACCGAATGCAGTCTAAAAACTTTAAAATCGAAGCAGTCAAACTCGATTCATGACAAGAAACGTGTGTGTAACCATAGTAAGTAGAGAGCCTAAAGTAGCGATTTTTTTCACAAATCACATCATTATGAGAGATAGAAGCCTTCTAGGAAAAATCGTTCCATTATGAAAGTTGTTCCCCTACTTCAGAGTCATCCGATGAGTTTTTCAAATTGGCTGTACAATATCTGCATAACTCCCCACGACCCGAGAAAGTTTGAACCCAGTAAAAAACCATGAACAGTGGTAACCATCTTTTGTGATTTCATAGAACACAATATAAAATTTTCTGACGGTTTTTACGTTGCACGTGATTACTATGGCACTCGGTGTACCGAATGCAGTCTAAAAATTGAAAATCGAAGCAGCCAAACTCGGTTCATGATCATGACAAGAAACGTGTGTGTAACCATAGTAAATTGAGCAGCCTAAAGTAGCGATTTTTTACACAAATCACGTCATTGTAAGAGATAGAAGCCTTCTAGGATAAGTCGTTCCATTATTAAAGTTGTTCACCTACGTCAGAGTCATCCGATGAGTATTTCAATTTGGCTGTACAATATCTGCATAACTCCCCACGACCCGAGAAAGTTTTAACCTAGTAAAAAACCATGAACAGTGGTAACCATCTTTTGTGATTTCATAGAACACAATATAAAATTTTCTGACGGTTTTTACGTTGCACGTGATTACTATGGCACTCGGTGTACCGAATGCAGTCTAAAAATTGAAAATCGAAGCAGCCAAACTCGGTTCATGACAAGAAACGTGTGTGTAACCATAGTAAATTGAGCAGCCTAAAGTAGCGATTTTTTACACAAATCACGTCATTGTAAGAGATAGAAGCCTTCTAGGAAAAGTCGTTCCATTATTAAAGTTGTTCACCTACGTCAGAGTCATCCGATGAGTATTTCAATTTGGCTGTACAATATCTGCATAACTCCCCACGACCCGAGAAAGTTTGAACCTAGTAAAAAACCATGAACAGTGGTAACCATCTTTTGTGATTTCATAGAACACAGTATAAAATCTTCTGACGGTTTTTACGTTGCATGTAATTACTATGGCACTTGGTGTACCGAATGCAGTCTAAAAATATAAAATCGAAGCAGTCAAACTCGATTCATGACAAGAAACGTGTGTGTAACCATAGTAAGTAGAGAGCCTAAAGTAGCGATTTTTTTCAAAAATCACGTCATTATGAGAGATAGAAGCCTTCTAGGAAAAATCGTTCCATTATGAAAGTTGTTCCCCTACTTCAGAGTCATCCGATGAGTTTTTCAAATCGGCTGTATAATATCTGCATAACTCCCCACGACCCGAGACAGTTTGAACCTAGTAAAAAACTATGAACAGTGGTAACCATCTTTTGTGATTTCATAGAACACAATATAAAAATTTCTGACGGTTTTTACGTTGCATGTGGTTACTATGGCACTTGGTGTACCGAATGCAGTCTAAAAATTGACAATCGAAACAGCCAAACTCGGTTCATGACAAGAAACGTGTGTGTAACCATAGTAAATAGAGCAGCGTAAAGTAGCGATTTTTTACACAAATCCCGTCGTTGTGAGAGATAGAAGCCTTCTAGGAAAAATCGTTCCATTATGAAAGTTGTTCACCTACGTCAGAGTCATCCGATGAGTATTTCAATTTGGCTGAACAATATCTGCATAACTCCCCACGACCCGAGAAAGTTTGAACCTAGTAAAAAACCATGAACAGTGGTAACCTTCTTTTGTGATTTCATAGAACACACAATAAACTCTTCTGACGGTTTTAACGTTGCATGTGATTACTATGGCACTTGGTGTACCGAATGCAGTCTAAAAATTGACAATCGAACCAGCCAAACTCGATTCATGACAAGAAACGTGTGTGTAACCATAGAAAATAGAGCAGCCTAAAGTAGCGATTTTTTTTCACAAATCACGTTATTGTAAGAGATAGAAGCCTTCTCGGAAAAATCGTTCCATCATGAAAGTTGTTCACCTACTTCAGAGTCATCTGATGAGTCTTTCAATTTGGATGCACAACATCTGCATAACTCCCCACGACCCGAGAAAGTTTGAACCTAGTAAAAAACCATGAACAGTGGTAACTATCTTTTGTGATTTCATAGAACACAATATAAACTCTTCTGACGGTTTTAACGTTGCACGTGATTACTATGGCATTTGTTGTACCGAATGCAGTCTAAAAATTAAAAATCGAAGCAGCCAAACTCGGTTCATGACAAGAAACGTGTGTGTAACCATGGTAAATTGAGCAGCCTAAAGTAGCGATTTTTTCACACAAATCACGTCATTGTAAGAGATAGAAGCCTTCTAGGAAAAATCGTTCCATCATGAAAGTTGTTCACCTACTTCAGAGTCATCTGATGAGTTTTTCAATTTGGATGTACATCATCTGCATAACTCCCCACGACCCGAGAAAGTTTGAACCTAGTAAAAAACCATGAACAGTGGTAACAATCTTTGGTGATTTCATAGAACACAATATAAAATTTTCTGACGGTTTTAACGTTGCAGGTAATTACTATGGCATTTGGTGTACCGAATGCAGTCTAAAAATTGGCAATCGAAACAGCCAAACTCATTTCATGACAAGAAACGTGTGTGTAACCATAGTAAATTGAGCAGCCTAAAGTAGCGATTTTTTACACAAATCACGTCATTGTAAGAGAAAGAAGCCTTCTAGGAAAAATCGTTCCATCATGAAAGTTGTTCACCTACTTCAGAGTCATCCGATGAGTTTTTCAAATTGGCTGTACAATATCTGCATAACTCCCCACGACCCGAGAAAGTTTGAACCTAGTAAAAAACCATGAACAGTTGTAACCATCTTTTGTGATTTCATAGAACACAATATAAAACCTTCTGACGGTTTTTACGTTGCATGTGATTACTATGGCACTTGGTGTATCGAATGCAGTCTAAAAATTGACAATCGAAACAGCCAAACTCGGTTCATGACAAGAAACGTGTGTGTAACCATAGTAAATAGAGCAGCGTAAAGTAGCGATTTTTACACAAATCACGTCATTGTGAGAGATAGAAGCCTTCTCGGAAAAATCATTCCATCATGAAAGTTGTTCACCTACTTCAGAGTCATCTGATGAGTCTTTCAATTTGGATGCACAACATCTGCATAACTCCCCACGACCCGAGAAAGTTTGAACCTAGTAAAAAACCATGAACAGTGGTAACTATCTTTTGTGATTTCATAGAACACAATATAAACTCTTCTGACGGTTTTAACGTTGCACGTGATTACTATGGCATTTGTTGTACCGAATGCAGTCTAAAAATTGACAATCGAAACAGCCAAACTCATTTCATGACAAGAAACGTGTGTGTAACCATAGTAAAAAGAGCGGCCTAAAGTAGCGATTTTTTACACAAATCACGTCATTGTAAGAGATAGAAGCTTTCTAGGAAAAATCGTTCCATAACGAAAGTTGTTCACCTACTTCAGAGTCATCCGATGAGTTTTCAAATTGGCTGTACAATATCTGCATAACTCCCCACGACCCGAGAAAGTTTGAACCTAGTAAAAAACCATGAACAGTGGTAACCATCTTTTGTGATTTCATAGAACACAATATAAAATTTTCTGACGGTTTTTACGTTGCACGTGATTACTATGGCACTTTGTGTACCGAATGCAGTCTAAAAATTGACAATCGAACCAGCCAAACTCGAATCATGACAAGAAACGTGTGTGTAACCATAGTAAATAGAGCAGCCTAAAGTAGCGATTTTTTTTCACAAATCACGTCATTATGAGAGATAGAAGCCTTCTAGGAAAAATCGTTCCATCAAGAAAGTTGTTCACCTACTTCAGAGTCATCCGATGAGTTTTTCAATTTGGCTGTACAATATCTGCATAACTCCCCACGACCCGAGAAAGTTTGAACCCAGTAAAAAACCATGAACAGTGGTAACCAACTTTTGTGATTTCATAGAATACAATATAAAATTTTCTGACGGTTTTAACGTTGCATGTTATTACTTTGGCACTTGGTGTACCCAATGCAGTCTAAAAATTGACAATCGAATTAGCCAAACTCGGTTCATGACAAGAAACGTGTGTGTAACCATCGTAAATAGAGCAGCCTGAAGTAGCGATTTTTTACACAAATCATGTCATTGTAAGAGATAGAAGCCTTCTAAGAAAAATCGTCCCATTATGAAAGTTGTTCGCCTACGTCAGAGTCATCCGATGAGTAATTCAATTTGGCTGTACAATATCTGCATAACTCCCCACGACCCGAGAAAGTTTGAACCTAGTAAAAAACCATGAACAGTGGTAACCATCTTTTGTGATTTCATAGAACACAGTATAAAATCTTCTGACGGTTTTTACGTTGCATGTAGTTACTATGGCACTTGGTGTACCGAATGCAGTCTAAAAATTTAAAATCGAAGCAGTCAAACTCGATTCATGACAAGAAACGTGTGTGTAACCATAGTAAGTAGAGAGCCTAAAGTAGCGATTTTTTTCACAAATCACGTCATTATGAGAGATAGAAGCCTTCTAGGAAAAATCGTTCCATCATGAAAGTTGTTCACCTACATCAGAGTCATCCGATGAGTTTTTCAATTTGGCTGTACAATATCTGCATAACTCCCCACGACCCGAGAAAGTTTGAACCCAGTAAAAAACCATGAACAGTGGTAACCATCTTTTGTGATTTCATAGAACACAGTATAAAATCTTCTGACGGTTTTAACGTTGCACGTGATTACTATGACATTTGGTGTAACGAATGCAGTCTAAAAATTAAAAATCGAACCAGCCAAACTCGATTCATGACAAGAAACGTGTGTGTAACCATAGTGTATTGAGCAGCCTAAAATAGCGATTTTTTACACAAATCACGTCATTGTAAGAGATAGAAGCTTTCTCGGAAAAATCGTTCCATAATGAAAGTTGTTCACCTACTTCAGAGTCATCCGATGAGTCTTTCAATTTGGATGTAAAACATCTGCATAACTCCCCACGACCCGAGAAAGTTTGAACCTAGTAAAAAACCATGAACAGTGGTAACCATCTTTTGTGATTTCATAGAACACAATATAAACTCTTCTGACGGTTTTAACGTTGCACGTGATTACTATGGCATTTGGTGTAACGAATGCAGTCTAAAAATTAAAAATCGAAGCAGCCAAACTCGGTTCATGACAAGAAACGTGTGTGTAACCATAGTAAATTGAGCAGCCTAAAGTAGCGATTTTTTACACAAATCACGTCATTGTAAGAGATAGAAGCCTTCCAAGAAAAATCGTCCTATTATGAAAGTTGTTCGCCTACGTCAGAGCCATCCGATGAGCTTTTCAATTTGGCTGTACAATATCTGCATAACTCCCCACGACCCGAGAAAGTTTGAACCTAGTAAAAAACCATGAACAGTGGTAACTATCTTTTGTGATTTCATAGAACACAATATAAACTCTTCTGACGGTTTTAACGTTGCACGTGATTACTATGGCATTTGGTGTAACGAATGCAGTCTAAAAATTAAAAATCGAAGCAGCCAAACTCGGTTCATGACAAGAAACGTGTGTGTAACCATAGTAAATTGAGCAGCCTAAAGTAGCGATTTTTTACACAAATCACGTCATTGTAAGAGATAGAAGCCTTCCAAGAAAAATCGTCCTATTATGAAAGTTGTTCGCCTACGTCAGAGCCATCCGATGAGCTTTTCAATTTGGCTGTACAATATCTGCATAACTCCCCACGACCCGAGAAAGTTTGAACCTAGTAAAAAACCATGAACAGTGGTAACCATCTTTTGTGATTTCATAGAACACAGTATAAAATCTTCTGACGGTTTTTACGTTGCATGTAATTACTATGGCACTTGGTGTACCGAATGCAGTCTAAAAATTTAAAATCGAAGCAGTCAAACTCGATTCATGACAAGAAACGTGTGTGTAACCATAGTAAGTAGAGAGCCTAAAGTAGCGATTTTTTTCACAAATCACGTCATTATGAGAGATAGAAGCCTTCTAGGAAAAATCGTTCCATTATGAAAGTTGTTCCCCTACTTCAGAGTCATCCGATGAGTTTTTCAAATTGGCTGTACAATATCTACATAACTCCCCACGACCCGAGAAAGTTTGAACCTAGTAAAAAACCATGAACAGTGGTAACCATCTTTTGTGATTTCATAGAACACACAATAAACTCTTCTGACGGTTTTAACGTTGCATGTGATTACTATGGCACTTGGTGTACCGAATACAGTCTAAAAATTGACAATCGAACCAGCCAAACTCGATTCATGACAAGAAACGTGTGTGTAACCATAGTAAATAAAGCAGCCTAAAGTAGCGATTTTTTTCACAAATCACGTCATTGTAAGAGATAGAAGCCTTCTAGGAAAAATCGTTCCATCATGAAAGTTGTTCACCTACTTCAGAGTCATCTGATGAGTTTTTCAATTTGGATGTACAACATCTGCATAACTCCCCACGACCCGAGAAAGTTTGAACCTAGTAAAAAACCGTGAACAGTGGTAACTATCTTTTGTGATTTCATAGAACACAATATAAACTCTTCTGACGGTTTTAACGTTGCACGTGATTACTATGGCATTTGGTGTACCGAATGCAGTCTAAAAATTGAAAATCGAAGCAGCCAAACTCGGTTCATGACAAGAAACGTGTGTGTAACCATAGTAAATTGAGCAGCCTAAAGTAGCGATTTTTTACACAAATCACGTCATTGTAAGAGATAGAAGCCTTCTAGGAAAAATCGTTCCATCATGAAAGTTGTTCACCTACTTCAGAGTCATCTGATGAGTTTTTCAATTTGGATGTACAACATCTGCATAACTCCCCACGACCCGAGAAAGTTTGAACCTAGTAAAAAACCATGAACAGTGGTAACTATCTTTTGTGATTTCATAGAACACAATATAAACTCTTCTGACGGTTTTAACGTTGCACGTGATTACTATGGCACTTGGTGTACCGAATGCAGTCTAAAAATTGACAATCGAAACAGCCAAACTCGGTTCATGACAAGAAACGTGTGTGTAACCATAGTAAATAGAGCAGCCTAAAGTAGCGATTTTTT
Organism: Daptonema setosum; assembly: GCA_964036265.1. Taxonomy (NCBI): domain Eukaryota; kingdom Metazoa; phylum Nematoda; class Chromadorea; order Monhysterida; family Xyalidae; genus Daptonema; species Daptonema setosum. The sequence continues at coordinate 4,254,452 of OZ038442.1, forward strand.
ACACAAATCCCGTCGTTGTGAGAGATAGAAGCCTTCTAGGAAAAATCGTTCCATTATGAAAGTTGTTCACCTACGTCAGAGTCATCCGATGAGTCTTTCAATTTGGCTGTACAATATTTGCATAACTCCCCACGACCCGAGAAAGTTTGAACCATGTAAAAAACCATGAACAGTGGTAACCATCTTTTGTGATTTCATAGAACACAATATAAAATTTTCTGACGGTTTTTACGTTGCATGTGATTACTATGGCACTTGGTGTACCGAATGCAGTCTAAAAATTGACAATCGAAACAGCCAAACTCGGTTCATGACAAGAAACGTGTGTGTAACCATAGTAAATAGAGCAGCCTAAAGTAGCGATTTTTTACACAAATCACGTCATTGTGAGAGATAGAAGCCTTCTAGGAAAAATCGTTCCATCATGAAAGTTGTTTACCTACGTCAGAGTCATCCGATGAGTTTTTCAATTTGGCTGTACAATATCTGCATAACTCCCCACGACCCGAGAAAGTTTGAACCATGTAAAAAACCATGAACAGTGGTAACCATCTTTTGTGATTTCATAGAACACAATATAAAATTTTCTGACGGTTTTTACGTTGCATGTGATTACTATGGCACTTGGTGTACCGAATGCAGTCTAAAAATTGACAATCGAAACAGCCAAACTCGGTTCATGACAAGAAACGTGTGTGTAACCATAGTAAATAGAGCAACCTAAAGTAGCGATTTTTTACACAAATCACGTCGTTGTGAGAGATAAAAGCCTTCTAGGAAAAATCGTTCCATCATGAAAGTTGTTCACCTACGTCAGAGTCATCCGATGAGTTTTTCAATTTGGCTGTACAATATCTGCATAACTCCCCACGACCCGAGAAAGTTTGAACCATGTAAAAAAACCATGAACAGTGGTAACCATTTTTTGTGATTTCATAGAACACAATATAAAATTTTCTGACGGTTTTTACGTTGCATGTGATTACTATGGCACTTGGTGTACCGAATGCAGTCTAAAAATTGACAATCGAAACAGCCAAACTCGGTTCATGACAAGAAACGTGTGTGTAACCATAGTAAATAGAGCAGCCTAAAGTAGCGAGTTTTTACACAAATCACGTCATTGTGAGAGATAGAAGCCTTCTAGGAAAAATCGTTACATCATGAAAGTTGTTCACCTACGTCAGAGTCATCCGATGAGTCTTTCAATTTGGCTGTACATTATCTGCATAACTCCCCACGACCCGAGAAAGTTTGAACCATGTAAAAAACATGAACAGTGGTAACCATCTTTTGTGATTTCATAGAACACAAAATAAAATTTTCTGACTGTTTTTACGTTGCGTGTGATTACTATGGCACTTGGTGTACCGAATGCAGTCCAAAAATTGACAATCGAAACAGCCAAACTCGGTTCATGACAAGAAACGTGTGTGTAACCATAGTAAATAGAGCAGCCTAAAGTAGCGATTTTTTTAACAAATCACGTCATTGTGAGAGATAGAAGCCTTCTATAAAAAATCGTTCCATCATGAAAGTTGTTCACCTACGTCAGAGTCATCCGATGAGTTTTTCAATTTGGCTTTACAATATCTGCATAACTCCCCACGACCCGAGAAAGTTTGAACCATGTAAAAAAACCATGAACAGTGGTAACCATTTTTGTGATTTCATAGAACACAATATAAAATTTTCTGACGGTTTTTACGTTGCATGTGATTACTATGGGACTTGGTGTACCGAATGCAGTCTAAAAATTGACAATCGAAACAGCCAAACTCGGTTCATGACAAGAAACGTGTGTGTAACCATAGTAAATAGAGCAGCCTAAAGTAGCGATTTTTTACACAAATCACGTCATTGTGAGAGATAGAAGCCTTCTAGGAAAAATCGTTCCATCATGAAAGTTGTTCACCTACGTCAGAGTCATCCGATGAGTTTTTCAATTTGGCTGTACAATATCTGCATAACTCCCCACGACCCGAGAAAGTTTGAACCATGTAAAAAACCCATGAACAGTGGTAACCATCTTTTGTGATTTCATAGAACACAATATAAAAATTTCTGACGGTTTTTACGTTGCATGTGGTTACTATGGCACTTGGTGTACCGAATGCAGTCTAAAAATTGACAATCGAAACAGCCAAACTCGGTTCATGACAAGAAACGTGTGTGTAACCATAGTAAATAGAGCAGCCTAAAGTAGCGATTTTTTACACAAATCCCGTCGTTGTGAGAGATAGAAGCCTTCTAGGAAAAATCGTTCCATTATGAAAGTTGTTCACCTACGTCAGAGTCATCCGATGATTATTTCAATTTGGCTGTACAATATCTGCATAACTCCCCACGACCCGAGAAATTTTGATCCATGTAAAAAACCATGAACAGTGGTAACCATCTTTTGTGATTTCATAGAACACAATATAAAATTTTCTGACGGTTTTTACGTTGCATGTGATTACTATGGCACTTGGTGTACCGAATGCAGTCTAAAAATTGACAATCGAAACAGCCAAACTCGGTTCATGACAAGAAACGTGTGTGTAACCATAGTAAATAGAGCAGCCTAAAGTAGCGAGTTTTTACACAAATCACGTCATTGTGAGAGATAGAAGCCTTCTAGGAAAAATCGTTCCATCATGAAAGTTGTTCACCTACGTCAGAGTCATCCGATGAGTCTTTCAATTTGGCTGTACAATATCTGCATAACTCCCCACGACCCGAGAAAGTTTGAACCATGTAAAAAACATGAACAGTGGTAACCATCTTTTATGATTTCATAGAACACAAAATAAAATTTTCTGACTGTTTTTACGTTGCGTGTGATTACTATGGCACTTGGTGTACCGAATGCAGTCCAAAAATTGACAATCGAAACAGCCAAACTCGGTTCATGACAAGAAACGTGTGTGTAACCATAGTAAATAGAGCAGCCTAAAGTAGCGATTTTTTTAACAAATCACGTCATTGTGAGAGATAGAAGCCTTCTATAAAAAATCGTTCCGTCATGAAGGTTGTTCACCTACGTCAGAGTCATCCGATGAGTTTTTCAATTTGGCTTTACAATATCTGCATAACTCCCCACGACCCGAGAAAGTTTGAACCATGTAAAAAACCATGAACAGTTGTAACCATTTTTGTGATTTCATAGAACACAATAAAAAATTTTCTGACGGTTTTTACGTTGCATGTGATTACTATGGCACTTGGTGTACCGAATGCAGTCTAAAAATTGACAATCGAAACAGCCAAACTCGGTTCATGACAAGAAACGTGTGTGTAACCATAGTAAATAGAGCAGCCTAAAGTAGCGATTTTTTACACAAATCACGTCATTGTGAGAGATAGAAGCCTTCTAGGAAAAATCGTTCCATCATGAAAGTTGTACACCTACGTCAGAGTCATCCGATGAGTTTTTCAATTTGGCTGTACAATATCTGCATAACTCCCCACGACCCGAGAAAGTTTGAACCATGTAAAAAAACCATGAACAGTGGTAACCATCTTTTGTGATTTCATAGAACACAATATAAAATTTTCTGACGGTTTTTACGTTGCATGTGATTACTATGGGACTTGGTGTACCGAATGCAGTCTAAAAATTGACAATCGAAACAGCCAAACTCGGTTCATGACAAGAAACGTGTGTGTAACCATAGTAAATAGAGCAGCCTAAAGTAGCGATTTTTTACACAAATCACGTCATTGTGAGAGATAGAAGCCTTCTAGGAAAAATCGTTCCATCATGAAAGTTGTTCACCTACGTCAGAGTCATCCGATGAGTTTTTCAATTTGGCTGTACAATATCTGCATAACTCCCCACGACCCGAGAAAGTTTGAACCATGTAAAAAACCCATGAACAGTGGTAACCATCTTTTGTGATTTCATAGAACACAATATAAAAATTTCTGACGGTTTTTACGTTGCATGTGGTTACTATGGCACTTGGTGTACCGAATGCAGTCTAAAAATTGACAATCGAAACAGCCAAACTCGGTTCATGACAAGAAACGTGTGTGTAACCATAGTAAATAGAGCAGCCTAAAGTAGCGATTTTTTACACAAATCCCGTCGTTGTGAGAGATAGAAGCCTTCTAGGAAAAATCGTTCCATTATGAAAGTTGTTCACCTACGTCAGAGTCATCCGATGATTATTTCAATTTGGCTGTACAATATCTGCATAACTCCCCACGACCCGAGAAATTTTGATCCATGTAAAAAACCATGAACAGTGGTAACCATCTTTTGTGATTTCATAGAACACAATATAAAATTTTCTGACGGTTTTTACGTTGCATGTGATTACTATGGCACTTGGTGTACCGAATGCAGTCTAAAAATTGACAATCGAAACAGCCAAACTCGGTTCATGACAAGAAACGTGTGTGTAACCATAGTAAATAGAGCAGCCTAAATTAGCGAGTTTTTACACAAATCACGTCATTGTGAGAGATAGAAGCCTTCTAGGAAAAATCGTTCCATCATGAAAGTTGTTCACCTACGTCAGAGTCATCCGATGAGTCTTTCAATTTGGCTGTACAATATCTGCATAACTCCCCACGACCCGAGAAAGTTTGAACCATGTAAAAAACATGAACAGTGGTAACCATCTTTTATGATTTCATAGAACACAAAATAAAATTTTCTGACTGTTTTTACGTTGCGTGTGATTACTATGGCACTTGGTGTACCGAATGCAGTCCAAAAATTGACAATCGAAACAGCCAAACTCGGTTCATGACAAGAAACGTGTGTGTAACCATAGTAAATAGAGCAGCCTAAAGTAGCGATTTTTTTAACAAATCACGTCATTGTGAGAGATAGAAGCCTTCTAGGAAAAATCGTTCCATCATGAAAGTTGTTCACCTACGTCAGAGTCATCCGATGAGTTTTTCAATTTGGCTGTACAATATCTGCATAACTCCCCACGACCCGAGAAAGTTTGAACCATGTAAAAAACCCATGAACAGTGGTAACCATCTTTTGTGATTTCATAGAACACAATATAAAAATTTCTGACGGTTTTTACGTTGCATGTGGTTACTATGGCACTTGGTGTACCGAATGCAGTCTAAAAATTGACAATCGAAACAGCCAAACTCGGTTCATGACAAGAAACGTGTGTGTAACCATAGTAAATAGAGCAGCCTAAAGTAGCGATTTTTTACACAAATCCCGTCGTTGTGAGAGATAGAAGCCTTCTAGGAAAAATCGTTCCATTATGAAAGTTGTTCACCTACGTCAGAGTCATCCGATGATTATTTCAATTTGGCTGTACAATATCTGCATAACTCCCCACGACCCGAGAAATTTTGATCCATGTAAAAAACCATGAACAGTGGTAACCATCTTTTGTGATTTCATAGAACACAATATAAAATTTTCTGACGGTTTTTACGTTGCATGTGATTACTATGGCACTTGGTGTACCGAATGCAGTCTAAAAATTGACAATCGAAACAGCCAAACTCGGTTCATGACAAGAAACGTGTGTGTAACCATAGTAAATAGAGCAGCCTAAATTAGCGAGTTTTTACACAAATCACGTCATTGTGAGAGATAGAAGCCTTCTAGGAAAAATCGTTCCATCATGAAAGTTGTTCACCTACGTCAGAGTCATCCGATGAGTCTTTCAATTTGGCTGTACAATATCTGCATAACTCCCCACGACCCGAGAAAGTTTGAACCATGTAAAAAACATGAACAGTGGTAACCATCTTTTATGATTTCATAGAACACAAAATAAAATTTTCTGACTGTTTTTACGTTGCGTGTGATTACTATGGCACTTGGTGTACCGAATGCAGTCCAAAAATTGACAATCGAAACAGCCAAACTCGGTTCATGACAAGAAACGTGTGTGTAACCATAGTAAATAGAGCAGCCTAAAGTAGCGATTTTTTTAACAAATCACGTCATTGTGAGAGATAGAAGCCTTCTATAAAAAATCGTTCCGTCATGAAGGTTGTTCACCTACGTCAGAGTCATCCGATGAGTTTTTCAATTTGGCTTTACAATATCTGCATAACTCCCCACGACCCGAGAAAGTTTGAACCATGTAAAAAACCATGAACAGTGGTAACCATTTTTGTGATTTCATAGAACACAATAAAAAATTTTCTGACGGTTTTTACGTTGCATGTGATTACTATGGCACTTGGTGTACCGAATGCAGTCTAAAAATTGACAATCGAAACAGCCAAACTCGGTTCATGACAAGAAACGTGTGTGTAACCATAGTAAATAGAGCAGCCTAAAGTAGCGATTTTTTACACAAATCACGTCATTGTGAGAGATAGAAGCCTTCTAGGAAAAATCGTTCCATCATGAAAGTTGTTCACCTACGTCAGAGTCATCCGATGAGTTTTTCGATTTGGCTGTACAATATCTGCATAACTCCCCACGACCCGAGAAAGTTTGAACCATGTAAAAAAACCATGAACAGTGGTAACCATCTTTTGTGATTTCATAGAACACAATATAAAATTTTCTGACGGTTTTTACGTTGCATGTGGTTACTATGGCACTTGGTGTACCGAATGCAGTCTAAAAATTGACAATCGAAACAGCCAAACTCGGTTCATGACAAGAAACGTGTGTGTAACCATAGTAAATAGAGCAGCCTAAAGTAGCGATTTTTTACACAAATCCCGTCGTTGTGAGAGATAGAAGCCTTCTAGGAAAAATCGTTCCATTATGAAAGTTGTTCACCTACGTTAGAGTCATCCGATGATTATTTCAATTTGGCTGTACAATATCTGCTTAACTCCCCACGACCCGAGAAATTTTGATCCATGTAAAAAACCATGAACAGTGGTAACCATCTTTTGTGATTTCATAGAACACAATATAAAATTTTCTGACGGTTTTTACGTTGCATGTGATTACTATGGCACTTGGTGTACCGAATGCAGTCTAAAAATTGACAATCGAAACAGCCAAACTCGGTTCATGACAAGAAACGTGTGTGTAACCATAGTAAATAGAGCAGCCTAAAGTAGCGAGTTTTTACACAAATCACGTCATTGTGAGAGATAGAAGCCTTCTAGTAAAAATCGTTCCATCATGAAAGTTGTTCACCTACGTCAGAGTCATCCGATGAGTTTTTCAATTTGGCTTTACAATATCTGCATAACTCCCCACGACCCGAGAAAGTTAGAACCATGTAAAAAACCATGAACAGTGGTAACCATCTTTTGTGATTTCATAGAACACAATATAAAATTTTCTGACGGTTTTTACGTTGCAATTGATTACTATGGCACTTGGTGTACCGAATGGAGTCTAAAAATTGACAATCGAAACAGCCAAACTCGGTTCATGACAAGAAACGTTTGTGTAACCATAGTAAATAGAGCAGCCTAAAGTAGCGATTTTTTACACAAATCCCGTCGTTGTGAGAGATAGAAGCCTTCTAGGAAAAATCGTTCCATTATGAAAGTTGTTCACCTACGTCAGAGTCATCCGATGAGTCTTTCAATTTGGCTGTACAATATTTGCATAACTCCCCACGACCCGAGAAAGTTTGAACCATGTAAAAAACCATGAACAGTGGTAACCTTCTTTTGTGATTTCATAGAACACAATATAAACTCTTCTGACGGTATAAACGTTGCGTGTGATTATTATGGCACTTGGTGTACCGAATGCAGTCCAAAAATTGACAATCGAAGCAGCCAAATTCGGTTCATGACAAGAAACGTGTGTGTAACCATAGTAAATAGAGCAGCCTAAAGTAGCGATTTTTTACACAAATCCCGTCGTTGTGAGAGATAGAAGCCTTCTAGGAAAAATCGTTCCATTATGAAAGTTGTTCACCTACGTCAGAGTCATCCGATGAGTTTTTCAATTTGGCTGTACAATATCTGCATAAGTCCCCACGACCCGAGTAAGTTTGAACCATGTAAAAAACCATGAACAGTGGTAACCATCTTTTGTGAATTCATAGAACGCAAAAGAAAATTTTCTGACGGTTTTTACGTTGCATGTGATTATTATGGCACTTGGTGTACCGAATGCAGTCCAAAAATTGACAATCGAAGCAGTCAAACTCGGTTCATGACAAGAAACGTGTGTGTAACCATAGTAAATAGAGCAGCCTAAAGTAGCGATTTTTTACACAAATCCCGTCGTTGTGAGAGATAGAAGCCTTCTAGGAAAAATCGTTCCATCATGAAAGTTGTTCACCTACGTCAGAGTCATCCGATGAGTTTTTCAATTTGGCTGTAAAATATCTGCATAACTCCCCACGACCCGAGAAAGTTTGAACCATGTAAAAAACCATGAACAGTGGTAACCATCTTTTGTGATTTCATAGAACACAGAATAAAATTTTCTGACGGTTTTTACGTTGCATGTGATTATTATGGCACTTGGTGTACCGAATGCAGTCCAAAAATTGACAATCGAAGCAGTCAAACTCGGTTCATGACAAGAAACGTGTGTGTAACCATAGTAAATAGAGCAGCCTAAAGTAGCGATTTTTTACACAAATCCCGTCGTTGTGAGAGATAGAAGCCTTCTAGGAAAAATCGTTCCATCATGAAAGTTGTTCACCTACGTCAGAGTCATCCGATGAGTTTTTCAATTCGGCTGTAAAATATCTGCATAACTCCCCACGACCCGAGAAAGTTTGAACCATGTAAAAAACCATGAACAGTGGTAACCATCTTTTGTGATTTCATAGAACACAGAATAAAATTTTCTGACGGTTTTTACGTTGCATGTGATTATTATGGCACTTGGTGTACCGAATGCAGTCCAAAAATTGACAATCGAAGCAGCCAAACTCGGTTCATGACAAGAAATGTGTGTGTAACCATAGTAAATAGAGCAGCCTAAAGTAGCGATTTTTTACACAAATCACGTCATTGTGAGAGATAGAAGCCTTCTAGGAAAAATCGTTCCATCATGAAAGTTGTTTACCTACGTCAGAGTCATCCGATGAGTTTTTCAATTTGGCAGTACAATATCTGCATAACTCCCCACGACCCGAGAAAGTTTGAACCATGTAAAAAACCATGAACAGTGGTAACCATCTTTTGTGATTTCATAGAACACAATATAAAATTTTCTGACGGTTTTACGTTGCATGTGATTACTATGGCACTTGGTGTACCGAATGCAGTCTAAAAATTGACAATCGAAACAGCCAAACTCGGTTCATGACAAGAAACGTGTGTGTAACAATAGTAAATAGAGCAGCCTAAAGTAGCGAGTTTTTACACAAATCACGTCATTGTGAGAGATTGAAGCCTTCTAGGAAAAATCGTTCGGTTATGAAAGCTGTTCACCTACGTCAGAGTCATCCGATGAGTCTTTCAATTTGGCTGTACAATATCTGCATAACTCCCCACGACCCGAGAAAGTTTGAACCATGTAAAAAAACCATGAACAGTGGTAACCATCTTTTGTGATTTCATAGAACACAATATAAAATTTTCTGACGGTTTTTACGTTGCATGTGATTACTATGGCACTTGGTGTACCGAATGCAGTTCAAAAATTGACAATCGAAGCAGCCAAACTCGGTTCATGACAAGAAACGTGTGTGTAACCATAGTAAATAGAGCAGCCTAAAGTAGCGATTTTTTACACAAATCCCGTCGTTGTGAGAGATAGAAGCCTTCTAGGAAAAATCGTTCCATCATGAAAGTTGTTCACCTACGTCAGAGTCATCCGATGAGTTTTTCAATTTGGCTGTAAAATATCTGCATAACTCCCCACGACCCGAGAAAGTTTGAACCATGTAAAAAACCATGAACAGTGGTAACCATCTTTTGTGATTTCATAGAACACAGAATAAAATTTTCTGACGGTTTTTACGTTGCATGTGATTATTATGGCACTTGGTGTACCGAATGCAGTCCAAAAATTGACAATCGAAGCAGCCAAACTCGGTTCATGACAAGAAATGTGTGTGTAACCATAGTAAATAGAGCAGCCTAAAGTAGCGGGTTTTTAAACAAATCCCGTCGTTGTGAGAGATAGAAGCCTTCTAGGAAAAATCGTTCCATTATGAAAGTTGTTCACCTACGTCAGAGTCATCCGATGAGTTGTTCAATTTGGCTGTACAATATCTGCATAACTCCCCACGACCCGAGAAAGTTTGAACCAAGTAAAAAACCATGAACAGTGGTAACCTTCTTTTGTGATTTCATAGAACACAATATAAACTCTTCTGACGGTATAAACGTTGCGTGTGATTATTATGGCACTTGGTGTACCGAATGCAGTCCAAAAATTGACAATCGAAGCAGCCAAATTCGGTTCATGACAAGAAACGTGTGTGTAACAATAGTAAATAGAGCAGCCTAAAGTAGCGAGTTTTTACACAAATCACGTCATTGTGAGAGATTGAAGCCTTCTAGGAAAAATCGTTCGGTTATGAAAGCTGTTCACCTACGTCAGAGTCATCCGATGAGTCTTTCAATTTGGCTGTACAATATCTGCATAACTCCCCACGACCCGAGAAAGTTTGAACCATGTAAAAAAACCATGAACAGTGGTAACCATCTTTTGTGATTTCATAGAACACAATATAAAATTTTCTGACGGTTTTTACGTTGCATGTGATTACTATGGCACTTGGTGTACCGAATGCAGTTCAAAAATTGACAATCGAAGCAGCCAAACTCGGTTCATGACAAGAAACGTGTGTGTAACCATAGTAAATAGAGCAGCCTAAAGTAGCGATTTTTTACACAAATCCCGTCGTTGTGAGAGATAGAAGCCTTCTAGGAAAAATCGTTCCATCATGAAAGTTGTTCACCTACGTCAGAGTCATCCGATGAGTTTTTCAATTTGGCTGTAAAATATCTGCATAACTCCCCACGACCCGAGAAAGTTTGAACCATGTAAAAAACCATGAACAGTGGTAACCATCTTTTGTGATTTCATAGAACACAGAATAAAATTTTCTGACGGTTTTTACGTTGCATGTGATTATTATGGCACTTGGTGTACCGAATGCAGTCCAAAAATTGACAATCGAAGCAGCCAAACTCGGTTCATGACAAGAAATGTGTGTGTAACCATAGTAAATAGAGCAGCCTAAAGTAGCGGGTTTTTAAACAAATCCCGTCGTTGTGAGAGATAGAAGCCTTCTAGGAAAAATCGTTCCATTATGAAAGTTGTTCACCTACGTCAGAGTCATCCGATGAGTTGTTCAATTTGGCTGTACAATATCTGCATAACTCCCCACGACCCGAGAAAGTTTGAACCAAGTAAAAAACCATGAACAGTGGTAACCTTCTTTTGTGATTTCATAGAACACAATATAAACTCTTCTGACGGTATAAACGTTGCGTGTGATTATTATGGCACTTGGTGTACCGAATGCAGTCCAAAAATTGACAATCGAAGCAGCCAAATTCGGTTCATGACAAGAAACGTGTGTGTAACCATAGTAAATAGAGCAGCCTAAAGTAGCGATTTTTTACACAAATCCCGTCGTTGTGAGAGATAGAAGCCTTCTAGGAAAAATCGTTCCATTATGAAAGTTGTTCACCTACGTCAGAGTCATCCGATGAGTTTTTCAATTTGGCTGTACAATATCTGCATAAGTCCCCACGACCCGAGTAAGTTTGAACCATGTAAAAAACCATGAACAGTGGTAACCATCTTTTGTGAATTCATAGAACGCAAAAGAAAATTTTCTGACGGTTTTTACGTTGCATGTGATTATTATGGCACTTGGTGTACCGAATGCAGTCCAAAAATTGACAATCGAAGCAGTCAAACTCGGTTCATGACAAGAAACGTGTGTGTAACCATAGTAAATAGAGCAGCCTAAAGTAGCGATTTTTTACACAAATCCCGTCGTTGTGAGAGATAGAAGCCTTCTAGGAAAAATCGTTCCATCATGAAAGTTGTTCACCTACGTCAGAGTCATCCGATGAGTTTTTCAATTTGGCTGTACAATATCTGCATAACTCCCCACGACCCGAGAAAGTTTGAACCATGTAAAAAACCATGAACAGTGGTAACCATCTTTTGTGATTTCATAGAACACAGAATAAAATTTTCTGACGGTTTTTACGTTGCATGTGATTATTATGGCACTTGGTGTACCGAATGCAGTCCAAAAATTGACAATCGAAGCAGCCAAACTCGGTTCATGACAAGAAATGTGTGTGTAACCATAGTAAATAGAGCAGCCTAAAGTAGCGATTTTTTACACAAATCACGTCATTGTGAGAGATAGAAGCCTTCTAGGAAAAATCGTTCCATCATGAAAGTTGTTTACCTACGTCAGAGTCATCCGATGAGTTTTTCAATTTGGCAGTACAATATCTGCATAACTCCCCACGACCCGAGAAAGTTTGAACCATGTAAAAAACCATGAACAGTGGTAACCATCTTTTGTGATTTCATAGAACACAATATAAAATTTTCTGACGGTTTTACGTTGCATGTGATTACTATGGCACTTGGTGTACCGAATGCAGTCTAAAAATTGACAATCGAAACAGCCAAACTCGGTTCATGACAAGAAACGTGTGTGTAACAATAGTAAATAGAGCAGCCTAAAGTAGCGAGTTTTTACACAAATCACGTCATTGTGAGAGATTGAAGCCTTCTAGGAAAAATCGTTCGGTTATGAAAGCTGTTCACCTACGTCAGAGTCATCCGATGAGTCTTTCAATTTGGCTGTACAATATCTGCATAACTCCCCACGACCCGAGAAAGTTTGAACCATGTAAAAAAACCATGAACAGTGGTAACCATCTTTTGTGATTTCATAGAACACAATATAAAATTTTCTGACGGTTTTTACGTTGCATGTGATTACTATGGCACTTGGTGTACCGAATGCAGTTCAAAAATTGACAATCGAAGCAGCCAAACTCGGTTCATGACAAGAAACGTGTGTGTAACCATAGTAAATAGAGCAGCCTAAAGTAGCGATTTTTTACACAAATCCCGTCGTTGTGAGAGATAGAAGCCTTCTAGGAAAAATCGTTCCATCATGAAAGTTGTTCACCTACGTCAGAGTCATCCGATGAGTTTTTCAATTTGGCTGTAAAATATCTGCATAACTCCCCACGACCCGAGAAAGTTTGAACCATGTAAAAAACCATGAACAGTGGTAACCATCTTTTGTGATTTCATAGAACACAGAATAAAATTTTCTGACGGTTTTTACGTTGCATGTGATTATTATGGCACTTGGTGTACCGAATGCAGTCCAAAAATTGACAATCGAAGCAGCCAAACTCGGTTCATGACAAGAAATGTGTGTGTAACCATAGTAAATAGAGCAGCCTAAAGTAGCGGGTTTTTAAACAAATCCCGTCGTTGTGAGAGATAGAAGCCTTCTAGGAAAAATCGTTCCATTATGAAAGTTGTTCACCTACGTCAGAGTCATCCGATGAGTTGTTCAATTTGGCTGTACAATATCTGCATAACTCCCCACGACCCGAGAAAGTTTGAACCAAGTAAAAAACCATGAACAGTGGTAACCTTCTTTTGTGATTTCATAGAACACAATATAAACTCTTCTGACGGTATAAACGTTGCGTGTGATTATTATGGCACTTGGTGTACCGAATGCAGTCCAAAAATTGACAATCGAAGCAGCCAAATTCGGTTCATGACAAGAAACGTGTGTGTAACAATAGTAAATAGAGCAGCCTAAAGTAGCGAGTTTTTACACAAATCACGTCATTGTGAGAGATTGAAGCCTTCTAGGAAAAATCGTTCGGTTATGAAAGCTGTTCACCTACGTCAGAGTCATCCGATGAGTCTTTCAATTTGGCTGTACAATATCTGCATAACTCCCCACGACCCGAGAAAGTTTGAACCATGTAAAAAAACCATGAACAGTGGTAACCATCTTTTGTGATTTCATAGAACACAATATAAAATTTTCTGACGGTTTTTACGTTGCATGTGATTACTATGGCACTTGGTGTACCGAATGCAGTTCAAAAATTGACAATCGAAGCAGCCAAACTCGGTTCATGACAAGAAACGTGTGTGTAACCATAGTAAATAGAGCAGCCTAAAGTAGCGATTTTTTACACAAATCCCGTCGTTGTGAGAGATAGAAGCCTTCTAGGAAAAATCGTTCCATCATGAAAGTTGTTCACCTACGTCAGAGTCATCCGATGAGTTTTTCAATTTGGCTGTAAAATATCTGCATAACTCCCCACGACCCGAGAAAGTTTGAACCATGTAAAAAACCATGAACAGTGGTAACCATCTTTTGTGATTTCATAGAACACAGAATAAAATTTTCTGACGGTTTTTACGTTGCATGTGATTATTATGGCACTTGGTGTACCGAATGCAGTCCAAAAATTGACAATCGAAGCAGCCAAACTCGGTTCATGACAAGAAATGTGTGTGTAACCATAGTAAATAGAGCAGCCTAAAGTAGCGGGTTTTTAAACAAATCCCGTCGTTGTGAGAGATAGAAGCCTTCTAGGAAAAATCGTTCCATTATGAAAGTTGTTCACCTACGTCAGAGTCATCCGATGAGTTGTTCAATTTGGCTGTACAATATCTGCATAACTCCCCACGACCCGAGAAAGTTTGAACCAAGTAAAAAACCATGAACAGTGGTAACCTTCTTTTGTGATTTCATAGAACACAATATAAACTCTTCTGACGGTATAAACGTTGCGTGTGATTATTATGGCACTTGGTGTACCGAATGCAGTCCAAAAATTGACAATCGAAGCAGCCAAATTCGGTTCATGACAAGAAACGTGTGTGTAACCATAGTAAATAGAGCAGCCTAAAGTAGCGATTTTTTACACAAATCCCGTCGTTGTGAGAGATAGAAGCCTTCTAGGAAAAATCGTTCCATTATGAAAGTTGTTCACCTACGTCAGAGTCATCCGATGAGTTTTTCAATTTGGCTGTACAATATCTGCATAAGTCCCCACGACCCGAGTAAGTTTGAACCATGTAAAAAACCATGAACAGTGGTAACCATCTTTTGTGAATTCATAGAACGCAAAAGAAAATTTTCTGACGGTTTTTACGTTGCATGTGATTATTATGGCACTTGGTGTACCGAATGCAGTCCAAAAATTGACAATCGAAGCAGTCAAACTCGGTTCATGACAAGAAACGTGTGTGTAACCATAGTAAATAGAGCAGCCTAAAGTAGCGATTTTTTACACAAATCCCGTCGTTGTGAGAGATAGAAGCCTTCTAGGAAAAATCGTTCCATCATGAAAGTTGTTCACCTACGTCAGAGTCATCCGATGAGTTTTTCAATTTGGCTGTAAAATATCTGCATAACTCCCCACGACCCGAGAAAGTTTGAACCATGTAAAAAACCATGAACAGTGGTAACCATCTTTTGTGATTTCATAGAACACAGAATAAAATTTTCTGACGGTTTTTACGTTGCATGTGATTATTATGGCACTTGGTGTACCGAATGCAGTCCAAAAATTGACAATCGAAGCAGTCAAACTCGGTTCATGACAAGAAACGTGTGTGTAACCATAGTAAATAGAGCAGCCTAAAGTAGCGATTTTTTACACAAATCCCGTCGTTGTGAGAGATAGAAGCCTTCTAGGAAAAATCGTTCCATCATGAAAGTTGTTCACCTACGTCAGAGTCATCCGATGAGTTTTTCAATTTGGCTGTAAAATATCTGCATAACTCCCCACGACCCGAGAAAGTTTGAACCATGTAAAAAACCATGAACAGTGGTAACCATCTTTTGTGATTTCATAGAACACAGAATAAAATTTTCTGACGGTTTTTACGTTGCATGTGATTATTATGGCACTTGGTGTACCGAATGCAGTCCAAAAATTGACAATCGAAGCAGCCAAACTCGGTTCATGACAAGAAATGTGTGTGTAACCATAGTAAATAGAGCAGCCTAAAGTAGCGGGTTTTTAAACAAATCCCGTCGTTGTGAGAGATAGAAGCCTTCTAGGAAAAATCGTTCAATTATGAAAGTTGTTCACCTACGTCAGAGTCATCCGATGAGTTGTTCAATTTGGCTGTACAATATCTGCATAACTCCCCACGACCCGAGAAAGTTTGAACCAAGTAAAAAACCATGAACAGTGGTAACCTTCTTTTGTGATTTCATAGAACACAATATAAACTCTTCTGACGGTATAAACGTTGCGTGTGATTATTATGGCACTTGGTGTACCGAATGCAGTCCAAAAATTGACAATCGAAGCAGCCAAATTCGGTTCATGACAAGAAACGTGTGTGTAACCATAGTAAATAGAGCAGCCTAAAGTAGCGATTTTTTACACAAATCCCGTCGTTGTGAGAGATAGAAGCCTTCTAGGAAAAATCGTTCCATTATGAAAGTTGTTCACCTACGTCAGAGTCATCCGATGAGTTTTTCAATTTGGCTGTACAATATCTGCATAAGTCCCCACGACCCGAGTAAGTTTGAACCATGTAAAAAACCATGAACAGTGGTAACCATCTTTTGTGAATTCATAGAACGCAAAAGAAAATTTTCTGACGGTTTTTACGTTGCATGTGATTATTATGGCACTTGGTGTACCGAATGCAGTCCAAAAATTGACAATCGAAGCAGTCAAACTCGGTTCATGACAAGAAACGTGTGTGTAACCATAGTAAATAGAGCAGCCTAAAGTAGCGATTTTTTACACAAATCCCGTCGTTGTGAGAGATAGAAGCCTTCTAGGAAAAATCGTTCCATTATGAAAGTTGTTCACCTACGTCAGAGTCATCCGATGATTATTTCAATTTTGCTGTACAATATCTGCATAACTCCCCACGACCCGAGAAATTTTGATCCATGTAAAAAACCATGAACAGTGGTAAACATCTTTTGTGATTTCATAGAACACAATACAAAATTTTCTGACGGTTTTTACGTTGCATGTGATTACTATGGCACTTGGTGTACCGAATGCAGTCTAAAAAATGACAATCGAAACAGCCAAACTCGGTTCATGACAAGAAACGTGTGTGTAACCATAGTAAATAGAGCAGCCTAAAGTAGCGAGTTTTTACACAAATCACGTCATTGTGAGAGATAGAAGCCTTCTAGGAAAAATCGTTCCATCATGAAAGTTGTTCACCTACGTCAGAGTCATCCGATGAGTTTTTCAATTTGGCTTTACAATATCTGCATAACTCCCCACGACCCGAGAAAGTTTGAACCATGTAAAAAACCATGAACAGTGGTAACCATCTTTTGTGATTTCATAGAACACAATATAAAATTTTCTGACGGTTTTTACGTTGCATGTGATTACTATGGCACTTGGTGTACCGAATGCAGTCTAAAAATTGACAATCGAAACAGCCAAACTCGGTTCATGACAAGAAACGTGTGTGTAACCATAGTAAATAGAGCAGCCTAAAGTAGCGATTTTTTACACAAATCCCGTCGTTGTGAGAGATAGAAGCCTTCTAGGAAAAATCGTTCCATCATGAAAGTTGTTCACCTACGTCAGAGTCATCCGATGAGTCTTTCAATTTGGCTGTACAATATTTGCATAACTCCCCACGACCCGAGAAAGTTTGAACCATGTAAAAAACCATGAACAGTGGTAACCATCTTTTGTGATTTCATAGAACACAATATAAAATTTTCTGACGGTTTTTACGTTGCATGTGATTACTATGGCACTTGGTGTACCGAATGCAGTCTAAAAATTGACAATCGAAACAGCCAAACTCGGTTCATGACAAGAAACGTGTGTGTAACCATAGTAAATAGAGCAGCCTAAAGTAGCGATTTTTTACACAAATCACGTCATTGTGAGAGATAGAAGCCTTCTAGGAAAAATCGTTCCATCATGAAAGTTGTTTACCTACGTCAGAGTCATCCGATGAGTTTTTCAATTTGGCTGTACAATATCTGCATAACTTCCCACGACCCGAGAAAGTTTGAACCATGTAAAAAACCATGAACAGTGGTAACCATCTTTTGTGATTTCATAGAACACAATATAAAATTTTCTGACGGTTTTTACGTTGCATGTGATTACTATGGCACTTGGTGTACCGAATGCAGTCTAAAAATTGACAATCGAAACAGCCAAACTCGGTTCATGACAAGAAACGTGTGTGTAACAATAGTAAATAGAGCAGCCTAAAGTAGCGAGTTTTTACACAAATCACGTCATTGTGAGAGATAGAAGCCTTCTAGGAAAAATCGTTCGGTTATGAAAGTTGTTCACCTACGTCAGAGTCATCCGATGAGTCTTTCAATTTGGCTGTACAATATCTGCATAACTCCCCACGACCCGAGAAAGTTTGAACCATGTAAAAAACCATGAACAGTGGTAACCATCTTTTGTGATTTCATAGAACACAATATAAAATTTTCTGACGGTTTTTACGTTGCATGTGATTACTATGGCACTTGGTGTACCGAATGCAGTCCAAAAATTGACAATCGAAGCAGCCAAACTCGGTTCATGACAAGAAACGTGTGTGTAACCATAGTAAATAGAGCAGCCTAAAGTAGCGATTTTTTACACAAATCCCGTCGTTGTGAGAGATAGAAGCCTTCTAGGAAAAATCGTTCCATTATGAAAGTTGTTCACCTACGTCAGAGTCATCCGATGAGTTTTTCAATTTGGCTGTACAATATCTGCATAACTCCCCACGACCCGAGAAAGTTTGAACCATGTAAAAAACCATGAACAGTGGTAACCATCTTTTGTGATTTCATAGAACACAATATAAAATTTTCTGACGGTTTTTACGTTGCATGTGATTACTATGGCACTTGGTGTACCGAATGCAGTCTAAAAATTGACAATCGAAACAGCCAAACTCGGTTCATGACAAGAAACGTGTGTGTAACAATAGTAAATAGAGCAGCCTAAAGTAGCGAGTTTTTACACAAATCACGTCATTGTGAGAGATAGAAGCCTTCTAGGAAAAATCGTTCGGTTATGAAAGTTGTTCACCTACGTCAGAGTCATCCGATGAGTCTTTCAATTTGGCTGTACAATATCTGCATAACTCCCCACGACCCGAGAAAGTTTGAACCATGTAAAAAACCATGAACAGTGGTAACCATCTTTTGTGATTTCATAGAACACAATATAAAATTTTCTGACGGTTTTTACGTTGCATGTGATTACTATGGCACTTGGTGTACCGAATGCAGTCCAAAAATTGACAATCGAAGCAGCCAAACTCGGTTCATGACAAGAAACGTGTGTGTAACCATAGTAAATAGAGCAGCCTAAAGTAGCGATTTTTTACACAAATCCCGTCGTTGTGAGAGATAGAAGCCTTCTAGAAAAAATCGTTCCATTATGAAAGTTGTTCACCTACGTCAGAGTCATCCGATGAGTTTTTCAATTTGGCTGTACAATATCTGCATAACTCCCCACGACCCGAGAAAGTTTGAACCATGTAAAAAACCATGAACAGTGGTAACCATCTTTTGTGATTTCATAGAACACAATATAAAATTTTCTGACGGTTTTTACGTTGCATGTGATTACTATGGCACTTGGTGTACCGAATGCAGTCCAAAAATTGACAATCGAAGCAGCCAAACTCGGTTCATGACAAGAAACGTGTGTGTAACCATAGTAAATAGAGCAGCCTAAAGTAGCGATTTTTTACACAAATCCCGTCGTTGTGAGAGATAGAAGCCTTCTAGGAAAAATCGTTCCATTATGAAAGTTGTTCACCTACGTCAGAGTCTTCCGATGAGTTTTTCAATTTGGCTGTACAATATCTGCATAACTCCCCACGACCCGAGAAAGTTTGAACCATGTAAAAAACCATGAACAGTGGTAACCTTATTATGTGATTTCATAGAACACAATATAAAATTTTCTGACGGTTTTTACGTTGCATGTGATTACTATGGCACTTGTTGTACCGAATGCAGTCCAAAAATTGACAATCGAAGCAGCCAAACTCGGTTCATGACAAGAAACGTGTGTGTAACCATAGTAAATAGACCAGCCTAAAGTAGCGATTTTTTACACAAATCCCGTCGTTGTGAGAGATAGAAGTCTTCTAGGAAAAATCGTTCCATTATGAAAGTTGTTCACCTACGTCAGAGTCATCCGATGAGTTTTTCAATTTGGCTGTACAATATCTGCATAACTCCCCACGACCCGAGAAAGTTTGAACCATGTAAAAAACCATGAACAGTGGTAACCATCTTTTGTGATTTCATAGAACACAGAATAAAATTTTCTGACGGTTTTTACGTTGCATGTGATTATTATGGCACTTGGTGTACCGAATGCAGTCCAAAAATTGACAATCAAAGCAGCCAAACTCGGTTCATGACAAGAACTGTGTATGTAACCATAGTAAATAGAGCAGCCTAAAGTAGCGGGTTTTTAAACAAATCCCGTCGTTGTGAGAGATAGAAGCCTTCTAGGAAAAATCGTTCCATTATGAAAGTTGTTCACCTACGTCAGAGTCATCCGATGAGTTTTTCAATTTGGCTGTACAATATCTGCATAACTCCCCACGACCCGAGAAAGTTTGAACCAAGTAAAAAACCATGAACAGTGGTAACCTTCTTTTGTGATTTCATATAACACAATATAAACTCTTCTGACGGTATAAACGTTGCGTGTGATTATTATGGCACTTGGTGTACCGAATGCAGTCCAAAAATTGACAATCGAAGCAGCCAAACTCGGTTCATGACAAGAAACGTGTGTGTAACCATAGTAAATAGAGCAGCCTAAAGTAGCGATTTTTTACACAAATCCCGTCGTTGTGAGAGATAGAAGCCTTCTAGGAAAAATCGTTCCATTATGAAAGTTGTTCACCTACGTCAGAGTCATCCGATGAGTTTTTCAATTTGGCTGTACAATATCTGCATAAGTCCCCACGACCCGAGTAAGTTTGAACCATGTAAAAAACCATGAACAGTGGTAACCATCTTTTGTGAATTCATAGAACGCAAAAGAAAATTTTCTGACGGTTTTTACGTTGCATGTGATTATTATGGCACTTGGTGTACCGAATGCAGTTCAAAAATTGACAATCGAAGCAGTCAAACTCGGTTCATGACAAGAAACGTGTGTGTAACCATAGTAAATAGAGCAGCCTAAAGTAGCGATTTTTTACACAAATCCCGTCGTTGTGAGAGATAGAAGCCTTCTAGGAAAAATCGTTCCATTATGAAAGTTGTTCACCTACGTCAGAGTCATCCGATGAGTTTTTCAATTTGGCTGTACAATATCTGCATAACTCCCCACGACCCGAGAAAGTTTGAACCATGTAAAAAACCATGAACAGTGGTAACCATCTTTTGTGAATTCATAGAACGCAAAATAAAATTTTCTGATGGTTTTTACGTTGCATGTGATTATTATGGCACTTGGTGTACCGAATGCAGTCCAAAAATTGACAATCGAAGCAGCCAAACTCGGTTCATGACAAGAAACGTGTGTGTAACCATAGTAAATAGACCAGCCTAAAGTAGCGATTTTTTACACAAATCCCGTCGTTGTGAGAGATAGAAGCCTTCTAGGAAAAATCGTTCCATTATGAAAGTTGTTCACCTACGTCAGAGTCATCCGATGAGTTTTTCAATTTGGCTGTACACTATCTGCATAACTCCCCGCGACCCGAGAAAGTTTGAACCTAGTAAAAAACCATGAACAGTGGTAACCTTCTTTTGTGATTTCATAGAACACACAATAAACTTTTCTGACGGTTTTTACGTTGCATGTGATTACTATGGCACTTGGTGTACCGAATGCAGTCCAAAAATTGACAATCGAAGCAGCCAAACTCGGTTCATGACAAGAAACTTGTGTGTAACCATAGTAAGTAGGGCAGCCTAAAGTAGCGATTTTTTACACAAATCCCGTCGTTGTGAGAGATAGAAGCCTTCTAGGAAAAATCGTTCCATTATGAAGGTTGTTCACCTACGTCAGAGTCATCCGATGAGTATTTCAATTTGGCTGTACAATATCTGCATAACTCCCCACGACCCGAGAAAGTTTGAACCATGTAAAAAACATGAACAGTGGTAACCATCTTTTGTGATTTCATAGAACACAAAATAAAATTTTCTGACGGTTTTTACGTTGCATGTGATTACTATGGCACTTGGTGTACCGAATGCAGTCTAAAAATTGACAATCGAAGCAGCCAAGCTCGGTTCATGACAAGAAACGTGTGTGTAACCATAGTAAATAGAGCAGCCTAAAGTAGCGATTTTTTACACAAATCCCGTCGTTGTGAGAGATAGAAGCCTTCTAGGAAAAATCGTTCCATTATGAAAGTTGTTCACCTACGTCAGAGTCATCCGATGATTATTTCAATTTGGCTGTACAATATCTGCATAACTCCCCACGACCCGAGAAAGTTTGAACCATGTAAAAAAACATGAACAGTGGTAACTATCTTTTGTGATTTCATAGAACACAAAATAAAATTTTCTGACGGTTTTTTCGTTGCATGTGATTACTATGGCACTTGGTGTACCGAATGCAGTCCAAAAGTTGACAATCGAAGCAGCCAAACTCGGTTCATGATAAGAAACGTGTGTGTAACCATAGTAAATAGAGCAGCCTAAAGTAGCGATTTTTTACACAAATCCCGTCGTTGTGAGAGATAGAAGCCTTCTAGGAAAAAATCGTTCCAGTATGAAAGTTGTTCACCTACGTCAGAGTCATCCGATGATTATTCCAATTTGGCTGTACAATATCTGCATAACTCCCCACGACCCGAGAAAGTTTGAACCATGTAAAAAACCATGAACAGTGGTAACCATCTTTTGTGATTTCATAGAACACAAAAAAAAATTTCCTGACGGTTTTTACGTTGCATGTGATTACTATGGCACTTGGTGTACCGAATGCAGTCCAAAAATTGACAATCGAAGCAGCCAAATTCGGTTCATGACAAGAAACGTGTGTGTAACCATAGTAAATAGAACAGCCTAAAGTAGCGATTTTTTACACAAATCCCGTCGTTGTGAGAGATAGAAGCCTTCTAGGAAAAATCGTTCCATTAAGAAAGTTGTTCACCTACGTCAGAGTCATCCGATGAGGATTTCAATTTGGCTGTACAATATCTGCATAACTCCCCACTACCCAAGAAATTTTGAACCATGTAAAAAACCATGAACAGTGGTAACATTCTTTTGTGATTTCATAGAACACAAAATAAAATTTTCTGACGGTTTTTACGTTGCATGTGGTTACTATGGCACTTGGTGTACCGAATGCAGTCCAAAAATTGACAATCGAAGCAGCCAAACTCGGTTTATGACAAGAAACGTGTGTGTAACCATAGTAAATAGAGCAGCCTAAAGTAGCGATTTTTTACATAAATCCCGTCGTTGTGAGAGATAGAAGCCTTCTAGGAAAAATCGTTCCATTATGAAAGTTGTTCACCTACGTCAGAGTCATCCGATGAGCATTTCAATTTGGCTGTACAATATCTGCATAACTCCTCACGACCCGAGAAAGTTTGAACCACAAAAAAACCATGAACAGTGGTAACCATCTTTTGTGATTTCATAGAACACAAAATATAATTTTCTGACGGTTTTTACGTTGCATGTGATTACTATGGCACTTGGTGAACCGAATGCAGTCAAAAAATTGACAATCGAAGCAACCAAACTCGGTTCATGGCAAGAAACGTGTGTGTAACCATAGTAAATAGAGCAGCCTAAAGTAGCGATTTTTCACACAAATCCCGTCGTTGTGAGAGATAGAAGCCTTCTAGGAAAAATCTTTCCATTATGAAAGTTGTTCACCTACGTCAGAGTCATCCGATGAGTATTTCAATTTGGCTGTACAATATCTGCATAACTCCCCACGACCCGAGAAAGTTTGAACCATGTAAAAAACCATGAACAGTGGTAACCATCTTTTGTGATTTCATAGAACACAAAATAAAATTTTCTGACGGTTTTTACGTTGCATGTGATTACTATGGCACTTGGTGTACCGAATGCAGTCCAAAAATTGACAATCGAAGCAGCCAAACTCGGTTCATGACAAGAAACGTGTGTGTAACCAAAGTAAATAGAGCAGCCTAAAGTAGCAATTTTTTACACAAATCCCGTCGTTGTGAGAGATAGAAGCCTTCTAGGAAAAATCGTTCCGTTTTGAAAGTTGTTCACCTACGTCAGAGTCATCCGATGAGTCTTTCAATTTGGCTGTACACAATCTGCATAACTCCCCACGACCCGAGAAAGTTTGAACCATGTAAAAAACCATGAACAGTGGTAACCATCTTTTGTGATTTCATAGAACACAAAATAAACTCTTCTGACGGTATAAACGTTGCATGTGATTACTATGGCACTTGGTGTACCGAATGCAGTCCAAAAATTGACAATCGAAGCAGCCAAACTCGGTTCATGACAAGAAACGTGTGTGTAACCATAGTAAATAGAGCAGCCTAAAGTAGCGATTTTTTACACAAATCCCGTCGTTGTGAGAGATAGAAGTCTTCTAGGAAAAATCGTTCCATCATGAAAGTTGTTCACCTACTTCAGAGTCATTTGATGAGTTTTTCAATTTGGCTGTACAATATCTGCATAACTCCCCACGACCCGAGAAAGTTTGAACCTAGTAAAAAACCATGAACAGTGGTAACCTTCTTATGTGATTTCATAGAACACAATATAAGCTCTTCTGACGGTTTTAACGTTGCTATGATTACTATGGCACTTGGTGTACCGAATGCAGTCTAAAAATTGACAATCGAAACAGCCAAACTCGGTTCATAACAAGAAACGTGTGTGTAACCATAGTAAATAGAGCAGCCTAAAGTAGCGATTTTTTTCACAAGTCATGTCATTGTAAAAGATAGAAGCCTTCTAGGAAAAATCGTTAATTTATGAAAGTTGTTCACCTACCTCAGAGTCATCCGATGAATTTTTCAATTTGGCTGTACAATATCTGCATAACTCCCCACGACCCGAGAAAGTTTGAACCTAGTAAAAAACCATGAGCAGTGGTAAACATCTTTTGTGATTTCATAGAACACAATATAATATTTTCTGACGGCTTTAACGTTGCAGGTGATTACTATGAGGCAGTGAGTGAGTGAGGGAGTGAGTGAGTGAGTGAGTGAGTGAGTGAGTGAGTGAGTGAGTGAGTGAGTGAGTGAGTGAGTGAGTGAGTGAGTGAGTGAGTGAGTGAGTGAGTGAGTGAGTGAGTGAGTGAATGAGTGAGTGAGTGACAGAGTGAGTGAGTGATTGAGTGATTGAGTGAGTGAGTGAGTGAGTGATTGATTGAGTGAATGAGTGAGTGAGTGGATGAGTGAGTGAGTGAACGAGTGAGTGAGTGAGTGATTGAGTGAGAGTAGTAGGGTACGGGAAAGTGGTCCGCAAAAAGTTCTCCGAAATTTATCAAACTATTTTACAGTTTTATCATGTATGACGTAAACATACACTGATGGACTAGCTCGAGGACCAAAATCATCAATTTACGCCAATAATCCACAAGATTATAACAAATTTTATCACACGGACCTAATGTATGTATGTACATACCATACATATTTCCTGCTTGCAGGTGGGCGCGCGCGTGACCGATGACTCATCGAATGAGGTTGTGTTGCAAGCTAATGTTTCAGGTACATATGTATGGTATGTACATACATACATTAGGTCCGTGTGATAAAATTTGTTATAATCTTGTGGATTATTGGCGTAAATTGACGATTTTGGTCCTCGAGCTAGTCCATCAGTGTATGTTTACGTCATACATGATAAAACTGTAAAATAGTTTGATAAATTTCGGAGAACTTTTTGCTGACCACTTTCCCGTACCCTACTACTAGTGAGTGAGTGAGTGATTGAGAGAGTGAGTGGGTGAGTGAGTGAGTGAGTGAGTGAGTGAGTGAGTGAGTGAGTGAGTGAGTGAGTGAGTGAGTGAGTGAGTGAGTGAGTGAGTGAGTGAGTGAGTGAGTGATTAAAGTGAGTGGGTGAGTCAATCATTCAGTGCGTAAGTGAGTGAAGGAATGTGTGTTTTTTTTGTTACATAGTAAACGCTATTTACTCCTAAGTTTGCTGAAAGTGAGAAACATGTAAACTCAAAGCAAAAAAAGAAATATGCTGCTTAACGCTTTCGTGCAATCGGTTCCCCTGTTTACGCTGTTGCGCAAATGGTACTAGTTGAGCATACATTTTTATTATATTTCCCATGTTATGAAACCTGAGAGAAATATAAGCAACCTTAATTCCAGTGGCTGTCGTTACCCCACCGTTTGACCAGAGTTCAACCTCCGCTCTTCGAATATTTGCTTAATTAAAACTTGTAATCATTGCATAACATGAATTCGAAATCAACATCTATCGAAGAAATATCAGTGGTTGTCGTTACCCCGTTTATCGGGTAGAGTTTCGCCTCCGCTGTCTCTAACTTGGTCAAAATAAATTTAATAGTTTTGGTGAAACGTGAACTTTGAGACCGCACCTGTGGCAGAAAACTGTTGTGGCTGTCGGCGGTTTTTGCAGAGAAGTATATGATTTCTAGGAACTAAATCGATGTTGACGTACTGAATTGGCTGACTGATTGATTATCTGAAATTTGAATTGCCTAACTGACAGAATAAATGAATGCATGCTTGCCTGACTAATTGACTGACTGACTGACTGACTGACAGACTGACTGACCGACTGACTGACTGAATGACTAATTGAATGACTGGTTGACTGACTGACTGACTGACTGACTGACGGACTGACTGACTGACTGACTGACTGACTGACTGACTGACTGACTGACTGACTGACTGACTGACTGACTGACTGACTGACTGACTGACTGACTGACTGACTGACTGACTGATTGACTGACTGACTGACTGATTGACTGACTGACTGACTGACCGACTGACTGACTGACTGACTGACTGACTGATTGACTGACTGACTGATTGACTGACTGACTGACTGACCGACTGACTGACTGAATGACTCATTGAATGACTGGTTGACTGACTGACTGACTGACTAACTGACTGAGCAAAATAGTGTGTTCACGTTTTTCAAATTGGTCATATGCCTAAGCCTAAGCCTAATACGGAGCCAAAGTTCATTCCTAAGCCTAAGCCTAAGTTCCAAGCTCGGAACTAAGCCGAAGCCGGAGCCTTAATCGAATGGATTGAAGTTGAACAGCAAAATAAGAAAAAGAGTAGGGTATGGAGATTCTGCTAGGTAATTTCCCAACCCTACCCTTTTTTCATCTAGATTTAGAAGTATTTCGACCCGTATTATTGGCCAAAAACAAATACTTGGCAGAACGTTATTTCTAAGCCTAAGCCTGATAAAGCCCGTATGTTGTTTCTGCGAACAAAAATCGTACCCAAAACTTCTGATAATGAAACATCAGACAATCAGTTTTAACACGCACATCAATCATCATCACCCCATGCTCTGGTGTTAAACTATGGTGTCAACCGAGTTGAGTTGAGGCTACTGATGTTTCATTATCAGATGTTTGGGCAGTACGTTTGCTTGAAGAAATAACATACGGGCTTTACATAGGCATGTAAAAAAGCCAATGCCTGAGTCTGATTTGACTTAGAGAGGAGAAAAAAATTTACAAAAGAGATATGGAGTAGCGTTTGTAATTCTGCGTGAGGCAGTGAGTGAGTGAGTGAGTGAGTGAGTGAGTGAGTGAGTGAGTGAGTGAGTGAGTGAGTGAGTGAGTGAGTGAGTGAGTGAGTGAGTGAGTGAGTGAGTGAGTGAGTGAGTGAGTGAGTGAGTGAGTGAGTGAGTGAATGAGTGAGTGAGTGAGTGAGTGAGTGAGTGAGTGAGTGAGTGAGTGACACCCGTAGCACAGAAGCTTTTCGAATATCTTTTCATGAATTATGTATTCACGATTTTAAATCGGTGTTTTTCTCTGACTGATCCCAAACAAGTTACCCTAAGTTATATATCACAGTGTTCTCCTTGCATATATCATATATCGACGAATATCTTATAAAAACTTAATTAGTTTAAAATGAATTAAACCTTATTCATCGTTATTCAAGATCTGAGTACCTGCGATATTCAAGAAATCACGAATATCATTTGATCCTCATTTGAGCTTGTTACGCAAAGTTTTATCACTCAGTTAAAATTTCAACGTGACCGCAGAGAAGGTATCATAACGACGGAGTAAAATTAAGGGACAAGTTTTCCTTCATGAAAAATTTAATCCCTAATCATTTTGTTATTTCGGTTTATAAATCTGATTATCTTATTCATTCATGAAAAAGTTTCCAACTTTGTTGTTCGTGTTCAAACACTCGCAGCCATTCCAAAGTAGGTGAAACATTAGGTTACGTGTCATCATATTCGAGAAAACATGAATAAGAAAGTTACATATTTGACTGTATGGTTGTGCTCGTGGTGACACCCTATTAATGAAAAACGGTTTTCGCTATTTTATTTGAAATTTTGATAATCTGTCTTAATTTTTTTGGTTGAACACTATAATTTTTTTCTTGACAAATTGTTTTCCGCTTTTTTGCGATAAAATAACTGTATGTAGCGCACAGAAAACTTTAATACAAGTATATCCATAAAACCCTGACTTCGGTAATTCAGAATATGTTTACGAATAACGTTGAATAAGGGTTTGCTAATTTTTTATGCAACTGATTTGGTAAATATTTGAGTTGTTAGTTGCTTTTATCACCACGCATAAGATAAAGTTAACTTCATGAAAATCGATTGAGTGTACAAATATTTGAGGTCGATCAAACTTTTATGAATATTAAATTCATGAATTAGATGTACAAAAAAGTTTCTGTGCTACGGGTGTGAGTGAGTGAGTGAGTGAGTGAGTGAGTGAGTGAGTGAGTGAGTGAGTGAGTGAGTGAGTGAGTGAGTGAGTGAGTGAGTGAGTGAGTGAGTGAGTGGGTGGGTGAGTGAGTTAATGATTAAAAAGAAATATGCTGTTTAACGCTTTCGTGCAATCGGTTCCCCTGTTTACGCTGTTGCGCCAATGGTACTAGTTGAGCATACATTTTTACTATATCTCCCATTTTATGAAACCTGAGAGAATTATTAGCAACCTTATTTACAGTGGCTGTCGTTACCCCACCATTTGACCAGAGTTCATCCCCCGCTCTTCGATTGTTTGCTAAATTGAAACTTGTAATCGTTGCATAACATGAAGTCGAAATCAACATCTAGCGAAGAAATATCAGTGGTTGTCGTTACCCCGTTTATCGGGTAGAGTTTCGCCTCCGCTATCACTAACTTGGTCAAAATGAACTGAATAGTTTTGTTGAAACCTGAACTGTGATACCACACCTGTTTCAGAAAATTGGTTGTGGCTGTCGATGGTTTTTGCAGATAAGTATATGATTTCTATGAACTAAGTCTATGTTGACATACTTAATTGACTTACTAATTGATTAT
>OZ038442.1:4296718-4338622 GCA_964036265.1 Daptonema setosum
GGTGTCACTATGATGTTTCATTATCAGACGTTTGGGCAATAATTTTGCTTGCAGAAACAACATAAAAGGGCTTTAGTATCGTTTATAGTCTTATCCAGTGATTAGGAGGCTAAATTTGAAAACGCGCCAAATTTTTTGTAGTTCATAATACTGTATTTCTTCATTCGAACACGTTTATCTAAAAAAAAGTCCGGATTATGAAAAGAATTAACAATGATGGAAAATTTGAAAAATTTACGTGCGTTTAAATTTAGTCTGCTGAGCGTTTGATAGCACTATAAGAAAATACTTTGGATTTCGTGGAATATCTGAGTAAAGTAATAGTAGATTGAACGATTTCGAGTCAATGTTCATCTTAACAAAACAAGGAAGTTACTAATGTTCGTATATTTAATTTGAAAAAAACCTCAGCAGTTTTCTAAATAGCTCCCTGATTATTTGGTATATGTAGTTACATATGTAGTATATTTAGTCAAGGATAAGTATGTGTGGTTAGAGTTCACTAACGAAACTGACCTAAACGAAACTGTCGAAACGAAACTTCTTACCGAAATACGTTGTTTCGTTTCGGAGTATTCGAAACGAATTTTTTTTATTTTCGTTTCGTTAGCTATCGAATCGAAAAGTTTCGGTTGGGTTTTCGTTTCGGTTCGCACTAACGAAATTTGAACGTTTCGTTAAGCGTTTCGTTAAGGTCTCCAATGATTTTATTTAATAATATCGACAAATATAATTTTAAAATAAATTCAAATTCAAATAAAAAAAGGTATGAGTAAACTTGGTAGAAAAAATCTCACTCACTTACTCACATACTTGCTCAATCATTGAATCACTCACTCACTCACTCATTGAAATATTCACTCACTCACTCACTCCTTCACTCACTCCATCACTCACTCACTCACTCCTTCACTTATTCAGATAATCACAGACTCACAGTTCCCGATAACTGAGGAATAATTGAGACTTTTTCTACCAGGTTTACTCATACCCTAATTTATTTGAATTTGAATTTATTTTGAAATTTTATTTGTTGATATTATTAAATTAAATCATTGGAGACCTTAACGAAACCCTTAACGAAACTTTTTCGTTTCGGTAGCTAACGAAACGAAACACAGAAATTTCGTTTCGAATCAATCGAAACGAAACAAAAAAAGTTTTGTTTCGATGGGATCGAAACGAAAGTCAAAAGTTTCGATTCGTTTCGTTTCGTTCGTTAGTGATCACTATGTGTGGTGAAAGAGTGAGTTGTTAGAAGACGGGAAATCTAGCTTGTAACAGTGTTATAGTAACGGTGTTATAGTAACAGTGTGATAGTAACGGTATAATAGTAACAGTGTTATAGAAACAGTGTTATAGTAACGGTATAATAGTAACAGTGTTATAGTAACAGTGTTATAGTAACAGTGTTATAGTAACAGTGTTATAGTAACAGTGTTATAGTAACGGTATAATAGTAACAGTGTTATAGTAACAGTGTTATAGTAACAGTGTTATAGTAACGGTGTTATAGTAACAGTCTTATAGTAACGGTGTTATAGTAACAGTGTTATAGTAACAGTGTTATAGTAACGGTGTTATAGTAACAGTATGGTAGTGTGACTCAGCTTGAGAGTGAAAAAGATCAGAGATTCATCAGGTTAGGAAAACTTTACTGCATGCCTTTTAATTGAAAATTTTGATGGAACTAAGGGAAGTCACTGAACAGCAAACATAAGCAAGTCTTGACGAAAAGCAACCGTCTGAGCTCCAAGCTATTGAATCACTATGTTTTATTTGCTTAATTAATACTTCCTGTGAAATTCTATCGGTAAATTCTAACACATCGTGACATCTACTACACGAAAAACTTTATTCTACCTGCTAGGTAACTTGGAAACTCGCGGTAAGCCGGTGAAGCATGCATGAAAAACTCACAGATTCGGCAAAAACTCTGTCTATGAAAACACAAACAAAAACACAAACAACATCAATCACAACCTAAACACAGTACGGATGCGAGGCGCGCTTCATCGCACTCAGATCGGCGCATCCATTACCATCCTATGATACTATCCTACACACGCACATACAGCTTTAGAATAGGAAATATGTGAAAAGAGTTTGTTTATTAATTCATGAAAAGTCGTTTTTTTCATTCTTCCTTATAATCCAACAAAGGCTAAACGGGGTGCAAGCTGCGATGAATGATGAGTGCGCTACGCGTCGCATGCATATTTCCAAAACTCAAACATTTTTCTAGAATTTTTCCCGAACGCGAAATTTTATGTCCGCATACTAAGTTTAATCACCTCACCACTGGAATACCACCGCTGCGCGGGCCTAACACGCTTAAAGCCAGCCTCACGGTAGGTAATCGGGGGTTAACGGACAGTAAAACTTCATATGGAATGTATTTTCGATGACAGAAAAAATTGGCGTTAAGAGAATTGGAATTAGAAAGGTTTGGAATTTCGCGCCTCGCATTCGTACTTTGACCCTAATAAAAGTAATAGTTAATCGTACACTGGTCTTTATACTGTGTCATGCTGCACAGTTCGCCTTTAATCGCGGTGCGGTTCGGCGTTTGTACTGAAATAAGATTATTGCCTTTGATGAATTTCTGGCTGAAATGCAACAAATAAAATTGCGCATTGGTTATGATAATGATGGGTTGTTGGTCAATGCAGTTTAGCTGACGACCATTTTGCGATTCTACCTAGTTAGCAACATATGTACATTCTAGCTTTCCCTGCCGACTTAAATTACGATGAGCAAAGTAGAAATCGAAACCTGGACTGTGTTATGGCATACAGCTTTTTAACTATGACTCTTCGTTTAATGAATCCAAAAAGACACACAAATATTATTTAAAGTGGTGTTTTTTGTGGTGACCAAAGACCAGTTATTGCCTTTATGTCCCACAACATTAGAAGGCGATGTTTCCCGAACAGGAAAAGCTAAAATGTATATTGCGCTGTAGGATCTCGGGACGATCTTTACCAAGTTGTTCCTTCGAAGGTTTTAGATTCAGTGCAACCAATATAAAACATATCGATGTTCTTTTTGTGGTGATGGTTAGTCAATAAATTCTGGTAGTGATATCGTAGATGCGCGATTACATAGTTGTACATGTTGTTAGTTGGGACGGCAAGACATATTGATAAACATACAGACATCGGTTAGTAAGCTTTTATCATCGGTTTCACCCATCGTATTGTTGTTAAAATTTTCTCGAAAATATTATGACTTGATTTTTCGACTAGAGGCTACATTTCGTACGAGCAATTAGAGTTTCGTTTCAATATCAATGCAAACTGAAGTTTCATTTTAAAAAATATTTTTTTTTGAAACTAATGTTTTATAAACCAACCATGCTGTTCAAAAGTCTGAACTGTCATACATTCTCTTCTAGTCGTGGAGCATCGATACAGACGGCCACCGGCTCTGATATTAGCGTGAATGGGTGACTGATCCGTGGGAGCACCGACCAGCAGCCTGAGTGAGTGAGTGAGTGAGTGAGTGAGTGAGTGAGTGAGTGAGTGAGTGAGTGAGTGAGTGAGTGAGTGAGTGAGTGAGTGAGTGAGTGAGTGAGTGAGTGAGTGAGTGAGTAAGTGAGTGAGTGAGTGAGTGAGTGAGTGAGTGAGTGAGTGAGTGAGTGAGTGAGTGAGTGAGTGAGTGAGTGAGTGAGTGAGTGAGTGAGTGAGTGAGTGAGTGAGTGAGTGAGTGAGTGAGTGAGTGAGTGAGTGAGTGAGTGAGTGAGTGAGTGAGTGAGTGAGTGAGTGAGTGAGTGAGTGAGTGAGTGAGTGAGTGAGTGAGTGAGTGAGTGAGTGAGTGAGTGAGTGAGTGAGTGAGTGAGTAAGTGAGTGAGTGAGTGAGTGAGTGAGTGAGTGAGTGAGTGAGTGAGTGAGTGAGTGAGTGAGTGAGTGAGTGAGTGAGTGAGTGAATGAGTGAGTGAGTGAGTGAGTGAGTGAGTGAGTGAGTGAGTGAGTGAGTGAGTGAGTGAGTGAGTGAGTGAGTGAGTGAGTGAATGAGTGAGTGGATGAGTGAGTTAACCTACCATTTCTGATCCGTATATTCTTCGACATAGAATTCAATGGCAAATCCGAACCAGTTTTGCGCACCGACCCTATGGATTAATCTGGTGTCCAAATCCAGATTGAACGGGATCGCTGGGGCCGCGAGCAGTACCAGGCCCAGGGCCTTCAGTAGAGTCTGAGGGGACATGATGATTGAGTGGTCTTGAGGGGTCGTCTGACCTCCAGAAGTTCAATTGAGCAACGATTAGACGGTGATCTCACCGAAAATGGTGATAAAACGGTGATATTACGGTGATTTCACCGAAACTGGTGATTTTATGGGTGAATCTGGTGATGTTGATCCGTATGAATTTGGTGACGATAAATTAGAGTTGAGGTGATTAATTGAGGCGACTATATAATTAAGCGTAAAGTCATTTCGATGCGGATGTCGATGATGAACCCGTGAAGCGGTGATGAATAAATGTTGATTGACGGGTATCTGGAAAACATGATTAACATAGTTGAGACATAAGATAAACCTATAAAAATATTGCAACAATTCAGAACAGTGAAATTATTGTTAATCCTGCTAACTTAATTAGAAAAGTATTTCCGTAAACAAAAAACTCTAAATTTTCCCTATGGTGTTTTGTCCAATAACATCCGGCGCCGATCTAACGGAGGCTAGGAGCATAATGAAACGCTATGTGTGAGACAAACTTTCCTACTTGAAACTAGAGTTTCTAGTCTGATCAAGGGTTTACAGGTTATTCACATGTACTCAAAACCTTCTGGGTGGCTAAAAACTATTGCGTTTGAACAGTTTCAATGTGAATATCCTAGTGGAGCTGTGATGATGAGGTATAGCACATTTGCCTGTTACATAATAATTCAACATTTAGAGCAGTTTCTAATGACACACAGTAATGAATCACAAATTGAGATCCATATTCTTTAATTTCGATATGCAAGTAGATTGCGAAGATTATAGGAATAATTTCAAGAAAGCCAAAAATGGACGCATATCGAACTCAAATCAAAACCAATAACTCGCTCAGTGTAAAAACAGGTTTTGGACGTTAGAAAAAGCGCGTTAATCCCCGGATTTCTCACACTTTATCCCTCTTATTATGCAATGTGGATGTTGTTGTTGTAATGTTGTGATTGGGTAATCTTAACTGACAGTTTTGGCACTTTGTTGTTGTTGTTGTTGTTGTTGTTGTTGTTGTTGTTGTTGTTGTTGTTGTTGTTGTTGTTGTTGTTGTTGTTGTTGTTGTTGTTGTTGTTGTTGTTGTTGTTGTTGTTGTTGTTGTTGTTGTTGTTGTTGTTGTTGTTGTTGTTGTTGTTGTTGTTGTTGTTGTTGTTGTTGTTGTTGTTGTTGTTGTTGTTGTTGTTGTTGTTGTTGTTGTTGTTGTAATTGAGTCTTCTTCTTATTTTGCTCGACGATATTTTGTTTGAATACACTAAATGGTTTAGGAACATAACTTTTAGGGTCGTTAAGTAACTTAACAAGAAGCATAACATTACTTACGAGATCGGAAAAAGTGTAATCGGATAACAAAGAGTTCCAATACACTGGTATTTATTTACATTTCAACGGTTGGGAACACAATTATATAATACCAGTTTCAGTGCACGGAAGAAAATATTGAAACAATATATCGAGTAGGTTGAACCGTTTTTGAGTCACCACTCTGTCAGTTTTTTTTCTATTCTCAGGTAACTTAATATAGGTAATATAAGAAATACTACATTATTCAAGATATACAGGTATCTGAAAAGTGTAATCGGATCTTATTAGAACACAATAAACTTTATTTACTTATGTACACTTCAACCAGTGGGAACACAAGTATAATACCAGTTTCAGTGCAACAGTGAAAATAAATATTAGTACAATACTTTGAGGAGTTGAACAGTCATCTGACTTACCACTGTAGGAAAAGTCAGTAGTATTTTGAAATTAATCTGTGAAGTTACTGAGTTCAAGGAATCGTCATAAAGTTTTCGGCATGAAAGACTTATAAAAACTCCAAATGATCGGTGCAGATAAAACTGTTGAAGAGAATTTCACTTTGCAGAAACATACATGAACCAAATTAATTAGTCCACGATAATTTCTTCGGTTCTATTCAATCGGAAAACAAGAGCACTTGAATACACTTTAACTCACATGAAATGATGTTTCATGAACGATCTTACATAATTCGATCTTAAATAAAATATTCTCACTTATAAATTCTACTTATAAATTCTACTTATAAATTCTACTTATAAATTCTACTTAAAAATTCTACTTATAAATTCACATAATTTGATCTCACATAATAGGAATCTCACTTAATCTAAAACCTTTCCTAGTAACGACCATCTCTTTACAACGCAAACATCTGTTACACCTTCCAAGATGACTCACCCACTGAAATACTTTTGAATTAAGCTACACAACTTTTCCCAAACTGTGTGAACGAAAACTATTTTTAACTATGGAAAATTTCATAAAAGTTGGTTAAAACTTGACAGCCCAAAAAACGCGTCAAGACCAAAATTCTGTTTAAACTGCGCTGCCGATTGGGTTTTTCGGCAGTTTTTAGGACGATGACTCATTGAACGCAAAGGTTTCGAATATTTGGAACTTGTGTCAACAACTGACTGGTATAACGATTTTCGGGTATATCTTGTGATGGAAAATTAAAACAGCCCAACATTTGTATAAATTTAACGTGGTTGAAACTGCATACATACACACATGCATGCTTCTAAAGGATATTAAAACAAATTTTTGCTCGGAAATTACGCTCTAAGAGATGCATTTTCATAATCGGTATGTTCCTGAGTTTCTGCGTTATATGGGGTCACCCTGTATCGATGATGACTACAAAAGGAGTGATGATGACTGAGCCCATGATAGAGGATGTAACAATAGTAGAAGCAATTGTAAGGTGAGGCAAAGCAAATCATAAAAGGCATGACACATAATTGTGTAATGGATTTAAGAAAAGTTGAAATAATGACAGTAACAAAAATGTCAAAATTTGGTTTAAAGATTAAAAAAATTAATTATGTTGTTTTTGTTCAACAAGCCAGACATTAACCGCCGTAACAGTTGTTTCAGCATCAGTAATATTTTTCCCACATGGTTTTTTTTAATCGATCATGAGCACAAAGAGAGTGATGATGACTAAGCCCATGATTGAGGACTGTGA
Source organism: Daptonema setosum (assembly GCA_964036265.1). Lineage (NCBI taxonomy): Eukaryota > Metazoa > Nematoda > Chromadorea > Monhysterida > Xyalidae > Daptonema > Daptonema setosum. The sequence continues at coordinate 4,303,929 of OZ038442.1, forward strand.
CAATAGTAGAAGCAATTGTAAGGTGAGGCAAAGCAGAGCACAAAAGGAGTTCGCGTGACACATCAAATATTGGAATAATGACAGTGACGATATTTACCAAAGATTAATCGGATCGGAAGTGAGTTCGATTGGTATCCAAAAGGAAATTCAAAATATAATAAAATTGTTTATATAAGAAATAGATATTAAGGTTTTCTTGAAAGTGGGGTATTGAAGTCTAAATATCAGAATATTCTTGATTCAGAGTCTTTTTAGTCCCACTTTCAAGCATGCGTATTCGTCAGGTGTTTGATGGAGCTAATGTTCCAAAGTTGGAATGAATAGTTCACGTTCCAACTTTCTACTTGACCGTTGACCGCGAAACTCCAAAGCCCTATAATGCGTCTATGCTGGATTCAAAACGCAAAATTCCAAACCCTCAAAAATTTTCCTAGAATTTTTTCTAAACAACAAAATTTTCTGTCCTCAAAAAATTATTCCATATGAAGTTATGCTGTCCGTTAACTCGCGATCACCTATCGTGAGGCTGGCTTAGACAAGAGGCAAGCGAAGCGCGTTAGGCCCGCGCAGCGGTGGTATTTCAGTGCTTTCTCAGGTCTCTGTATGACCCGCCACCGGAATACCTTTGTGTTTCTTCAACAATGCATTTTATTTCTGCCATCTTCTGATGAATGATGGTCACATGATATACGATTTTGTATGTGAAATTGAAATTCATTTTTGCCATCACAATACGATTGTGTGTAAGCAATATTGTAATACGTGAGAAACCCCATGAGAATGTGAGAAATTTGTGTTTGTAAAACTGAAAATGTGAGAATTTAGTAGGTTTATGTTACTGAGAGTAGTAAAAAAATTTTGAAGCAAAAATAACAAACAGCAAAAATAAATAATACTTGGACAACGAGGATATAGCAAGAAGCAATATTCGCAAGAAAGGAACAAAGGTTTATGTATAACTGAGGGTCGAATATTTCGCGACAAAGGCGACAAATTCACGGTTTTTTATAAGACTCTTGCCACACACCCTTAATTAAAATTTTGAAATTAATGTGCCTGTATAAAAAGGTTACAAAAAACAAACAAAAAAATAATGTGCTTGAAATTTGTTTACAAAAAAATGTCCCGACAATGTCCCGGAAAACTTTCGCGAAATATTCGAACCTCAGTTATATGTTCGTCCATATATGTAGCTTGTCTAGGGTTTCTTGAAAAATTAGTTTTATGAGGCGATTACCAACGTATATAATTATAAAGATATATGACTTTATAAAAACAAAAGAGTTTAAAAATTTAAAGTTATTTTTTATTGCATAAAAACAGAAACTGTCTAACTTAATATGCCATGACTTAACCGCAGTTTATGTATGCTATCTAAATAGTATACAAAAAAAAGATTTTATTTCTCGAGTTTTTTTAGTTAAAGTTATCGTTAAAGTTATCGTTCAACAAGAAACCCTGGATAGGCTTTATTATCCGAAATTACCTAAATTTTAATGGTTCGCATTCAGATCACTTCACTAGCGGACGAGAAGGGGAGGGAAAAAGGGAATTCCCCCCTCTTTGGCATTTTCAAAAAGTGAATTTTGTTCCCTAAGGTGCGGGTAAACTGAACTAAAAACTGTCCATTCCCCCTCTTTGGGGAAATTCCCCTCCCTTTGGAGGATTAGCTCGTCCGCGAGTGGATCACTTCCATATGGCACAATCTGATTCAATCACTGATTTTCAAGATTTTCAAGATGGCAATTTTCAAGATTTTCAAGATTTTCAAGATTTTCAAGATGGCAATTTTCAAGATTTTCAAGATTTTCAACATTTTCAAGATGGCAATTTTCAGATTTCCAAGATTTTCAAGATGGCAATTTTCGTGAAACACGTAAAAATTCCACCAATGAAGAGCACAGCTGTCCAACCGTCAATCCATCCAGTGTAGGGCAGAGAAACATAAAAGTTCGGCGAGTTTGCCGAGTTTTAAATTTTTTCATTATATAAGTCGATGGTGAAATATGTGGTGAGTTGCAGAACACAGTCCTATGGAACTTTACATAAGAAAATAATTCGTAAAGCATATCCATTTCATTACTAAAAATGGATTCCGGTTTTCAGTAAGACTTTTCTATGCATGCCTCAATAATGTAATTATTTATTTATTAATTATTTATCATTTAATATTATAAATATTTATTATTAATTATTTATTAAATAAACAAATAATTAAATAATAATTAATGCAATGATCAGTGGGACACTTCTAGTTAGAAGTTAGTCAAGAAGTTTATCGAGAATAAACGGCGCGCATTTGAATTCATTCTCTTATTCAGTTGAGAGTGTTTTATAATCAAAGTTTTGAGATTTTTCGCAGCATTTTCCCTATAAATTGTGAACTGGAAAGTTTTGTTCACCATTTTTGGAAGCACCAAAGACACGGCAATGAATTCTGGCGTTGTGAATTTCGACAAATGCCACAAACACGCATTCAAATGTCAGTGAACGTTCATAAAATGAAAAAATGCCGTTGGGCTTTGAGTGGGTAGAATGCGTCCACTGACTGACTAACAAACTGATTGACTGACTGACTGACTGACTGACTGACTGACTGACTGACTGACTGACTGACTGACTGACTGACTGACTGACTGACTGACTGACTGACTGACTGACTGACTGACTGACTGACTGACTGACTGACTGACTGACTGACTGACTGACTGACTGACTGACTGACTGACTGACTGGGTATTGAGTTTCCCAGGAATATAAATTCAGGTTTAAAAAAGTTATCTAAGAGCCTTCGTATGAGCCAATTTCGTTTTTTTTCGAAAATTTTCATGTGACAAAAACAGATTGGTTTTCGAAAATTTGACCGAGATTTGAATTCAAACTGAGCGCCAATAACTTTCCGACTAAACCCTAGGCAGACCATTAATATCCTATTGGTTTATAGTGTCTGGTGACTTTTCATTCAAAAATCAAGATTTTTTATGAAGAAAACACGAAGAAGTTTGAGTGAAGCATCTGGTATACTATTTACTGTATTCTAGTAAACTTCCAGATCACGCTGAGAAAAGCTACTTGGGTAAAACGGATAGGTGATGTGTACATGTAAACCTTTTCTTATATTTGTTTACCTACCAGTATGTACATTATTCTCACTGGCGGTCGAGCTTACTCTCCAAAGGGAGGGGAATATTTCCAAAGAGAGGGAATTCACATAAATGAAGCCATTTTACCTACACCTTAGGGAAAAAACTATACTTTTAGAATACTCTAAAGAGGGGGAATTTCCACTTTTGCCACCCCTTCTCGTCCGCTAGTGGTATCTACGCACGAACATCGCCAGCCAAATTTATTTTCATACGATATATCGTTTATTCGTTCATGCCGGAATAAAAAAATATTTTTTATTATTTTTTTAGTATTTTCAAAAAATATTTATATTATAAAATTTCAGTTTGGTTGGCGCACAGCAAAATGTTAAATCAGCTTTTGACGCGCGTAAAAGTTTTCCAACTTTTTTTTCATACGGGTCAATAGAAACAATTTCTGATAACAAGTTCTCAATAAGTTCGCTAATTTTCATAATAAAAAAACCCTGTATTAGCATAACAATTCATAGTTAGCCCTCTTAAAAATAAATCATTCACGTACTTATAGTAGTAAATAACTAAAACAGACAGAATAGAAAAGAAATCCTAGAATAGAATTACTGGCGGACAAGCTAATCCTCCAAAGCGAAGGGAATTTTGTCAAAGAGGGGGAATTCGGCAGTTTCCAGGTTATTTTACCTACACCTTGGGGAAGAAACTCAATTTTTTTTTAAACGTCATAAAGGGGGATTCCCTTTTTCCCACCCCTTCTCGTCCGCTTGTGCCAAGAAGAGTAGGCAACAGCTTGTGTCGACCAAAAATGGAACAGATTTGGTAAAACGGAAAGGGTTCGTATTGAAAGTGGATTTTCGCTGGGAACTAGTAGTCCAAAAAAGCATCTTTGTAGTAATCGTGGTGACAGGTGTGTGGAGGACACCAGCGGAAGAGAAAAACAACAACAACAACAACAACAACAACAACAACAACAACAACAACAACAACAACTGTAAAACAGAAAACGTTTGTATTGAGAGTGGATTTTCGACGGGAACTGGAAGTCCAAAAAACATCTTTGTAGTAATCGTGGTGACAGGACAACAACAACAACAACAACAACAACAACAACAACAACAACAACCGTGGTAAGACTTTTGCTCATATGCACAGTCATTTATAACAAGGAAACTAGAAAGTCTATTCAAGTGATACTCAAAAACGTTTTGGCGCGCATTTGAAATTCAAAACTCTTTTTGGCGCGCATTAAAATTTTGGAGAAGAAAGTTTGCTTTCAATGACATTTTGACAACATCAAACGTTGCGCCTAGTTAATTGAACATATGATAATTAAAAAAAAACGACTAAAAACAGTTTTGACTGACTGACTGACTGACTAACTGTTTTCGATAACACACAACCCTGACTTTGAATTTAGTTTCCACGATATTTGAAAAAGATCCAAACGTTGTGTTTTGAATAATTGCATGGTTTTCGACAAGAACCCCAGATCGAGCTATATATGGGAATAGTAATAAAGGAATCCGTATAGAGGTAGAGAGAATCAATGCATACATTCAATGACGACAGGATATTCAACCATTTTTATATGGTTATACTATTTTTTATTTTGTAACGGGTGGGAGACTATATATGAAAGTGCAAAAACAGACATATTATACCGCAGGTATCGTTCTTATGGTACATAAAACGTTATAACAAGAGATTTGTTTTGCACATTCAAGAAATAATTTTTTGTTCAATAGTCAATACACAGTTGGAAGACTATCACTAATTGATTCGTCGAATTCTGGTTGCAACACTCAAACATGAATCACACAAGCTTACATCAGCAAAAGAAAAGTTATTTCGTATTTAGAAATAAATCATGACTAATTTGTTCGCCAAATTCTACATAAAAACGTGCAAAATTGAGACAAACTGCTTAATTTGAGACAAACATCGTGAATCACGTTTACCAAGGCGCTAAAAAACTGTATTCCTCTAACAAAGAAATTAAAAATGATTTTAAGGAAATTTTCAACTGATCGGACTAATCGAAAAAAAAAACAAATTTTGAATTGAGAATTTTTTTCGAGTATCATGATTGTGTGGATTTTTCAGACAAACCAAAAAACTGTAATACTCTAACAAAGTAATCAAACATGTAAAATTATAAATAGAGATTAAAAAATTAAAAAGTTAATAAGAATATCATGATTGTGTATATTTTCCTTCAAACACTCCCTTCCACCGAGTAACAAATTAAAAACGATGCATCATTTGAGCGCTCATCTCATGACGCTGTATGAAATCGTACTGACAAATTGAGGAAATTGATTATTGACAATGAAATCAATGTTGGGAGGTATAAACGATTTCCCATCGGAATTTTTTTGTCATTTAAAAATAAAGACTTTTTTTATAAATTATTTGGTCAACATTACTACTAATTACTAATTTACTTTTACTAATTCAATGTAAAAAAATTATTGTAGAGTTTACAATTCTTAAGTAACAGAAAATATTATGAGGTGAATTAAGGAAATTGATGATTGGCTGCGATGAAATCCCACGAGTAATTTTTTGGCAATTTTCAACCAAAAGAGGTAGATTTCATGAAAAGGTTTATTCTGAACCGACCATACTTTGAGGAAACGCTAAATTTTAAATACATTTCAGTCAGGTAAATTGCAATAGAATAGAATTTTTTGATTCTTCTAGACTTCATTAATGGATCCTAATTTATCTATAATTTCAATCTACAATGAACTGTTTTTTCATTGGACTCAAAATTAATCGGCTGTGACAGGTTTCTTTCAAGGAAAATTACTTCTAGGTTTATTCTTCCCGACATAATACATTCATAGAACCTGTGGACAGTTTTTTTTCAAAACAGAGTGAATTGGGTACATGTTTATTCCCAATGGAGATCCCAATTTTCTAATGGAGATTTCTTCCAAGAATGGTAATCTATAGTTTTAATCTACACGCATCAACTTAATCAATTATTAACTCTTTTATTACATAAGAGAGTGGGGTTCAAATTTGATCGCATGGGACAGTTTCCTTTAAGTAAGAATTTTTTACATAACCGATCTCAGATTTCTACATAACTGAAATTCCCAAAAGAGATTTGTCAATGAAGATTTCTCCCAAGATGCTACATCTAACGTTACATGATTCGAGCTGTGATTCATCAAGAATAAATCACCTACATGACAAACACGATGATTTGATTATTGATGCTGATTTACATGTGCAACGCGAGCATGATTTACATGTTATTTTTACATACATATGTTCTTGCGTTTTTTTCTTGTATCATGTGCGACAAAATTAAGAAAAACACTAACAGATTATTTTTAATAAAATAAAGTTAAAATATTTCTTGAATTTATTTTTACATGTTTTTAGCCATTTGTTTTCTTGTATCAAGGGCGACAAATACAAATCAGGAGATTGAAAAACACTAACAAATTACTTTTAAGAAAATGAAGCTAAACTTATTTTCTTATATATATTTTTACATATGTTCTTGCGGTTTGTTTTCTTGTATCATTCTCGACAAATATGAATCAGGACAGAGAAAAAACTAACAGATTATTTAATTAAAAATTAATCTACGTAAAAATTGTAGTTTTCCATATTTTTCGGCGGTTTGTTTTCTCGTATCATGCGCGACAAATATAAATTATAAGAGAGAGTGAGAAAAATAAAAACATTCCCTATGAAAACTCACAGAATATCTAACTTAATATAGAAAGCTATTTATGAAGAAAGTCCGTATAATAAAAAATCGGGTTAGCCCAGAGCTGAACAACTGAACATCGGGAGCAAAAAATCATATAGAGACATACAAATATTGTATGGGGAAATATAAAAAAAACATATAAAAAACACATAAGAAAACAAAAAAGACGGGTGAAAATTGGACTCCTGCTGAGTTTTACTATACAATGATTGACTATTGATGAGGTAAATATTCTACTTTTCGTTATGTCAGATTGATAGTAATTTGTCACTTATAGGTTTATGAGCGATAATTTCATGACAGATAACAGGTTTTTCTTTCAAAATAAATTTCGTATCTATTATTCAGGTTGGAATACTGACAATAATAACTATCAATAACATTGACTTCATAAAAAACGGACAAAAGGGACAAAAATCAACGCTACTTTGCCAGTGGAAAAATGGAAAAATATGGGAAAAACATGCGAAAACTTGTTTCTCCAACGTATGAACAAGTTGTTTTATAACAAATTTTAACACCAACAATTTCTACGTGGAACCGAAAAACTGACATGTCTATATGAAGTCAAATCCATCATAATGATCGTATGTATATAACTTTCGTTCGCTAAAATATGATACTTTCTGAAACTCGTAGGGAACATCAAAAATAGGCAGACACATAATAAAATCTGAACAATATATGGTCGTGCGAACACAAGCAGTCCTCTGTTGTTATAGCTTGGTCAGGGTTTTCTGGTTATCCAAAATTATTTTCGTGAATCCCGTTACCACCAACAGAATGAATCCAGGTGAATTATGACTTACGAAAATGAGGATTTTCCTCGAAAATTTGAACGCGCGCCAAAATTCATTTTGAATTCAAATTGCGCGCCAAAGCTTTTGTGAGTAACAAGAAACCTGGGATAGGCTATATATATTGCAATACGGATTACTAACTCGACAGAAAATGACAATCCACGGCTGGTTGGCGGTAACTGGAAATCATATTGTTCTCACGTTTTTGATTACAGTTGTATGACATAGTATAACATGAGTGAGTGAGTGAGTGAGTGAGTGAGTGAGTGAGTGAGTGAGTGAGTGAGTGAGTGAGTGAGTGAGTGAGTGAGTGAGTGAGTGAGTGGCTATATATATTGCAATACGGATTACGAACTCGACAGAAAATGACAATCTACGGCTGTTGGTGTAACTGGAAACTGGAAATCATATTGTTCTCACGTTTTTGATTACAGTTGTATGGACATTCACAAAAGATTATGAGCTAACATGTGAAAGATCGTAATTTTAGAAATTTAAAAATAAAGCTTAAACAAAGTCTCTTGTTAGTAAAAAATATTTTATTAAAATAAAAATAAATTGAATCAAAAGATATATATCAAACCTTCTTAATATATGTATACACAATGGATTTTAAGCGCAGTGTTCGTTGTAGTCCAAGTGTCCTGAAAAATAATTCAACATAGAATAGCCGAAATAAGCGCGCATTCAAATTCGGTCGCCTGATTAATCAATCGGGCTATAATGCTGTGAAACGGGAAATCATGTTGTTCACTTGTTCATGATCACTTGGAATTGCCTTGTTAGTCGACGAAAATATGGTTGATTAAAAACAAATTGAGTGAGTGAGTGAGTGAGTGAGTGAGTGAGTGAGTGAGTGAGTGAGTGAGTGAGTGAGTGAGTGAGTGAGTGAGTGAGTGAGTGAGTGAGTGAGTGAGTGAGTGAGTGAGTGAGTGAGTGAGTGAGTGAGTGAGTGAGTGAGTGGGTGAGTGAGTGAGTGAGTGAGTGAGTGGGTGAGTGAGTGAGTGAGTGAGTGAGTGAGTGAGTGAGTGAGTGAGTGAGTGAGTGAGTGAGTGAGTGAGTGAGTGAGTGAGTGAGTGAATGAGTGAGTGAGTAAGTGAGTGAGTGAGTGAGTGAGTGAGTGAGTGAGTGAGTGAGTGAGTGAGTGAGTGAGTGAGTGAGTGAGTGAGTGAGTGAGTGAGTGAGTTAGTGAGTGAGTGAGTGAGTGAGTGAGTGAGTGAGTGAGTGAGTGAGTGAGTGAGTGAGTGAGTGAGTGAGTGAGTGCAGCTATAACACAGAACATGAACAGAGCCGGTCAGTTGGTCAGACAATCGGGCTCTGCTCATCCATCCCCTAATTAATCATCACATTAGAGCTAAAACTGCGTCAGTGGTTTTTAGAGGTAGAAACCCCTGTATTTTTGAACGAAAAGCTAAATTTATGTGACAAATTTAAGAAATATTTCGATATCTTCATTGATATTGATATTGTAAGATATTGTTGATAAATATTGTTTAACTTATTGTTTAGTTATACTTATGAGCAAATGGCGGCAACGATATATGTACGAGCGTGACATGAAATGAATGATCATTCCAAAGATTGGCATGACACACTAGCGGACGAGAAGGGGTGGGAAAAGCGGAATTCCCCCCTCTTTGGCGCTGTCAAGAAGTGGAATTTGTTCCCTAAGGTGTAGTTAAAATGGCCTAAATTCTGCCGATTCTCTTCTCTTTGGTAAAATTCCCCTCCCTTTGGAGGATTGGCTCGTCCGCCAGTGGCATGACACTTGTTTGTGGGTGAGAATATTACTACGCCATTAATGAAGCAATACCATATTGTGAACATTTAGCAAACCTGAAACTAGTTTTTTACAGACTTGATTCAAAAATTTGGTTTCTAGAGCAGGATTGCGTTCTAATATATACACACAAGAGAAACAAAACTAGAAAGTGAGCGATAAAAAAACTTTCATCAGCCTAATTAAATATAAAATGCCAGAATTCAATCAGATACAGTAATGCAAGACATTAACTATGAATTAAATTTTTTCCAATCAGCTGCTGACGAAATCGTATACACGAGACCAACTTTAATTAACAATCCTCAATAACAAAGCCACCACATTGTCGAACTGGTTCCATATGTGCCACGTAAAATGGCATATCAGCGGAAGATGATCCCCTTCAAACTAAGGAAACTTCTCCAAACGGAGAAATTCCCCACTTTTGGTTTTCTTATCAACACCATAAGAACCTTTTTAGAATATTTTTAAACCATCCAAACAGCAGGTTTCAATATTCCATCATTATCTTATCCGCTATATTGTACGACATACCCTCTAAACGTATACTCCGTACGAAAACTCTTCTACACCGTGGGTGCTTAACGGATGAGAATGTTAGGTAAAAAGAGGAATATTTAATAAAGATGGAGAAATAACATTAACATATAACAATCGTATACTTAGAAACAAAATATAAAATAGCAGATTTTATTTTCCCCAAGGCAGAGGAGAATTCCACGATCACTATTCCTTCTAACCCTCTGATCACCGGCACCTCAAAACACCACAACATCACAAGTATGCCCACCCGTCGTTTTACTACTGTGCCGTATAGAGGTCGGACCAGAAAGAAGCTGGCCAGATAGGATAGGAATACCAGCCTTACTTCTTATGTGAAGATAAAAGTAAATTAAGACAAATTCTAAAATTGTCTAAAGTCAAGAAAAAATTTCTAAATTTTTTTTTCAGATTTGTTTCAAATTTGGTTTGGTTGATTTACCACCTTGCCTCGAGCAGTTCATAACATTGACAGGGGGAGGGTTTTTACAGCGCCCGATGCACCACCAAATACCATCTCATAAAACGTGTAGAATAATATAAATTTGGGCTAATAAAGTTAAAACAGAAACAAGAATGAAATTTGAGAAATCCGAAAAGAAGTTCGCCTATTTGGCTTCATTGATTTTCACCTTTCCACTATTACTTGGCGGTTCACAAATCACAACATTCACCGGAGGAGGGTATTTACAGCGCGCGCGTTTTGGCCAGATACCCCGTACCAAAACTCATCTACACCGTGGGTTCTTAGCGAATGAGAAAATCAAGTAAAAGGAGGAATATTCTACGAAGATGGAGATCTTCGGGGTAGTAGCTAATCACATACTTGAAAATAAAATATAAATTTCAGTTTATATTTTCCCCAAGGCAGGCGAGAAACCCATGATCACCATTCCTTCCACCACATACCATTCCATATGGCCGTGTAAAAGACCTACTTCGGACTCCATTCCGATGAAACAAAATTATGAGAAAACTTGAGAAAATCCTAAAATTAATTTAGGAAAAATTCTGATTTTTGAAATGGTTGATTCACTGATTCACCGAACCCCGAGCGGTTCTCAACATTAACCGGGGTGTATTTACAGCGGCGCCAGATGCACCACATAGACCATTATATGGCGTGCATAGAATACCTACATACATACAGGGTGTCCCATTTAAAAGTCACGTTTTGTTTTCGCTGTAATTTTTGTGAAGGTTAACGGATTTTAAAGTTTCATGCGGCATATGACGGAGAATTTATGACAAATTTTTTTGGCGCATGAAATTTTGAAATCGCAAAATCATACCAATTTTTATGCTAAATCTACGGAAGTCCCTTAATTTCGCCAAAAATCTTCGATTTATTCCTGTTTTCCGCACATAAACAGCAGTTTATTAGAATCTCCTGATTGATTTTATCACAATCAGGTAACCACAACTTGAAATAAAAGTGAAACTTACCAGAATTAGCCTTTTAAAACATACACATGATCACCACCCCTTTAGATGCCAGTTTTCAACCATGCGCATCCTCTGGATGTGATTCCTTACATTTGCCCTCATTTGAATTAAAGGGATGATGACTTGGTATAAATTCTTCATAATCTGCAAGGACATATAGCCTTTTAGTTCCTTCTTAGATGAATATTAATGTTTTTCAAGCAACGGGTCTGGGAATTTCGAGTCTCGGTAAGCTTCGAGCTACCTTTCACTGAGCTGATGGCAAATGTGAGAAGTCACATCCAGAGCACGCGCATAGTTGGGAGCTGTGCATCTGAAGGAGTGGTGATCATGTTGATTATTCAACGGGCGTATTCTGGTATGTTTCACCTGTATTTCACGCAGTGGTTACCTGAGAGTGATAACATTAATCAGGAGACTTCAATAAATTTATTATTTATGTGCGAAAAACAAGAATAAATTGACGAATTTGGGCGAAAATAAGGACTTTCGTAGATCTAACATAAAATTTGGTGTGCTCGAGCGATTTCAAAATTTTATGCGCCAAAAAAATTTGTCATAAATTCTTTATCATATGCCGCATAAAACTTCAAAAACGATTCACGTTCACAAAAATTACAGCAAAAACAAAACGTGACTTTTAAATGGGACACCCTGTACATACATACTTCGGGCTGCACACTAGCCGACGAGAAGGGGGTGGGAAAAGTGGAATTCCCCCTTGTTTGGCGGTTCCAAAAAGTTTAGTTTTTTCCTCTAAGGTGTAGGTAAAATGGCTTGAAAACAGCTAATTCCCCCTCTTTGAGGAAATTCCCCTCCCTTTGGAGGTTTAGCTCGTCCGCCGGTGGGTCCGCATCGTAGGACGTAGAAAATGACGGTGATGAAAAACTTGCGTTTCTCACGATTTCAAGAAAACATACACAATCTCTAGATAAAATAATCTTCCCTACCCAGTGTTTTACCTGTTTAAGGGAAAATTCTCCTCTCTTTGGGGAACTATCTCTTCCGCCTTGATGATTTCCACCTATGTACTTCTGCTCTTCTCCTTCCCAACATTATAACACTACGCGCGCGCGTCTCTACGAAATGTCGACGTGTAATATGGGGAATGTGTGGCATACGTATGTGGTACAACGGGTACATACTCATCGCCAATGTGCCCATCAACACTATAGGCGGGCGGGAACAGCCGCAGCGGACGAAAAGGGATGTGAATAGTGGAAATCTTCTTGGCATTTTTATAATGCATAGATTTTCTCCCTAAGGTGTAGGTAAAATGGTCTGAAAATAGTCAAATTCCCCCTCTTAGACGGAATTCCTCCTCTCTTTGGAGAGTAGCTTGTCCAGAAACATGGAACCATACCCGTTGACGAAATTCACCTTCATCTCACTAGTTATAGATGTGGAGAGTTTTAGATTTTGGGGAATCTCCCTATTTTAGGAGGTTGTTTGAAAGGAAATTTATTGCTAGCCTTATTCTTAGAGGACTTTTCTCCGCCGCTTCTCCCACTAGCGGACGAGCTAAATCCCCAAAGGGAGAGGAACTTCGTCAAAGTGGGGGACGACAGCTTTTAGGCCCTGTTTACCTACACCTTAGGGAACAAATTCTTCTTTTTTAAAACCTCGAAGAGGGGGGAGTTCCACTTCTAACACCCCTTCTCGCCCGCTGGTGGCCTCTCCGATCTCCACACAGAACACTACGCGCAACAGAAGCGCCAACCAGACGATGGGGCACGGAGATGTTGTTGTGTGGCGTCGCCGTGTAATGGTTTACGATTCAATCCTCCAAAGGGAGGGGAATTTCTTTAAAGAGGAGAGAAGTAGCAGATTTTCGGGTCATTTCACCTACACATCATGGAACGAAATTCCCCAATTGGAAGCTGCTATAAAGGGGGAATTTCGCCTCTCGGTGTTTACTCGTCCGTGGGTAAGGCAGAGATGTAATGGCTTAAGAACCAATCCTTGGAAGAAAGGGGAATTTTAGACACTTTTATAATGAATTAGGCGACTCGACATATACATACATAGTATACTATAGTACATTGAATACGTATGAACTACATTTTTGCAAGAACAAATGCTTTCACTTGTTGTATAAGCCGAGGGCACATTATGGCTTATTGAACCCAGTCAAGACGTGTTGGACACAATGAATGGTGTATGTTGGGATCGGAAACAATAAAGCACCGAAACGAACGTGGTAATCTACACCTTAAAACCTTGGAGGCTATTATGGTGCATAAGCTTATCTGAGCCCTTAACTTCCAATCCAATGAACAACAATATGTCAGACAATGATAAAGATCAAAGTGTAGTAATTACATTGAAAGATGTGAAAAGCAATCTGTTTGAAAAGAACTTTCAGAATTTTTACTAGAAAGAGAAACAGAAATTGAAAATCTCTTGTTGTAGTTTTCTGCGCACAATTTTTTTAAATTAAGTTTCAAACTTCAAATTTGTTTTTGGTGTGCATCCCACTTGTGTTCTACATTGAACGAAACGGTAACACTAGCGGACGAGAAGGGGTGGGAAAAGTGGAATCCCCTATCTTTGACGATTTCAAAAGATAGAGTTAGTTCCTTAACCCTAGTTCCCTAAAATCGCTTGAAAGCTGCCAATTCCCCCCTCTTTGACCAAATTCCCCTCCCTTTGGAGATCTGGCTCGTCCGCCAGTGCGTGGTAACAGGTCCAAACGAAAGATTTGGAATAACAAGATACCCTGACCAAGCTATACGGGCCAAATTACAATAGGCGGTAATCCGGCTATGAAGTGGTATTTTTATTATTACATAGTATATGGTATGCCATGTAAGCGCTCCCTAGACGTACCGTAAATCCACTTGACCTTAACAGCAACAGACGTGAGGCAACAGCATCTAGCGGACTGGAGAGACTGAAAAGTGTATATCCTCCCTCTTTGGGATTTTCAAAAAAGAATATGTTCCCTGAGGTGTAGGTGAAATGAACTGAAAATAGTCGACTCCCCCAATTCCCCTCCCTTTGGAGGTTTGGCTCGTCCGCTAGTGCACTTTAACGGACTGGGCAGACTGACTAACTGAAAAGTGGGATTTCTCCCTCTTTGGCAATTATCAGTTAACAAAGCGGATTTTCCCCTCAAAATGTAGGTAAAATGGCCTCAAAACTGCTAAATCCATTCTCTTTTCTCTTCTTTAACCTGACCATAATGACCAAGTCATTAATTTAGTTGATGATGGGTTTTCGCTGAGTAAATTTCCCTCACAAATAACTCTGTTTCCTCATGCAGGCAGCATATTTGGAAACTGTGCCGGTTTTTTTGTCAAAATCCCAAATTCGACTTTTCCATTTTGGATTCACGAAGAGGCTAAGCTAAGCTATCTCCTTCACTAACGTACAGTCTATGTTCGGAACTAAGCCTAAGCCGTACAAACAATCAAATGGTTATGAGCTGTCGATGGGTCAAACGAATTCGGACAAAAAACCGGTACAGTTTACAAATATGCATCCAGGCACACTAATACCATAACAGAATGGTGTTTTCGCAGTAGCCAGAGAGTTACATTTTTCGACGAGCATTGGGCCGGAACCCAAAAGGAGCGCGTTTGAGTCAACAAGCCAGGTTTCGAACCGGGACCACCAGTTTTCGAGACTGGCGCCCTACGAATTTGACTAGACAATCGATTGAGACTAGTATAGCATTTCGTTATTACATAATAAGAAGTGAAAATACGTTCGGAACCCGCACTCAAAAGCACTGGCGGACGAGCTAAACCCTAAAAGGGAGAGGAATTTTGTCATAGAGCGGTGAATCGACAGAAATTCGGTAATTTTACCTACACTTTAGGGAACGAACTCTACTTTTTTTAAATTGCCTAAGAGGGGGGAAATCCACTTTTCCCTCTCTATCGTCCGCTAGTGCTCAAAAGAAAACCAAGGTGTCCGTTGGTGGCCGTTACCCGTTGACAATGACAAATCGGTTGAGAATAGCCTTTGGCTCAACACTTACTGTTGTTGTTGTTGTTGTTGTTGTTGTTGTTGTTGTTGTTGTTGTTGTTGTTGTTGTTGTTGTTGTTGTTGTTGTTGTTAATGGTCGGAAAATAATTATCGTTCCAAACTCCGGAGTGATCAAGCTCAAAGTGTTCCGTATTTGTAGTGAACCTGAAACGTGAACGAATTGAGAATCTCATATTTTTTATGAAGCTGAAAATTAATGGGTCATCTTTAATGTACGGGAATTGAATAAAGGAATCAGAAACCCGGATTCCACTGCACTTGCGGACTAGAAGGGGAGGGAAAGTGGAATTCCCTCCTCGTTGGCGTTATCAAAAAAGATAAGTTGAAAAATTTTCAAAAAAAATTATTCCCTGGGGTGTAGGTAAAATAACCTAAAATCACAGATTCCCCCTCTTTTGCCAAATTCCCCTCCCTTTTGAGGTATGACTCGCACGCCAGTGTCGCATTCCACGGGGTAGTGCTTAAAAGGCAAAGGAAGTTTTCATTGAACATAGAGCCAATCCTGGGTTTCTAGACACCCAGAAAAAATTGAGCGCGCGCAATTTGAATTCAAATCCGTTTCTGCGCGCCTTAAAAGATTTCACCACAAGGCACCAATAACGGCAGACGAGAAAGGGAAGAAAAATGAAATACCCATTTTTAGCGTTTTCAAAAAATGCAATTTGCTTTCTAAGGTGTAAATAAAATGGCTCGAAAACTGCAAATTCCCCCTCTTTGATGAAATTTCCCTCCTTTTGAAGGATTAGCTCGTCCGCCAACCCATGGCACATAAACAACTTAATTAGGATGAATATGAAATAAAAAATAACAATGCTACATATTAATCCAGATTTAGTATTCAGTATTTAGTAGATTTGGTGAAACTTTCTGATTGATTAAGATTTCAAAAAATTATTCGAAAACTTCCTAAAAGGCGTTTCGACTATTTCGATTTCATGTGGTGAAGGACTGTTAAAAATAAACTATAAACAAAAACCCGGACCGAGCTATAAAAGCGTAGGTTTCTCACGTCAAATACTGTATATGTACGTAGAATGATGAATTGGTTTAGTTTTTTTAGTCGGGAGCAAAACGAACAGAGGGTCAGATTGAACGGTTGGCAGATAAAAAAACAGTCTTTTTGGAGCCCTGAGGCTTCAATTTTTTCGATGCCATTATCTTTCTGTCAGATAGATAGATGGAGTGCTCGGATATAAATGTCCTCGTGATGCATATTTTAGTCAATTCAGCGTTTTCTGTTTGCCAAACTCTTTCTAGCCTAATTCTTCTCCAGGGAAAAAATTAATTATTGCCTTATACCTCATAAATGGCTCATGATGATAATAATGATGATGATGATAACTATGATAGGTGATGTTTAATTACCTCGTTCTTCTCTAAAAACCCGATAGAGTCTGGAAATAGTTATGCTGTCGATATCAAACGTTTTTTTTCTTCAGAAAATCGTACATGCATGTAGAATAGTAATCTAAGGCATCTAAACCGCATCATGTAAATGCAGACCATGTAGGCCAAGGATTAAGGGCATTATACCAACGCGCTGGCATCATAGCTTTTTGCATGCAATGCTTTGGTGTATCATGAAAAAAGCTTGAAACGGGCACATCTCTATTAGTGCCGTCAGACGGTAGGGCACAAAATAATGGCATGTAGACTAGTGGTTAGGGTGCCGGAATTGGAATCCGAAGGTCCTAACATCAAAACTTGGTTGAGACACAGATCCTGACGCGTTGCTTTGGAATTTCTGCCATGGCCCGCCAGTTTATTTTACGTCTCTGTCCAATATGAAAACATTAATCTGATATGGTATTGGTGTGCCTTTGTTGGGTTTGGTATGGAAGAAGTTCCAGTTAAAAAGCTGAATTCAAGGTCAAACACAGCAACTCAAGGTACGAAACACAAGCACAAGGTACTCGATACACCAGTACAACTCAATTTTAGCCAAAATACACGGGGTTTTCATTGCGTGGAAATGGCGCCAATAAAAAGTGATTGACAAAATTAAGAGGCGGTTCGATCAAAAATTTTAAGAACTCACAGATATATATAGTAAGCCGAGTTCGTTCGCTCGTTCATTTTTTTTGAGTGAGTGAGTGAGTGAGTGAGTTAGTGAGTGAGTGAGTGAGTGAGTGAGTGAGTGAGTGAGTGAGTGAGTGAGTGAGTGAGTGAGTGAGTGAGTGAGTGAGTGAGTGAGTGAGTGAGTGAGTGAGTGAGTGAGTGAGTGAGTGAGTGAGTGAGTGAGTGAGATAGTGAGTGAGTGAGTGAGTGAGTGAGTGAGTGAGTGAGTGAGTGAGTGAGTGAGTGATACATAGCGCGACCAAACTGTTGCGTGCGATGGTGTGTATATCCACAAGTTATGGCATAGTGAAAGGCGCATATGCCCCCCCTACCCTCCTTAACCAAAAGGGGGCATAAGACACCGCCGAATAGTAAAAGGGACGGAAATTAATTATTTACAACCTGAACTGACATTTCGTCTCAGGCGGACCCTGGCGGATGAGAGGGGGGATTTCCCCTTTCTTTGGTAGTATTAGAAACTGGAGTGTCGGTCTTGGGGTAGACAAATAAGACTGGGAAATTCTGGAGTTCATCACATTCTTAGGAAGAGGAGGTGAGGATCACTAACATTAAGATGACTTGCTGATACATGCGATGGCTTACTTACTACCACTAGCGGACAAGCCAAACTCCCAAAGAGAGGGGAAAATCACCAAAGAGGGGGGAACTGGTCGAAATGAGCCCATTTTACCTACACTTTAGGGGACAAACGGAACTTTTTTGGAATCGATGAAGAAGGGGAATTCCACTTTTCCCTCCCTTTCTCGGCCGCTAGCGCTCACTACCGATCATACATCAATAGTGAGTACATAACGTAATGTAGTAAATGAAGGAATATGCACATACAAATGGATTCGAATGAAGTACATTTATATGGTATTTATAGGGTCCATTAGTACTGAATATGTGGCAGAACCGAGTTAATTACAATTAGATAAAGAGAAGACAGTTAGAATTCGAGAGAAATGACCAGTGTTTTTGATGTTATAGGAAAGCTTTTGAATTCTACGTTGAACATGGAACGCATATTCACTACGATCAGAGGAAGTACGAAACTTTCAATATTATATGTAGCAAAAGTAAGGACATAAATTCGAATGAAGTACAGACATTTATGCAAGTGATGAATGAAACGGTAACGGGTTACATATAGGTTTTTAGTACCAATAGCGATTTGAACGACCAAAAATCTCGTTGGCTTAAGAAGAAGTATAGAAATTTATGCTGAATAAAAGGAATAAAAGTTTAAAAGGATTAATTGATTTCCTCTCTTAATTAGAACCCTGGCTTGTTGGGACTCTTCAGCCGAAGTCCAATCCTCCGAAGGTAGGGGAATTCTGTCAAAGAGGGGGAATCGGCAGTTTATGAAATTTATGAGAAAAAAAACGAAAACAGACATGGTCGTTCCTACCGGTCAGAAATGTAGTTCTGGTCACTGAAACCAATCATATCGAACGCTTCCAGGCAACTGCTAATGGAACAATGAGCCCGGGCAGGTCAGCTGATGCGCAGTTGCAAAAAAATGTTTTGCATGTAACTAGCTCAAATTTTCCTGTTGTTAAAATATAAATTTTGTGACCGTTTCCTTTACACGTGATAAATTTTGTCCATATGTATGTTGCCCACGTTAATGATACGAAATCAAAAAAAATCGAATTTTTTATTGACTGGAAGGTTCGAATTTATACTGCACACCAAAAAGTTTTCTGGGTTACTATAATTGCGACTTTGAACCGCGTGAAGAATAAATATGAACCACAGTGGTACATATGTAGACCATAGACAGCAGTTAGGATATCTTGTTATAGAAATTTTATTGCCATGAATCCGTTATCACTTGCCAAATATGCGAGGAATACATATGTGCAATCTACTTATGAAGCAATCTCAGATATGTAATTAGCAGAAAAAAACAGGCGCAAATATTTATGGTACGTGTTAACATTCCTCACTAAGGAGTATTTGTTTTTCCCTAAATGCCTGCAGTTATAAAAAGCAGGTTTACTAAAATTATACAAAATTAAAGGTTTCGTAATTTTAATTCAATAGTTCCATTCATTTCTTGGTAAAAAACGAAATTGACACGAATTCTGGAAGTTAACAAACTGTGAATCTTTTTTTGCATCTCCCTCCGGCGAACCTGAATGGAACGGAACGAGGCAAAAAAATGCCGGGAAAAACACCGTTCCATGCGGCGCCCAGCATTAAGTGGATTGAATATAGAGTGCGTTCCAGGGTACTAGCGGATGATAGGGAAATACGGAGCAGGGGAATTCCCCCCTCTTTGGCAGTTTCAAAAAAATAGAATTTGTTCTCTAAGGTGTGTATAAAAATTGTCCGATTCTGCCAAGTCTCTCTCTTGGAGAAAGTTCCCCTCCCTTTGGAGGGTCAGCTCGTCCGCCAGTGTTCCAGGGTACGTGGATTGAATGTGCCGGTATGCCGCTTAGATGAAAGACGTAAAATACACGTTGTAGGTACATTAAGCATTACTGTAAGTCTAGAATTACGTCAAGATATATTGTAATAAAAATTTGTAAATGGACCTATTATGCACATTTGCAATGAATTAAGCGGGAATTTTCAGGTGAATCATATGTTGTGTGTGCCGCTTAGATGAAAGACGTAAAATACATATTGTAGGTACATTAAGCAGGCACTGTAGTACTTCTAGAATTACGTGCTTATTTTTAGGCGAATGGTAACCATTTGCTTCGAGCTCTTCTTGACTGTAATCAAGAAGTATCGTCAGATAATATAGAAAGAATGACATAAACAAAGGTTTTCAAACACGAAATTTTTGCTTGCTTACTAAGTTGGGTGAACCGCTGACATACCACCGCTGCGCGGGCCTAACGCGCCTGAAAGCGGTGCGCGTGAATTTTTAAGGTGCGCAAAAAAACAGAGTTGAATTTAAATTGCACGCCAAAATATTTTTGACAAACAAGAAACCCTGGATAGTCTATAATCTCTCAAATCCAACTTGAATGTAACAATACGTCGTCGCGTCTCCGCATAACAATACAAAGCCCACACATCCATTGGCAATCCATTGGACCTTTGGGGGGGAGGGGGTGAGGCGCCGTATGCCATTGGTCAAAAGGCACCATTCACACTCATGCTTTCATTGGGCCAATAGTGCGACTGGTAAGATGGGTGGTTAGATATCCAATGGTACTGGGTTCGAATCCTGATTCCTGACTGTATGAAAATGCAATTCCTGAAATTATGGATTATGGATTATGATAACCACTCTATAGAACACTGTCGACTGAACTTTCTCTGACCATTTCACAGATACTGTCATACGGTAGTGTTTTCAAGATACTATATACTGTACTTTCGCTGGATATTCACCTCCTATATTCGTTCCAGAACACGAACTTCTAAATTTGATAAACCTGTTCATAATGCCACTCGGAAATTCAATCAGAGTATCGAACCATCGACTATTGGTCTGCAAATCTCACCATCGTAACCGATTGGCCATCATGCACCGCTACATTATGAACGTAAAGCAGCTTTTTGTCGCCCAACCCGAACCCACTGAACGTTATCAGATCAAAGTGGCATCTGTTGAGAGACGTTGGATGCTGGGCGGACTTACGAATTTAGGAGGGGAATTTCACCAAAGAGGGGGAATAAGCCATTTAACCCAAACTTATGGTCAACATTAAACTTTTCAAAAAATTCCCAAAGAGCGGGGAATTCCTATCTCCTCCTTTTTTCGTCCGCCAGTGGTTGAGAAACCGCAACGGGGGGGGGGGGGGGGGGGGGGCGGACTTACAATTTGGGCAGAAGCAGCTAAGGAAGAAAAGGAACGGCTACTATATATACGATCGATCCGAGCGTTTGGGGAATACTTTGGCTAGTATGTGATAATGGGGCTTTGGTGAAGCCATGTAGAGAATTTATACATATTGCGATTTGGACAAGCTAATTGGACAAGCTACTTGGACAGGCTATTAGGACAAGTTATTTAAACAAGCTGGGAGTACAATTTTTCGTTTATTGGGACTTCATTATGGAAGCCAATTGAGCATGATAATACCATATCTTGATGGTGTTTTGGTAGTGACCTGAAACATGGAACAAACCGACGGGCAAAGGCAGACAACCCCACAACCTCAGATTTGTGGCAGACAAGAAATTTGACAACAAATTAACCAACATTATCAGACAAACAATATTTTAAGTCAACTTGAACGACATCTTGCACATGTATAGGATTCTGCCATCATAAGATGATGAGTGAGTGAGTGAGTGAGTGAGTGAGTGAGTGAGTGAGTGAGTGAGTGAGTGAGTGAGTGAGTGAGTGAGTGAGTGAGTGAGTGTTTCTTTCCAGAATCTACCAGTTGCAACCTGTATAACATGTTAGATTCTGAGAAACTGACTAGTCGTATCATGAATTCTATCCAGATACCAGAGTTCAAGGAACAGCCATGTAAAACGAATCTGAATCTTCGAATCTGAGACTTGAACTTGACTCCAGCCCAACTGACCACTGCAAGTGACCAACTGGTGGCAATCAGCGGTTCGTTACATGCCACCCTCGCCCCCCCAAGCTCCACAGCCCCCCCCCCCCCCCATGGATCACCCCCTAACAATCGGGACGTGGGAACGTTCCCCAAAAGGAGGGAATTTCATCAGAGAAGGGAGGTATAAATTTTTAAGATCATTTTATGTACACCTCAAAAAACGAATTCTAATTTTTGGATCTGCCAAAAGTGGGGGAATCCAATATTTCATTCCCCTCTCTCGTCCACCCCCCCTAACAATCGGAACGGTCAACGCCCCCCCCTCCCTTCTTAAACCAGTCTGGTTTGTATCAAGAGCCACTGTTGCCCTTTGTAGTGGACCGAGCTGCATTCATAGTGAGTGAGTGCAGTGAGTGAATGAATGAGTGAGTGAGTGAGTGAGTGAGTGAGTGAGTGAGTGAGTGAGTGAGTGAGTGAGTGAGTGAGTAAGTGAGTGAGTGAGTGAGTGAGTGAGTGAGTGAGTGAGTGAGTGAGTGAGTGAGTGAGTGAGTGAGTGAGTGAGTGAGTGAGTGAGTGAGTGAGTGAGTGAGTGAGTGAGTGCGTGCAGTGAGTGAGTAAGTGAGGGAATGAGTGACTGACTGACTGACTGACTGACTGACTGACTGACTGACTGACTGACTGACTGACTGACTGACTGACTGACTGACTGACTGACTGACTGACTGACTGACTGACTGACTGACTGACTGACTGACTGACTGACTGACTGACTGACTGACTGACTGACTGACTGACTGACTGACGGACTGACTGACTGACTGACTGACTGACTGACTGACTGACGGACTGACTGACTGACTGACTGACTGACTGACTGACTGACTGACTGACTGACGGACTGACTGACTGACTGACTGATTGATTGACTAACTGACTGACTTGCCTGACTGTCTGAATTGTGAATGCACTGGATCGAACACCCCTTACAAACTGGTTACAACTAAGCCGATATATCAGTTACGCTCTAGGGGGTGGTATGGGGCTCATTAGCCTAGTTATCCTATAGATTCTGGCATAACTGGCATAGGAAGCGGACTAGTTTTTAGCTTGAATGTCGGAGCCGTTCAAATTCCGGAGATTTACTTAGTTTTCTCTATTTGATGACATTGAGTAAAACCTATTAAAATAATAAAATTGTGCAGTCCTTATACTAGCGCATCACTAAATGGGAAGGGGAGGGAAAGTGAATTCCCCCCCTCTTTGGTGGTTTCAAAAAGTAGAGTTGGTTCTTTAAGGTGGAGGTAAATGGTCTGGTTTCTGAAAAATTACCCCCTCTTTGAAGAAATTCCCCTCCCTTTAGACGTTCGGCTCGTCTGCCAGTGAGTGGCATCAATCGAAATCCGTTGTATTATAAGAATAGATTTGAATTAGAGTTTTGTCAAGTCAGTTGAGAAGTGCAATTTACACTATTTATTAAAAGTAATGAAAAACAAACGGGACTATGTAATTTCGACTGGGCTGCTCTCATGGGGTTTACAACGGCTTTCAGAGACTAATGGAATCTCTTCCGTACTTGAAAATGTACATACGTAGGAAATTGGCTGGAAAGGGCTTCTTTTGTATCAAACGCCCTTCAGTCGTTCGTGGATTATGATTATTATAAGAACCTAATAGCTTGGTTAGGGTAGATAGTCATCGAACGTAAATTTTACGGGCCTCTTACGCACATACACAATTATTCTAACTCGGTGCATCACTCTTATGTAATCCAATTTTTTATGTTAAAATAAAGTATTTAACTTTATTTAAAAATTCAAACTGTGCGCCTGTACAAATAGGCTATAAAGGAAATAAGCCTTATAAAATCAACCATAAAAAAACGATCGTCTGTTTTTCAGATCATGAGACTCGCGTGATCATTGATTACGACCGGACGGGTCGGGTCGGTTGACCAAATCGGCAAGCCGAATCGGAAGTTCCGAACGGCTGTCCGTAGTGCACGCCATACATCCGGTGGTAATCATTGCCGCTACATTTAGGCATCGTACTGCTCCCAGTTTTTTTGCATACTTTCCATTTATAAAGTCTTCCATGATTTTGATTCGAAAAATTAATTCCGAAAAAAAATCTATGTCGTTATAATCATACATTAAAGAAAGTTGGAAATTATTGCGACAGACACAAATGTGAATTCACAAGACCTTTTCAAGTACAAAGACCTTCTAAATTTCGAATTCACAACCAGAATCAGGTTTCGAATAGAATGAGACCCTCCCGACTGTGCCCGCTTAGCGCTGGCATACCACATGATGCCAAAATACAGGGTTCTAAGACCATTGCTGAGGAGAAGTCATGAAATACCAAAAAAAAGTTTATCATAAGAACATACACGGTTCTATATTATATCAAAAATTATATGATATAATGCTATAAAACTAATCAAAAACCCGTCTGTATGTTAATGGGTTACCCCCTTTAAGTACCCACTTAGCGCTGGTGTACGCGCAACATTATGCCAAAATTCAGGATTTTCAAGACCATTGCTGAGCAAAGGTCATGAAAAACCGAAAAAAGTTTACCACAAAAAAACAAAAACAAATATCATCCAGTTTTATATTTATCAAGAATGATATAACATAATGCTATAAAACTAATCAAAAACCCCTTCTGTAAGTAATTGGGTCACTCCTTTAAGTGCCCGCTTAGCGCAACAGGATATCGGAATCAGAGGTTCAACAAATATTCGGGCAAAGATATTAGAATAAACCTTTCAAGACTATTTCTTTGTAAAATAAACATATTTTTTTCCTAAATTAGTCTTTTAAGATTGTGAAAATGCTATAATGCTATAAAACTAATAAAAAAACCTTCTGTAAGTAAATGGGTCACTCTCTTAAGTGCCCGCTTAGCGCTGGTATAAGCGCAACATGATATCGGACACGGGGACCACATAATGAAAAGTAAATAAATGCTGTTTTCATATGGCGGCATTGGCGCGATAGTTATTTACTCGCGTAGTAAATGTACTATGTACGTATGTAGTGTAGATACAGTTTTACTGTACTGTAAGTTTTATTATACCAAGTGAAGTAAAGAAGTTTGCCTAGATACAGCACATGTGTACAGCGTTATGATATGATTTGAAGACCGAATTAATTTTTTATACGTGCCTTTTCAAAAGCAACATTTCGTTCTCGCGGAGTTTTAGGAGTTTTCACGGATTTCTTTGCTTATGCTGTGAGTGCATGGATAATCATGAGAAGTTTCAAAAAAATTCTTAAATAATCGTAGAGACCAAACGCAGCTTCAGCTGCACGGTCTAACCATTGAATTGAACATATTTTCCGACCGTGCCTCTTTGGTTATCACGATTTCTAAAAATTAATAAAACGTCCTATAATAGTGGGGTTAGAAATAATTTAAATGATTCTTGCCTTTTTACACATTATGTGCATGGTACAGTTAAAGAGCTTCTGGAGATTCAAGTGAAAAATGACACGTTAACTTGTCCAACCCGGGTAACACCCACTAAACATGATGATTGCATGTTATAGCATACAGCTGTTGGGTTGAGTTGAGTCGGACAGCCGACTATTATGCATCACCTTCTCTTACATTTGATGCAGCTAACGATTCACAAGTTGGAGTTGTTAACACTACAACTTTTCACTTGAATCCCAGGCAGCCCTTTACATGGCACTGTTACATGAACATCAAAAGAAAAAGGCTTTTTTGATAAGATTGTACAAGATCAACTATTCTACATGATCATCCAGATCGAAGTACATATTTATCGATCATAACAACGCGCGAAATATGGTGGCGAACAATTCAGTTCAGGACAGGATGTGGGCTCGAAATCGAAATCCTCTTAACCTCCGCGCGCGCGAACGCACCCCATATGGACACTAGCGGACGAGAAGGGGAGGGCAAAGTGGAATCCCCCCCTCCTTGGTGATTTCAAAAAGTTTAATTTTCCCCTAAGATGTAGGTGAAATGGCGTGAAAACTGTCCATTCTCCCCTCTTTGACGAAATTCCCTTCCTTTGGAAGATAAGCGCGTCCGCCAATCGACAATTGACAATCGAGTTCATCACCACAACAGATTCGACTGAAGGTTAAGATTTTGCGTAAATACCTGATAATCACAGAGGTGGAGTACGTAATTGAAATGATCAATATGGACTTTAGCAAATGAAAATCTGAAATGAATTGTTTTTCTAGCAATTTTTTAGCACGTGCAAAAAACAGTAAAAAAATTTAAACTGCGCGCGAAAATTTTTGTGAGATCCCAGAAACCTGAATCTGATTTGAGGCTTACGCTTGAGTGCTGAGACTGAAATCTCAATAGCGCAATCAGTTGGAAATCATATCTATGGTAAGCCACTATTTAAATGTACGAGTCGAACGATGATTTCAATTGAGTTCAATTGCCTGGCGGACGTATGTACCAATTCTCCATAGGGAGGCAAATTTCGTCAAAGAATGGGGAATTGGCAGTTTTGATGCTATTTTTCCTACACCTTGAGGAACAAACTTTACTTTCCAAAACCACCAAAGAGGGGGGAATTCCACTTTTCCCTCCCCTTCTCGTCCGCTAGTGAGTTCAATTGACTGAAGATTAAACGTAGCAATCCTTTCAAGCATACATATATGCTGTAACCACTAGCGAACGATGGAAGGGGGGAAAGTGGAATTCCCTCCTTTTTGGCGGTTCCAAAAAGTTGAGTTTGTTCTTTAAGGTGCAGATAAGTTGGCTCAATTTCTGCCGATTCCCCCCTCTTTGGTAAAATTCTTCTCCATTTGGAGGTTTGGTTAGTTCGTCAGTATTTGGATCTATTGTCTACCCAGGATTTCTTGTTACTCAAGAAAGTTTTGGCGCGCAATTTGAATTCAAATCTGCGTTTGGCAGGCAAGCGAATTTTTTCGGCACATCATGTCATTGAGACCGACCATAGACGTAAGAGCAAAAGACCTAAGGCATTATTATGATTTATAAAAAAATATAACTTGAGATAAGCATAACGATTAAACCAAAATATTTTAAGTGACTACAACAAATTCCACAACCAAGTTATGTACTTTTCTCACTGAGTAATGGATTGATAAAAATTTCATTCATGAACTCATAACTCTGAAAATATCAGCTGTAGACCAGGCCACTGGCGGACGAACCAATCTTCAAAAGGGAGGTAAATCTAGTCAAAGAGGGGGAATTGGCAGTTTTCAGGTCATTTTACCTACACCTTAGGGAAATAAATCTACTTTTTGAAATCACCAAAGAGGGGGAATCCCACTTTTCCCACCCCTTCTCGTCCGCTAATGGTTGACAGATAATCGAATAACTCAGCGCCCTCATGCATTAGTCACTCGTTGAGCCGATCCTCCAAAAATAGGGGGATTTCTTCAGAGGGGGGGATCGGCAGGTATTATGCCATTTTACCCATACCTTGAAGAAAAAACTTCAGAGAACACCAAAGAGGGGGAGAAATCCTTTTCCCCACCCCTTCTCGTCCGCTATTGTATTATAGGAATGGTAGTATACTGGCTAATTCGAGCGTGAAAATTTTTCTACGGCACGATGGTTGGAAAAATTTATGATTGCTGTTTGCTTTTTTGTTGGAAAATCTTGAAGATTTGCAAAGTTTCATAATATTTTTAAAACTTATTTTGAGTTATATAACTGTTATATGACGCTATATACCACAGAGTTCAGTTGGTAGTATGATAATTGGTGATGCGATTAAAACTACGTTGGTCGTGTGTTTTTGTCCGCGAATAAATACAGTTGGTAAGGGTAGTTTTATTGAGATGAGGTGCATCAGATGATTCCGCATTTCGCTATACAAAGTTCAAACTCTTATTGATCATCGGAAAATGTCTTCCTAGTGGGGAGCCATGCGACCAAGGTGCGTTAACAGATATGAAACGCACCCGAGGGTCCCCTCTCGATATTAAATGTGCTAGAGTAGAGAAACGTTTCATTCCAGAATTCAAATTATATAGTGATGAACATAATTTAACGCTTCATGTTTTTATGTTATGCGTAACATCACTGACCTTTAGGTGTGAAACATTTAACATAGAAGTGCAATTGCATAACACAGCGTAACATAACATAACATTGCGCGCGTGCCCGTAACGTGTTACGTCGACCTTCACACTCAATAAGGACAATTGGTCGCAATAGAGATACGCAACAATAGAAACACAAACGTATGTACATACATACATAATTCAAATTTGAATACATAAATGTACATACATACATTCCTGAACGCGCGAACACATAATCATAAATGTATGTATCAGTAAAGAGGGAAACGCATACTCGGTCGCGTGGTGGGGAAAATTGGTAGCGCCTCTTTCCCCATCCTGGGGGTCGGGAGATTTTTCCTCATCACAGGGGGTTGATTTCGTAAATCCTAACCTTGGAAAACCAAACAAAGGAACGATTTATGAAATCTCCCCTGATGATTTTCAAGAAAATTTCCACCCGCATTTTCAGCGGTAGTGTGTACAATTAGTACCAATTGGGGCACTGGCGGACGAGCTAATTTCCCAAAGGGAGGGGAATTTCGTCAAAGAGGGGGGAATCGCCAGTTTTCAGGCCATTTCACCTACACCTTAGGGAACAAACTCTACTTTTTGAAATCGCCAAAGAGGGGGAAATTCCACTTTTCCCACCCCTTCTCGTCCGCTAGTGAATTGGGGTGTTTGTAGGGTAGCACTAGCCGACGAGACGAGGTGGGAAAAGTGGAATTCCCCCTCTTTGGCAATTTTTTTATTATAATTTGTTTTCCTCAAGGTGTAGGTAAAATAACCGAAAAACTGCCGAATCCCCCTCTTTGAAGAATTTTCCCTCCCATTGGAGGATTAGCTAGTCCGCCAATGGGGTATTTGTAGGGTGGGGCTGGGGGTAGAAATTTGTTGCCTCATGAATTGACATAATGGCGTGGGTCCGTTTTGGTACACAATGAAGGAACCACCTTTGCATGAGCCCTGGGAGAAAAATAGATTTTTCCCTTCGTGGGGAGAAAATTTGTAAATATTCTCATGATGTGGTTAGAATAGCAATATTTTCTGTTTTTCACCCTCTTTGGGGAAATTCTCTTTCATCGGACTGTTGGTTCATCCGCTCACGTACCAGTGAGGCTAAATGGTTAATGGAACCATAACTCATTACACATATTCCATGCACTTTTAATAGAACGGTCATGTGCGAGTGAGTGAGTGAGTGAGTGAGTGAGAGAGTGAGTGAGTGAGTGAGTGAGTGAGTGAGTGAGTGAGTGAGTGAGTGAGTGAGTGAGTGAGTGAGTGAGTGAGTGAGTGAGTGAGTGAGTGAGTGAGTGAGTGAGTGAGTGAGTGAGTGAGTGAGTGAGTGAGTGAGTGAGTGAGTGAGTGAGTGAGTGAGTGAGTGAGTGAGTGAGTGAGTGAGTGAGTGAGTGAGTGGGTGAGTGAAGGAGTGAGTGAGTGAGTGAGTGAGTGAGTGAGTGAGTGAGTGAGTGAGTGAGTGAGTGAGTGAGTGAGTGAGTGAGTGAGTGAGTGAGTGAGTGAGTGAGTGAGTGAGTGAGTGAGTGAGTGAGTGAGTGAGTGAGTGAGTGAGTGAGTGAGTGAGTGAGTGAGTGAGTGAGTGATAAAGTGAGTGAGTGAGTCGAATCGAATCAATCGTGGAAACAATTAATGTATGTACATGAATATTTCATCAGGTTCATAAATCATAATTGATGTGAAATCACGGTACCTTAATGAACCATAAACTGATTTTGGCCTCTGATTTTCGAATGGCTAATCGTAGGTTCCTTTCACAATCACTAATTCAGCACGAACAAATAGTCAATATAGGTTATGTAGGAAATATAAAATCTTGTTATTCAGAACAGTTTTTGCGCGTAATCTAAATCCAAAATTAATTAAAAGTTTTCATGAGGAAAAAAACCATTTTCCACATGACACTCGCACAACATAAAAAATGTTACAACTAAAAATTGAATGTTGCGCTTAATTTATTAAATATAAGCATTACAGGTAATTTATTTTATTATAAAGTATTTATTTATATAGAGAAAACCCTGAACTCAGCCATTCTAAAATCGTAGTTGTTGCTCTAGATGGCGCCGCGCAACGATGGTATCAACCAGCGGACGAGAAGGGGAATTCCACCCTCTTTGGCGGTTTGAAAAGTTAGTCTTTGTTCTTCAAGGTGTTAGTAAAATGACCTCATTCCTCGCAATCTTCCCCTCTTCGAAGAAATTTCCCCTCCTTTTGGAGACTTAAGTCGTCCGCCAGTATGCATATTTCCAAAACCCAAAAATTTTCCTAGAATTTCTACCTTATACGAAAAATTATTTGCGCATACTAAGGTGGATAACCACGGAAATACCACCGCTGCGCGGGCCTAACGCGCTTGTCCTCGCTACCGCTCGGACAAGCCAGCCTTACGATAGGTAATCGGGGGTTAACGGACAGTAAAACTTCATATGGAAAATAATTTTGGTGACAGAAAATTTTGGCGTTCCCGCAATATTCCCGCAATAAAATATTCCCGCAATAAATTCGATGGACGCATTAATGGCGAACTTAACTCCGAAGGGCCGCAAAAATAGAGCCAGGAAGCGTGCCACGTCATCGTCGTCCCAAAAACAATCAACTGATTTATACGAGCAGCTGACCGAAAAACTGGATGGCCTACAGAAATGCACCGCCGACGGGTTCGCGGAAATCAAGACAAAACTGGACATGGTTCTTCAACAACAGGCTAGCCTACTTGAAAGACAGACCCTCTTGGAATCAAAACTGTCTGATCTCATGGAGCCAAATCAGAAAAGCCCGAAGCCAACTCCGACACCGGAGGTGGTGATGCAGGATGAAGAAGACGGTTTTAAAGTCGTCCAATCGCCCCGTAAACGGCGAAGTGGCTTAGCAGCCAAAACCAAAGAACAGTTTGAGTCGGACGATCGTGTCAAGAAACGGTTCAATGTTGTGATTAAGGGCACGCCTGAGCCACCCAGGGTCGCCACCGCCAACGAATCAGCATGTCGTGATTCTTCCAAGAATGACGACATGCGGTTCGTGCGGTCGGTGGTCGATAGCCTGGGGGGGGCGAAGGCCAGGCCATTACTCGTGTGTTCCGTATGGGACAATTGAAATCGGTTGAGGAGTCAGCTGAAGGCGGTCGACTTCTAAAAGTGGTCGCCGACGGTGAGACTGCCAAGAAACTGCTCATGTCACCCAAATTCCGATCCCACCTACGCCAATATTATAAAGGCCAAATGCAGCTGCAAGCCGAGCCTCTGGTCCTCGTCAGACACGATCTGACCGAGAACCAGAGGGCCGGGTTGGCGCTGGCACAGAAGTTCTGTCGCTATCTCTACAACAAAACAGGCAGAGATGTCGTTGCTTCGGTTCTCGATTCAGCCGACGATGCCATTATCTCGGAGCGGTCGTTCGAGGGTAGTCGGGCTCACTTTGAGTTCCTCGGCTATCCGCGTGATGACCTGTTCCGGGAGTATGGTTTCGTCCCGCCCATTACCACGAAGAAAGGCGATCAGAGGATATAGGGATACGCCGGAATACAACGTGTTCATAAAACTAAAAAACCTGTTGAACATTTGAAAATATATCTTGCGAATTGCCGTTCAATAGCCCAACCTTCAAAAAGAATATTTTTGGAAAAATTAATAAATGATGATCCCAGTTCAAGCTCGACTGTCTAAACGAAACCTGGTTGTCCCAGTACTTCTCTGATTCGCCTTTCCAGTTCCAAAACAGATTTAATGTATTTAGAAGTGATCGTGTAAACAGTCGTGGTGGTGGGGTGATGATATTGGTGCCCAAACGCTTCAACTGCCGTTTTGAACCGAATCTCAGCATATCCACCCCGTACTTGGAATCAATAGGCATAGTAATCAACATTAAGAAAATAAATTACACTATCATAAGTTTCTACAGACCACCTCAACAGAAGAACAAAAACGAAGCATTGATAAATGCTCAAACTGAAATTTTAAAGATTTACCAAGAATCTCTGAACCACGGAACCACTACTGTGTTAGCTGGAGACGGAAATATGCCTGAGATTCGGTGGACAGAGACTTCTATATCAAATACAGTTTTCACTAATATAAAATCGTCTATTTATAAGGTTGGACTCCACCAGGTCGTAGACTTCCCAACCCATATTGAAAATAACATACTAGATATTATTCTTGTTTCAAACAAGAAGCTTACCCGAAAAATTGAAAAACTGCAACGGTTTGGTGATGGCATATGTAACCCACCCTCTGATCACTTTGGAATATCTTTGACAACAAACATAGAACTTAATCAACAAATAAGATACAAATTCCCTAACTTTCATAAGGCAGACTACAACACAATGAACCTGATACTCGATTCTCAAAACTGGTCTCATATAATTGATCCAAATTTCCTATCTCTCGATCAAATGTGCGAAACTTTTACTGGAATTTTAAATAATCTTATAAGCATACATGTCCCTGTATATAAGAAAACCAATACCCGTTTATACTGTGTTCAAGACCCTAACCTAAGGAACCTGAGGGCCATTGAACTGAGGTTAAAAACGAAATTCAAGAAAACAAAATGTTTGAATGTTCATTCCCAGCGCATGGAAATATCGAGACAAATAAAAAAACTAGAAGTGACATCCTACTACAACAATGAAACCCGCATTCTGTCGTCAGGTAACGTACATAAATTCTGGCAATATGTTAACTCAAAAACAAAAGTTAAAGACTCTCTTCCCATCCTAGTCGATCAAGGAAAAGAGCTTGTTTCCGATCAAGAAAAAGCAAACCATTTCTCAAACCAATTCTCCTCCATTTACTCAGATAGCACAACCAAAGTTCGTCTAGACAATGGTAAAAACATTCAGAAACCTATACCTAAATTATTTTCACACAATCCAGATCTTCACCCCGTTTTTACACCCGAACAAGTCAACGAAACCATAAAATCTTTGAAAAATAATAATGCATCTAGTTTTGACAAAATACCAAACATCTTCTTGAAAAAACTGAACCGTTCAATAAGCGTTCCACTGGCTAAAATCTTTAACGTATCATACTATACTTCGTGCTTTCCTATATCGTGGAAGCATGCGAAAATTATTCCAATCAATAAAAAAGACAATAAATCTTTAGCGTCAAACTACAGACCGATTTCTTTAAATGCAACTATTTCAAAAGTCTTTGAAAAAATAATTAAAAAAGCTGTTTTGAACTGTTGTCTAGCTAACAATTTAATAAATCCTGCTCAATATGGTTTTCTACCGGGAAAATCAGTTGAAAGCCAACTTTTGAGATGTCATTTTGACTGGGCAACAAACAAGGATGCAGGTAACTGCACAGATATTATATACTTAGACCTCACAAAGGCCTTTGATCGTGTACCGCATAATCTTCTTATACAAAAATTAAGAAAATTAAAGCTGGCTGAACATTTCGTTGATTTTGTAATTTCTTATTTAAACAACAGAACTCAATCAGTTTGCATAAACAATGCTAGATCAAAACAAACATCAGTAACTATGGGTGTCCCTCAAGGTTCTGTGTTAGGCCCCCTTCTTTTTATCCTATTTATGAATGATCTACCAAATGTCGTAAAACATTCAAAAATTTTCCTCTATGCCGATGACATAAAACTATACTCAGAAATAAAAAACAATACAGACATTGAAAATTTACAGACTGATTTAACCTCTGTTAAAAAATGGATTTCAAACAATGGTTTAAAAATCTCTGCTCCGAAATCTGCAGTTTTGAGAATAGGGAAATCAAAATTCAATGCAACCTACCAAATTAATGGTGACAAAATTCCAGAAAATGAAGTTTTTCGTGATTTAGGAGTTTTAGTCGATTCCAAATTGACCTTCTCAAACCAGGTAGAAAAACTTTGCCAAACAGCCGGAAAACGATCCAGAGTAATTAGCAGATGTTTCTTCTCAAAAAATCCAAACTTCAATATACAAATGTTCTCAACTTTTACTCTATCAACTTTAGATTTTTGTTCTTGCATCTGGTCACCTCATAAATGGGGGGATAAAGAATCAATTGAAGCTATTCAAAAAGATTTTACACGATACTTACCTGATGCCATGACTTTATCATACAGAAACCGTTGTAGTAAATTCAATCTAATACCGCTTATTGTTAGACTGATTGTCAATGACCTGGTGGTGCTCCATAAACTCGTTCACAAGAAGTTCAGAGACTTGGAACCAACTGATTTCATTTCATTTAATAGATCTAGTACACGAGGACACTCATTCAGGATTGTAAAAACTCATACAGGACCCTCCTTGAGAAACCATGTTATATTCAGATCTTTGAACCTCTGGAATGATCTTTCTCAGGAATTGGTTGAAATCCCATGTTCTGTTGTTTTTAGACGCAAATTAATTGATTCTAACATTGTGTATAAGTACATCGAAGATATAAAGCCCACTTTTTTAGATAGCCGATATGCCTAAACCACAGAACTGTAATTAATTTGCTATTTACTACTATTCCACCTTACCATAATCACACATTCCATTAATCAATTGAATCTCGACTTTTTATTTTTCGATATATACTCTTATTTGATTTGTTTTTGTATTACAGTAACGAAAGATGTATTCGTTTATTCGAACCCGTTGTTATTCCGCTCCTTAAACCCCTCCGGTTTTCGATATGTCCATCAGGACAAGTTCCGTATATGTCTGGTCGTTACTCTCACTTTATATTTTAATTTTTATTAATTA
>OZ038442.1:4338822-4346322 GCA_964036265.1 Daptonema setosum
TCATTACACATATTCCATGCACTTTTAATAGAACGGTCATGTGCGAGTGAGTGAATGAGTGAGTGAGTGAGTGAGTGAGTGAGTGAGTGAGTGAGTGAGTGAGTGAGTGAGTGAGTGAGTGAGTGAGTGAGTGAGTGAGTGAGTGAGTGAGTGAGTGAGTGAGTGAGTGAGTGAGTGAGTGAGTGAGTGAGTTAGTGAGTGAGTGAGTGAGTGAGTGAGTGAGTGAGTGAGTGAGTGAGTGAGTGAGTGAGTGAGTGAGTGAGTGAGTGAGTGAGTGAGTGAGTGAGTGAGTGAGTGAGTGAGTGAGTGAGTGAGTGAGTGAGTGAGTGAGTGAGTGAGTTAGTGAGTGAGTGAGTGAGTGAGTGAGTGAGTGAGTGAGTGAGTGAGTGAGTGAGTGAGTGAGTGAGTGAGTGAGTGAGTGAGTGAGTGAGTGAGTGAGTGAGTGAGTGAGTGAGTGAGTGAGTGAGTGAGTGAGTGAGTGAGTGAGTGAGTGAGTGAGTGAGTGAGTGAGTGAGTGAGTGAGTGAGTGAGTGAGTGAGTGAGTGAGTGAGTGAGTGAGTGAGTGAGTGAGTGAGTGAGCAATCGAACCAATCAGTGGAACAATTACATGTATGTACATGAATATTTCATCAGGTTCATAATTGATGTGAAATCACGGTACCTGATTTTGGCCTCTAAATTTTCGAATGGCTAATCGTATGTTCCTTTCACAATCACTAATTCCGCACGAACAAATAGTCAATATAGGTTATGTAGGAAATATAAAATCTTGTTACACAGAACAGTTTTTGCGCGTAATCTGAACCCAAATTTAATTTAAAGTTTTCATGAGGAAGAAAAGCTATTTTCCACAACAAATGAATATTGTGCCTAATTTATCAATTTTATGCATAACTGGTCAAAAAATTGTTTTTTGACATATAGAACACGAAACTTAAGCATAATAAACTTCTAATGTGGTTCTCATTAGCGCTGATCGTAAAAAAGTGAGAAACGAGAGTTCGATGGCGTTACAAATACTTTCAATTTCAAAAACTTTTTTATGACAATGACCGCGGGGAACTATTGGCTAATCGTCTGTTCATTTCATAATCACTAATTAATCAAGAACAAATATTCAATATAGGCTATGCAAGGTATATAAACTCTTGTTAGTCAGAAAAGTTCTGTGCGCGTTATCTGAATCCAGGACAGATCGAAGTTTTCGAAGAAAAAACAACTATTTTCCACAGAACACTTCCACAACCTATGGATTTTCCGCAAAATCTATCAATTATATGCATAACAGGGTAATAAAATTAGTTTCAAAATTATCAAGAGAAACCCTGACCTCAGGCCATTCTAAAATCGCCGTTGTTGCTCTAGATGTCGCGCAACGATGGTATTATATTTTACTCAGCTTGGTCAAGGTAAGTATCGTGTTATCAAAAACTAATTCTATGAACCCGGTACGCAAAAATGGAATACTTTGAGCGCAGTGTTAGTATGTATGTTGTCCAAATGTTAAGTAAAAAATGATTTATTTTAAGAAAAATTGAACTTACGCCAATAACAGATTTGAACTTAAATTGCGCGCCAAAATACTTTTGGCCAACACGAAACCCTGAATACGCTATATCAAAGAGACTGGCCCGATCTCAGCCACGAGTCAGTCAGGTGCACTAGCTGACGAGAAGGGGAGGAAAAAATAGAATTCCGCCCTCTTTGGCGGTTTGAAAAGTTAGTCTTTGTTCTTCAAGGTGTTGGTAAAATGACCTCATTCCTTGCAATCTTCCCCTCTTCAAAGAAATTTTCCCTCCTTTTGGAGACTGAGGTCGTCCGCCAGTATGTATGTATTAAAGAGACTGGCCCGATCTCAGCAAAGAGTTCGAGTTCGAGTTCGAGTTCAAGTTCGAGTTCGAGTCCCACCAGGAAGCTGAAATTTTTCAGCTATACTGGTGAGGTGACGAACTGTCTATCAGTCAGTCTGGTGCACCAGCGGACGAGCTAAATTCCCAAAGGGAGGGGAATTTCGTCAAAGAGGGGAGAATAGGCAGTTTTCAGGCCATTTGACCTACACCTTGGGGAAAAAACACTTACTTTTTGAAACCGCCAAAGAGAGGGGAATTCCGCTTTCCCCACCCCTTCTCGTCCGCAAGTGGTCAGGTGCATGGCTTGGCTTGAATGGAAACCAGAGATTTATTATGGCTGAAACCGAGGTATTTTTTTACTTACTAGATTTTTTCCAAAGTTGGAAATAAAATACTTATAAAATGTTTATAACGTGATTCGGAAATACGTATAAAAGTGGAAGACTCTAGTCGTGCCTCACGAAGTATTCTATACTGAGCGGTGGTATGGTAATCCAATTTATACTGGGGGTACCACGACCCGATACGCCGAGGGAACTATAAGGGACCAGGGTACGTTTTTTACGCTCCCATAGTGGAATCGGCGCACTTTTTTAGGGGAGCTACGAGCTGTCTTCAGGTTACTGCAAATTTCATTTTATCGTGAATTCTATTTTTCACATGAAACACTGGCGCCTAATTCATTACAAATGAGTGAAAACGGGTTTGAATGATTTGCAAGAACCCTGAACATGATATATAATATATATATAATATAAATAATATATAATATATATAATATTTATACATATATTTATTTTTCATATGCGAGAATTGTAGTATTAAGTCCAGTTGTAAATATCTCTCTCTAATAAAACTCCCTGTATATCACCTGATCAACAGAGTAAGAAAACAAATATATTCGTGGATATCATTCACACAAACTGAATATAATGTATATAAAAAATACGAATTTACTGGACAGAGGTCACTGAACCACAAATTTACTCACAGTACTATTGGGGCCATCATAAACCGTTATACCACTAGGACCGTTGTCCATTTCTATGGTTTCCCAGACTACGTACAACTACATGGAAAATTCTAACTCACCCAAAAAATTCAAATTTGCGCACCAAAACACTTTTTTTCTCTTACAGGAATTTCTATAAAGGTCATACAAAAAAAACGAATGCATCAGAGACACGGACATGAATGGTCACGGAACCACAAATTTACTCTCAGTACTATTGGAGCCATCATAAACCGTTATACCACTAGGATCGTTGTCCATTTCTATGCAACTTTCTACTTGGAAAGTTTTAACGCGCCAAAAATAAATGCAAATTGCTTTTTCTCAAAAAACCTTTTTTTTCTCTAACATTACAAGAAACTCTGGAACGGTTATACAAAAATGACGAACCCATCGGTGGGTCACTGAACCACAAATTTACGCCCAGTACTATTGGAGCCATCATAAACCGTTGTACATACCACTAGGACCGTTGTCCATTTCTTTGGGGCTCATACTACAACTACATGGAAAACTCTAACGCACGCCGAAAATAAATTCAATTTGCGCGCAAAAAAACTCCATAAAGGTTATACAAAAAATACGAATGCATCGGGGGTTACTGAACCACAAATTTACTCCCAGTACTATTGGAACCATCATAAACCGTTATACCACTAGGACCGTGGTCCCCCTATAACCCCCCAGTCCCCTTCTTCTCACTCGAGCTCCATCAAGAGCACAGGAAGTACAAAACTCTGTTACTATTGAGCACCACCACTTACTAGCGGTCAATCCTCCAAAGGGGTTAGCAGTTTTGAGACTATTTTTACCCACAAATTGGGGAATAAAATAATTTTTCGGAATTGCCAAAGAGGGGGAATTCTTCTTTTTCCCTTACCACATAGACCCAAAAGTGGGAAGGAAAAAAGGATTTCCCCTTTCTTTGACGGCTGTTATAAATGGAATTCGCTCATTAAAGTGTATGGGACGAATGATCTGAAAACAAATATTTCCATCCTCTTCAGGGGGAATTTCCCCTCCTTTGAAGAGTAGGCTGGTCCGCTAGGGAATGGTCGTGAAATACATGTAACGGTCCAACACCAACCACTGGCCGACGAGCTAAATTCGCGAAGGGAGGGGAATTTCGTCAAAGAAAGGGGAATCGGCAGTTTTCAGGCTATTTTACCTACACCTTAAGGAACAAATTATACTTTTTAAAACAGCCAAAGAGGCGGGAAATTCTCTTTCCCACCCCTTCTCGTCCGCAAGTGACACCAACATTTGACGTTTTACTACATACGCATACGATTTACTACACCAATTCTTCTCGCTGGAAAACGGGCGCCACAAACGAAATTTACTCACGTGGAAAATTCATGATTCTAGGGTGGTTACTGTTTAGCTTAGACAATTGGTTCTTGTGACGCTTTCAACTTTTAGCGAGCAAGAAAATTTCAGATCTGCTTTTGGAGTGTTTTCAATCATCTGAGAAAAAACATTCTTTATTGCAACCGCAAAATTTGACGTTTTACTACATACGCATACGATTTACTATAGCAATTCTTCTCGCTGGAAAACGGGCGCCCACAAACGAAATTTACTCATGTGGAAAATTCATGATTCTAGGGTGGTTACTGTTATGGTCTAGTCAGGAGTTATTGTTACTTTGTAAGTTTTTGGCACGCAGTTTGAATTCGAGTGAGGTCTCGACGCGAATTAAAAATTTTCGAGGAAATATTTCCGATCTCTTGTAACAGTCAATAAGCAAAAATTTGACGTTTTACTACAAACATACACTAACGAAATTTACTCATGTGGAAAATTCGTGATTCCAGGGTGGTTACTGTTATATATTAGTCAGGGGTTTTTGTTACTATGAAAGTTTTCGGCGCGTAATTTGAGATCGAGTTTGCTTTCAGCGCGCGTTCTAATTTCCGAGGGGAAAAAACGGTCTTCACATTTGATAGTACGAAACCAAGATTTGACCGTTTACCCACATTTGAATACATTTTACTAAAATATTTTTGGAAACGACCGCCAAAAAAATGCGGAAAATTCTTGATTCTCGTTGAATATAACTCAGAAAATCACAATCATCGACAAAAAACTAGCAGATGAAACATCTTTGTTGGAACAGTAGTTCATCTGGTTTGGACTATGATGCATGAACTGTCTGCCACGTTCATATAAACATGAAATACGCAATAATAATAAATAAGACACAATATGATAATATTAATTCTAGCAAACTTAAAATCAGAACGGAGTGAAAAAAAACTATTTCTATGGCATCCGACGCCAAAGCTAACGATGCCAGGACTCGTCATGTTCTCATTATGTCCTGTGAAGAAAGATTTTTCTTGAATCGTTCATGCAACAAAAACAAGTTTGAATTCAAACTGCGCGCGCGACTTAAATTTTAAGAAAAGTTCGGGGTAACAAGAGAAACCTACATAGTAAAAAAACGAAAGAAAACTGCTTAAGCTATACATTCATAATTATAACCAAAGCATAGTATGTAGCATACATACAGTAGATACATTTGTGCCACGGTAATAGAGAGTCGGCCAGAGACAGACTAGTTTTCCAAGTTTGCTTTAGAGTCATGGCGTAGGGCGCCAAATTTGAATTCCAATGGCGCGGCAAAAATATCTGAATATTAAGAAATCCAAAATAGGCTAGACATTCATAATTATGAGCCAAACATAGTACATATGTGACATATCATAATGATAACCAAAGCATAGTATGTGGCCACTGTTGCCGAAATCAAATATTATGTTCGAAATTTACGTTCTTTTATTATGTTCACATTTTTGTTCGTGAACAAATTGAATTATGTTCGGTGAATTTGGCGGACTTTTGTGAACGTAATGGAATTGTGTCTATATACCGTTCGCGAACAAAGTTTTATGTTCGCTATATACGTAGATTTCCGAAGAACATAAATGTTTACACTCCCATAATTTACCAAAGAAAAAGG
The DNA here is from genome assembly GCA_964036265.1 of Daptonema setosum. Classification (NCBI taxonomy): domain Eukaryota; kingdom Metazoa; phylum Nematoda; class Chromadorea; order Monhysterida; family Xyalidae; genus Daptonema; species Daptonema setosum. The sequence goes on from OZ038442.1 coordinate 4,344,650, forward strand.
AACAAAAAGAGAACAACACAGTTCCGTTCAGGAACGAATATGTTACGTTTTATTTACGTTCTTTTTAAAATCAAGGTGCGTAGGTAAAATTCTATGTAAATTTTTACAACTGAGAATCGGATTAATATATCAACGGTAACGGTTTGCATGGGCATGGAATGTGATATCCAATTATTCAATCTGCCCGGAGCCTAATTAGTTGTTGTTTTAATAGAAATGAAAAATTAAATCATTCCAGATTTTAAATCAAACCAAAACAAAACCACAAACAACCAACCTTCCACAATCCACCATGGAATCCGAAGAGCCTTCCTCGCAGTCCCAAACAGATGATGGTCTGGATGACATTTTCCGGGATCGAGGTGATGAGGAGCAACAAGAGCGTAGACGCGAGACGGCCGCCGGCTCAGAACCAGAAGGACAACAAGATGATGACTTGGTTAGGTGAACATGTGATTGATTGAATGAATGAGCGATTGATTGATTGAATAAAAGTGTGTTAGCTTAGTCAGGTGATTAAAACCTAGGATGGCCGGATACATTGAAATATAAAATGTTATATTTTTATATATAGTTAGAACTGATGATTAAACTAACTTGTTCAGGAAATCCAGCAGCCGATGGACCATGATCAAGTAGAGTCCGAATCAACGACACAGCAGACGGAGACGGCCACCGGCACCGGCACAGCAGGACAACAAAAACAGAATCAATCTTCCACATCATGCCAGTCCCAGCCAGCTGCTGAGGTGATTTCGGACACCGGCGGAGTTGACGAGAAACTGGATGCGGTTGGTTGTGTCAGTGTGTCGGTATCACACGTGGACGCGGAGCAGGAGAACATCAATCAGATGCTGGTCGGAGTGCAGCATGAAGACCCGGTTCAGGAAACGGCCACAGAACGCAAGGAAAAGGTGGGTTGGGTGCATTCTGTTGTGTTCTATGATAAGTTTATATCTTATATTGTATTTCGCTGTGTTATTTATGTATTTTGCTATCCCTTTTCTGGCTATTTTTATTAGTTTGTTTTCAGACATCGGCAACAGCGGCGAATCCGGTCGTGTCTACTAGTGGCGGGTCGCACCCGACTGAACGCAAGGAAAAGATGAAGGGAAAGGTGGGTTGGGTGCATTCTGTTGTGTTCTATGATAAGTTTATATCTTATATTGTATTTAGTTTGTTTTCAGACATCGGCACCAGCGGCGAATCCGGTCGTGTATGCCAGTGGCCGGTCACAGCCGACTAAACGACAGGAAAAGGTGAAGGGAAAGGTGGGTTGGGTGCATTCTGTTGTGTTCTATGATAAGTTTATATCTTATATTGTATTTAGTTTGTTTTCAGACATCGGCACCAGCGGCGAATCCGGTCGTGTATGCCAGTGGCCGGTCACAGCCGACTAAACGACAGGAAAAGGTGAAGGGAAAGGTGGGTTGGGTGCATTCTGTTGTGTTCTATGATAAGTTTATATCTTATATTGTATTTTGCTGTGTTATTTGTGTAATTTGCTATCCCTTTTCTGGCTATTTTTATTAGTTTGTTTTGTTTCAGCGAACCCCAAATACAGAGCCTAAACTGAAAACTAACTCTTAGCCTTATACAAGGCAATCTCCTTTATTAACGTACAGTTTGTTTTCGGAACTAAGCCGAAGCCGTACAAACAATCAAATGGTTCA
>OZ038442.1:4351322-4353822 GCA_964036265.1 Daptonema setosum
AAACCTTATAAGCAACCCACCAAAACAGTCATAAGCGAAAGACGGTTCATATCAGGGAAATATAATTATCATAAGCAGCTTACACGTTTCAGACTTTACAATAGCCTGTTCCGGTGTTGGGAAAACTTGTTCTGTAATTGATCGATTGAATACAAAAAATATCATTCCCATTCGATTGGGAGACTAACTATAAAAGCCATGGTCAAAATGCAAATAAAGCCCGTATTCTGTTTCTGCAAGCAATCGTATTGCCCAAAACGTCTGATAATGAAACATCAAACAATCAGTGTTAAAACACGCACATAAATCATCATCGCCCCATGCTTTAGTGTGTTAAACTATGGTGTCCACCGAGTTGAGTTGAGGCTAGTGATGTTTCATTATCAGACGTTTTGGCTATATTTTTGCTCGCAGAAACAACACACGGGCTTTACTGTATTTCTGAACATTAATCAGTCCGATTCAAAAAAAATTTCGATTAAAAAAATCTGATTAACAAAAATCGAATTCTAAAAATATTAAAAAAATTTGAGAGGACGCGCATTAATGTTCAGTCTCATATCGATCGAATGAAAACACTAAGAAAAAAGTCCGAAAGAACAATAAGGAATTGAGAACAAAGCAAAAAATAATGGAGCCCGTTCCGCATAAGATCGTGAGAAATGTATAAGTATGAAAATAAATCATAATTCATTGGAAAATATAATAAAATTAAAATATTTAAATAAATGAACGAGATGTTATGGAGAAAAATACGTCATGAAACAGAAGTTATTATAGTTATTATTATACAAATGTATGAAACGAAAAAATACTTTTAAATATATGTAGGCATAATAACATATGGTAAGCACCCAAAATGAGTGTAAAAAAACAGGGTTTTTGACTGTTCGTCTTTGAATGCAATTTTTGTGATACTATTACAATACTCACATAAATTATTTATTTAGAAAAATCAAAAATTTCTAAAAAATAAAATTATTAAATAGAGGTTGAACTTAAAACGACTAAGGCAAAACACAATCAAAGATCAGCTCTGGAATTATATATGGCAATCACAAAGGCAAAAGTTCACAATCAGAAAACAGATTATCCCATCAAACTGAAATCGTTTTCTAAAATAACGACCTGTAAACCGGCGGACGATGAAAACCTCCAAAGGGAGGGGAATTTTTCCAAAGAGGGGGGAATTGGCTGAAATTAGGTCATTTTACCTACACGTTAAGGAATAAACTCTACTTTTTGTGACCGCCAAAGAGGGGGGAATTCCACTTTTCCCTCCCCTTCTCGTCCGCTAGTGGACCTGTAAACCGAATAATGAGAAAACTTTCTGAGAACAATTTATATAGCATAAACAGGGTTTTTTGTTAACCAAAAACTTTTTGGCGCGCAGTTCAAATTCAAATCTGTTTTTGGCGCGCTTTCAAAATTTCGAGAAATGAATACTTTTTCACATATCGTTTGAAAAAAACATACGAAAATTGCGCTTAATTCATTGCATATAGTCGAATTTTTTGGTTACGCCCTTTTTTGGAAACTTTTTTTTGTGTAAAACCTTTCCCTCACCCAGAAATTGGCGGTCGAAAGCAGCAGTTTGGGTTGATGAAAAGGTTTTACACACAAAAAAAGATCCGAAAAAGAGTCATAATCATCTTTTTTAGGAACTCTTTTGTGTAAAACCTGTTCATCAACCCCAAATTGCTGCTTTCGACTATAGTCCCCAATAAATTACTGTTCCAGCAAATTTTGTCGATGCACTATACGTCTTCAATGCAATTCTTAAGTATTCTCGTGCTGTAGTTAACGGATTTAGGTGAGGTCAGCGTACAAGTTGAAGAATGAGCTTTTCTCTTTTATTTGAGCTTAAATTTTTTGAAATTGGTTGATTAGAACTCGAAATAATCAATAAACAAGAATTTTAGACCTAATCGACAAGATATTCGTTGACTTTGCTGGTTTCTCCATTATTTCGAGCTACACTGAATCAATTCCAAAAATTCTATTTTTAAATGAAGAAGAAAAAGGTACTCTTCAATTTGATATCAAAATTTTTCGAATACGTTCAGTTTAGGTCGGTGTAATCTAAGAAACTAATACTGCATCGACAGATTTGCGCTGGAACAGTAATTCATTGGCGACTATACCAATTTCCGGGTGAGGGAAAGGTTTTACACAAAAAAAATTCCCAAAAAAAGGCGTAACCAAAAAATTCGACTGTACGTGTGTAACCGACTTGCGTAAATAAATTTTGATAACAAGAAACCCTGACCCAGCTATACTACATAATCATTAAACATCATAATCACTGTTTACAAATGAATTTAAAAAATAACAAAAAAATCGTGAATGTATAATATATCAACAAAGGTAAAAATATTAACCAGGAAAATGATTATATTAATTATTATAATTATTAATAATTATATTATAATTAAAAAATACATTATCGTGACAATTTCTCACGAATAAAATCTTCACTCATGTCCTCCAAATCACGCAA
>OZ038442.1:4356322-4358822 GCA_964036265.1 Daptonema setosum
CCAGACAGTCAATCAGTCAGTCATTCAGTTCGTTCGATTAAAATGCTATATTACGGCGAAAACGTGTAACTAACCATGATCAGACGTTGTCTCGGTGCCGTTGCATTGATTTGCGACCAACACGCGAAATTCGGACCAACCTGCAAATAAAGTAAATGAAAAAATAGTGTCTGTATTTTTTTGGGATTAATTTTTCAATGTATCAGAATAATATTTGCTTTTATCCTCGATTCCCGTTCCAGAGTAGCTGACACACTGTCACCGACGAAAAATAACCTAATTTTGGTGCGAAACCTAAACCTTAAAATTAATTTCATAATTTGCAGAAACGATTGTTCAACTTTTATGGCGAATTTTTCGAAAAATCTAATCGAATATTCAACAAAATGTTTGAAAATGAATTCATTTATTTAATTTTAACAGCAGCAGTACTTTGTAAGATATCCGAATCACCGAGTAACAAACAATTTGATATCCCAATAACAGACCAATATTAAGTCTGATAATTTATTTCCAATAAACACTAATCAGTAGTTCTCTGTTATCCGTTGACAAGAAAAAAAAACGTCTCTAATTAAATTAAGCCAGACAGAAACACCTCGTTAAATCTCACTTTACATAAAATGAAGAGACGCGCAAATCACCTTTACTTTTATGGCAAGTTGCTCGAGAAGATAATAGGGTTATTGTATTTTTAACAGTATTTTGTGCAGAATGGAATCAAAATCACCGAGTAACAAACATTTTGATATCCCAATAACTGACCAATATTAAGTCTGATAATTTATTTCCAGTGAACAATAATCAGTAGTTCTCTCTGTTATCCGTTGACAACGTAAAGACAACGAAGAAACAATGGAATAAGTATAACGTAAGTAGTTAACGACCGAATGATTAGGGGAATATACGATAAATATATATTACAATTTGACATATACATAAAAGTTCAATTACGTATTTAATTTGAAAAGTTTATAATAAGCTTTTTGAGAACAGCGGGTATCACACTACATAAAACAATGGATAAATTATCTGATATATATCACTTTAGGAATAACATAAATGACTGAATTGATACGAATAGATTAAAATTTAATATATTGAATCAGTGAGTGCAAATATGATTAGATTACTGGTCTCGAGAACCCACAATAACAATAAAAAAAGCGAAATGACCGAAAAACGCCCGAATGCATTATACAACAGTTGAAGGGGTTGTGATGCAAATACTCAAATCCAATAAAATTCTAGCGTTAATCATGAAGTCAGTCACCATCATATTGTGTTCTGTTCACTAGCGGACCAGATGGGGTGGGAGAAGTGGGGAATTCCCCCCTCTTTGGCGTTTTCGCACAATAGAATTTGTTCCCTGAGGCACTAGCGGACGAGAAGGGGTGGGAAAAGTGGAATTCCCCCCTCTTTGGTTGTTTCAAAAAGTAGAACTTGTTCCCTGAGGTGTAGGTAAAGGTAACATGGCCTGAAAACTGTCCATTCCCCCCTCTTTGACGAAATTCCACTCCTTTTGAAGGATTATCTCGTCGCTAGTGATTGTGGTGGCCATTAAAGTTTCGCGCAATATTCAGGTAACAAAAAACTGGGTGAATAATCATTACAAAATTTAGTTTTTTATGATAAAATACATATTGCCGAAGACAATAACAACATAAAAATACTGAGCCGTTTTATTGCGCATAAACAGCCGGGAGAATTTTTTGAAAAGTTTTTGATTCGGTAATTGTAAAACTTTTGTGCTGCAAAAAGTTACATGTTATCATTCCGTAAAAATTGAATGTCATCAGAAAATAGGCATTTCAAATCATTTTAAATCTACGTATTTCAGCATGAAACAACTTAATGCAACACTGGCAACATAATATTACGTAAAAAGCTAGGTCAAAAATTTCAAGATAAACGCCTAAAAATTAAAACAGAAAATTAGTTGAACAACGAAACAAATTGAGTATTTATCTAATATGAGGTGATGATGAATCGTGTACACAGTACAACGTTGACTTGAATAAATGTTCACATAATTGTCGTTCATTAGCGGACTAAGAAAGGTGGGAAAAGTGAAATTCCCCTCTTTGGGATTTTCAACCAGCAGAAATCGTTGCCCAAGATGTAGGTAAAACGGCCTGAATACTGCCGATTCCCCCCTCTTCAAAAAGATTCCCCTACCTTTGGAGAATTTGCACGTTCGCCAGTAAGAATCATTGCCGTTTGGTTAGAATTCTGAGTCTGGGATTTATTATGACTGCTTTTTCAGACATTTCCATACCTCACGGAAATTTTTCGGTTCATTTCGTAAATTTATCGGGGTTTGAGTGATAACGGCCACCAGGTGCTATCGAGCAGTAGCAAACCGATGATTCTATAACATTCTAAAACTATTTTTAATTTTTTCTAATAACGGTTGTGACAACCTCCCTCACCCCTGTGAGTGAGTGGGGGGGGGGGGGGGGGGGGCATAATGGGGCTCCGATTAGGCAGATAAAGAACC
>OZ038442.1:4363822-4408822 GCA_964036265.1 Daptonema setosum
GGTTAAATGGCCTCAAACTTGCCATCAATTCCCCCGTCTTTGACAAAATTCCCCTCTCTTTGGAGCTTAGGCTCGTCCGCCAGTGAAGCTAAGCGATACGAAATTATTCCCCACTTGTTTTCATTCCTAGCACTGGCGGATGAGAAGGGGAGGGAAAAGTTGAATTCACCCCTCTTTGACGGTTACAAAAAGTAGAGTTTGTTCCTCAAGGTGTAGGTAAAATGATCAAATTTTTGCCAATTCCCCCCTCTTTGGGAATATTCCCTCGTCCGCCAGTGCCTCCTAGCACTGGCGGACGAGCCAGACCTCCAAAGGGCCCCGGGAATCTCGTCAAAAGATGATAATTGGCAGTTTTCAAGCCATTTTACCTACACTTTAGGGAACAAATTCCACTTTTTGAAGACACCGAAGAGGGGGGAATTCCTCTTCTCCCACCGCTTCTCGTCCGATGGTGGTTAACATTCACAATCAATCTTCCTGATTTCACATATCAAACCACCTCACTGGAGGACGAGCAAAATTCCCAAAGGGAGGGGAATTTCGTCAAAGAGGGGGGAATCGGCAAAGAGTAGACTATTTTACCTATACCTTAGGGAACAAATTATATTTTAACAAATGCCAAAGAGGGGGGAATTCCACTTTTCCCTCCCCTTCTCGTCCGCTAGTGCCTCACTGGAGGACGAGCCAAACCTACGAAGGGGCGGGGGGTGGGGGTGCAAACTCATCAGAGGGAGTGAATCGGCAGTTGTTTTTGGTCATTTCACCGACAACACGGTGAACAAAACTGCGCTAATTAAGATCGTGACATGCTTCTATTTTAACCTCTCTCTCCTGTCCATTAGTGAATCACCTAGCCCAACTGCAAGAAGAAAGGACATGATTTAAAGTGGTGAACCCGAAAATTCCCGCCAACCAACCGTTCTCGCCGTTATCCGCACTGCTATCCTCCTTGGTCACCACCAATCGCGGGATTTCGCCGACGATGATCGCGGGAATGCTGCTGGCCCGCTGGAGTTCGGCGCCCGGTCGTCGCTCCGTGGATCGGGAGGGCGAGGGCGGTGGTTCCTGTTCGTCCAGGGAGCGGGAGGTGAGCAGTTTACGGCTGCAAGGGATAATCTTGATAAAACTTTTTGAAGGAGGTAGAGGCGGGGGAAATTCCACTGTTTAGTCCCTCCCGGACTCACGAAATGATTACCAAACGGTTATTCGGTGCCTGTACTATTCGCTTCAAAAAATTTATATCATTTCGTATTTTCGCAGTTGTTTTGCTCATTGTTCAATGTTTTTATAAACATTCACCCGCCAGAGAAGGCGAACTGACCGTGGCGGAATCAGATTGCCCTGCGGTGGCACAAACTGGTTGCCCGAGCCGGATGGTCGCGGTTGGTGGTGATCACCGCCACGAGCGATCGCCGCATTCGGTGGTGTGGGCGATGTCGAACCGGACGAATCGTACGCCTCCGACATCGACATGTATCTGGATGTGTGGAATAGATAAGATTTATTAAAATAAAAACTAATTTTTTTTAATAAATTTTAGGAAAAACTGTTGCTGATTTTTTTATATTAGTGAACGAATTATAGTCCTACCAAGAAACTGGAAAATTTCAAGTATCCTGGTAAGATTCGAACCCACGACCTTCCGTTCAGTACACGGACGTGCTGATATGTATGCTTATATGTATCATGTCATTTATAATAGCCCAATGTTATATTAATTATAACATAACATACAGAAAGAGGCGCGCTTCCATCTCGTTGGTTTGTTTATTTTGACCAAACAACCATCAGAAATGCATTCATAAACCGACCGAAAGTAGTTCTCTCGTTTGGTTGGTAAACGGAACTAGAAAAAGGAAAATTTCTCCACTTCATATATTGAAAGATGAAACGCGAGTGAAAAGTGAAAAAGAAAGGTCACTTTTGCAACCAAAAAAACCGGGTTTGGTTTATTATTTGTGAGGCAACCAAACAATAAAAAAATCCTGCTCCAGTTCAGTTTAAAACGTACATGCTAATTATCATAAAAGTGAAAAACGCCTTAAAATCACCCAACCGATTAGTGCGCGGCGAGCCCGCATGGGTGCGGAGGCGCTTGCTGAGCACGACCATACTGTTGCCGACCTGACAGCCGGGGTGCGACCACAACTGCGGTGCGCAGTACTCGTTGTTGCTGATTTGCACCTATGATTCAGAAAGATTGTCAAGTATGAAACTTGTCAAAATTAAAAATATATTTTAGTAATCTAAGTCAGTCGGAACTTCTGGCCCAAAATAGTAAACTAACCTACGTTTTGGCCACAGATTAGGAGGGGAGGGAATGCCTAACCAAAAACCTTCCGCAACATGAGTTTCGCAGGTCCAATATGTTTGGGTGGAAGGATAGTGATAGATTCAATTTAGAAATCGTAAACGCTCATTGAGGGGAAGAAACTGCGGAAAGCTAGAGACACAAAACCTGACGCGCTCTGGGGTTTCTGCCATCGCCCGTCCGTTTATTCAACCTCTCTGGCCACTACGAAAACACCATTCCGATATGATATTACTGTGTTCTGTTGGTTTCCGCCATGAAGAAGTCACAGTGTGCTCGAGTTTGGAGCCAACTCTGAGGCTGGAGTGGCGAGACGTATCCTGGTGAGAGCAGGACAAATCCCAAACAACCTCTCCCTCACCCGTATGTGGTTCACCGATGTTGTGAATTGAGGGCCAAACAAAAAAAAGAAAGAAATCACAGTAAAAAACGGAATAAATTTGAATTCTTATCCCAACCTCCTGCCATGTACACGAGTCAGCCAACGTCAACAGCCATACATCGGTGAAGATCATGTTCGGGCCACCGCAACCACCCACGACGAGCAGATGACTGACATCCAGTACGATCATCGACTGGCCGTAGCGCGGACTCGGTCGAATCCCTAAGAAATTTATCGAAATTAAAAAAGGAGAAACATGTGACAATTTCTATGGATTGACGTGCCCGGTCCTAGTCTCTGTCTAGTCTAATGGTTAGAGCACCGGACTTACCATCCGGAGGGCCCAGGATCAAAGCCTGCCAGGTGACACCACTAGCGGACGATAAGGGGAGGGAAAGTGGAATTTCCCACCTATTTGGCGTTTTCAAAAAGTAGAGTGTGCCCCCTAGGTGAAACTGCGAAATCCACCCTCTTTGTCGAATTTCCCCTCCCTTTGGAAGAATAGCTGCTGTGGGGTTTCTGATCTTAACCGTCGGTTCATTCAACCTCTACGGCCGCTACGAAAAACACCATTCAGTAATGACGTGACAATCGTTTACTTCTTTTTGCCGTTTTTTTTCAAGAATGTTCAGAAATGAGTTAATATTGACTATTGACAATCAGAAAGTTCTTCCAACCACTAGCGCCCTAGCGGACGTGAAGCCGAGGGAAAAGTGACATTCCCCCCTCTTCGGCGGGTGAAAAAAAGTATGATATGTTCCCTAAGGTGTAGGATAAATGGCCGAATTTCTCCCAATTCCCCCTCTTTGGGAAAATTCCCCTCCACTCTATGTGGAGGTTTAGCCCGTCAGTCATTGCTTCCAACCTGTCGTCTCGGCCTGCGTCCATTTATGCGTGTTGAAGTCGTATACATGCAGTTGATTACTGCTACCATTGCCATATGATCCGCCGAACACGATCATCCGATCGCCGATCACGGACGCCGAATGACCGGCCAAATGCGGTGCACCTTCGCCTTGTAGCTGAAATAATCGATTTTGATTAAGTAGTATATTTTTACTTATTATTATCAAGATTAAGAAAGAAAAACCAATGATCCTCAATTTCTGTTCTCACTTTTACTTATCAATCTACATGCTTGTTAAATGTTAACAGTGTCAAACAAAAATAATGAGGTCAATTGTTGTTCTACCTCGTTTTATTTATTTCAAACTTTCCTCACACAACCCAAATCAGCTTAAAATGGTGTTTTTTGACAGGTACATGTAGTTAGAAAAGTGCTGTTCAAAGTGAAACATACATTTCGGGTATCGGCAATCTAACGTTAGACATTCTGAACAGAAACTCACAAGTGAAAAAGCAATTTCGCAGTCAGGAAAAAAACGGAAAAAAACAACAGGCCCGGGCATTTGTTTTTCTCATTTTCCCACGTTTTTTTCGTACCATGCGTGTGAACGTCTTTGAACCATTGGCGAACGAGTAAAACCCCCAAAGGGAGGGAAATCTTTCCAAAAGGGAGGGGGGGGGGGGATTTCAGTAACACCTCGAGGAACAAACTCTACTTTTTGAAACCACCAAAGAGGGGGGAATTCCACTTCCCCCCCCCTTCTCGTCCGCTAGTGAAACCAACCACCGTCCACGAATTGGCCACCGGGTCGTACTGATGCATTTCGTTGAAGAACATGGCCGTCTGGTGGATGGGATTCGGCGACGACTTGGACCAACCGCCGTAGAGGTACAGATTCGAGCCGTACTCAACCATCGTGGCACACGCCTGAAATCGACCGTCTTCATAACAAAACTTGAAATATAATAGAAAAAGTAAAAAAAAAGTCCGAATGTGCTTTCTCGTAATGTTCAGCGTTTGTTGGAATCTGAAGAATACGACCAGTGTAGTGCAGTGCGTACAACACCAGTCTGGAAAACTAGTGGTGCTGGTTCGAAACCTGACTTGAGATATCTAGGCTTTCTGCCATCGCCTGCGTCAGATATCAGTTTATTAAACTTCTTTCAACTACGAAAACACTATTCTGATATGGTATTAATGTGCGTTGAGGGCTTCAGAAGTGTGAAAAAATTCCTGTTCCCTCCACAGGCGAACGAGCTAATCCTCCAAAGGGAGGGGAATTTCGTCAAAGAGGGGGAACCTGCTCGGCATTCATCGGGAATCTGCTTCAAATTCTACTCTTAGAGAACGCCAAAGAGGGGGGAATTCTACTTTTCCCACCCTTTCCGCTAGTGGTTCCTTGTAAGATTACCTTAGGCGTGGGATAGTTGCCGGATGGCACGGGTCGTGACCAGCAACGAGTACTCAGATCGAAACGCCACAGATCGTTGAACGTCGTATACGCCGCCGTGCACCCACCGAACACGTACCTGAATGAAGAAGAGGAAATCAAGTCTTCGCTCATGGAAAACCATTCAAGTCTCTAGTTAGACTAGACTAGACTAGACTAAACAGAAAGAGTTTATGATGAGTGAACCAGAATGGTCAAAAACGTTGGCATTTTTTGTCCTTCTTCAAACTTATCAGATCGATTTGAAGTTAGAATTTCAGATAATTTTCGACTATTCCTCTTTCTTTTCTGTTTTTACGACATTTCAAGACATTAGAATCAAGGATATACGTCAAATTAAAGAAATCGATACATAAGATTCATAACAGGAGTCAAGCTGATGAGCTCGGACTTATTCGTATGTGAGATAAAAAGATTTGGAAGCAATAAATTCTTCAAATTCGAAGAAAAATAAAAGAATAAATAACTGACATATTGCCCGAGGAATGATAGCAGGCGGAATGTGAGCAGCGTTCAGCAATATTCGTCCGTGCATTACTGTGTTGTTCCAGGTAATACCATTCAAAGTTGTCGCAGCGTCGATGTAGACGACGCAAGCGGTTCAGAGCGCCTGGAAAGTGTTTTAGTGGAAACTTTGTATATTTTAGAAAATAATGTTTTAGGTTCTCAAGAAAATTTTTTAAGATTTCGCTCCGCGCAGCTCGATAACAATACTATGAAATGAGTCTCGAGGAACTCAGATTTCATTTCATTGGAATCAGCGCAACTTTAGAAGACCTCACGTGAACGTACCAACAATAACAACAGCACCACCGCCAACAAAAACAACGCCAACCACTGGTCAGTTGATTTCAAGCGCGGTAGATAAGTGTACAAGCTCTGAAGATCACCTCTATGGGTGCCTTCATAGTCAGTTGCAAAAACAGTTGCAGAACGGTTTGTTATAGCTGCTTTTTGCAATTGACTATGATATGACGGCACCCTATGCGAACCCCAACAACAACAACAACAACAGTCAACAACAAAAACAACAACATCACTTATAAGTAACAACAACAACAGCACCAACCACTGGCCAGTTGATTCCAAGCGCGGCAGACGAGTCGGCAGTTCTGAAGATCACCATAAGGCGTCAAATGAAGCAATATAAACTCGCTGACATCTGTTGGCAAAGCCGAGAAACCGGCCGACGGTATTGTTTCGCCTTTCGTCATGCCCGTTTCACCCTCTTTATTGACCGTTTCGACCGACTGGATGGCCGCCACATCCGCGTCCGTCATAATCTCTTGCTGCTGGAATTAATTACGATTGAATGAATTATTGTTAAGGCGCTATTCATACTTATTTTGCGATTTTCTGCGATTCACGCGCGAGTCTCGCGCGTGAATCGCAGAAAATCGCAGAAAATCGCAAAAAGTCAAAACTTTATCCTTTTCAAATTTTTATCATTCTAATCGATAGAGGGAGTTGAACTGAACAAGAAAATGGTCTTTTTAGCTCAATTCCATTCATTTTCGAGTGAGAAAAATCATTTCCCAATCTGGATTTGCGATTTTGCGATTTTCTGCGATTTTCTGCGATTCACGCGCGAGTCTCGCGCGTGAATCGCACAAAATCGCAAAATAAGTATGAATAGCGCCTAAAAAATGAATTTAAAAAATGAAAAATAATTTTTTATTAGTTTTTGGCAGACTGATTACACCACACAAGAGTACCGTAATTTTTTCTTGTTAAAATTACGGTAGATTACAGTACGGTTTTGTAGAATTCATACATGATAAATTTTTTATTATTATCTGCTCTAATCAGTCAACCACTCAAATCGACCAATCCAAGCGAAACCTAAAACTCAAGGACTTACCTTTTTCTTGAAAAAATTCACAGACCCTTTTTTCAAAAGTGAACAAAACCTACTCACCGAGTCTCATAATCACACAATCAGTCACTCACTCACTACTTATCTCACTCACTCATTCAGTCACTCATTCAGCCATTCAGCCACTCACTCACTCACTCACTCACTCACTCATTCACTCACTCACTCACTCACTCACTCACTCACTCACTCACTCACTCACTCACTCACTCACTCACTCACTCACTCACTCACTCACTCACTCACTCACTCACTCACTCACTCACTCACTCACTCACTCACTCACTAACTCCGAAGCAGTCCTCCTAGCTCCATAATCTCTTCCATTTCCATCACTTCAGACAAGAGTCTGTTCTCCGATTTCCTAAAGTCACTATACTCATCACCATACTTTGCCATCAATATCGAGCGGAGTCTACCAATCAACACCTGAATGAGTTACATAGTGAATGAGTGCACGAGTGAATGAGTCAGTGAGCGAGTGAATGAGTGAGTGAGTGACTGAGCGACTGACCGTCATGCCAAAAGTACACAAAATGGGGTGCTTCATCCAACTTCTTCAGGTTCTCATCAGTCAAAGCCAGTACATGTTTGGCGGGCCACGGTTGGCAGGAGGGACAGTCAGATTCATGACGGGTGCGGTTAACCTGTCATTGACTGACTGACTGACTGACTGACTGACTGACTGACGGACTGACTAACTGACTGACTGACTAACTGACTAACTGACTGACTAACTGACTGACAAACTGACTGACTGACTGACTGACTGACTGAGTGACTGACTAACTGACTAACTGACTGACTGACTGACTGACTGACTGACTGACTGACTGACTGACTGACTGACTGACTGACTGACTGACTGACTGACTGACTGACTGATTGACTGACTGACTGACTGATTGACTGACTGACTGACTGACTGATCGACTGACCTCTAGCCATGCAGGGTCTGCCTGTTTCTTATTATTAACGCCAGATGGAGCGGGTTGAACAACAATTATATGTTCCTTATTGATGGTTGCACCTGAAAACGAGCGAAAAATTAGAAACGTAAACATTACCGAAAATAAAAATATGAGATAAACGAAAGAATAAACAGATAACGAATATATGTATATTAAACGCGAATATTTCTTTAACGAAGAATTATTAGTAAACACGTCATTCAAGAACTTCAGCAGTTCGATGGAAGTATCAACGTTTTGATCAAACTGCACAAGTTCTCACATTCAACAAAACAGACAAAAAGAAAGTTATAAAACCATCCAGCTGACTAAGAAAGGAAAAAATTAGAAATAAACGTGGTTAATAATGGTTTGGATTCGGAACCCAAAATAAATTTCAATGATATAACAACAATGTTAGTCAATGTCGCCTGTCTAGTCTAGTGCGTAGGACGCCAGCCTCGAAAACCGGCGCTCCTACATACAGTGGCGCTCAAAAGTTTAGATACAGCTTCGAATTTTTGTTTTTGAGGAGTATCTGATGGTTCCATGAAAATTTTTCCTTGAAAATTTCACAGAATGTTTATAATAACTAACCTAAACAAAATAACTCTTAACTTTCATTAACCTTGGTGTTTATCCCATGTCCGGTGGGGAAAACAACCCATCCATCGGTCTATGTGCGCGTGCTAAATTGCATGCGCTATCGATGTTTGTAAGTTTCTAAGTCTTTTGATTGACATTAAATTGTTATGGAATTAACTTGACTATCACAATATGACGTAGGACATCCATCAGAATTATTATTTTTGCAGTTTGTGCTTCATAGGACCCCTTAACTGCGATTGCATAATGTGTGCTATTGGTCGGTTTGTACAGAGATTCGCTTGACCTTGAAGTATTATGGATAATAGATGTCAAGCATTCTAATAACATCCGAACATGTTTATATGAAACAGTTCTTGTGTCTGATTACGTTAAATTAGGTTTTATAACTAAAACAAGTTTATTTAGAGCAATATAAATATGTTAGTGGGAAGCTTCGTTACTTGTGTGCTCGATATCTCTTTACTGTCGGCTGATCAATATGAGCACAGTGTTGAAACTAACATCACTCATAGAAGAAACACTTTTAAATGAGAGTTATCAGTTTGAGGCCAACCCCTAGAAGTTTTCTCGAGTAACAGCCTTTCAAACATCGATGGCGCATGCATTTCGCATGCGCACAACGACTGATGGATGGGTGGTTTTCCCCACCGGAAATGTGGTTAACACTGAATTTAATAGAAGTTAAGGGTCATATTGTTTAGGTTAGGTATTATGAACATTCTGTGAAATTTTCAAGGGAAAATGTTCATGGAACCATCAGATATTCCTCAAAAACAAAAAAATTTAAGCTGTATCTAAACTTTTGAGCGCCACTGTATGTGAGTTCGAAACCTGACTTGAGACACAAATCCGGATGCTTTGCTCTGGGGATCCTGCCATTCCCCATCAGTTTATTCAAATCTGCGGCTACTTCGAAAACACCATTCTGATATGGTATTAGTGTGCCTCGATGGCTTCAGTTAATGGAGAATTCCAAGTGAAAAAAAGGTTTAACTCACCGATGTTATGCAATATAAATAGCAGAAAGATAGCAACTTGATGGGCTTCCATTTGATTTGAAAAAAACTGAAAAACAAGATGAGAAAGTTTTAAAAAAAGTGAAAAAGAAAACCTGAAGATGAATAAACGAAAATGGAAATAAAAATATTGTCATGAAAAGATGAACAAGTATGTAAATATGCACCTGCAAACACTGGCGGACGAGCTAATCCTTCAAAGGGAGGGGAAATTCCTCGAAGAGGGGGAATTGGCGGTTTTCCGTCTATTTTACCTACACATTAGGGGACAATTTATACTTTTAATGAATCCAAAGAGGGGGGAATTCCACTTTTCCCACCCCTTCTCGTCCGCTAGTGCATGCACATGAAGTATATTTAATGTTCACTTGATGCTTCTCTCCTGTTATAATTGTTCGTTCGTTGATCACTGTGTTTAAGAACTGCGTTCTGAAACCATTACCACCAACGTGGTTGAATATAACAACAACAACAACAACAACAACAACAACAACAACAACAACAACAACAACAACAACAACAACAACAACAACAACAACAACAACAACAACAACAACAACAACAACAACAACAACAACAACAACAACAACAACAACAACAACAACAACAACAACAACAACAACAACAACAACAACAACAACAACAACAACAACAACAACAGCAGCAACAACAGCAACAACAATAATAACAACAACAATAACAACAACAACAACAACAACAACAACAGCAACAACAGCAACAAAAATAATAACAACAACAATAACAACAACAACAACAACAACAACCAAAATAATAAAAATATTGACAACAACGACAACAACAACAACAGCAACGACAACAACAACAACAACAACAACAACAACAACAACAACAACAACAACAACAACAACAACAACAACAACAACAACAACAACAACAAAAATAACAACCTCTTCGGGTTTTGTAACATGAACAATGACACTACATAATTACGAACAATGGTTAAACAATAGCATTACTAAATAAGGATTATTGGTGTCATTCCGTGTGCCATGGTATACATACATTCAGTTATAAGGGCCAATTCGTAGTTACCGTTTGTGTCTGGTTCAAATGTGAAAACTTATGGAAAACGTCGGCAGCAGCACTACGAGATTTTTTTTTCACTTGAACATTCGACCATTGTGATGAATTCATTGCTTTCATAGCAGGATTCCAGAGTTTCCGAGTTAGAATTGAGCTAGTCAAACTCTATTTCCCTTATTGAAATTTTTCAAACTTAGAAATTCGTTGACTGAAAGGAACAATTTGCTAAACCAAAAAATTTCGTTTTTTCATTCAAAAACTTTATTTTCGTGGAAATCTTCTTTTAAACTTGACGACAACTCTATAAAATTAGACTAAAATTAGAGGGATTCTAAGTTAAAATAATGGCTTTCAAATGAAAACAAGATTAAACCTGTAAGTTATAGCTCGAGTTATTAACGTTCAAAATCGTATGTTTTTTGACACACCCTGTAAATATATATTTTTTGTTGGTTGTCTCACTCAGCATATGACTTCGCCGCGTTCCATTCACTGGTGCTAGCCTTAGGCATATCATGGAAACAGATTTCAAGTAAATCCATCGGATGCTCAAGGCAACGACCATCAGTCCGTAGGTCACAAATCTTTGACAGCTATGTATAAGGTTTCTCATATGTGTTTCATTTTACTTCTAAACCGCGTAACTTCACTACAGGATCTACAAAAAGCGCCAATTCTACCATGACATCAATAAAAATTCTTATTGGTCTCGTATCGTTATTCAGCACCATTGGTTAGTAGTGTTTCTTATCAATACTGCATTTATTAAATTTAAAACTTTATTTCTGGGAAGTTTTTTTGGAAAAACCTTTTACTCCTCTCCCAAATCAATGGGTTTCTCATTTAAATTTCAAACTCTGTATAAAAATACTTTTAAATCCATTTACAGCATCCGCCCAAAGGAGGGATCATATTATTCAGCTAACATTGGAGGACATGAAGGAACAAATGGATGAGCTGGAAGTACAGGATGACCCTGCGTGGCTAGAGGTCAGTCAGGCAGTCAGTCAGGCAGTCAGTCAGTCAGTCAGTCAGTCAGTCAGTCAGTCAGTCAGTCAGTCAGTCAGTTAATTGTCAGTCAGTCAGTCAGTCAGTCAGTCAGTCTGTCTGTCTGTCAGCCAGTTACATATGTCAGACAGTCAGTTGGTGACTCTGTCAGTCTGTCAGTCAGTCAGTCTTGTAGGTTGACCGACTTCGTAGAGAATCAGATTGCTGGTACTGTCCGCCATGGCCAGGTAAACATGTGGTTGTATTAAATGAAGAAAATATCAAGAAGTTGGATGAAGAACCGCATTTCGTGTACTTTTGGCATGATGGTAGGTACAACTAGTCTGTCAGTCACTCACTCACTCACTCACTCACTCACTCACTCACTCACTCACTCACTCACTCACTCACTCACTCACTCACTCACTCACTCACTCACTCACTCTTTCACTCACTCACTCACTCACTCACTCACTCACTCACTCACTCACTCACTCACTCACTCACTCACTCACTCACTCACTCACTCACTCACTCACTCACTCACTCACTGACTGACTGACTGACTGACTGACTGACTGACTGACTGGCTGACTGACTGACTGACTGACTCACTCACTTACTCACTCACTCACTCACTCACTCACTCACTCACTCACTCACTCACTCACTCACTCACTCACTCACTCACTCACTCACTCACTAACTCACTCACTCACTCACTCACTCACTCACTCACTCACTCACTCACTCACTCACTCACTCACTCACTCACTCACTCACTCACTCACTCACTCACTCACTCACTCACTCACTCACTCACTCACTCACTCACTCACTCACTCACTCACTCACTCACTCACTCACTCACTCACTCACTCACTCACTCACTCACTCACTGCAGTCTATCCGATCGCTCGGCTGGCACTTGACTGGTACAGTAAAGCTACCATGTACGACTCTTCATTACCTGTGGCAGCGATGTCCTGTTTTGATTGGACTAATATCTGCGAGAAATTCGACATTGTCCATACCCCTTACATGGGAAAATGCAACTCCACAGCCTGCTCGGAGGTTTATCAGGTCTGTCTGTCTGTCTGTCTGCTGTCTGTCTGTCTGTCTGTCATTATGTCTGTATGGATGTACGTCTGCCTGTCTGTGTCTCTGTCTGTCTGTATGTCTGTCTCTCTGTCTGTCTGTCTTTCTGTCTGTCTCTCTGTCTGTCTGGCTGTCTGTCTTTCTGTCTGTTTTTCTGTCTGACATACAACTGCATATGTACTGTTTCAGGGAATCTGGGAGAAAGACGCCATGCAAAATTGGTTAACTGTGGCAAAACCAGTGGCAGACAAAATGGTCGAAATTGAATTTGAGTCATCAATGGGGAAGAAAGCTTCTGTTCGAAAATTCGTATCTCTCACTCACTCACTCACTCACTCACTCACTCACTCACTCACTCACTCACTCACTCACTCACTCACTCACTCACTCACTCACGCACTCACTCACTCACTCACTCACTCACTCACTCACTCACTCACTCACTCACTCACTCACTCACTCACTCACTCACTCACTCACTCACTCACAGACGATACATGAGCTCACCGTATCTACATTACCTGGATTGCTGAATCTGAACGGAAAAGGAAAGAATCCGAGGCGCCTACTTTTTGTCGCCTTGAAAAGGGATGACTCATTCAAACTAGACTTCAATCTCATTAACGTAAACCTTTTGGCTAAGATGCAGAAGTATGTAGCGTTCTGCACATTGGATATAACGTGAGTGAGTGAGTGAGTGAGTGAATTATGTAGTGAGTGAGTGAGTGAGTGAGTGAGTGAGTGACGACTCCTTTTCAGCCGCGTTTTCGGTCGTGCGATAGTAAAAACATGGAAGTTGGACGGTAATACAGAAGCACAATTGGCAAAACTCACGTGTATGACTCCGAAAAAGTAGTATAACATTGAAATTTTTTGAACATAAATTAAAAATATTACCTCCTATCACTGGCGGACAAGCCAAATCTCCAAAGGGAGGGGAATTTTGTCAAAGAAGGGGAATTCTCAGTTTTCACGCTATTTTACCTACACTTTAGGAAACAAACTCTACTTTTTGAAAATCCCAAAGAGAAGGGAATTCCTTTTTTCCACCCCTTCTCGTCCGCTAGTGCATCCTATAGTATTTTAAAGTATTTCGAAGATAACTGAATGAAATTGCAGGGCGCATTGTACAAACTAGACAGTAAAAGCGATTCGAGCATAACGGTTTGTGTATTACTCACTCACTCACTCACTCACTCACTCACTCACTCACTCACTCACTCACTCTCACTCACTCACTCACTCACTCACTCACTCACTCACTCACTCACTCACTCACTCACTCACTCACTCACTCACTCACTCACTCACTCACTCACTCACTCACTCACTCACTCACTCACTCACTCACTCACTCACTCACTCACTCACTCACTCACTCACTCACTCACTCACTCACTCACTCACTCACTCACTCACTCACTCACTCACTCACTCACTCACTCACTCACTCACTCACTCACTCACTCACTCACTCACTCACTCACTCTCTCACTTACTCACTCACTCACTCACTCCCTTACTCACTTACTCACACATTCACACAGCCACTGCTTGGTCAACTACGTGCGTTGTTAATTGACAAGTATGGAAGTGAATTTTCCGATTTCACGAGGCGAGAAAATAAGCTTTTCATGGATACTGAAACGCTAGAGGATGAGTATGAACTGCCACAACCAGTCGGTGAGTGAGTGAGTGAGTGAGTGAGTGAGTGAGTGAGTGAGTGAGCGAGTAGTGAGTGAGTGATTGAAATAGTGAGTGAGTGAGGTAGTGAGTGAGTGAGTCAGTGAGTGAGTGAGTGAGTGAGTTAGTGATTTCAGTCGAGTTTCCCGCCTACACAACAACGCTATACCCAATGGAGGTAGACCAGCTCGAGATCCTATACGGCGTAAAGACACGTCCATACGACTATGTGGAGCCGCCAGCTACACCAGAAGATGAAGAGAAAAGTGATGAAGCCGCAAAATCCGAAAAAGTGAGAAATGAAGAATCAGAAACGGACGCTGGGAAACTGAAACGACAGAAGCGGGAAGAAGAAAGAAAAGAAATGAAGGGCCGGATTGAACTGTGATTTATATTTTCCTAGTGAAAATATTTTGTATGATTTTTTGTTGCCGTTTTTTCCTGGGTTGTGGGGTTCGTGCGTGTCTACCCAAACTGCATTTGATTTGCAATGACGTGTATTTCATGTGAAAAATAATTTCTCATTCCACCCAGTAAAAAAACATAAAATAATCACTCCACTCTTCCAGTACTTTGCCGTTACTCAATTTCCAGACAGACAGACTGACAGACAGATAGATAGACAGACAGACAGACAGACAGACAGACAGACAGACAGACAGACAGACAGACAGACAGACAGACAGACAGACAGACAGACAGACAGACAGACAGACAGACAGACAGACAGACAGACAGACAGACAGACAGACAGACAGACAGACAGACAGACAGACAGACAGACAGACAGACAGACAGACAGACAGACAGACAGACAGACAGACAGACAGACAGACGGACAGACAGTCAGACAGACAGCCAGGTAGACAGACAGACAGACAGATATACAGACAGACAGACAGACAGACAGACAGACAGACAGACAGACAGACAGACAGTCAGACAGACAGACAGACAGACAAACATACAAACAGACAGGCACATATTTTTCTTTACCGTAATCGTTACTGATTTCCTTTACAGCAGATAAACATTTACCAAAACACAAAAATGAATTTTGAAAAAAAATAAAAAATAAATAAAAATAAAATAAGACAATAAAATAAAGAATAAAACTAATATAATTTAGTTGAAAAATACACGTATCTTACTTGCAGTTTCCCAAATTATGTTCGGTCGGCGTCATGCCAACGGTGCGGTTTGTTGAAGAAGAAGGAAATAATACGGAAAAAGCCAGCAGAACCAAATCGAAGAAGAAGAAGATCGAAAATCAGAACGGCGACTCGTCGTCGGGCGCTGAAAAGTCGAGTGAGATCGGGGAAAGAGTAAAACACTGGTTGGACCGTTTGTTGACGTTTTGAAGGGAGTATTTTTGGGGTCAGGTGTCGATTCGGTACCCGGGGGCCAATTAGGCAAATACGTTCATGCCGTTCAGGGTTCAGGGTTCAGGTATATTATGGATCGGCATTTACGAATTTGACTCTTTGGCCCCCGAATCGATAGCTGACCCAACGGGTCACCATTACCGTGTCATTGCGGAGTGCAGTTCAGACTGTTTATTGATCTTTATCTTCAATGCAAGTTTTCTTCAGGTACGACGCCAGCTTTCTTCAGTATCTTGATCAAACCGTTACGTTGTGTGACGGTCTGAAAAGCGTTTGTACAACTTTGGTTGGTCCAATGAAAAGAGTTTATGGCAATTTTAGCTGTTCTCTGTCGGATCTCTGATGTAATCAGACTAAATGTGTTTTCATGTTGAACTGTTAAGGCGTTAGGTTAGCGGACGAGTAGGGGAGGAAAAAGTAGAACTCTTTCTCTTTGGTGTTTTCAAAAAATAAATTTTGTTCCCTTAATTAAAATGAAAAATCGTCTTTTATCTCAAAAAGAGACTATTCACGCTCGTTTTATAACCGAACATTTCAGCGGGAAGACATCGCTGCTTCACCGGACGAGGCACAAGCTGCTCTCTCCTTACCCGTTGTTGTGAAGAATCTGCGTGAGGTTGGCTTGACTTTTGTTTTTTATTCATTCTTACGATTGAATAAGCCAGCTAGGCCCTGTCTACTCTAGTGCGTAGGGCGCCAGTCTCGAAAACAGGTGGTCCTGGTTCGAAACCTTGTGTGAGACACATAAACTGAAGTGTTTCTTGGCGTTCTGCCAATGCTTGCCAGGGCCAGCTTACTCAGTCTCAATGGCCACTACGTGAATACAATTCTAATGTGGAATTATTAGATTAGAGGGCTGTGACTTCAGCTTCAGTGATGGCGAACTAAAGCAATATCGGACCAACGTTTTTTCCAGCATCTCGCGGCATTCGAAGACGTCGAACAGCGTTCACGTACACCCGAGGACACAGAGGCAACCCTCGAATCCAACCCGATCGACCGTTCACCGTCGCCCGCCGCCACCGCCGTTAGCGAAAACCGAGTTGCCGTGTTCCCGAAGAGGTCGTCGAGTTACGCTCCGGATCTGCTTGCTGACTTGTTCGATTCGGATTCTGACTCGCCCAACAGCCCGCAACGGCAACAGGAAACGGTTGGCATAAATACATTAAAAATAAATTGTAAAAAAATATATGGGATTTTTTTTCATTTGGTAACCATGACGGTTGGTGTGGCAGAAAGGGTTTACAACTGAGACTGAGACACTGGCGGACGAGAAAGGGTGGGAAAAGTGGGATTCCCCCCTCTTTGGCGTATTCAAATAGTAGAATTCGGTGCCTGAGGTGTGGGTAAAATGACCTGCAAACTGTGAATTCCTCCCCCCCCCCTCTATGACGAAATTCCCCTCCCTTTGGAGGTTTAGCTCGTCTGCCAGTAGACTGAGATGAATTGGAAATCGGCAAACATTTAAATTAACTCATCTCACGTGGATCATAATGAATCATAAACATAGTTTTTATACTGAAGCGATAAAACGACAAATAGAATAATGGGAAATAGTTGCGTCATTTGTGCTCAGTGGTTTTTCATCCTTATTTGATCAACTTTATTGTTTATTTTTTACCCTTTGTTAAAACCAATGCGGAAATTTCCATTAAATAATTTCCTAATAATAATTAATTATTTTCCATATCCTGTTACAACCTCAGCATCTCATGACATGCATGTCAGAACTCTGAAAATCTTTTTGTTCGCATTTCCCCATTGATTTCATAAGCCTGATTCCCTTTCATAGCATATGATGTATTTTATTAGTTCATAAACTATGTTTTAAGGAAACCAACGGTGTCGTTGACGAAGTCGAGGAAGACGTGCCTGAAGAGGTTGTTTATCCCGTACTCAAGGTTGAACGAGTGTCCGAGTCGCCGGAGAACCTTGACATTCCATCTCGAGCATCTAGTAGACAGTCAGCACGTTGGTTTCCAGAAGTTTTCTTGGATTTCTTCTCCTTTAACTGAAGCCATCAACGCACACTAATACCATATCAGAATGGTGTTTTCGTAGCGGCCGGAGAGTTGAATAAACTGACGTGCAATGGTAGAAACAGAGTATGTTAAATAAAAAAAAACAAGGAAAAAAAAACAAATAGATTGTTTTGTTTTTTTTTATTTATTTTTTTCTCTTTAATTCAGGATGGTTTCTTAAAAAGCGCCTACGGTTGTTTGTGTGTGTGTTGTTTGTGCGAAAAAGGCAAAAGTTTTACATGGTAAATTTTCTGCAGGCCGACTTTCAACATTTCCGTCCACCAAACGCACAAAATTTGAAATGTATCTTTCGAACTGAAAGATACATATGGCAAACGCACTAAATTTGAAATGTACCTACGCACTAAATTTGAAATGTACCTTTCAAACTGAAAGATACATCTTTCAGTTTGAAAAATACATTTCCAATTTTGTGCGTTTGCCAGATGTATCTTTCAGTTCGAAAGATACATTTCAAAACTCTTGATTAGAAGAGTACCCGAGCATGGATGAGAGTCTAAACGTCATTTCAGATTTGATTTGCAGTAAAAAAATTGGCCGAAAGTGTTTAATGATGAGTTGATGACAAATCGAATCACCACAATAACAGTTTGCTTTTATTTCCATCCCAAAATACAAAGCCGAAAAAAATTTAGTACCCGAACCCGGCGGATTGGTGGATCATAGCGATTATCTCTTACCCTTTCAATGTTGAATTTTTGCCAATGCCGAAAAACAATAAATTTCGGCATTATTTTTTCGTTGAAATTTTGAAGTTTTCTATGTTTTTCAAGTTCGTTCGAAAAAAACGGAAAGGAAAAAAGGAAAAAAAAACAATTGGGCCAATTGTTTTTTTTTAACATACTCTGGGTAGAAACCCGCAGAACAACACGTCAGGATCTGTGTCTCAAGACCGATGAAAAACAGACAGACAGACCGATGAACAGTCAGACAGCTTTAAACAGACACAGACAGACCGGTAAACTAACAGACAGACCAGCAAACAGACATAATATATTGTTTCAGCATCCGCTGTTGTTCCGGACAACGATATCGTTAGTAACAGTGATAATTCGGAAGACGACGACTTTGAAAACTACGGCAGTGAACCCCAATCGGACCCGGAACCCGGAAGTGACAACGAAATTGTTGGCGGGTTTATTTTTTTTTTTCAATAATAGTTGATTACACAGAGACTTCTTCTTACTTATAAATCTGTAAATTTTCCACTATTCACTTCTCGGATTCTTTGGTTTATTTTGATGGAATGCAACGTTTTTGAAAGGAACATAAAAATAAGTTTTTTTTTGTAATTCTTAGTATCAAATTTAGGAATGTTAATCACTAGAATGATAGTTTATCACTAACTATTTTTTCTTGTTCTCTTCAAAAACGTTGCATTGTGTCACAATCCGAAATACACCAAAGAATCCAAGATTCAGTTTTATTGGGAAACACCTATTACCTTCACCATTCTAATAACCAATTGGTTCACCCTATCTCGAGTACCTCGTTCAATAATTTAGTCGTTTGAGTATCAGATAGCTTGTTCGTAAATTGACTGGCGGTGGCGACTCTGGTCATAGTAAATTAGAATATAAAATATGTGCACAGACAACTGTTGAAAGGAATTTTATTCAGCAGAAACTCACCATTGACTTTATCCCAACTAAACTAGTTTTCAGGTTCTCTCTGATTGTATCGTAAAGCTATCTGATCGCGACTTGGTATCGTCTCCGGAGAACAACAAAGACGAAAACGACGACGACGACGAAGAAGTTTCGTTCGACTCTTCACTGCAAGATCTCTTCATGGATTCAGCGTCGGATTCGGGAAGTCGACGAAGGTCGGCCAGGAAAAGTCCCAGTGCGGAGAAGACGGATCAGGTATGTGCGGGGTATAAATTGACAGTTAAAAAAAAGAAAAAAAGCCGGGATTCATTATTTTTATTCATTTTTATATTTATTTGTTTATATTTTTATTATCGTGAAATCATGGACATTTTCCGGCACAAATTAGCTGCGAGATCAATATGGGCTGTTGGAACTGTTTTACATTTGGTAGTGTCGTGACTCGTGATAAAAAAGGAAAGTATATAAAAATTATTGGGTTGGGTGTGCGTTTTGAGAAAAAAATTTCCTTACTTGAAAAACATA
The DNA here is from genome assembly GCA_964036265.1 of Daptonema setosum. Lineage (NCBI taxonomy): Eukaryota > Metazoa > Nematoda > Chromadorea > Monhysterida > Xyalidae > Daptonema > Daptonema setosum. The sequence continues at coordinate 4,383,659 of OZ038442.1, forward strand.
TATAAAAAAATATAAAAAATTGTTCATTTTTCATGTCAATCCATGGTGAGTGGTCTTTAGCCAGCTAGAAGGGGAGGGGTTTGTGTTTTCATTGAAAACATTTTTATTTTTATTTTTATATAAAAATTTTTTATTTAAATAATTTCTTTTCAGCCGTCGACATCGGCCGCACGACCGTCTCGATCGGCGAAATCCGCCACCTCCAAGTCGAAATCGAAAGAACGCTCCGCCCGTCGTGAGGATTCCGATTCGGAATTGGAAGACCTACAGCGATTGGAGGTTTGTTTTTATGGGTGACCGTTATTTGACTTTATTTGTGACTTGGTATCCAACTTTGTTATTATGGCATAACAACTGAATAAATTTTCTTTGTTGAGTGATGAAAATGTTGTTTTTACTCGGACTTTCCCATTAACTGAAGCCATCGAGGCACACTAGTAGCATATCAGAAAGGTTTATTCGTAGTCGCTGGAGTCTTGAATAAACTGACGGGCAATGGCAGACTGAGCTGCGCGCCAGGTTCTGTGTCTCAAGTCAGGTTTCGAACTTTAGACAGGCGACTAATTAGTATTTCTTGTTGGTGAAAACTTCTGACCAAACTGTATTTCACATTATCGCTGGTTAGTAAATTCGAACTAGATTGGTATGTTTACTATGGTTTAACGACGAAAAAAGTCAAAATACGTTTTTTGTCGTGTTTTGTATGTGTGGTACAAAAAGTATCTCTGAAAAGTAACCTTCAGTGATCATTGTTTTTTCCCTGCTTATCTGTGTGATGAATTTTTTAGAACATTTTTATGGGTACCAAATCGTCCTCAAATATTAGAAAAAAATATACGAAAAAAAGTTTTGGCTATATACTTTTTTGAAATTGTCAATTACTGATGATTCCGCAATTCAGGGCAGCCTGATCAATGCTTTGAAGTCGAAAAAGAAGATGCCCTCTCCCAAAAAAACGATTTGAGTATAAATTTTTTGAAATTGTCAAGCACTGATGTTTCCACAATTCAGGGCAGGATGATCAATGCGTTGAAGCTGAAGAAGAAGATACCCAAAAAAATTTTTGACTATATATTTTTTGAAATTGTTAATTACTGATGATTCCACAATTCAGGGCAGCATGATCAATGCGTTGAAGCCGAAAAAAGATAACCAAAAATTTTTTGGCTAATTTTGGCTGTATATTTTTATAAAATAGTCAAAACGCTGATGTTTCCACAATTCAGGGCAGCATGATCAATGCGTTGAAGTCGAAAAAGAAGACCGACAAAAAACAGAAGAAATCCAAGCTGATCGGATCGAGCGATAGTGAAGCGAGTGGTCGGGAGGCGGATGAGAAGAAGGAGGTATGTTTTTTACTAGCGGATGAGAAGCGGTTTTTCTTTCCCCTTTTCACTAGGGGATGAGAAGGGAAGGGGAGAAAGAAATCCCCCCATCGTTGACAGTTCCAAAAGTAGAGTTTGTTACCTAAGCTGTGTGTGCGTTTGTGGGAAAAACATTCCTTCCTTGAAAAAAATCGGCTCATTTTTTTATTTTACAAACTTTGCGTGTGGTCTCCATTTGGTGAACAGTTGACAGGAAACAATTTTAGATGGCATTATTTGTGAGCTTCCCACCTTGGGTTAGATTCTTCTGTAATTAGTTGAGTGACTAACATAAGGTTTTCTCATCGGATGTCGCTCACTTTAATGCTATTTGTGAACACAATAGATCGTCGAACGTTTCTCACGATCACTAGCGGACGAGAAGGGGCGGGAAAAGTAGAATTTCCCCCTCTTTGGTGATTTCACAAAGTGTAGTTTGTTCCTTAAGGTGTAGGTAAAATGGCTTTACTTTTGCCAATTTCCCTTCTCTTCGGGGAAATTCCCCTCCCTTCGGACGTTTAGCTCGTCCGCCAGGGCTCTACATGCGGTTTCCAGGGCAACGGTTCAGATAGCGTACCAGCTCCACTGGCGGACGAGAAGGGGTGGGAAAAGTGGAATTCCCCCCTCTTTGGTGTTTTCAAAAAGTAGAATTTGTTCTCTAATGTGTAGGTAAAATAGTCTAGAAACTGCCGATTCCCCTTCTCTTTGACGAAATTCCATTCCCTTTGGGGATTTAGCTCGTCCGCCAGTGACCAGCTCTGAATGCGTGTTCTGATTTTGGCCCGTGGAAAAACATGTCTGTCTGCTACTCTGCTTAGCCCGGGATGTCTGTGTTCCGACATTTTTAATTTGTCTGAATCGAGTAAAACCTTTCTGAAAATCTTCCGGTGTATTTTAGTTTATTTTCACTAGGTTGGTCATGGATGGAGAAATGTTAGTAGTATAGTTGATTTCCTGGAGATTTCTTGTTTTTTTTTCGCGTGCATAACCGAGTCTTTAGTTCATTAGTTCTTTATAGTCGATTGTTTTATTCTTGGATTTTGTGCTATGGTCATCCCAGACACACTGGCGGACGAGCCAAAGAACGGGGAATCGGCAGAAAACACATCATTTTACCCATCCTTTTTTTCTGAAACCACCAAAGAGGAGGGAATTACACTTTACCCACCTCTTCTCGTCCGCTAATAGCCAGACAGTTTGCGCCCACTAGCGGACGAGAAAGGGAGGGAAAAGTGGAATTCCCCCCTCTTTGGCTGTTTCAAAAAGTAGAATTTGTTCCCTAAGGTGTAGGTAAAATGACCTGAAAACTGCCGATTCCCCCCTCTTTGACGAAATTCCCCTCCCTTTGGGAATTTAGCTCGTCCGCCAGTGGTTTAGTATGATTTGTTCCATTCGATTTGTTATTTATAAACCCGACGAGTCGGCGGTGAAACATAGAAAATCTTCTGACACCAAACTGGCGGACGAGCCAATCTTCTAAAGGAAGGAGAATTTTGCTAAAGAGGGGGGAATCTCACATCTCCCATCCCTTCTCATCCGCTATTGTGACACCGTGGGTCATTAGACGCGTTAATCGGAGAATTCACGTTCATTTCCTATTCAATTCCTACAAATAATTATAAATTTTTCTAAAAAAAACTTTACAGCGTCTGCAACGCAAGACGGATCGCGATTCGCTGGCCAACGGCCGTCTAGCCGGAGATTCCCCGTCGCCCAGCGGCTCGTCGGACGTGGTGAGTCTGGAGGCGCATGAACCCGACACCCTGAAGACCACCAATGGACATCATAAAGTTGGCTTACTCACGTACTCACTGACTTACTCACGTTCGCGTACTCACTGACTTACTTACTCACTGACTCACTTACCCATTCACTCATCGACTAAGATTAACTTAACCCTCACTTATTTACTCATCGACTCGCTCACTCACTCACTCACTCACTAACTCACTCACTCACTCACTCACTCACTCACTCACTCACTCACTTACCCATTTACTCATCGATCACTCACTCACTGACTCATCCACTCACTACTCACTCGTTCACTCACTCACTCACTCACTCACTCATTCCCTCTCTCACTCACTCCTTCACTCACTCACTCACGCACTCACTCACTCACTCATTCACTCACTCACGCATTCATTCACTCACTATCTCACCCACCCACTCTGCTCTGCGCTGTCCCTCTACACACTCACTCACTCACTCACTAACCCACCCACTCTGCTCTGCGCTGTCCCTCTACTCACTCACTGACTCGTCTTCAGGACGCCGAAGAGCTACCCGATCTGAACGGCGATGTCCCGCAAAAGTCGCCACCCCTGAAGATCACCATCAAACGGACGTCATTAACCAGTAAGCTACCGACAACCAAAGAGGAACGGAATTCTGATAACGACGACGACGACGATTTCGTGGATTCACCCGGCGAGGTTGATTATGTTGTTGTTGTTGTTGTTGTTGTTGTTGTTGTTGTTGTTGTTGTTGTTGTTGTTGTTGTTGTTGTTGTTGTTGTGAACTATGGCTTTGGCCATTCGTAGTGTTGTTTCACAATTTTGTTGTTGTTGTTGTTGTGATGACCATTCGATGTGTTGTCTCAATTTATTTGTATAAACTGTAGTTAGAATATCATATAAATTTTTTTAAATTGTTGCTTTTCAAGAGATCAATCCATTTTATCTCCGAGAAACTGGGAATTAATATGGCAAAAAATTACAAAAAAAGTTGGCTATCAAAAGACGGACAAATAGTCAGTAATAAGTCAATCAGTACTATTTACCTGTCAAGAGTTTCAAGTATAATAAATAATATGTATGATAAGTTTCATTTAAAATCATGATTTTTTTCAGTCATCATCACCCACAAGAAAGCATAAATCGTCACGGACTGCGCGTTTTGCCAGCAAAGCCGGTAAAATACTCAAAGAGCTGATGGACTCGAGTGAAGGAGGAGAGGATGATGACGAAGAAGCGGGTTCGTCCAAGAAGTCAAAAGACAAGGATAAAAAGTTGGTTTCTTCTGACTGAAGTTGTGATGTGATGTTTTATTAAGCTTAGGCAACCACTAGACCGCTTAGACTGCCTTAGGTTATTTCACGTTAACTTTTTCACAATCTCTGAAAAAAAAATTATTACATCACTGTCTGTATCGGTCACTGATCATCCACAATGATGATCATCATGTGAATAATTTTTTCCACTCTCGGCTATTCAGTCCGCAGTCGATTTTAATTTTCTTGTAAAATAATAACAAAATTCTATGTCTGGTCATTAGTGTAGTAGTCATGATTTACTTCACCATCAATCTCTGATTTCAGGAAGTCCAAGTCGTCGAAAAAGAAGGTGGTCTCCTCGGATGAAGACGAGTATAAAGAGGATGGTGGTGCTGGGGAGGAGGATGAAGAAGAGAAGGAGGAAGACGAACAAGAAGACGAAGAAAATGCGAGTGAAGACGATGATGATGATGACGATGTACTAGAATTACCGCCGAAAAAGGTCAGATGTTGTAAATTTCATTTGTTTGTTAGTGAAATTACATTTACAGTAACAGACATACCGGCGGAAAGAGTCAATCTTTCAGGGGAATTTTTTCAAAGAGGGGAAATGACAGTTTTCAGTTCGTTCCACGTAAACCTTAAAGGGAACAAATTCTACTTTCTGAAATCGCGAAAAGGGGGGGGATTTCTAATTCCCCCCCCATTCTCATTCGCTAGGGAACAGTCAGACACCGGTTGAGAGTAAGTATCAGAGGTAGATGGCAAAGCTGTACCAAGCAACCTCAATTATAACTTATTAGCACTCTTAGAACGTATAACGCAATAGCACTTATAACTTATTAGCACTTATAACTTATTAGCACTTATAACTTATTAGCACTTATAACTTATCAACAATCTTTTATCACTTTTTAGCACTTTTTCAGCAATCAAAGAAGAAATCACGCACACCCAAGTCCGACGATTCAAATGAGGACGACGAGAATGAGGAGGAGGGCGATGATAGTGAGCTTGAGGTGCTCTCTGATGAAGACGAGGGTTCGGATCGAGGCAAGTCGAGGAAACGGAAACGGAATGAAAGTTGGTCATATTACAAGTAGACGGATTCTAGTCCTACCAAGAAACTGAAAGATTTCAAGTATCCTTCGAGGATCTTTCAAGGATTCGAACCAGGGGTGGGCCGGGTTTTTTGGCGTTTTGCAGGGGGTGGGGGGGGGGGGGTAGCCGACAAAAAATCCCATTTTACCCGACCTGTCCGAAAAGTGGGGTATAAAAAAAATTTTTTCACACAAAACGCTTGTTTTTTTGCTTGTTTTTGCTAAAAAATCTTCTAATATAAGGTATAAACATCACATATACCGGTTTTTTCAGGTTTTAACCAAGAAAATTAACCCAGAAAACGTGTTTTTTCAAAAAAACATTCTCACAGCCAGAAAATTTTGAAAAATGAGCCTCAAAATCGAGGTTTTGAGGCCGATTTTCTCAAAAATTTCGAGTAGGGGGGGAGGGGGTAGGCGACCTAAATTTTTGTCTAGGGGGGAGGGGTGGGCTACCTGCCGACCCTGAAAAGCGGGGGGGGGTAACCCCCTACCCCCCCCCCCCCTGCGGCCCACCTCTGATTCGAACCAACGATTTTGTGGTCAGTCTATTGACCACAGGTACCATAGGTCATTTAGCCACAGGTACCGGCCGCCTAGCTTGGTTGATTGGGTGTTAGACTTTGGATCGCCAGGTCCCGGGTTCGACTCTTGGCTGCTAAGTTAGGTGGTTGCGGTCAGCGTACGGGTGAAGACACACTCGATATAGCCCGGGTACGCACACATGCGATTACCGCTGATAATCGTGAACATGGTTTGAAGCAGAATTTGAGGCTGGACTGGCGTTCCGTATCCTGGTGTGAGCAGGACAAATACCAAACCGCCTTATCCCTCACCGTATGTGGCTCACCATTGTTGTGAATTTAGGGCCTACCCAACCAACCAACCAACCATAGGTCATTTTTGTTTAACTGTCAATCACCTTTGTGCTAGTTTCATAGTTGTATTTGCCTCATATCGAATCATGATGTGTATGAGTTTTGGATTTCGTTTCGTATCACCGTTCTAACGAATTTCGTTTCGTATTAGCGTTCTAACGAATTTCATTTCGTATTATCGTTCTAACGAATTTCGTTTCGTATTATCGTTCTAACAGATTTCATTTCGTATTATCGTTTTAACAACTTTCGTTTCGTATTACCGTTCTAACATTGCAATTCGTTTCGTTTCACTGCAGAACCCGTCCTCAAGACGAAACGACGTCGGCGGGTGCAGGTATCCGAGTCGTCCGATGAGAACGGTGAGGACAAGAGTGGCAGTGACACGGAGAAGAACGATGATCTGTATGATGATGGTGAGAGCGGCGAGGAGGGTGATGGCAAGAAGAAGAAGAAGAAAAAATCGCCGAAAAAGTCCAAGGTTGGGTGTCGAGCATTTTTCAAATAGTCCACTCCACGGTCCACCTGACCTACCCCATCACTCTCGCGGAAACCCCCAGAGAAAGGTAAAATCGCGACATTAGGTGGAGTTAAACGGAAAAGGTAGGTGATTTTTATGAGGGTAAATCTACCTTCACCCTTGATGATGGTCTTAGGGCTTAGCTCAGGGTGTCCGGCCTCTGCGAAGTATAATCTAACGAAGTGTCATCCATGTTTTCTAGATCAATTCGCAAGGAAATTTTTTTCTGAAACCCCTGAAAAGTCATTTCAATTGCTCAGTAATTTCTATTTACAATCTCCAAGAGTTTCAAATTTCCAGAGTGCCCGTGCCAAAACAGTTTGCAATGTGTGAAATGTATTAATTTTCTAGAAAGCCCATTTTGAAGTAATTAGCAATGAAATTTTCTTTTCTTAGAAATCCCCAAAGAAAGACAAGGACGTGCGCGTGCGTCGACTGCTGTCCTCAAAGGAGCTGGAAAAGGACACGCGAAAAGCGGAGCGAGCCGAACGCGATCGATTGGAGCGATTGAAGGAGAAGCAGAAGGAGGTGAGTGAGTGACGGGAGGAAAGAGTGAGTGAGTGACGGAATGAGAGGGCTAATTATGTGAGCTGGTGAGTGAGTGCGACAGTGAGCGGAGGAGTGAGTGAGTGAGTGAGTGTGAGTATTGTAAAAGTGGACGCGTGTGTGAATGAGTGAATTAATGAACGAATGAGTGAGTGAGTGAAAAAAAACTGCTAGTTTTTCTCTTCAGTACAACGCGATTGAGCTCGAGGAGAGCGGTGAGGACGTGAGTACATCCGATGATGAGTCCAACAAGGAACAGCAGACGGAGAAGACCACTGAAGCGGCGGGTGAGGTCGTGGAGGGTGAAGCTGGCGAAGCACCAGCTGCCGGGGCCAGTCAGACAGTGGAAGTCATTAAGGTTGACAGTGTGAGTGAGTGAGTCAGTCAGCCAGTCAGTCAGTCTCAGTCAGTCAATCTATCAATCAGTCAATCAGGCAGTCAGTCAATCAGTCAGTCAGTCTGTCAGTCAGTCAGTCAGTCCTACTAATATTGAATCGAATCGAAATGTCGACGTGAATGAGGCCACTCCTGTATGTTTTTTTTTCTCTGCAGACACTCTCGCAAACGGCGCAACGGAAGAAACAGCGTCGCGCTGTACGTCGTCTGATCCTGGATAAAGCCGGTGAGGAGATCGTGGAGGTGGACAAGGAGCTCTGCAAGGTCCTCAAACCGCATCAGGCGTCGGGTATCAAGTTCATGTATGATGCGACGATTGAGTCGTTTAAGGTGAGTGAGTGAGTGAGTGAGTGAGCTGAATGAGTGAGTGAGTCAGTATGTCAGTGAGTCAGTCAGTCAGTCATTCAGTCAGTATGTCAGTCAGTCAGTCAGTCATTCAGTCAGTCAATTGATTGGTGAGTGAGTAAGTGAGTGAGTGAGTGAGTGAGTGAGTGAGTGAGTGAGTGACTAAAACGCTGAGATGAATTTGGGTTTATTCGGTTGAATTTTTCAGAAACTGGGCGAAGAAGGTGAGGAGGGTGGTGGATGCATTCTGGCACATTCCATGGGTCTCGGCAAAACATTACAAGTCGGTGTTTTTTTTGTTTTGTTGTTGTTGTTGTTTTTGTTCTTGATGTTGTTGTTGTTGTTGTTGTTGTTGTTGTTGTTGTTGTGGTTGTTGTGGTTGTTGTGGTTGTTGTGGTTGTTGTGGTTGTTGTTGTTGTTGTTGTTGTTGTTGTTGTGGTTGTTGTTGTTGTTGTGGTTGTCGTTGTTGTTGTCGTGGTTGTTGTTGTTCTTGTTGTCGTCGTCGTTGTTGTCGTTGTTGTTGTTGTTTTTGTTGTTGTTGTTGTTGTTGTTTTCGTCGTTGTTGTTGTCGTTGTTGTTGTTGTTGTTGTTGTTGTTGTTGTTGTTGTTGTTGTTGTTGTTGTTGTTGTTGTTGTTGTTGTTGTGGTTGTGGTTGTTGTTGTCGTTGTTGTTGTCGTTGTTGTTGTTGTTGTTGTTGTTGTTGTTGTTGTTGTCGTCGTCGTTGTTGTCGTCGTTGTTGTCGTTGTTGTTGTTGTTGTCGTTGTTGTTGTTGTTGTTGTTGTTGTTGTTGTTGTTGATGATGATGGTGTTTTTCTTGGTGGCCATCCAAAATGACTGAAATTTGGTGGTCATAAAATGGACTGTAAACACACAAAACAGATTTTATTTGGTAGATGACTTATAGAGCATATAAAATGAAAATGAAATGGAAATGAAAAACATTTTTTGATAAAAAGTTTTTATTCATCTAAGGCTTTTTCTTCTTTAATTCAATAAAAAGTTTTCCTTCAGTCGGTCACCTACATTCACACGGTGCTCACGCACCCGCTCACCAAGGACCACATCCAGAAGGTGCTGGTCGTCGTGCCCAAAAACGTGATACGCAACTGGGAGCGCGAGCTCAAGGACTGGATATCTAAGAATCGAAAACTGAAGCAGATCCCTGTTGGTAGTATTTCAAATATTTGTTTTTTTTTGTTGATAAAATAAACATGAAGTACATACTAATAATATGTAAGATACAACATCGAACATCATATTATTAATACTAGCTAACTCGAATGAGAACCAAGTGAAAAAACTATTCTCCAAAGTCCAAAATAGAGTGACCGTTTTTTCGGTATATTTGTGATTTGGTTTTCAATTTCACTTTTGTGCGCATTACAACGGAACGTCATGGATTTTTTATTTGATCATCACAAGTTTCGATCCGTCAATCTTTCGTTTCCGAGTTGTGACTCCTAACCACTACGTCACTATCCCACAACAGGTGATGACGTTGAGCACGGAGTTGCTCGAGGGCGACGCGCGACGTCGGCCATACTGTGCGCTGGACATTCTCAAACGCTGGGATCGCCGTAAGGGTGTGCTGATCACAAACTATGAGGTGTTCAGGAAGTTTGTCGCTGGTTGGTTGAGTGAGAAATGAAAATTATAATGAATTAGAGGAAATAAACTAGGTGAGTAGATTACGTAAAGTAGGCGAAATGAAGTAGGTGACATAAAGCAGGTGAAAGGAAGTAGGTGGCATAAGGTAGGCAACACAAAAGATTAATTAGGTGAAAAAATTAGGTTACTTAAAATAGGAGTAATGAAGCAATAAGTTACATAAAGCTTTACATGTGACATAAAGTAGGTGAAATAAACTAGATGGTATGAAGTAGGTTACATATATTAGGTGACACAAAGTAGGTGATATGAAGTAGATGACATGAACTGGTGAAATTTAGAAGGTAAAACAAATGTGAAAAATATAGTAGGTAGGTGATTCTGGCGAAAACAAATAGGTGAAATGAAGTAGGTAGGTGATTCTGGCGAAAACAATTAGGTGAAATGAAGTAGGTAGGTGATTTTGGGCGAAAACAAAAATTGCGATTCAGGCGATGACGTGGTATCGAAAGTCGAGGAGAAACGGCGACTCGGCAAGTTGGCGATGAAGAAAAAGCCGAAGAAGCTGACCGCCGCGCGCAAGGCTGAGCTGAAACTGACGCCCGAGTTCCGCAAACATTTGTGCGATCCAGGTAAGCGGAGATTTTTTTCTGCGGAAAATTATTTGGTTAACTGATTTCATACTAACAACCAGGATTTGTAAAAAAAAGGGGACACATTCGGAATCTTAGACTTTATATGTTTATACTTAGCGCTTACCATCGCTTTACTGACACTGAGGACCAGAAATACTTTTTTACTTTATAGGAGTTTTCAAAAAAATAAAAAAAAAACAATTAAAAAAGTGCGGTCAATTTTTTCGGTAACCATGGTCTTAAGTTCGGAACTTGACTCGAGACACAGATCCTGATGCGTTGCTCTGGGGTTTCTGCCATTGCCCGTCAGTTAATTCAACTCTTTGGCTACTACGAAAACGCCATTCTGATTAGTCTTAGTGTGCCTCGATGGCTTCAGTTAATAAAGAAGTCCAGAAAAAAAATTTCATAATGATCCAATGAATTTTGTTTTATAGTTTTTATTTAGAACTAACATATCAACGTATAACTGCTAAAATTTCAAATTTATACGAACCAAATTTTTCCCTTGAACTTTTCACACCGTTTTTGGACATTTCCGACAATTTTATAATTTTCAAAATATTTTCAATTTTTATATTATTCAAAAATAGCCAATCTTTATTAATGTTTCTCAGGTGCCGACGTGTTGATCTGCGACGAAGGCCACTACCTGAAGAACGATGAGAGCATTGTGACCAGGTGCATGCACATGGTGAAGACGAAACGACGTATCTGTCTTACAGGTTGGTGCTTTTCGGCGAATTCGGCGAAATTAAATTCGGCCAGAGGCGGGCCGCAAAGGGGGGGGGGGGGTAGAAGGGTTTACCCCCCACTTTTCAGGGTCGGCGGGTAGCCTACCCCCTCCTCCCTAGACAAAAATTTAGGTCGCCTACCCCCTCCCCCCTACTCGAAATTTTGGAAAAAATCGGCCTCAAAACCTCGATTTTGAGGCTCATTTTTAAAAAATTTCTGGCTGTGAGAATTTTTTTCGAAGAAACACGTTTTCTGGGTCAATTTTCTTGGTTAAAACCTGAAAAAACCGGTATATGTGATGTTTATACCTTATAATAGAAGATTTTTTTAGCAAAAACAAGCAAAAAACAAGTGTTTTTTGCGAATTTTTTTTCTACCCCCCTCCTCGTACCCGATTTTACCCCCCCCCCCCCACTTTTCGGACAGGTCGGGTAGGATGGGATTTTCTGTCGGCTACCTGATTCTGTTCGGCAGTGTCCAAAGTCATCAAGAGATAATCAAATTAGCCAATTTTCCTACATCTTCTCTATTTACATTTTTTCAGGTACGCCCATGCAGAACCATCTGGGCGAGTATTACACGATGGTGAACTTTGTTCGGCAGAATCTACTTGGTACGGCCAAGGAGTTTAGCAATCGATTCGCCAATCCTATCAAGGTGAGTGAGCGAGTGAGTGAGTGAGTGAGTGAGTGAGTGAGTGAGTGAGTGAGTGAGTGAGTGAGTGAGTGAGTGAGTGAGTGAGTGAGTGAGTGAGTGAGTGAGTGAGTGAGTGAGTGAGTGAGTGAGTGAGTGAATCAATGAATGACTGAATCAAAAGTGAGTGAATTAAAAGTGAGTGAATGAATGAATAAATCAATCAACCAATAAACTAATGTATGAGTGAGTAAGTAAGTGTGTAGGTGAGTGAGTCACTAACGAATTGAGTTACAGGCAGGTAATTTCATCGAGTCGACGGCGGGCGAACGTCGACTCATGAAGCATCGAACGTACGTACTTCAGCGCAAGCTCGAGGGTGTCATGCAGGTCAGGTGGATGGTCATTTCGTACTTTTCATAGTCGGAGTTGGAACTTTTTTCAGAACTTTTCATGACGCTCAGCGAAACAGAAGAAGGTCTCGAAACTAAATATCAATCACGAATTCAAATTTAATTAATTGTCTCTGTTTTTTGCAGCGCAAAAACTGGGAGACGGCCGTCAAGGAGATGGCACAGTATCTGCCGGAGAAGCACGAGTTTGTGCTCAAGATACGGATGGGCTACAAACAGGTGAAACTCTACGAGTGGTATCTTGACAATCAAGTCGGCTTGAACGGTTGGTGGATCGTGGATGAGATTGGCGACATTAAAAAAGTTGTTTGTGCATGTTTTACGAAACGATATTTGTTTTCCAACCCAGGGTATGTCAAATAAAACAATGAGGCCATCAATTCACGCGTTAACTGACTGAGCCATCGAACATTTTTGTCGCCTGTCTAGTCTAGTGCGTAGGGCGCCGACCTCAAAAAAAACCGGTGGTCCTAAGTTCGAAACCTGACTTGAGACACAGATCCTTACGCGTTGCTCTGGGGTTTCTGCCATTGCCCGTCAGTTTTTTCAACTCTCCGGCCACTATGAAAATACCATTCTGATATGTTATTAGTGTGCCTCGGTTAATTGACTTCAGTTAAAATAAAAAAAATCGAAAGTAAAAAATTAATAAAAAAACATGTTGCAGGTCGCGACGCCAAAGACGAGGACGCGTTGACCACGCTGAAACAGCGTAACAACAAGATTATATACGATTCGCACTTCCTCAACCGTATCTGGACGCATCCGGGCACGTTGCAGTTGCACTATCATGATAAGGAGCATGTTGGTTATTGTTGTTGTTGTTGTTGTTGTTGTTGTTGTTGTTGCTGTTGTTGTTGTTGTTATTATTGTTTTTTGTTGTTGTTGTCTGTGTCTCAAAATTTTTCAAATTTTTTTTTGAAATTTATTTTGAAAGATAAATTTAAAATTTCCAGACTTACTTACGAACGATGGAACGTGAGATGGGTTGTTGTCTGTGTCTCTCAATTTCAAATCTCAAAATTTTTTTTGAAAGATAAATTTAAAATTTTCAGACTTACTTACGAACGATGGAACGTGAGATGGACGAGCGGTTCATCGACGACGAGGATGACGATCAGTCGTTCACGTCGGAGAGTGGGTCAGATTCGGATGGCAACGTGAAACATCGGGGCGATCTCAAGGTGTCGAAGAAGAAGCATAGTTGGTTTCGCCATTATTTAGTGAGTGAGTGGGTGAGTGAGTGAGTGAGTGAGTGAGTGAGGTGAGTGAGGTGAGTGAGTGAGTGAGTGAGTGAGTGAGTGAGTGAGTGAGTGAGTGAGTGAGTGAGTGAGTGAGTGAGTGAGTGAGTGAGTGAGTGAGTGAGTGAGTGAGTGAGTGAGTGAGTGAGTGGGTGAGTGAGTGAGTGAGTGAGTGAGTGAGTGAGCGAGTGAGTGAGTGAGTGAGTGAGTGAGTGAGTGAGTGAGTGAGTGAGAGAGTGAGTGAGCGAGTGAGTGAAAAAATGAGTGAGTGAGTGAGTGAGTGAGTGAGTGAGTGAGTGAGTGAGTGAGTAAGTTGTAAGTAAGTAAGTTGGTGGGCTGAGTGAAAGAAAGACAGACTGAATGAATGAAAAGAATTTTTTCATTGAAAAATACTTTTAACTGAATGAAAGATTTTATCGTTCAGTTCGAATAAATATGAACCATTCCGCTTTTTCAGTGACTCGCAATAAGGCGAATAAAGCCGCCAATAGCGATGAGGAGGAAGGTGAAGAGGGAGCGGAAGAGGAGAACGCTTCGGGTCGATCCACTCCGCAGGAGATGCAGGGCAACTGGTGGAATGGCGTGAAGGATAAGGTGGGTTTTGTTGTTGTTTTTATCGCTGTTGTTGGTGTTGTTTTTGTTATTGCTGTTGTTGTTGTTAGGTTTCTATTTTCTCGGATGGTCCCACAATCGTTATCAAGTCAAATTCAGTCAGAGGTTCATTATGTAGTGACCCTGAAACATTTTTTTCGTGTTATATGTAATAGTTGTTTGTTGTTTAGCCTGTTCTTGTAGTTTTTTACCATCCCATCAAACAATATGTTTTTTTAACCAATAAAGATTGTTTGACGCATTTTTTTTCTTTGAGAATTTATGTTTTTTACTTTAACTTATTATTTTTGGTTGTCTATTTTTTTACTTGGAAAACGCATTTGACTTGACAGGCGACATGTATTGTAAAATTTTTCCTATCAACTTATATTTTCCAGGATGGTTCCGACGGCAAGCTGCTGGTCAAAGACGACGAGATCTTTGATCCATCCTTATCAGGCAAGATGTCGGTTCTGTTTGAACTCATCAAAGGCTGCGAGTCGGTCGGAGATAAAATGTTGGTGAAACATCACCTTCTGTAGAGATGACTTTTCGGTGAATTATCAACATATAGCTTAGTTAAGCTTTATTGTTATGAAAAATTTATTTTGTTGGCCGGTTTCGCCTTATGCAATGGATCAGGGCACAATTTTCGTATGTTGTTCAAATGTAATAGCGCGCCAAAAATATATTCGAATTCAAACTGCGCGCCTGAACCATTTTGACTAACAAAAAAACCCTGGGTAGGCTATGTTTGAATCACAAATGATTGGGGGACTGAATTTGAATATGCACCGATTTGCAATGCCTTTTAGGGCGTCTTTAAATAAAGCATATAGTGAAACAATTCAATCTCGGTCTTTCAATAAAACTTGTACGCTATAGAGAATGAATTTCCTTATCCATCTTTTAATGAAATTCAACACATTAGTGATTGATTTATTGTCCTGTGTGTTGCGACGTTCAGTTTCACCTGAACCTAATGTTTCAGTTTCACCGAATCCCAACGTTTCAGTTTCATCTATACCTAATGTTTCAGTTGCATCTAAACCTAATGTTTCAGTTTCACCTAAACCTAATGTTTCAGTCTGGTCTTCTCGCAACGTGCCGAGATTCTTAACTTCATCGAGCAGTACCTGCAGCGGGCTGACGATACGTGGGGCAAGGACGGGCACGACATGCTGGCCGCGCCTGAAGATGGTGATTGGAGGTTGGGTGACCATAGATTGACCAATACCAAATGTAAAACAATTCCAGTAGCCAAGTAAGACTAAAATTGATCACGCAGCTCATGAAACATTGTTTGTGCCTGAAAATGTTCATGATATTACAATAAAAAATGAAAATCCCCGTTTTTGTATTTACTATATGACATATGTCAATCCATGTGTGTAACAGATAATTTCTAATAATTGTCTCAAAATTTCACGAAGTTTTGGACACTTCGTCTTTGTTTTTTAAAAATCTTTGTCATTGTTGTTTCTGTGACAGGTGGCAGCGCGGTTTCGACTATCTTCGAATCGATGGGCAGACTTCGTCGATGAATCGTGATAAACAGATTGAGGAGTTCAACGATAAAAACAATCTGCGGTGAGTGATGGAGTGAGTGAATGAGTGAATGACTTCAGTCGTCCTCACTCAGTCATTCATTATTTTTTAATCCTACTTGTGACACTATGCAGACTAGTCTACAATAAGTGCTATAAATTTAGACTGAAAATATAATAAAATAAAATAGTAATAATAAGTATAGTTATAGTAATAATAATAATAATAATACATATAAGTTTATGAGTTATCCACTTCAGCGCCCGTCTGTTCCTCTGGTATAACTTTAACTATAGTAATGATAAATAATAATACATAGTTCCTGGTATAAGTATAACTATAGTAATAATAATACATATACGTTTATGAGTTATCCACTTCAGTGCCCGTTTATTTCTGGTCTCCACCAAGGCCGGTGGCATCGGCACAAAATAGTAATAATAAGTATAGTAATAATAATTATAAAATAGAAATAATAATAATAATTATAAAATAGTAATAATATAATAAGTATAGTAATAATAATTATAAAATAGAAATAATAATAATAAATATAAAATAGTAATAATAAGTATAGTTATAGTAATAATAATACATATAAATATATGAGTTACTCTCTATTCAGCGCCCGTCTGTTCCTGGTCTCCACCAAGGCCGGTGGTATCGGCATAAAATAGTAATAATAATTATAAAATAGAAATAATAATAATAATTATAAAATAGTAATAATAAGTATAACTATAGTAATAATAATACATATTATTCAAGTTATCCACTTCAGCGCCCGTCTGTTCCTGGTCTCCACCAAGGCCGGTGGCATCGGCATAAAATAGTAATAATAATTATAAAATAGAAATAATGATAATAATTATAAAATAGTAATATTAAGTATAACTATAGTAATAATAATTATAAAATAGAAATAATAATAATAATTATAAAATAGTAATAATAAGTATAACTATAGTAATAATAATACATATAAATATATGAGTTACTCTCTATTCAACGCCCGTCTGTTCCTGGTCTCCACCAAGGCCGGTGGCATCGGCACAAAATAGTAATAATAAGTATAGTAATAATAATTATAAAATAGAAATAATAATAATAATTATAAAATAGTAATAATATATTAAGTATAGTAATAATAATACATATAAATATATGAGTTACTCTCTATTCAGCGCCCGTCTGTTCCTGGTCTCCACCAAGGCCGGTGGCATCGGCATAAAATAGTAATAATAAGTAATAATAATTATAAAGTAATAATAATTATAAAATAGAAATAATAATAATAATTATAAAATAGTAATAATAAGTATAACTATAGTAATAATAATACAAAATATTTAAGTTATCCACTTCAGTGCTCGCCTATTCCTGGTATCAACCAAGGCCGGTGGCATCGGCATAAAATAGTAATAATAATTATAAAGTAATAATAATTTTTATAAAATAGTAATAATAATTATAAAATAGTAATAATAAGTATAGTTGAAGTAATAATAATAATTAATAATACATAATATTTATCCACTTCAGTGCTCGCCTCTTCCTGGTATCAACCAAGGCCGGTGGCATCGGCATAAAATAGTCATAATAAGTACAGTAATAATAATTATAAAATAGTAATAATGAGTATAGTTATAGTTATAATAATTAATAATACATAATAATTAAGTTATCCACTTCAGTGACCGCCTATTTCTGGTCTCCACCAAGGCCGGTGGCATCGGCATAAAATAATAAAACAGTAATAATAATTATAAATAGTAATAATAAATATAAAATAGTAATAATAATTATAAAATAGTAATAATAGTAATAATTATAAAATAGTAGTAATAAGTATAGTAATAATAATTAATAATACATGATATTTAAGTTATCCACTTCAGTGCTCGCCTATTCCTGGTATCAACCAAGGCCGGCGGCATCGGCATCAACCTGACGGCGGCCAACCGGGTCGTCCTCTTCGATGTCAGCTGGAATCCGTCCCATGATCTGCAGGGTCTGTTCCGTGTCTACCGATTCGGTCAGGCTAAACCCGTTTACATTTATCGACTCGTCGCGCAGGTGAGTGAGTGAATGAGTGAGTGAGTGAGTGAGTGGGTGAGTTAACTAGTTAGTTAGTTAGTTAGTTAGTTAGTTAGTGACCGAATGTGAGTACCGATTCGGTCAGGCCAAACCCGTGTACATTTATCGACTCGTCGCGCAGGTGAGTGAGTGAATGAGTGAGTGAGTGAGTGAGTGGGTGAGTTAACTAGTTAGTTAGTTAGTTAGTTAGTTAGTTAGTGACCGAATGTGAGTACCGATTCGGTCAGGCCAAACCCGTGTACATTTATCGACTCGTCGCACAAATGAGTGAGTAAGTGAGTGAGTGAGTGAGTGAGTGAGTTAGTGAGTGGGTGAGTTAACTAGTTAGTTAGTTAGTTAGTTAGTTAGTTAGTGACCGAATGTGAGTACCGATTCGGTCAGGCCAAACCCGTGTACATTTATCGACTCGTCGCGCAGGTGAGTGAGTGAGTGAGTTAGTTAAGTTGTCAACGATTGTGAGTGAGTTATTTAGTTAGTTAGTATGTGACCGAATTAAGTGTGTGAGTGAGTCAGTGAGTAGGTGGGTGAGTGAGTGAGTGGGTACCGATTCGGTCAGGCCAAACCCGTGTACATTTATCGACTCGTCGCGCAGGTGAGTGAGTGAGTGAGTGAGTGAGTTATTTAGTTAGTTAGTGACCGAATTGTGTGAGTGAGTGAGTCAGTGAGCAGGTGGGTGAGTGAGTGAGTGTCTACCGATTCGGTCAGGCCAAACCCGTGTACATTTATCGACTCGTCGCGCAGGTTTGTGCAGTGAGTGAGTGAGTGAGTGAGTGAGTGAGTGAGTGAGTGAGTGAGTGAGAGCGTGAGTTAGCGAATGTGACTGAGTGAGTGAGTGAGTGCTAATGAGAATTATGTATCAAAAAACTTCAGGATACTCAAGTTGATATTTCTCGTTAAATCGCTGCTTGACCCGATGAAATTGGTTGTTTCAAGAAAATTTTTATTCACGAATGTTTTTTTGGCCAACCCTGTACATCATTTTGTTATTCTTCAGGGCACGATGGAAGAGTGCATCTGGCGTCGCCAGATCCAGAAGCAGTCCATGTCGAATCGTCAGATCGACGACAGCCACGCCGCCGCCAACTTCGAGATGCGACAACTCGCCGAGTTGTACTCGTTCACGCCCGATGAGGTTCAGATTTTATTTTGACATACTTTTTTCTTGGCTCTAGCCTCGACAACCGGCGTTCCTGCGTTCGAAACCTAACTTGAGACACAGATCCAGACGCGTTGCTCTGCGGGTTTCTGCCATTGCCCGTCAGTTTATTCAACCTCTTCAGCCACTACGAAAACACCATTCTGATATGGTATTAGTGTGCCTTAAAATCTAATTGATAAGCTAATTAAAATAACTTGATTAATAAAGAAGACCAAGTAAGTAAAAAATGATTCCAGGGCTCCAAACGTCCGTCGGGCGGTGTACCGGCGGATCGGCTGCTGGCTGACCTGCTCATGTCGGATCTCGGCCACGAGTGGATCGTACATCAGGAGAAGCAGGACACCCTGCTCGCACATCAGGTTGAGGATTTCGATCAGAAAAATTGTCTCGGGAACATGGATTAGCCTATGAAAAAATGGGCTGATTTTTTTTTTTCAAAGGAAGGAAATTTTTTCCCAAAACGCACACCCAGCTCAACGCAACCCACCATCACCACGCACCACGCACCCACAATATCAAATGTACAACAATTCCAGTCAAGTAAGACTTTAATTGATCTCACAGCTCATGAAACATTGTTCGTGCCTGAAAATGTCCATGATTTAACAAAAATAAAGTAAAAAATGTAAATCCCAGTCCAGTTTTTTCAGTTTCAGTATCATTGGGTTTATCTTTTTTTATTATTTTTAATATGGCAATCCATGCTCGGAAAACAGCATTTTTGCATTTTTTTATTTATTTATTTCATTTGGTCATACGCAGACACTGGTTTTGCTGATGGGTCAATAAGTTTCTCTGATCGAAATAGTGTGGAAGTTGAATGTGGTTGGTTCCCAATCCCAACAAAACGTGTGTGTTTCCAGGACGACGAAGTGCTCACCAAGGATGAGATGGACGCCGCCTGGGAGCAGTACCAGACCGACCAGGATAGGAGCACGCGTCAGCTGGCGCAGATTGACAGAAACAGTTGGTGTTTATGATCATTAGATAAAAAGATATGAAAAAATATTTGAAAAATAAAAAAAGCTTTTATATTAAAAATTGGTATGCCTTATGTTGACCTTATTGGCAAAAAAAGTTACCATCGAAATGACCATCAAGTTACCATCTCGATGGAACTTACTTAATATACATATGTTGTGTTGGGAACTGTTCATTATTTCCTACTTAGTATTTTTGTATGTTTGTGTATTTTTATTTATTGTGTTTTTAAATTATTTTTTACTCCCAATTCTTTTAATCACATCATAGATATATATTCAGATTCTATCCATGCTTTCAAACCACAAAACTCAAATCTATTCATTCCGATTATGTATCCACTTCATAAGTTTGAGGGGCTCTTGCCGCTTACCCCAACTTGTTCAGAATGGCAAGTAAGCCATATTTCGTAGATAAACTATCATATTATAATTTTTTCTCCCCATTTGCAGTCGGTGCCATGAGCGGTATGTCGGCGTTCGGGCTGGATCCGGGTCAGGTGGCCGCCGCCAAGCAGATGTTCGACCTGTACCGCGTCGAGACCAACGAGTTTGCCAACTTGAAAACGCCCGTGGTTGGTGCGCTTTTTAATTTAATTTCATTTCTTTGTTCTTATTTTCATTTTACTTTTTTCATTTTTAGGAATTATCTTCCTATTATGGTATTAGTGTACCTTGTTGGGCTCAGTAAGAAAGAAGGAATGTAGATACAGTAAAAAAACTCGCCGACGGCAATTTTAGTGCCAAATTTTTTTGCCGCAAAAAAGTTCATTTTCCTTCCTTTATTATATAATAAACCTTTTTAATATTAATCTCTAATAAGCTAATATATTATTAGCCTATATATTTGCATCAGTATTGAATAATTTATATAGCAAAAATCTAAAAAAATCATTTTATCACTGGTTGCAGACGGTCGTTTCCGAGATTATCACACGCGCGCAACAGGTGTGGCCGGCTAATCCGCTGATCGATACGCTGATGCATCTGACGATCGGCTATGGCGAGATGTGCGCGGATATGTTCGGCGTGGATAAGGCCGTGATGAGTCTGAAGAAGGTGACCAGTGATGCGTTCGGGGTTTGTCGCTGTCGATTCTCACTGTTCCACTCAGACTCACTAACTTGCTCACAGACCAACTCAGTCACTCACTCACTCACTCACTCAATCAATCATTCACCTTCCCGCTCTCTTTCTCAACAAAAAAAGCTGCATTTTTCGATTGCGTGTTCATTTCTTCTTTTATTCACTCACTTACTCACCGGTCACCGCTCAATCAATCACTCACTCTCACTCACTCACTCAGGGATGCGTTCGGGTTGGAAAATGTTTTACAGAAGCGTTTTCGAATCTTTTTCTTCTTTGAAATTTTTCATTTTGGAATAATTATAAGGCTTGACGCCGAGTCATTCATTAAGTTGGCATAAACCATTCCGTAGTCTGTTCAATTTTTCGCTCCGACCAACTCACTCACTTCCTGAGTCGCCCATACACTAACTCACTTACTCACTCGCTACTCACTCACTCACTCACTCACTCACTCACTCACTCACTCACTCACTCACTCACTCACTCACTCACTCACTCACTCCGTTTCAGCACCGCAACCTGGGCATGCTTCTACGGCAGATGTTCGAATGGATCCAGCAGGCGCAGGTCATTAAGCTGCAGCAGGAACAGACGGTTAGTTGAAGGACTATATAACTCACTTACTCACTCACTCACTCACACGCACACTCACTCACACTTACTCATTCACTCACTCACTCACTCACTCACTCACTCACTCACTTACTTTCTCACTCACTAACTCACTAACTCACTCATGCACTCAATCACTTACTTACTCAGTCACTCACTCACTTACTCACTCACTCACTAACTCACTCATGCACTCACTCACTCACTCACTCACTCACGCACTCACTCACGCACTCACTGACTCACTCACTGACTCACTCACTGACTCACTCACTCACTCACTCACTCACTCACTCACTCTCTCACTCACTCACTCACTCACTCATTCACTCACCATTTGTAGAAATCCCTACAACTGGCGGCCGCCCGTCAGTCGGGCGATCAAGCGAGTACCAGTGGAGGTGCTGGTGGAGGTAAAGGCAACGATCAGCAGGATCCGGTCGTCCTCGATGATGATTCATTTTAGATCCTGAGGAAAAAAACAAATTCCTTAAATGTATTTCATTTAATTTGAAAATTTACTGCAATTTCCTTGGATTTTTTCTTCGTGAAAACTCAATTTTAGGCGATTGAAAACTGTATTCAACTGGAAATCCGAAGAAATAGTTTCAGAAATTGTCAGCAAATTGTCGCATTTTGTTGTGTTGTGTACTAATCGATTCATTGTTCGTGTCTATCTTTCGTTGTGTATTTTACTACGTGTATAAAATGTGAAACCTACCCTCTGTTCAATATTACTTAGTTAGCACGGGCTGCGTACAGCTTTATTTGATTCCCCATGATTTTGTTTGTTTATTAAACATTATTATCAATTTAAACATTATTTTTGTTATTACCCAGAAATTTTTCCATCATTTCATTCTGTACCATAGAGATTGCCGCTGAGTTTTTTGAGAGGCTGGCGAAGGTTTGCATTTTGCTCCTGATAAATTCAAGATTTTGTCACGTTCATTATTCTGAGTAGTTTTGTTTCGTTTTGTGCATTTTGACAGTATTGTCTTATTCTTTACGATAGGCGTTTCCATATCCGTAAAAAATTACGTAACTGATTGAAAAAAAATTCAACATTTTTCATCCAACGTTACTTTATTTCATTTTCTGTGTAAGCATGTTTGTCATATTTTGAGCATATAACTCTTGTATTGAATCAATCATATTGTATTATAGCATTGATCAACGGAAATGGATGCTAGACTAGAAACACGATTTCTCGTGTTCGGTTCGGGAAAAGATAGTGTGCACACACTAGCGGACGAGAAGGGGTGGGAAGAGTGGAATTCCCCCTCTTTGGCTATTTCAAAAGTGGAATTTGATTCCCAAGGTGTAGGTAAAATAGTCAGAAATTTGCCAATTCCCCCCTCTCTGACGAAATTCCCCTCCCTTTGGGAATTTATCTCGTCCGCCAGTGCGGTTAATGTAGATGGAATGTTTTTTTTGTCTTATTCGGTCCCATCAAACCTAATCTATATGAATTGCAATGTCTACCATATTTTGTGATTCTTTTTCTTGTGAATCGCTGTGGTAAATTCAATCTTTTGTTGTGCTTGTTTGTGTTATGTGTGTGGTATTTGTCATTTTCATGTAACCATCATTGTTATACATAATCCGTTTAACCGTTTCAAGTTTTCCCTGATCCAACTTACGTGTAGACGCTGATTTTTTGTGCTTGGATAAATGGTGAAAGAAATATGGATTTCGATAGAGCTCACGAAAAAGTAGGTTTTTGGTATGAATGATAGAAAAAAAATCTAGTATTTCACAGTTTCTCTACCATTTTACCATAGATCAGAACAGACGGCTGGTTTGCTCAATATCGAGTTTTGTGCAGCCGATTTTCATTCATGAGAAATCTTCCGTATCGAGGAAGTTTCGCCTAATAAGATTTTTCATGTTTCATCAATTCATTCATTGTTTTTTGTTGTATATTAATTATTATTTGAAGAAAACCACATTATACCATAATAATTTACGGGGACTCAATATTTATCATTTGTAGAAAGATTCAACTGCATTGTGTTTGTGTACTTCTTAGGAGCAAATGAGCCTATTTCCAATCCAACTGTTTTATGTTTCTTTTATTGTTATGGGTGATAACAGCTATTACGAAAAAAATTTGATTTTTCATTGTTAAAAAGTAGGACGATGGTAATTTTTTTTTCAATTTGTTCAGTATTCGCTGTCGGATCATCCCAGATTATCCTACTATCAATAAAAGAGGATAATAGAAACGATTATGCGACAACCGTTATGTTTAATATATCAAATTCATGTTTTGTTTTTTATTTACATTTAATATATAAATAGATCTGACTCATTAGATGGATTTTCTGCTGCTGTTCCGAGTTTATCTTTTTTTTGTCCGGTAAATGTTCAAACACTAGCGGACGAGAAGGGGCGGGAAAAGTGGATTTCCCCCTCTTTGAGTATTTCAAAAAGTAAAGTTTGTTCCCTAAGGTGTTGGTAAAATTACCTAATTTGTGCCGATTCCCCCTATTTGACGAAATTCCTTTCCTTTGGAGGTTTGGCTCGTCCGCCAGTGCTTTCAGTGTTTAGGCAACATGACTCAAGCATCAGTTCACAGTCCTAGTTACGACAGTGCAATGCAGGAGTACCTGTGGTGTAGCGGTTAGCACGTCCGTGTACTGAACGGAAGGTCGTGGGTTCGAATCCTACCAGGATACTTTAAATTTTTCAGTTTCTTGGTAGGACTAGAATTCGTTTACTAATCAAGATTATCTATAAAAATAGTGTGTATTTTTTGTTTTGCCCAATTTATCAGCACGCATTGCTTGATTGATTGATTGATTGACTGATTAAACTCAAGTTTGATTGACTGTGCAAATGAATGAATGTTGTAGGAAGTGTATGAATTGTTGAAATCGCTATTTGACCTCTTATATTTTTGTTAAGATACAATGGATATGTTATGTTTGAATCCAGTCTTATAATCAATTATCGACGATATCTGTTATTGAGTTATGGCAGTTAAGCTTTTTAAATATGCAGGGTGGTAAAAAAATCAACACTTTTGTCCGAAATAAAATCCGAAGTGGAAAATAGTAAAATTGATTCAAAAAGATACTCACCACCAAAGTCTTGGCATTTTTGGACCACCCTGTATGACTGTACTCCTCTATATTCATCCCGCCACTGCTATAGCCTATCCAGGGTTTCTTGTTAGCTGAAATTTTTTTGGCGCGCAGTTTGAATTCAAATCTGATATTGGGGCGGTTTCAAATTTTCCGGAAATAAAAACTGTCACGGATTATTTGGACAACATACGAAATTTTCGCTTAATTCATTGCATACGTGCGTAACCGGGCCATAAAATGTATCTTTGCCAACAAGAAATCCGGACCAAGCTATAATATAGCTCATAATTTTTGTGTGTGAGTGTGATCATTTCTTGTTCTATTCTGTTCTTTGTCTGTTCGTTTTGGTTTCGTTTTGTGTATGCTCTCGCTCCTGTTGTGATGTGACACGAGTCTAGTTATCTTGCTATCAATTAATTGCTAACACATAAATTACTTGATTAGGAGGCTTTGAAATTTTGAATTCGCGTCATTTTTTCGTAGGTGCGATCTTTCGAATATTTTTCTGAAAAGTCATGTGAGAAAAAGATGAAAGTCTGCGGAGATCTGACACGGAGTGAAAATCTTTTCCATCTTTGCAGAAA
>OZ038442.1:4413822-4427974 GCA_964036265.1 Daptonema setosum
GCGGAAGAGCTAATCCTCCAAAGGGAGGAGAAATTCCCCAAAGAGGGGAACTGTTCGTTTTCAGGCCATTTTACCTACACCTTGAGAAACGGAATCTATCTTATGGAACTGCCAAAGAGGGGGCAATTCCACTTTTCCCTCCCCTTTCGTCCGCTAGCAATGGCGAACATGGATGGCAGAAAGTGGCGTAATCACAGCGGTGAGCCAAGCCTCCGAAGGGAGGGGGAATTGGCAATGTTCAGGCCATTTCACCTATAAATTAATGAAAAAATCATATTTTTTGAAAATGCTGAATTCCAATTATCCCACCACTTCTAGTTGCCACCCTAGTCCGCTATGTCTATGAAGCTTTTTGTTAGTTTGTTTGTTTGTCTTTAATCATTTTTTGTTTGAAACCATTTTTCCACACTTTGCTTTACGGAGCCATTTCACCGTTTAGTGAAAAACCAAGAGAAGGGAGTTCACTTTTCCATCCTTTCGCGTCCGTCTGTGGTCCATGTTCTGAACGGGGAAACCATTTGCGTTTGTTTGTTCAGGAAGACATTAATTGATGTATGCGGTGAAACGGAAATGGAACTTTGTGGTACTTTTGAGGGAAAAAACAGGGGTTCACATTGAACAAATAAAGTAACAATCAAAAAGTTCTGAAAAAAACTTTTTTTTCACTTGGACACTTGGTTCATTGGGCCAATTGATTTTAAGTGCTGTTTTGATTATATACAGTAATTTAGAATTATATTTGCGTAATTGGTGCATAAAAATACATTTTTACATACGCCCCCGTTCGTATGTTATGCAAATGCCCTAAGAAGTTTATGCGCTGTTTTTCAAAAATTTTAAAGCGCGCAAAAAACTTTTTGGCTTACAAGAAACCCTGAATCAGCTATACGTGTACAGTGCGTTTATTGGAACATGACATTTCATGTAAAAACCTTTCTCGCACGAACAAATAGTGTGTTCGTTACTTCCTTCGATAGGGTGAATTAATTTACCCTTCACTACCACCTCACTCGCTTCTTCAGTTAATGAAAAACAAAAATTTTCCTTTAACTGCATTTCAATCGCATTGATTTGGGGCGAGGAAAAGGGTTTACAAAAAAATGTTCCAGAAAACAGTTAAAATCAAATAAACAGAGTAAATGTTTAATATCAGTGACTGTGTGTCGATCAAATGCGAAAAATAAATTCTAATGGAAACACCACCAAAATTACATAATGCATGTGAGTTGAGATTAAGAGAATCAACTATAGCTTGTTCGAGAAAACTTTTTACTTATCAAAAACAATGGTTTTACAAGACATAACCCGCTGCACCGACTGTATCATATAAAACTATGAGGTAATGTTTCATGGTCTGGTAAATCGGAAATGTCTGTTCTTTGCTAGAATTCTGAAATGGTCTTTATATTTTTGTCTTCTCATTGAAAACACCGATCGTAATAGTGAGGTTTTACCGGATTTTTCAAACATATGTAATTTGGCCAACACTGCTAGTGCTCTGATGGAACTCTGAGATAAACAAGATGCTAATCCAAACAATGATTGACTAACAAGAGCCGATTGAATAACTGACTGATTGACTGCGACTGATTGACTGACTGATTGACTGACTGAATGACTGACTGCACTGCACGTGCAATACAAAAGATGGAGATACAATTTGAGATGAACAAAATGCCAATTTGAACAATGACGCATTGTGGTAGTGCTTTTTTGAGAATGAAGTACTCTGAACGGCTTAAAAAATTGTTTTAGAACCAAAGACGACATTTTTTTCTTTTTCATCAGATAGGAATATTAAATACGTGAGAGCTTCTGGCGACTTTCGAACTTAGGTTTTCTGGGCAACATAGCTCTATTGTTGTACTAGAAATTTTGTTTCAGTAATCTATCTTTTTATGTTTTTTTTGAAAGAAATCCATGTAAGAATTTTTTCAGAGAAGTGTAGAGAATTCTTTGTACTTTGTGCTGAGGCACAAAATTTCAAACTCCCAAATTTTGTCTAGAACTTTTACTAAATGCCAATATTTTCTGTCACCAAAAATATATTCCATATGAAGTTTTTACCGTCCGTTAACCCCCGATTACCTATTGTGAGGCTGGTCCGTGCGGGAGCGAGGACAAGCGCGTTAGGCCCGCGCAGCGGTGGTATTTCAGTGGTTACCCACCTTGGTATGCTCACATAAAATTTCGTGTATGGGAAAAATTCTAGGAGCATTTTAGGGTTTCAAAATATGCCGCTGAAACTCGTCATCTTTAGTGCTATTCGAAGGATGGAGCTCAGAGATAAACAAGAAAGATGCTAATCTAAACAATGATGGACCATTTTGAGCGCCGAACAAGTGTGTTTGACATGTGGTATTTTGAAATGCAAAAGGTGTCACTAACAGGAGTGCAACTGAGTGACTGAGTGACTGAGTGACTGAGTGACCGACTGACTGACTGACCGACTGACTGACTGACTGACTGACTGACTGACTGACTGACTGACTGACTGACTGACTGACTGACTGACTGACTGACTGACTGACTGACTGACTGACTGACTGACTGACTGACTGACTGACTGACTGACTGACTGACTGACTGACTAACTACGTATGTAGCTACATGTATTCTATGTATGTAACTGAATGACGGACGGACAGACCTGACTGACTGGTGGACTTGGGGCGTGGGACATTTAGTGGACAACAAGTAAATTTATTCATGAATACGTGAGTGAGTGTTCGAAATGCAAAAAAAAATTGTCGCATATAAATTTACCGTTTTCTGTCTGTCTGTCTGTCTGTCTGTCTGTCTGTCTGTCTGTCTGTCTGTCTGTCTGTCTGTGTGTCTGTCTGTCTGTCTGTCTGTCTGTCTGTCTGTCTGTCTGTCTGTCTGTCTGTCTGTCTGTCTGTCTGTCTGTCTGTCTGTCTGTCTGCGTTTCTGTCTGTCTTAACAAACATGTCGTGCCGATCGGAACACTGGTACGCAATGTACCACTGGCGCCAAATAAAAATTCCATGCTAGTCAACCGTGAAGTTTTTCGTTTGAACATCAGTAAAAAGTAAAAATTGCTTTTGAATAAAATGTTTTGTGTATATCTTGTTCCATGGTTCCTTGTTAAGAATATTCTGAAAAAAAATTATTTTTTTTTACATTTGAAAACAAAAACTTTTTAAACAATACACGGACTTCTCTTATCACCACTATTCTCTTTCGATAAATAATTAAAACCGTAAACTGTAAATTACAAGTTTCAACATGACAAGCCCTAATTACTTAATTTATAAATAGGAAAAACACCAATTAGACTGCACGTTTCGGCAGTCATGCATGAAGGAATAAACAATGTTTACTATCTTTATTCAACTATTTAAAAGCTGGAAAGTTTGACCAACAAGTGGGGCCCTTTGAAATAAAACACTAATATACATCACAACAACTTACTAGAACGGGCAAGTCAAAAATTTTTTTTCACACCTTTTAAAACATGACAAAACCACAATCACATGTTAGTTGAAGTATATGAAGCATACAAAGTTTCGTCCCCCCTTCTCTCCCCCCCCCATTCTTGGACCCACACATACCACACTCCCCCCCACTCTAACTAAATAAATGACTAACTGCATGCACTAGCGGATGAGAAGGGGCAGTAAAAAGTGGAATTCCCCCTCTTTGGCGGTTTCAAAAAGTGTTGAGTTTGTTCCCTAAGGTGTAGGTAAAATGGCCTGAAAACTGGCAAATCCCCCTCTTTGGACCACTTCCCCTCACTTCGGAGGTTTGACTCTTCCGCCGCAGTGACTGCATGAATGACAGTGTAGTCGAACCAGGGTTCTTGAAGAAGGAAGATGTTCCCTATGAAACATTACATTTTGCATGTATAGAATAAAGAACAACCAATAATCTGCCGTACACAGTAATGTTTAAAAAGCGGAACATAACATTCGGCACATTGGCGGATGAGCCAAACTGCCAAAGAGGGGAGAGATTTCACCAAAGAGGAGGGAATTGGCAGTTTTCAGTCCATTTTACCTTCACCTTAGGGAACAAACTCTACTTTTGAAAAAAGCCAAAGAGGAGGGAATTACACTTTTCTCTCCTCTTCTCGTCCACCAGTGATTCCGCACATTAATAGACGCCATTAGCGGACAAGAAGGGGGGGGGAGTGGAATTCCCCCCTCTTTGGTGATTTCAAAAAGTAAAGCTTGTTCCTTAAGGTGTAGGTTAAATGGCCGAATTTCTGCCAATTCCCCCTCTTTGGGAGTTTTCCCCTCCCTTTGGAGGGTTAGCTCGTCGGCCAGTGATAGACGCCATGGATAATCTATACGACACGGGATTTTAGTATATACCAAAACCAACAGAGCAAAACCGTTATATTAGTGTTTTGGGAGAAAAATGTTGACTGACTGACTGACTGACTGACTGACTGACTGACTGGCTGATTGAGTTGCTGACTGACTAAATATATGACTACTAAAAAAGATGGTATCCCATGCTACAGTGAATCTAGTATGTACCCAAAAGCAACAGAGCAAAACCATTGTATGAGTGTTTTGGGAGAAACATTTTTACTGACTGACTGACTGACTGACTGACTGGTCACCTGACAGACTGATTGACTGACTGACTGACTGACTGACTGACTGACTGACTGACTGACTGACTGATCACCTGACAGACTGATTGACTGACTGACTGACTGACTGACAGACTGACTGACTGACTGACTGACTGACTGATTGAGTGACTGGCTGATTGAGTTGCTGACTGACTAAATATATGACTACTCAAAAGGATGGTATCCCATACTATACAGAATCTAGTATGTACCAAAACCAACAGAGCAAAACCATTACATGAGTGTTTCGGGAGAAAAATATGGACTGACTGACTGACTGACTGACTGACTGACTGACTGACTGACTGACTGACTGACTAACTTACTGAATGACTGACTTACGGACTGTCTCGGACCAGTAAAGTCAAACCTCGACGAAATAACGCACGTATTCAAAATCAGTGACCTAACCAATAGAAAATGCAATATAAATCTTCGGTTTTACTTTATTAATTAATGGTTTTCGGTAGCCGACGGAAGCGGTGAAACCGGACCGACCGACTAACTAGTGTATATACTCATGTTTATATCCTATCCAGGGTTTCTTGTTAAAGCCCGTATGTTGTTTCTGCAAGCAAAAGTATTGCCCAAAACATCTGATAATGAAACATCCGACAATCAGTGTTAACACGCACATCAATCATCATCACCCCATGCTATGCTGTGTTAAACTATGGTGTCAAACAAGTTGAGTTGAGGCTTCATGAGTGATGTTTCATTATCAAAAATTTGGGAAATATTTTGCATGCAGAAAAAAACACACGGGCTTCAGCCACAAACTTCTTGCCGCGCAGCTTGAATTAAAAAATCTGTTTTGACGTACTTTCAAAATTTCGAGAAAAAATACTATTTTAAAACATAAAATATGGAAATATGCGCTTAACTCATTGCATACGTATTGAGAACTGCATTTTTTCATAACAAGTAGATTTGAATTCAAATTGCGCGCGAAAAAAACTTTTTGAGAAACAAGAATCTACGGATATACTATAATTAGTTTTCGGTAGCCTATGGAAGCGATGAAGCAGGACCAACTAACGAATGTATAGACTCCTGGTTACGGTTGAAGGACTTTTATTGGGATAAAAGTAAAACTTACCCCATTTAATGATTAGTAAACTGAATTTGAATACGTGCCGAATAGAAATTTGAATTCAAATTGCGCGCGAAAAAAACTTTTTGAGAAACAAGAATCTACGGATATACTATAGTTAGTAGTTTTCGGTAGCCTATGGAAGCGATCAATCAGGACCGACTAACGAATGTATAGACTCCTGGTTACGGTTGAAGGGCTTTTATTGGGATACAAGTAAAACATAGACTATAAAATGATTGGTAAACTGAAACCGAATACAAATAATTTGAATTCAAATTGCGCGCAAATTTTCTTTGAGTAACAAGAAAATATGGATATACTATGATTCGTGGTTTTCGGTGCCCGATAAAAGACCGAACAACGAATGTACAGACTCCTGGGCCCAGTTCCTAAGAATTACCGAGCGGTAAAGGTAAAGGTGAAAGTAAAGGTAGAATTTACCCATAGAAAAACAAGTAAAATTTACCGGGTAATTTTTCTTTAGAACAAAATTTGTCATCCGACAAAGGTAAAGGTGAATATGAAGGTAAATTTTGCTGCACAAAAAAACGTGAAACATTAGCCTAGAATATACCACCAATTTATTTTCCTACAGAAAAGGGTAAAGGTTAATGTTTTTTGAAGCAAAATTTACTTTTAATTTTATATTTACCCCTACCGGATGGTAAATTTTGTTCCAAAAAAATTACCCGGTAACTTTTACTTGTTTTTCTATGGGTAAATTATACCTTTGCCTTCACCTTTACCTTTACCGGTCGGTAATTCTTAGTAACTGGGCCCTGGTTACGGTTGATGAGGTATTATTGGGATGAAAGTGAAACGTACAGTACATTTGTATTTGTAGCATTTCCATTAGGTTAGTAGACTCAATTTGAATTCGCGCCAAAAGTAAATTTCGATTCAAATGGCGCGCTAAAAAGTTTTTGAGTAACAATAAACTCTGGATAGACTGAAATTAGTGATTTTTTGTACCCGATAAAATCGATGAAGCAGGATACGTTAGGTTACGGTAAGGTTACGGTTACGGTTACGGTTACGGTTGAAGAGGTGTTATTTGGATGAAAGTAAAACGTACAGTACATATGTATTTGTAGCATTGCCATTAGCTGAGTAGACTGAATTTGAAATTTGAATGCGCGCCAAAAGTGGATTTGAATTTAATTTGCGCGCCAAAAACTTTTGAGTAACCGAAAAGTCTGGATATACTACAAGTAGTGGTTTTCGGTAGCCGATGAAATCGATGAAGCAGGACCGACCAACAAATGTACATGCTCCTGGGTACGGCTGATGAGGTTTTATTGGGATGAATGTAAAACGTACAGTACATATGTATTTGTAAGCATTGCCATTAGCTGAGTAGATTAAATTTGAAATTTGAATGCGCGCCAAAAGTGGATTCGAATTTAAATTGCGTGCCAAAAACTTCCTGATTATCCGGCAAATATGTATAGACTATAATTTAATGGTTTATAGCTGATGAAATCGATGAAGCAGGACCGACCAACAAATGTACAGACTCCTAGTTACAGTTGAAGAAGTTATAGCACCCGTATTTCATTATAACAAATGAATAAGATTTTTCCCAGTCATGATGTGTACATGCCTATGTCACTTCATGCCGGGAAATTGTCTTACGACAAAAAAATTTGTCTCAGATTCGGGACAAAATTCTAATTCGATAGTTTTCGACGTCAAACGTGCTAAATTTATTGCATACGTCAATTTTACAAATTTTACAAGA
Source organism: Daptonema setosum (assembly GCA_964036265.1). Taxonomy (NCBI): domain Eukaryota; kingdom Metazoa; phylum Nematoda; class Chromadorea; order Monhysterida; family Xyalidae; genus Daptonema; species Daptonema setosum. The sequence continues at coordinate 4,421,263 of OZ038442.1, forward strand.
ATAATAGAACCGAATTTAGTTTTCATAAACACAACTTTCAACACTTTAATTTTAACATTTTTGAAAAAAATTTAAGAAAGTATTCAAAAGGCAGGGAATGAAAATAATAAAATTTATGCGTGGTAAAAATCTTATTCACTGGAAATCCGTCGGTCGTAATCCGGATTTGGTTTTTCTCATAATGAATTACGGAAGCTATATATTGAGATGAAAGTAAAACGTACAGTACATATGTATTTGTAGCATTTTCAATAGATTAGTAGACTCAATTTGAATTCGCGCCCAAAACAGATTTGAATTCGAAGTACGCACCGAAAACTTCCTGATTAACCGGGAAGTATGTATAGACTATAATATTATGGTTAATTGCTGATGAAATCGATGAACCAGGACCGACCAACAAATGTACATGCTCCTGGTTACGGTTGAAGGGGTTTTATTGGGATAAAAGTAAAACGTACAGTACATATGTATTTGTAGCATTTTCAATAGATTAGTAGACTCAATTTGAATTCGCGCCAAAAACAGATTTGAATTCGAAGTACGCACCGAAAACTTCCTGATTAACCGGGAAGTATGTATAGACTATAATATTATGGTTAATTGCTGATGAAATCAATGAAGCAGGACCGACCAACAAACGTACAAGCTCCTGGTTACAGTTGAAGGGGTTTTATTGGGATGAAAGTAAAACGTACAGTACCATATGTATTTGTAGTATTGCCATTAGATTAGTGGACTGAATTTGAAATTTGAATGCGCGCCAAAAGTGGATTTGAATTCAAATTGCGCGCTAAAAATTTTTGAGTAGCAAGAAACTCTGGATAGATTAAAATTAGTGATTTTCTGTAGCCGATAAAGTCGATGAAGCAGGACCATACGGTTACGGTTGATGAGGTATTATTGGGATGAAAGTAAAACGTACAGTACACATTAGTAGCATTTTCAATAGATTAGTAGATTAAATTTGAATACGCGCCAAAACAGGTTTGAATTCAAATTGCGCGAACTTTTGAGTAACAAGAAACTATGGATAACTCAGAATTAGTGGTTTTCGGTAGATAAACTCGATGATGCAATAAAATCGATGAAGCAGGACTAGTAGAACCGAAAACTATGTAAGAGGCAAAAGTTTCAGAGAACTGAAACTATATATCAATGCGCAACAGTTTCAAATCTTATCACCAGTCGGTCAGGGTGGCTTTATAGTCAGTTGAAGAAACAGTTTCAGAAACTGTTTTGCAATTTTTCGCAAACCATTTTCAATGTTTCAATCTTAATCCAATTGTGAGAAATATATTTCACTTTTTTTCAAGTGTGGCATAGAAATGGTTTACGGAAAAATATTTTCTCATCCGCTACTTTAACGTATTCAACCAAGCGCGTACTTGAACAAGTCTCTGTGGATACAGTACAATGTCAGATGGAACCATTGGCGGACAAGCATAACCGCCAAAGGGAGGGGAATCTTCCCGAAGAGCGGGGAATTGTCAGAAATGAGGTAATTTTACCTACACCTTATTATTTAATATATACTTTAAGAAAACACCAAAGAGAGGGGAATTACACTTTTCCCTCCCCTTCTCGTCCGCCAATGGTACAATGTGAAATGGAACATTGGGTTCCTCGAGGGTGGACTTGGTCTGATGAGTGGGAAAAATCACTCAAGCGGAATACGGTATACATGTGCACATATACTTGTACAATTATTCATAGTCAGCCAGTGAGTCAGTGCGTGAGTCAGTGCGTGAGTCAGTGAGACAGTCAGTGAGTCAGTAAGTCAGGGAGTCAGGGAGTCAGTTAGTCAGTCGATCGGTGACTGAGTGAGACAGTCGATCAGTGAGTCAGTCAGTGAATGAGTGCATGAGTCAGTGAGTGAGTGAGACAGTCGATCAGTGAGTCAGTCAGTGAGTGAGTGCATGAGTGAGTGAGTGAGTGAGACAGTCGATCAGTGAGTCAGTCAGTCAGCCAGAAAACAACTCTTTATCTCGAAAATTTGAATGCACGGCATTTTACAGATTTAACAAAGTAAGACGGACGGACTTCTGACGAGAGTGAAAACTCACTCAAGTGGAATACATCGATGTTCATACTCAGTGAGTCAGTCTGTGGGTCAGTCAGTGAGTAAGTCTGACAGTCAGTCAGTCAGTCAGTCAGTCAGTCAGTCAGTCAGTCAGTCAGTCAGTCAGTCAGTCAGTCAGTCAGTCAGTCAGTCAGTCAGTCAGTCAGTCAGTCAGTCAGTCAGTCAGTCAGTCAGTCAGTCAGTCAGTCAGTCAGTCAGTCAGTCAGTCTGTCGGTCACTCGGTCATGTGAAGACAATGTTATTTAAACAAAATTTGGATGCGTGCCAGGTCACGAATTCAACAAGTGTACGATCGACGAACTTCGTCTTGAGACGAGTGCGAAAGATCACTCAAGCGTATTACGGTATGTATACATACATACATACATATAGTCGACAATGAATTACTGTTCCAAAAAGGAGCGTGATTTATCGATAAACAACCTGATGTTTTAGCGGTGGCAGGTTTTTTGTCGATGAACATTTCGTCTGTAAGGGGAGAAAAGTCACATTTAACCGAGGTTATGTTCATCAAAACATAATTTATGCAAACAAACCGATGCTTCACGATGTCAGATTTTTGTCAATGAAGATATCGTGGGATAAAGGTGATTTTTCTCATTTGTAAAGACGAAATGTTCATCGACAAAAAACCTGCCACCCCTAAAACATCAGGTTGTTTATCGATAAATCACGCTCCTTTTTGGAACAGTAATTCATTTTCGACTATACATACTGTAAAGCCCGTATATTGTTTCTGCAAGTAAAATTATTTCCCAAAAGTTCTGATAACAAAACATCAGAGAGTCAGTCCTAACACGCACATCATTCATCATCACCCCATGCTATACTGTGTTAAACTATAGTGTCAACCGAGTTTAGTTGAGGCTAGTGAGGTTTCATTATCAGATGTTTTGAGCACTAACTTTGTTTGCAGAAACAACATACAGGCCCTATATACATGTAGGCGATGGTTCGTAGAGCGGTAAAATACAATTATAGCTTTCAAATACGAAGCCTGAGTGAGTGAGTGAGTGAGTGAGTGAATGAGTGAGTGAGTGAGTGAGTGAGTCAATCAATCAGCTCAGTGATACCACAAAATGGTGAAAGAATGCATCTGTTTTGAATATAATAGAATAATTTTTTTCTTATTTCAAGTATCCCCAAAAAAATTCTACAAAACAGTTTTGCGAGGTTCGAGAAAAAATCGTACTTGATAAAAAAATCCAACTTCATGATTGCAAAACATGAAACCACTGGCGGACGAGCTAATTCTTCAAAGGGAGGGGAATTTAGTCAAAGAGGGGGGGGGATTGGCATTTTTCAGGTCATTTTACCCACACCTTAAGGAACAAATTCTACTTTCTGAGAATGCCAAAGAGGGGGGAATTCCACTTTTTCCACCCCTTCTAGTACCGAAGCACTAGCGGTCGAGCAGGGGTGGGAAAAGTGAAATTCCCCCCTCTTTGGCGTTCTCAAAAGTAGAAATTGTTCCCTAAGGTGTAGGTTAAATGGTTTGAAAACAGTCAATTTGAGAAAATTCCCCTTCTTTTGGAGGTTGGCTCGTACACCAGTGTACCGAAGTATACAGGGTGGGGCAAAAATAACTATACACTTGTTGTTGGTTACTTTTGCACCCTGTATGTATCAGTAAAGTGTAGTTCTGGTGGAATGTGCCAAGAGATCAGGGTATAAACTTGTGCTTCGATCCCACCCAGCTTATGCCATCCGATTTCAGTTTATGGCGAAGAAAAATCCGATCCATATTTATTCCGATTCATCAACTAACCTTATTTTTGGTAGAATTTTTGTCCCGTTCCAACATACATATAGGCCTCTTAATCACACCTGCTTCAGCTGTGCGTGAACAGGGGGGGTAGATTGTGCGCAAACGGAGACTCTCCGCAAACGGACTGTCCGTAAACGGACTCTCCGCAGACGAAGACCGGACTGTCCGTAAACGGACTCTCCGTAAACGGACTCTCCGCAGACGAAGACCGGACTGTCCGTAAACGGACTCTCCGTAAACGGACTGTCCGCGTACGAAGGTATGATCTTACACATAAGAGACTCTCCGTAAACGAACTGTCCGTAAACGGATTGTCCGTAAACGGATTGTCCGTAAACGGACTGTCCATAAACGGACTGTCCATAAACGGACTGTCCATAAACGGACTGTCCGTAAACGGACTGTCCGTAAACGGACTGTCCGTAAACGGTCTGTCCGTAAACGGACTGTCCATAAACGGACTGACCGTAAATGGACTGTGCGTAAACGGACTGTCCGTAAACGGACTGTGCGTAAACGGACTGTGCGTAAACGGACTGTGCGTAAACGGACTGTCCATAAACGGACTGTCCGTAAACGGACTGTGCGTAAACGGACTGTTCGTAAACGGACTGTGCGTAAACGGACTGTCCATAAACGGACTGTCCGTAAAAGGACTGTGCGTAAACGGACTGTGCGTAAACGGACTGTCCGTAAACGGACTGTTCGTAAACGGACTGTGCGTAAACGGACTGTGCGTAAACGGACTCTGCGTAAACGGACTGTCCGTAAACGGACTGTGCGTAAACGGACTGTGCGTAAACGGACTCTGCGTAAACGGACTGTCCGTAAACGGACTGTGCGTAAACGGACTGTGCGTAAACGGACTGTGCGTAAACGGACTGTGCGTAAACGGACTGTCCGTAAACGGACTGTCCGTAAACGGACTGTCCATAAACGGACTGACCGTAAACGGACTGTCCGTAAACGGACTGTGCGTAAACGGACTGTGCGTAAACGGACTGTGCGTAAACGGACTGTCCGTAAACGGACTGTCCGTAAACGGACTGTCCATAAACGGACTGACCGTAAACGGACTGTCCGTAAACGGACTGTCCGTAAACGGACTGTCCATAAACGGACTGACCGTAAATGGACTGTGCGTAAACGGACTGTCCGTAAACGGACTGTGCGTAAACGGACTGTGCGTAAACGGACTGTGCGTAAACGGACTGTCCATAAACGGACTGTCCGTAAACGGACTGTCCGTAAACGGACTGTTCGTAAACGGACTGTGCGTAAACGGACTGTCCATAAACGGACTGTCCGTAAAAGGACTGTGCGTAAACGGACTGTGCGTAAACGGACTGTCCGTAAACGGACTGTTCGTAAACGGACTGTGCGTAAACGGACTGTGCGTAAACGGACTCTGCGTAAACGGACTGTCCGTAAACGGACTGTGCGTAAACGGACTGTGCGTAAACGGACTGTGCGTAAACGGACTGTCCATAAACGGACTGTCCGTAAACGGACTGTGCGTAAACGGACTGTTCGTAAACGGACTGTGCGTAAACGGACTGTCCATAAACGGACTGTCCGTAAAAGGACTGTGCGTAAACGGACTGTGCGTAAACGGACTGTCCGTAAACGGACTGTTCGTAAACGGACTGTGCGTAAACGGACTGTGCGTAAACGGACTCTGCGTAAACGGACTGTCCGTAAACGGACTGTGCGTAAACGGACTGTGCGTAAACGGACTCTGCGTAAACGGACTGTCCGTAAACGGACTGTGCGTAAACGGACTGTGCGTAAACGGACTGTGCGTAAACGGACTGTGCGTAAACGGACTGTCCGTAAACGGACTGTCCGTAAACGGACTGTCCATAAACGGACTGACCGTAAACGGACTGTCCGTAAACGGACTGTGCGTAAACGGACTGTGCGTAAACGGACTGTGCGTAAACGGACTGTGCGTAAACGGACTGTCCGTAAACGGACTGTCCGTAAACGGACTGTCCATAAACGGACTGACCGTAAACGGACTGTCCGTAAACGGACTGTCCGTAAACGGACTGTCCATAAACGGACTGACCGTAAATGGACTGTGCGTAAACGGACTGTCCGTAAACGGACTGTGCGTAAACGGACTGTGCGTAAACGGACTGTGCGTAAACGGACTGTCCATAAACGGACTGTCCGTAAACGGACTGTCCGTAAACGGACTGTTCGTAAACGGACTGTGCGTAAACGGACTGTCCATAAACGGACTGTCCGTAAAAGGACTGTGCGTAAACGGACTGTGCGTAAACGGACTGTCCGTAAACGGACTGTTCGTAAACGGACTGTGCGTAAACGGACTGTGCGTAAACGGACTCTGCGTAAACGGACTGTCCGTAAACGGACTGTGCGTAAACGGACTGTGCGTAAACGGACTGTGCGTAAACGGACTGTTCGTAAACGGACTGTGCGTAAACGGACTGTCCGTAAACGGACTGTGCGTAAACGGACTGTTCATAAACGGACTGTGCGTAAACGGACTGTCCGTAAACGGACTGTGCGTAAACGGACTGTGCGTAAACGGACTGTTCGTAAACGGACTGTGCGCAAACGGACTGTGCGTAAACGGACTCTGCGTAAACGGACTGTCCGTAAACGGACTGTGCGTAAACGGACTGTCCGTAAACGGACTATGCGTAAACGGACTGTCCGTAAACGGACTGTGCGTAAACGGACTGTCCGTAAACGGACTGTGCGTAAACGGACTGTCCGTAAACGGACTGTGCGTAAACGGACTGTCCGTAAACGGACTGTCCGAAAACGGACTGTCCGTAAACGGACTGTGCGTAAACGGACTGTCCATAAACGGACCTTGTCGCGTAAAC
>OZ038442.1:4430674-4440357 GCA_964036265.1 Daptonema setosum
GAAAAATATAGCGACGGCATTGAGAAAAAAATACCAAAGTTAGCTTGGGATTTGGTTATTTCATGGGAAACGGTTTTAACGTCCCTACATTATTTTGAGAGACTTTTTTCATGGTGAATTTTACGACTTTAATTTAGTCAACTAGTCTTGTTTTCAAAAATTATCCACTCTCTGAATTCGGCTCACTTTTTGTATGTTGTTTGATTGTCGTTTAAAACTTTTGAATTGGCACGCGCGTCAACCGCAAATTCGAGTTGAAACTGCGCACCGAAAACTTTTTAAGTAGAACAAAAAACTTCGGATAGATTATAGTCTGCGTTGGTTTCGTTGTTGACATGGAAAACAGGCATTCATTGATCCAATTATTTCAAAAGTCTGATTATGTAAGGCCCATCTAGGTTTTCCTGCTACTTGAAACGTTTGTAGTTTCTGCAAGCAAAAATAATGTCCAAAACTTTTGATAATGAAACATCAGACAATCAGCGTTAACACGCACATCAGTCATTATCATCCCATGCAGACTGTGTTAAACTATGGTGTCGACTGAGCTGAGTTGAGGCTAGTGATGTTTCATTATCAGACGTTTTGGCCATTTTTTTTTCTTGCGAAAACAACAAACGAGCTATAGCTCCTTTTTTAAATAGGAAAAAGCTACAAGTCAATCCAACGTTGACCAAAGAATTAAAATATGGTTTACGGCTGCGGCAATCGTTGCACCAAAGCGCTGGTGTTCGGCACAAATCTTATCATTTGTGTTAGTTTCAGAGACAAACTATAACTTCATCTAATCGATAGATATTTCTTTGAAATATTTTTAATTACATTCCTGATTGACAAGAAAATTTTTAACATCAGAATGACTGTTCCAATGAAAATCCCTTCACAGTCTATGCTAGTGTGTCCGGTGCGCATATTTCCAAAACCCAAAAATTTTCCTAGAATTTTTTTCCAAACACGAAATTTCATAAGCGCAAGAAAGGCAACCACTGAAATACCACCGCTGCGCGGGCTTAAAGGCCAGTCTAAAGATTAGTAATCGGGGGTTAACGGCCAGTAGAACTTCATATGGAATATTTTTTTGGTGGCAGAAAATTTTGGCGTTTAGAAATATTCTAGGATTTTTTTTGGGGTTAGGAATTTCTTCGTACGGTGCGCATATTTGTAAACTGCACCCACTTTTTGTCAGAATTCCACCGACTGGACGACCCAGCGACAGCTTATAATCATTTGATTGCTTGCACGGGTTAGGGTTAGTTCCGAGCATAGACTGTACGTTAGTGAAGGATATAGCATAGTTTAGCCTTTCCGTGAATCCAAAATGGATAAGTCTAGTTTGGGATTTCGACAAAAAGTGAGTGCAGTTTCCAAATATATGTCCGGTGCGCGGTGCGTATGCCACGAGATCCATGAATCCTGATTTAGCCTGTGAAACATCATCTTCTCAAGAACGGTAGAACGTAGATGCCTGACTATAAACTAAAGCATACAGTTGATGAGTTTAGTTGATTTAAAGTTTAGCTAATCTTCACTTTCTAACATCTCCCACTATAATGAAACATGAAACATGAAACATGATGTTTCACGGGCGCGAACGAAAAAAAACAGAAGTGATGTCTGACATGTTTACAAGCGAAACAGTTGTTCATCCGTCTTGATATTGGCTGGTATGTGTTTTATTCTCGGTTCACGTTTCAAAAATCATATAAATATAATATATTACAGCTGTTGGGTGGCGCACTATTGGCATGTGCCGTCTATGTTAATGTGAGAGGCGTGGCTGTTGTGGGCGTAGAGGATGCGGTCAATGAACAACTGAATGACGGACATACCGTTGATCTCACAACGGTGACTGACTGACTGACTGATTGACTAACTGACTGACTGACTGATTGACTGACTGACTGATTGACTGACTGACTAACTGACTGACTGACTGACTGACTGACTGATTGCCTGACTGACTATTGATTGACTGACTGACTGACTGACTGATTGACTTACTGACTGACTGACTGCATTATTGCAGTATACAACAGCCATTTGGTTCGTTTGCGCATTTGGTGGACTACTTTTCCTCATCGGTTTCATTGGCTGCTGTGGCGCGTTGCATGAGAATCGATTTCTCTTGGCTTTGGTCAGTCAGTCAGTCAGTCAGTCAGTCAGTCAGTCAGTCAGTCAGTCAGTCAGTCAGTCAGTCAGTCAGTCAGTCAGTCAGTCAGTCAGTCAGTCCGTCTGTCATTCCAGTACACCATGATTGTGACAGCCATCATCGTTCTCGAGGTAACTCTAATCGTCTTCATGGTGGTAGAGAAGAAAGACTTCGAAACCAACCTTGTTGAATCGTTTAACCGTTTAAACGACACTTCTAAAGAGGCTCTCGTACCCGTGCAGGACTGTGGTGAGTGAGTGAGTGAGTGAGTGAGTGAGTGAGTGAGTGAGTGAGTGAGTGAGTGAGTGAGTGAGTAAGTGAGTGAGTGAGTGAGTGAGTGAGCGCATACGCGTGCAGAATCCCCATTCGTCATGAACATTTTTGGAAAAGTCAAATTCGAAATGCTCAATTCAAAGGCAAAGTCTCCCAAGATTTGTACATGTACGTACAACTACAATTTAGAAAGCGCGACGATCTTGTTTTGTTCAAAAGTCATATGAAAACATAAGTCTCAAAAATTGTTTTCACATAACCTCCGACCAACATTACAACAGTCCAATAAAATTGCACCTGACTTCTTTCCCATTGGCAAACGGCCGCGGAGATAACGTTTTTTGATAACAATACACCTTAACTATAGTTGGTCAAGGTTGTAAGTAAAGGGCTGACTGGGATTCAAGTGAAAAGTTGTAGTGCTAACTACTACAACTTGTGAATCGTTAGCTGCATCAAATGTAAGAGAAGGTGATGCACAATAGTCAGCTGTCCGACTCAACTCAATTTAACAGCTGTATGCTATAACATGCAATCATCATGTTCAGTGGGTTTTACACTGGGTTGAACAAGTTAACGTGTCATTTTTTTTACTTGAATCTCCAGAAGCTCTTTTTTAATCTGTTATCAAACGTTATTTCTATGAACCCGTTACGCTTGAATTCAATGAGATAAAAGCGTAATTCAAAAGTTGAAAGAAAATTTTAATATTTTTTTGAAAATTTTAACGCGCGCCAAAACAGATTTGAATGCAACTTTCGCGCCGAAGTATTTTTGGCTAACAAGAAAGCCTGAACACGCTATATAGTGGTTATAGCCTATCCAGAGTTTCTTGCTACTCAAATACTTTTTGGCGCGCAGTTTGAATTCAAATCTGTTTTTGACGCGCTTTCAAAAATCCGAAAAACAAAATTTTTTTTCACATATTGTTCAGATAACAAAAAAAACTGCACCCAATTCATTGCGTACGGGAGTAACCGTCGCACAAAGTTTATTTTTTTGTAAACAAGAAACCCTGACCAAGCTATAACAAACAAAATATTGTCGTGAAACTAGTCACATTGCGAAGCCTTTATATTATATGTATAACCTATAGCTGGGTCAGGGTATCTTGTTACTAATTATTTTTCTGAAAACCTTATACTAAACAATTAATGAGTTGTTTGTGTTCAATAGTATGTTGTACACATGAAGTGTGAACAGCTGGAATTTTTGAATAAATTTGAATGCGCGCCAAAATTCAAATGCGCGCCAAAAAGTTACGGTAAAAATTTTGGAGTAACAATAAACTCTGACCAGACTTTATCCGGGGTTTCATGTTACCCACAATGTTTTTGGCGCGCAATTTGATTTCAAAACTGACTTTGGCGCGCTTTCAAATTTTCGGCAAATAAACTCGTTTTTTCACATACCATTTGGACAACATATAAAAATGACCCTTAACTCATTGAATAACAAGAAACCCTGTCCAAGCTTTAGCTTATATAACTGAGGTTCGAATATTTCGCGACAGTTTTTCGGGACATTGTCGTGACAATTTTTATCTGTAAAAAATTCAAGCACAGTATTTTTTTTGTTTTTTTTACATTTTTGACAGACACATTCATTTAAAATTTTTTATTCAGGGTGTGTCGCAAGAGTCTTATAAAAAATCCGTGAATTCGTCGCCTTTGTTATATCAGGTTTCTGGTTAGGCATAAAGTGTTTGACGCGCACGTGCAATTGGAACAACATAATAGCGTTGCGCTCAATTCAATGCTTAACAAGTTACCTTAACCAAGCTGTATAAAAACATGTGTGACAAATTTTTTTTCGAAATTCCAGTTAAGGCATGTTCTGGACGGCTTCACGTACTAACTGATAAAAAACAGTCACCGTGACACACTAGCGGACGAGAAAGGGAGGGAAACGTGGAATTTCCCCCCTCTTTGATGGTTTTGAAAAGTAACGTTCGTTCCTTAGGGTGTATGTAAAATTGCATATTTTCTGCCAATTCCCCCTCTTCCAGAAGATTCCCCTCCCTTTGGAAGGTTAGCTCGTCCGCCAGTGCCGTGCTCTACATACTTATCATTTATGATAACTAAAAATCGTTATTCAATAGATGATCGAAAACCATTAAAGTATTAACGAAAAACATTATAATAACTAATCACTAGCTGCATATGTAACTTATTTTTACAGACCTTTGTAAAAAAACAAAGAATTTTTCAGAAAAATAGAAATTAAATGGAGCAGATGTTCAACCTCCAGCCGACGCCAAAATCGTCTGTTCTAAGAGTGAGTGAGTGAGGGAGTGAGTGAATGAATGAGTGAGTGAGTGAGTGAGTTAGTGAGGAATTCAGTGAGTGAGTGAGTGAGTGAGCGAGTGAGTGAGTGAGTGAGTAAGTGAGTAAGTGAGTGAGGGGTGAGGGAGTGACTGTGGAGTGACTTAGCTCATACGTGTGCAGAATCCCCATTCGTCATGAACATTTTCGGAAAAGTCAAATTCGAAATGCTCAATTCAAAAGCAAAGTACCCCCAGCTATGTGCATGCTGGGTAAGTCTCAAAAATTGTTTTCACATAATCTCCGAACTGGTAAGAGGCGTTTTCAACTTTGGCTTTTTCAACTTCGGTCTTTTCAACTTCAAAAAAACTGGGGAGAGCGTTTTCAACTCTGGCTTTTTAACATTGGCTTTTTCAACTTTGGCTTTTTCAACTTTAGTCTTTTCAACTTTGGCTTTTTCAACTTTGGTCTTTTCAACTTCGGAAAATTTTCGTAAAAATTCTGGGGCAGGTGTTTTCAACTTTGGATTCTTCAACTTTGGCTTTTTCACCTTTGACTTTTTAAACTTCGATCTTTTCAACTTTGAAAAAAATTTCGAAAAAATTCTGGGGCAGGTGTTTTCAAATCTGGCTTTTTCAACCTCGGCTTTTCCAACTTCGATATTTTTAACTTTGAATACATGTATTATTGGTACCTAACCTGTATATACCACCCCTTATGGATGTTTAGATAGTTTTTCATCGAATAAGCTTGTATCAATATAAGTAACTAATGAGTGAATGAGTTATTACACACACGATTTAACAAGAAACCCTGACCAAGATATAGCTTATATCAGGTTTCTGGTTATGCAGAAAGTTTTTGGCGTGCAATAGAATTTCAAATCTGCACATGCGTGGTTTACAATTTTCCAGTCAACATTTTTCACAATTGGAACAACATAATAGATTTGCGCTCAATTCATTTCTTAACAAGATACCTTAACCAAGCTGTGTGACAATTTTTCAAAACTCAGTTGAGATATGTTTCGGACGGTTTCACGTATTAGTTGATCAAATAAAAGTCACCGTGGCAACGAGCAAACCAAGCGACTGGCTGCTCACCATTCTTATCAGTGATAATAAAAAATAATCGTAATTCAATTGATGATCGAAGGTCATTCTAATATTAACAGAAAACAATATATAAAAACTAATCGTCAGCTGTAAATGCATTTTAATTTTATAGATCTTTGTAAAAATGGAGAGTTTTTTAAATGGAGCACGTGTTTCAACCTCCAGCCGACGTTAAAATCTTCTGATATAATAGTGAAGAGTTAGTTAGTGAGTGAGTGAGCGAGTGAGTGAGTGAGTGAGTGAGTGAGTGAGTGAGTGAGTGAGTGAGTGAGTGAGTGAGTGAGTGAGTGAGTGAGTGAGTGAGTGAGTGAGTGAGTGAGTGAGTGAGTGTAGGGATTTTGAAGTTTGCTTGTTTTGATTATCGCGAAAGACAACCATGAACGTCTGTCGTCTGTCTGGCTTATCACGTAGGGCGCCTGCCTAAAAAACTGATGATCCAACGTTTGAAACCTGAATTGAGATACAGATCCTGAACTGACTAGTCGGTCTGAGGGCTCAGGAACGTTTAAGGATTCTTGATCAGGAACACATAAACGAAGTATGATTAGGAACGCTTAATGAATCCTAATCAGGAACGCTCGATGAATCATAATCAGGAACGTTTAATAAATCATAATCAGGAACGTTTAATGAATGATAATCAGGAACGTTTAATAAATGATAATCAGGAACGTTTAATAAGTCATAATCAGGAACGTTCAATAAGTCATAATCAGGAACGTTTAATAAGTCATAATCAGGAACGTTTAATAAGTCATAATCAGGAACTTTTAATTAGTCATAATCAGGAACGTTTAATAAGTCATAATCAGGAACGTTTTCTGAATCATAATCAGGAACGTTTAATAACTCATAATAATAAATCATAATCAGGAACGTTTAATAAATCATAATAATAAATCATAATCAGGAACGTTTAATAAATCATAATAATAAATCATAATCAGGAACGTTTAATAAATCATAATAATAAATCATAATCAGGAACGTTTAATGAGTAATGGTCAGGAACGCTTAATGAAGCATGATTAGGAACGCCTAATGAATCATAATCAGGAACGTTTAATGAATCATGACCAAGAACGTTTAACGAATCATGAACAGGAACGCTTAATGAATCATAATTAGGAACGTTTACGTTCAATGAATTACGATCAGTAACGCTTAATGAAACATGAAACGGAACGTTTAAAGAATCATGATCAGAAATGCTTTACTGTCACCATCAACACCAATTAGACCACACACGAGTGATCGATGCCACCAGCAGCATTGCGATCAGTATCGGGTAACAACTTCGCAGTCTCCATGGTCCACATGTCATAGAACTCGTCGTATGACTCCACCGTGTCAGCTCCATTATGACTACCATAGCTGCCCATAGCCAGCGTTCGACCTTCAAATCGAACCAATGCGAAGTCAAACCTAGCTTTGTTCATGGCCGCCCGCATGATCCACATGTCATTTACCGGATCGTAACTGCAATAAATCATGATATGTTGGCTAAAATTTGAACGTATATAACAACTTTCGATAATAAACGCTCTTTCAGATGACGATGTTTTATAAAAAGTTGATACGTTCTTTTGTTCACTGTCGTCGTCGGCTTATTGGCAGCACTCCTACTATACAGCTTTATGACAACTCAATGCTAACCTTTCGCAAGAGTTCAGTGTGGTTGTGTTGCCGTGACCACCGCACACAAGAATGTGGCCGTTCGACATCGTGATGGCACCTGGATAGTTGCTTCGTACCGATTTCATCGACGCTCGTTGAGTCCAGGACTCGTTCATAAGCGAGAAGTCCAACACGTCCACATTATCGATCCCTAAACCCCTTGAACGCAGCCTTTGGATCATGTTTTGATTAGTTCTTATTTACATAGATTGTGGAATGCATGTGTAAGCATTTTCCCGATTACTCAAGCTATGTTTATTCAAAAATTGTGAAGTTCTCTAAACCAACAATCCTCTGAAACCGAATGGAGTTTGAAAACAATCCATGATAATGAATCTTCTGTACTCAACTACTAACTCATTCGATCTTGTTCACTGACCTCCGATGACATATAGATGACCTTGGCTGACGACGGATGTATGTGTGTAAACTACCTTCGGCATAGAGAACAATGAGACGCAGATCGGATTTCTGATGTGACAAATATCACAAGAGTTCAATGGGCCATCATCATTCATTCCACCGCAAATAAACAAGGTATCATCACCGGAGCATGACATGGAATGAAAATATCGTGACGTAGTCATGTGCGTTAAAAGCCGACTGGTGTCCGTGCGCGGGTCGGCTTCGATCACCGTGTCCAAGGCTAATTTACTGTTTAACCCGCCGCTCACGTAGAACCGGCAGTTGCAAGTCGTGCCAGCCATGTATGAAGACGTTTTTTCGGCACCTAAAGATAATTAACAAACAGATTCCAAAAGTCACCGTTGACGTCTGCTCGAGGCTCGAAATGGAGGCTAAAATGGATGGATATATTTTTGATCTGAAGAGTTTTTAATTTCGCTACTAGCACCGTTGCGTGAGATTATTTACAAAAATTATAGATGAATTTGAGTTGGAACGGTGTTGTGTTGAATACGGAAGATCTGGTCAGTTCTGAACCGAAGCTTGTACATATTGAGTGGGGCAAAAGTAACTATACACTTGTTGACGCATAGTTTCTCCAAAAAAAATTATATTGCATCAGTATATTTAAACAATCCAAACAGATGCTAAAACACCTGAAAACTTTGATTCTGCTATTTATTTTAACGTACAACGTTTAATTTTATGAGTTATGCGTCTTTTTCTCGAAAATCGTCATTTTTATGGTTGTTTTCAGTTAATTTTGTCAGTTATCTCGCCATATCAACTGTTATTTGACGAAAATTGATGTTGGTATGTATCAGAATGTTGAAACATACTCTTTAAAAGTATAACAGGAGAATATGTTCACATTCATGCATAATAAATAGTATATTTGCTTTTTTTCCACGAAAATCACCGATTTTAGTCTGAAAAATGGGAAGATTCAAAATTCATATTTTTCAGCTTAAAACAACTAAAAACAATATATTTCATGTTTATTGACTTATTTTAGTACCATAGGGTCCATCAAAACATTTAACTTGAACTGTTTTGTCCATATTCCAAAAACCGTGAAATTGATCCAGGCATCTTGAACACGGGCCTTACCATATTATTCGTATCAAACTGAGCCATAGAGATCTTCTAAAGTTGAAATCATTCGATTCTCATTCAGAAACAACAAGTGAAACGTTTTAAACAACTCTTTCTCTTTATTGAGGTTTTTGATTAGACCATGACGTAAACTAAAAACGTTAAGAGGAAAAACCATGAAAGTACAGAAAATCCTGTTTTAAATTAAAAAGAACTCAAGATACGGTCAAATAGACATCAGAATCGGTTTTATCAGGTATAATAACGTATGTATTGCTAATAACATCTTACACACTCAATAGACTTTTTTTGAGAAATTGGCCTCCAACAAATGTATAGTTACTTTTGCCATACCCTGTATATGACACACTATTTCTGACAAAAGGGTTTCTGACTGCGCACCGTACGAACAAACATTAAGAATTTTTCAAACAAACTTAAATGTGGTTGCGTTTATTGGGCGCACATGAAGACGTAGGGACGCCTTGCTCTGGGGTTTCTAATATTGCCCGTTAGTTTGTCCATAATCTCTGTACACTATAAAAAAGTCTCCTGACATGGTGTACGTGTATGCTGATTACTTCAGTAACGAAGAAATCACAATAAAAAAGAATAGTTCGAAAGCGAACCAAAGTTGTTGATTTTCCCGATGGCGCCAATGTCGGGAATGTAGATCTGGCCGTCATTGCCATCCTGTCCGACCAT
>OZ038442.1:4440557-4465557 GCA_964036265.1 Daptonema setosum
CTGAAAACTGCCGATTTCCCCCTCTTTGAGGAAATTCCCCTCCCTTTGGAGACTTATCTCGTCCGACAGTGATCTAGACCGAAGAGTGAGTAATGTGTAGACCAGATGCGGAAGTTTCGGTTACCAAAAATCAGCAAGTTAGTAAACAAACCAACTGGTGGGTATTAGAACTACGGGTTTTAGAATTGTTGTAGTGGTGTTTCGACCAAATATTAAGACACCAGAGTAGAAGAAGGGTCTTGAGGTCTCATCAGTTAGTCAAGACCGAAAAAGAAGAAGCAAAAAGAGAAAGAAACTAAAGTATGATTTTGATGGTATGATCACATTTGTATCTTCAGGTTATAAAACGTTGACGAATAGTGTGCAACAGAATTGTAACCCAGCAGACAACAAATGGAGATTCCCCAGTATTATTCATTAAATTATTGTTGTAGTTGACTTTCAAACAATGCATAGCTAGAAAGAAGTGGTGGCGGTTGTATTGGACGAAAGATCTAAGTGGTACATTGATGGAGTACACCGAAGTGTTTCGAAGGTGCCCTGTAGCGGACGAGAATGGGGTGGGAAATGTGGAAATCCCCCTTCTTTAGCATTTTGAAAAAGTAGAATTCGTTTCCCTAAGGTGTGGGTAGAATGGCCTAAAAACTGTCGATTCCCCCCTCTTCGATAAAATCCCTCTCCCTTTGGTAAATTAGCTCATCCGCCAGTGTAGGTGCTCGATGAATTTATGAATCTACATTGGTACTGAGAACTTGAGAAAGTCCGGAGAAAACAATCTTCTGACCTTATCCATACCCAGAATACTATCGTGGCCGTTCTCACAACAAGTACCATCCATTCCATTATTTCTCAGCCGAGTTGTCCCGCCATCTGTGGTTAGTTTCAGTTATATTCCCAAACCATATAGCCTATCCAGGGTTTCTTGTTAGTCAAAAACGTTTTGGCGCGCAGTTTGAATTCAAATTCGTTTTTGGCGCGCATTCAAATTTTCATGAAAAAATACTTTTCACATCACATTGGGACAACATATTTCTGCAATTTCAAAACGTTTTTGAAACTTATTCTCCGTGTTTCGGTTCCTTTTTGGGACTAGCACTGAGTCATCAGCTCACTAACGGACGAGGTAAAACCTCCTAAGGGAAGGGAAATTTCGTCAGAGCGGGAGGAAATCGGCTTTTTTAAGGTTATTTTACCTACACCTTAGAGAATAAACTGCACTGTTTTCACTCGCCAAAGAGGGGGGAACTATATTTTTCCCTCCTCCTTCTCATCCGCTACTGTATTAGCTCATCCCACTGCCGTCCGTCTTCCGCTCGTGCCGAAGACAATTAGTCATTAGTCGGTCTGTCAAACTTGTATGTAGTTAAGTGGAGGAAGCACTGGCGGATGAAAAAATCCTCCAAAAAGAAGTCAGTCAGTCAGTCAGTCAGTCAGTCAATCAGTCAGTCAGTCAGTCAGTCAGTCAGTCAGTTAGTCAGTCAGTCAGTCAGTCAGTCAGTCAGTCAGTCAGTCAGTCAGTCAGTCAGTCATTCAGTCAGTCAGTCATTCAGTCAGTCAGTCAGTCATTTCATCAGTCAGTCAGTCAGTCAGTCAATCAGTCAGTCAGTCAGTAAGTCATTCCGTCCGTCTTTCCGCTCGCGCCGAAGACAATTAGTCATTAGTCGGTCTGTCAAACTTGTATGTAGTTGAGTGGGGGAAGCACTGGCGGACGAAATAATCCTCCAAAAAGAAGTCAGTCAGTCAGTCATTCAGTCAGTCATTCAGTCAGTCAGTCAGTCAGTCAGTCAGTCAGTCAGTCAGTCAGTCAGTCAGTCAGTCAGTCAGTTAGTCAGTCAGCCAGTAAGTCAGTCAAACAGTAAGTTAGTCAGTCGGTCAATCAGTCAGTCAGTCAGTCAGTCAGTCAGTCAATCAGTCAGTCAGTCAGTCAGTCAGTCAGTCAGTCAGTCAGTCAGTCAGTCAGTCAGTCGCTCCGAAGACTTAGTTTTTCAAACTTGTACATACAGTCGGTGCAGCGGGTTATGTCTTGTAAAACTGTTGCCATTCACATCCTAAAATTGCGTTTTTCTCTGAATATAATGGATGTATGATGATAAGAATTGATGGGGATATGGAATACGGTCTGGCGCGCCTTTTCAGTAAGCAAGAATATAAAAAAAATTTGTTCCGGTTCATGAAACATCACCTTTACTACAAGTTTATGGTCCGTGTACGTTCTCGTCAGTTTTTCTGTCTGTGAAATAATTTTCTCAACTATCTGTTGAACTAATATTCCCAAACCATATAGCCTATCCAGGGTTTCTTGTTAGTCAAAAACGTTTTGGCGCGCAGTTTGAATTCAAATTCGTTTTTGGCGCGCATTCAAATTTTCATGAAAAAATACTTTTCACATCACATTGGGACAACATATTTCTGCAATTTCAAAACGTTTTTGAAACTTATTCTCCGTGTTTCGGTTCCTTTTTGGGACTAGCACTGAGTCATCAGCTCACTAACGGACGAGGTAAAACCTCCTAAGGGAAGGGAAATTTCGTCAGAGCGGGAGGAAATCGGCTTTTTTAAGGTTATTTTACCTACACCTTAGAGAATAAACTGCACTGTTTTCACTCGCCAAAGAGGGGGGAACTATATTTTTCCCTCCTCCTTCTCATCCGCTACTGTATTAGCTCATCCCACTGCCGTCCGTCTTCCGCTCGTGCCGAAGACAATTAGTCATTAGTCGGTCTGTCAAACTTGTATGTAGTTAAGTGGAGGAAGCACTGGCGGATGAAAAAATCCTCCAAAAAGAAGTCAGTCAGTCAGTCAGTCAGTCAGTCAGTCAGTCAGTCAGTCAGTCAGTCAGTCAGTCAGTTAGTCAGTCAGTCAGTCAGTCAGTCAGTCAGTCAGTCAGTCAGTCAGTCAGTCAGTCATTCAGTCAGTCAGTCATTCAGTCAGTCAGTCAGTCATTTCATCAGTCAGTCAGTCAGTCAGTCAATCAGTCAGTCAGTCAGTAAGTCATTCCGTCCGTCTTTCCGCTCGCGCCGAAGACAATTAGTCATTAGTCGGTCTGTCAAACTTGTATGTAGTTGAGTGGGGGAAGCACTGGCGGACGAAATAATCCTCCAAAAAGAAGTCAGTCAGTCAGTCATTCAGTCAGTCATTCAGTCAGTCAGTCAGTCAGTCAGTCAGTCAGTCAGTCAGTCAGTCAGTCAGTCAGTCAGTCAGTTAGTCAGTCAGCCAGTAAGTCAGTCAAACAGTAAGTTAGTCAGTCGGTCAATCAGTCAGTCAGTCAGTCAGTCAGTCAGTCAGTCAGTCAGTCGCTCCGAAGACTTAGTTTTTCAAACTTGTACATACAGTCGGTGCAGCGGGTTATGTCTTGTAAAACTGTTGCCATTCACATCCTAAAATTGCGTTTTTCTCTGAATATAATGGATGTATGATGATAAGAATTGATGGGGATATGGAATACGGTCTGGCGCGCCTTTTCAGTAAGCAAGAATATAAAAAAAAATTTGTTCCGGTTCATGAAACATCACCTTTACTACAAGTTTATGGTCCGTGTACGTTCTCGTCAGTTTTTCTGTCTGTGAAATAATTTTCTCAACTATCTGTTGAACTGAAAAGGTGCGCCAGATTCTATTCCATATCCCCACCAATTTTTATCACCATATTCCCATTGAAATCAAAGAAAAACTCAATTTTAGGATGTGAATGGTAACAGTTTTACAAGACATAACCCGCTGCACCGACTGTATGTAGTTAAGTGGGGAAGCGCTGGCGGACGAAAAAATCCTCCAAAGAGAAGTCAGTCAGTCAGTCAGTCAGTCAGTCAGTCAGTCAGTCAGTCAGTCAGTCAGTCAGTCAGTCAGTCAGTCCTGATCAACTGAGAATGGTACAGAAACCTGTAGGAATGTAAGAAAGATTTATTTATATTCTATGACTCAACGCAAGTTGTTCGATTGCTTCAAAATTTTGAAATCTCCCTTAAACCGGCCTCGGCGCATGGTACCCAGGAACCACGCGCGCCTTCCCTAATATTCATATTATGCCATGGCATATGAGCGGGTAATGTTTGATTTTCGATTTTGCAGTTTACAATGATTGAAATAAGTGTTTTATAAACTCGGTTTTAGTAACGGTCGGAAATATTCGTTAAAACATGGGTTTCGGGACGAAAACCCTGAAAAAATGGTTGTCTGAGAACTTTTGGGCGCCACGACACTGTACATACGTTAACAGCTGAACCAGTTCCCTGAGTAATAAAACCGCGTCGGCCAGTGATAAATTTTAGGTAATAAGAACCATAAACATGTTCGGATATCATGAAATTGGAGAGGAAATAAAGAAAGGCTACAGGGAAATATAATACATAGGTCACTCAGTCAGTCATTCAGTCAGTCAGTCAGTCAGTCAGTCAGTCAGTCAGTCAGTCAGTCAGTCAGTCAGTCAGTCAGTCAGTGAGGGAGTGAGTGAGTGAGTGAGTGAGTGAGTGAGTGAGCCAGTGAGTGAGTGAGTAGTGAGTGAATGAGTGTTTGAGTGAGTGAGAACCCAGAAATTTCAGACCGTGACAAAGTTACGGAAAATTTCTGTTTGAATGCAGAGAAAATAATAGGTGGAACAAATACATTCTAATCTCTTATACTAAATACTTATGTTTATTGAGAAATGCAAAAAAACTTGTAATACAACAAAGAAAGGGCCAAAAAAATATTTCGTAATCTTTGTTGAAGGGAGAGAGCGAAGCGATCGACTGATCCCCCTACCGGGATCGGCTAACGCCCAATAGGTTGTATTACAGAGCTTACTTTTATTATCTATTGACATGAGTGGAACATGAACGAGAAGATAGCGTCGGTTCTCCAATGGCTGTCGTTACCCCGTTAAACAACTAAGGTTTCACCTCCACTTGTATCGCTATCAAAAAGAATGCAGTAACTGTTCATTGTAACGGTTCATTTTAGATTTATTCATAAATGACATGAAACGTTAACCGAAGATTGTCGACTGGTGAAATCACCATGGGTGGTTGTCGTTGTGCAAAAAAATTGGTCAGAGCTTCGCTGTTTAACTGGCAATTTTATGACATTCGATGGTGTTGTATTTGGGTGAAACGTGATCTGAACTCTTGCTTTAGATTCTAACAGTGAATGTCGTTAAACAGTTTTTGTTCATGACGGACCGATTTTTGCTTCATTATATGAGTGAGTGAGTGAGTGAGTGAGTTAGTGAGTGAGTGAGTGAGTGAGTGAAGGAGTGAGTGAGTGAGTGAGTGAGTGAGTGAGTGAGTGAGTGAGTGAGTGAGTGAGTGAGTGAGTGAGTGAGTGAGTGAGTGAGTGAGTGAGTGAGTGAGTGAGTGAGTGAGTGAGTGAGTGAGTGAGTGAGTGAGTGAGTGAGTGAGTGAGTGAGTGAGTGAGTGAGTGAGTGAGTGAGTGAGTGAGTGAGTGAGTGAGTGAGTGAGTGAGTGAGTGAGTGAGTGAGTGAGTGATAGGTGAGTGAGAATGAGTGAGTTAGTCAAGTCTGTCAATATATGACAAAAGTTCTACTGCCATAAATAGCTCATTTCTCCAATAAATCACTATACAGCACGCGATAATCAAAAAGTAATCGCTAGTTCCTGTACTTTAATGGATGTCGCCCAATAAAGATAAGGTGATAAAGGTGGCCAGAGTTTATAGTGAGTGAGTGAGTGAGTGAGTGAGTGAGTGAGTGAGTGAGTGAGTGAGTGAGTGAGTGAGTGAGTGAGTGAGTGAGTGAGTGAGTGAGTGAGTGAGTGAGTGAGTGAGTGAGTGAGTGAGTGAGTGAGTGAGTGAGTGAGTGAGTGAGTGAGTGAGTGAGTGAGTGAGTGAGTGAGTGAGTGAGTGAGTGAGTGAGTGAGTGAGTGAGTGAGTGAGTGAGTGAGTGAGTGAGTGAGTGAGTGAGTGAGTGAGTGAGTGAGTGAGTGAATCTGTTTTTTTAAGTCAGTTAGTCAGTCCAGTTATGTAGTATTCTATGTCAGTCAGCAGACAACTATTCTGTCAGTCAGTCAGTCTGTCAGTCAGTCAGTCAATCAGTCAGTCGAGCAGTCAATATATCACTTTTCTGCAAATGTGCAGTAATCAGAAAAGAAACGAACTTGACTGGTCTTGTGGGATAATGGATGGTATGCTATAAAGACACGGCGATAAACGTATACTGAGTTTATTGCCGAATAACTTACCACGTGAAAAGTGAGTGAATAAGTGTGTACATGAGTGAGTGAGTGAGTGCGTGCGTTAGTGCGTGCGTGAGTGCGTGAGTGAGTGAGTGAGTGAGTGAGTGAGTGAGTGAGTGAGTGAGTGAGTGAGTGAGTGAGTGAGTGAATGAGTGAGTGATTGAGTGAGTGAGTGAGTGAGTGAGTGAGTGAGTGAGTGAGTGAGTGAGTGAGTGAGTGAGTGAGTGAGTGAGTGAGTGAGTGAGTGAGTGAGTGAGTGAGAAAGTGAGTGAGTGAGAGAGGTAAAGAATGAGTGAGAAACAGTGAGAGTAAAAAATCGTCCGGGCAATACATCCATTAAGCAAGTACTTATGAACCAGTAAGCAACAAGTTCTGGAAAACAACACACGCCCCCATAAACCACAAAATCATGAATATTTAACTATGGTAAAGGTGGGGTGTCTAGGCTTGCTGGAAGAAACATGGTTTCAAAGTAATGATTTTTTTGGAAACCATATTATCCACACCCACGCAAACAAACCTAGTATTTTCAAATATTTTTATATTCACTCGTGAAATCGGGTTCCAAATTATCCCATACTCATCGGACCATAGATTCATGAATAATTCTTTGACTGTTGGTGGTTATCTCACCATGGCGGACGAAAAGCCACTGAAAGTGAGGGGAAATTCCACCTCATAGGGTTAAATAAACAAAAATTTGACTTGATTAAAATTCGATAACAAATGACGAAATGTCGTGAATTCACAAAATTAGAGGAAATTCCTTCACCTTATTCACTCTTGAAATCGGGTACTAGAAAATCACACATGACACCTCGAACCATAGATTCATGAATGATTCTTTGGCGGTTGGTGGTTATCGGACGAGAAGCCATTGAAACTGGGGAAGATTCCACCTAAGAGAATTAAATACATTGAAAATGTCACTAACAGACTCGGTAACAAAATAGAAAAAAAATCTTGAACCCGTCAACTGTATGACATTCCATTTCCCAACGCATTCACTCTTGAAATCGGGCTCTAGAAAACCACACACGAGATATCGAACCATAGATTCATGAATTATTCTTAGGCGGCTGGTGGTTATCTTACTGTGGCGGACAAGGAGACCATTTTATCAGAGGATAATCCCACTTGACCAAAAGAAATGCACTTACATTTTTCACTTACAAACTCGATAACAGATGACCAAATATCGTGAGTCTTACTGACTGATTGAAGTTTTCTTCCTACCACATTCACTCACTAGTGATCATGCCGAATCTCCAAAGAGGGGGAATTGGCAGAAATATAGTCATTTTACCTACACCTTAGGCACAAACTCAACTTTTTTGAAACTGCCAAAGAAGGGGGAATTCCACTTTTCTCTTCCTTTCAGATTCACTAGTGTACACTCTGAGAATCGGGTTCCTGAAAACCACAAACGACACCACAAACCATAGGTTCATGAATTATTCTTAGGCGGCTGGTGGTTACATATCTTACTGCGGTGGACGAGACGCCATTGAAACTGGGGGAAAATTCCACCTGAAAGGGGAAGTACAGAAATGAACGATTACCTATGATGACTTCAAGTCGGCGCATTTCCCCCTCTTTGGTGAAATATCCCAACCTTCGAGGAATTGGGTTTCTGTCCCTGTTGATAAAAATGGCGTGTGTATTGGCCGACGTATACCAGAAGTCATGAATTATATATGCAGTAGGCAGCTATGTAGCGAAGGTGGTGAAAATATGTATTTTTAGTGTTATCAATTCGTGTGGTTCATACTTAATATGCGCAAACATATTTTCTTATAACCGCAAGATAACTAAACCGAGCTCTATAGTGATCTGTACATGAATAATATTCTATCACTGGTATTGGGTGATGGGAGAAAAGCTGGCATATTTATTTGTGGTAAAAATATCTTGTTAATCGAGTATTTTTTCCCATTAACCCATCGCCGTACAAACAATGAATTGGGCGCTGTTCTAATATTGTCCAATTTTCATGTCAAAAAAATCTCGATAATTTCAACGCACGATGAAAGCCGGATTGAATTCAAACTGCAGGCGAATATAAAAAATTATGGATTTGCTGTACCATTATCAATTGTGTAAGAGACTAAATTTGAATGCACCCGGGCAGTTCGATGTTAAATTAATTTTTACGAGCAACTCTGAAAAAGGTTATCACAGGAAAGTTTTGACTGACAAGAAACGCTGAATAGCCTATAGTTATTTTACCACACTTCATTTGCTATATGAGACATTTCTCGTTTCACTATAATATGTACGTACTTGAACACACCACCAGTGTGAACATCAAAGATGGCTAAGACAGATATGAAATGTGATACAATTTGTACATTTGTAGGTCAGAACGGAAAATCCATAGCTTGATCAGGGTTTTTTGTCATAAAAAAATTATTATTTTCAGCTTTTTGTCCCCTGTAAAAAAACAAAATTTATCCCGAAAATTTGAAAGCGCGCCAAACGCCTGTTTGGTCTGACGAAATTCAGACTAAACTTGAAAAACAAGAATGATATAATGAATAAAACAATCAAAGATGGGAGAAAGTCCATCTTTACAAGACTTCAATCCGCCAGTGTGGTTCAACAGTCGAAAATGAATTACTGTTCCAAAAACCTGCGTGAATTCTCGATAAACAACCCAATGTTTTCCGATGTCAGATTTTTGTCGACATTTCGTCTGCACAGGTAATAAAAATAACTTTTATCCGACGATATATTCAAAAAGTTTGACACCGTTAAGCATTAGCTTGTTTTGGTATTCGAACAGTATTTCATATTCGACTATAGTTCTATTTTTGCGAACGGCATTGAGGGAAATGAGTGAAACGTGCCACATTTAAAGTTAATGAAAAACACACCCAAAGACGTGTTCCAACGATTCTAGTATACCTCGGCACGCTAGCGGACGAGAAGGGGAGGGAAAGTGGAATTCCCCCCTTTCTTTGGTGGTTTCAAAAAGTATAGTGTGCTTCTTGAGGTGTAGGTAAGATGGCCTAATTTATCCTTATTCCCCTATCTTTTGATAGGCTATAATTACAACAAACAATAACAAACCCACGGATAGGCTATCACAACAACGAGAAAGCTCTCTGAGTTATGATGGTCATTTTTGGCCCAGCCGTTACGTTAGTGCACATAGCCATTGGCTGACACATATGGTGCATAAACATTTTTTTAATCAAATTTAAATGCGCGCCAAAATCACTTTGAATTCAAATTACGCGCCAACAACTTTTCCGAGTAACAAGATACCCTGCATAGACTATAATAACAACGAGAACACTGTCTGAATTATGATGGTCATTTTTGGCCCAGCCCGTTCCCGTTAGTGCACATATTCATTGGCTGTGCCACCTGTAAGATGCATAGACAGTTTTTTTTTCAAATTTGAAAGCGCGCCAAAATTAAGTTTGAAATTGAATTGCGCGCTAAAAACTTTTCACAATAACAAGATACCCTGGATAGCCTATAACATCAACGGGAACAGTCTCTGAAGTATGATGGTCATTTTTGGCCCCGTCCGTTACGTTAGTGCACATATTCATTGCCTGACGCATAAGGTGCATAGACAGTTTTTTTCTCGAATTTGAAAATCAGGTTCAAATTCAAAGTGCAAAAACTTTTTATAATAACAATAAATCATGGATAGGTTATCATCATTAGTAATTATTCCAGCAATGCTTTGGAAATGAGTAAACACGAAGCACTGGCGGATGAGCAAATCCATCAAAGGGAGGGGAATTTTTTGTAAAAGAGGGGGGAATTGGCAGTTTTCAGAACATTTTACCTACATCGTAAGGAACAAATTCTACTTTTTTAAACCGCCAAAGAGGGGGAAATCCACTTTTCCCACCCCTTCTCGTCCGCTAGTGTGATGGGCAACTCACAACCGTGGGAAGAGCACGGGTATAACAGGTCATAACATCAACGTTCTCCGAAACCTGGTGGTCCTTTTCAGGCCAGCCCCTTCCGTTTATACCACTGACTGACACACATATGGTACATAAATTTTTTATGCCACCGTGTATTTCCCCGTTTAGGGCACGCGTATCGAATTTCACTCGTTCTCGGTTTATTTCTTGGCTGATTTCCGGTGTTAAACTGTGCTTTCGATTGTTATTACTGAAGAAAACAGGTTTCTCTCTAGAACCCTAGAACTAGGAAGCTAGCCTAAAGCAGTTTTGAATTCAAACTGCGCGCCAAAAACTAGTAGGCTAGATAGGCTAAGTTTATACCACTGATTGACACATATGGTACATACATTATTATGCCACCCTGTACTTCCCGTTTGGGGCACGTGTGTCGAATTTCACTCGTTCGATTCCTTCTTGGCTGATTTCCGGTGTTAAACTGTGCTTTCAATTGTCTTTTTTCAGATCCTATTGAGGGTGAGGCTCGGAACTTAAATTTGCTAAAGAAAAGTCGCCGATGAAAAAATTAAAATTTCACGTTTAACTAAGGTGAAACGCCTTAAAATTCGAATCACTCCTCGGATGTAGTGTAATGAAACACAAGACTTCTAACTACCTTCAACATTGACAATGCTGGTAGTAAAAAAACTCATATGCTATTTGGACCACCTACGAACATGTCACATGTTTTTTACATCGCATATGAGTGCAACGGGTTTACAGTAAAAAATATAACAAGATATCTTGACCAGACTACGGCGCATTTCATCAATAACATTTTTTATTATGTAAAAAAAATCAAGATGTTAATAACGATTTTTATATACAATCAGCTCTATCCAGCGCCAGTCGCATGTTGCTAAAACTGCGCAGAATCCGTTAATGTCTGTCATTAATTATTTATATTACCGGCTATGAAACGTGAATCGACAAGAACGGAACATGTAATGCATAAATCATGTGCGGCTTGTTTGGTTGAAATGGTGATTTACTGGATGGCTGAACAAGTGATGGAACGAGTGAGTGAGTGAGTGAGTGAGTGAGTGAGTGAGTGAGTGAGTGAGTGAGTGAGTGAGTGAGTGAGTGAGTGAGTGAGAGAGTGAGTGAGTGAGTGAGTGAGTGAGACAGTGAATGATCGAGAAAGAGGAGGAGTAATTTATTATAGGCCCAAGCGCGAGTTGTTAACAAAGCAAAACAGTGTGAAAACCCATGAAATAACAACAACAACGACAACGACATCAACAACATCAACAACGACAAGCAACAACAACAACAACAACAACCACAACAAAAATAACAACAACAACGACAACAACAACATTAACAACAACAACAACAATAACAACAACAACAACGACAATAACAACAACAACAACAATATTAATAATAATACTAATAACAATAACAACAACAACAACAACAACAACAACAACAACAACGACATCAACATCAACAATAATAATAACAACAACAACAACAACAACAACAACAACAACATTAACAACAAGAACAACAACAACAACAACAACAACAACAAAAACAATAACAATAACAACAACAACAACAACAACAACAACAACAACAACAACAACAACAACAAATAAAACAACCACTAAAACAACAACAACAACAACAACAACAACAACAACAACAACAACAACAACAACAGTTGCGGAACCTACATGCGACAAACAGCACAGCAATAACAAACACACGGAAACAGCTCGGCTTGGCGTGGGGTCTCATGGACAGACAAACCCGCAACCTAATGTTTCATGTGTGAGTACTCTCATGGTGGTAATCCAATTTCAAATCATGCCTTATTGAAGAGCGGCATTGGCGGATGAGAAATGGAGGGTAAAGTGAAATTCCCCCCTCTTTAGCGGTTTCAGAAAATAGAGTATGTTCACTAAGGTGTAGGTAAAATGGTCTGAAAACTGCCAATTACCCCTCATTGGGAAGATTTCCCTACCTTTGGAGGTTTGGCTCGTCCGCCGGTGGAAGAGCGGATAGATATTCTCAAGTTGTAAAAAAAACTCTTAGATTTTTTTGCACTTTTGGGAGAATTTGTAAATAATCTTGGGGAATAGTTCGAACTTTTGTTTCAAGATGTGAAACATGGGATTCCCAGTTTTTGGCTAATGGCAATTAGATTTCGAATCATGCAATATCTGAGAGCGGACGAGAAGGGGGAGGGAGAGTAAAAGTTTCCGCCTCGGGTAATGATAAAAATATATTTGGTGTTCAAGGTGTAGGTTTTAACAATAATTTCTGATTTCCCACTTTTCGGAACATGATTCTTTCTAGAAGGGGTGACTCGTCCGTTTTGTCAGTCAGTCAGTCAGTCAGTCAGTCAGTCAGTCAGTCAGTCAGTCAGTCAATCTGTCAGTCAGTCAGTCAATCTGCCAGTCAGTCAATCAGTCAGTCAAGCAATCTTTGCCATCAGTCAGTTACACTTACATTCACTTACGGCGGACGGCGGACGGGCTAACCCTCACCCCACAGGGTGGGGGAAATTCGTCAAAGAAGGGGAATAGGCAGGTTTCAGGATATTTTACTTATTTATGTAGTCAGTTTGTTATGTTTTAGTCAGTCAGTCAGTCATTCAGTCAGTCAGTCATTCTGTCAGTCAGTCATTTGGTCAGTCACTCAGTCAATCTGTCAATATGTCAAGCAGTCAGTCAGTCCTTCCTCTTCCATTTTCAAGGGATAGCTCGTCCGCTCTCCAGCGGAGATACCACTGGGCTCATAATATCGTCAAAAACCGATTAATCGGCAATTTGGACACAAGTTTTTACCTACAGCTCAGTAAGGAGACAGCTGGATGACTGACTATTCGACTGAGTGACGTGGTGAGTGGTGACTGACTGACGGGCTGAATCTCTGACTCGTCCACTGACTGTCTGGCTGACTGATGGATTGACAGACTGGTTGATTGACAGACTGATTGATTGACTCATTTACTTATGATTGTATTAGGATACGACAGATAGGATAAAAAGTACTCATAATACCTTGACTGACGAGCTCAGGGGGTTTAACGTTTGGGTCACGATATGTATGCAGAGCAAAGCGCCGCATAGGTTAAGTTATAGTAATATATGTGTTCATTTCATCTGTATTGTTTACTGATTTTTTTTGACTGAATGACTCATCTATCTACTGGATCTTAGACTGATTTACTATTTGATTGTCTGAAAGATTGACCGACTGGTTTATTTAGGGAA
Source organism: Daptonema setosum (assembly GCA_964036265.1). Taxonomy (NCBI): domain Eukaryota; kingdom Metazoa; phylum Nematoda; class Chromadorea; order Monhysterida; family Xyalidae; genus Daptonema; species Daptonema setosum. The sequence goes on from OZ038442.1 coordinate 4,453,880, forward strand.
CGAATGATTGATTGCCTGGCTCTTTGACTTTAAAATTACTTAGTTGATTAGTTTTAAAAGTTAGTTAACTGCTTTTAAAAACTAAATATTGCATGACTGACAGTTATAAAAAGTTGGGTCATCTTCGATGCAGTACTAATTCAATTTAATAACTAACATTAAATTCCCTTTATTATAGTAAAACGTTCATTACCAACGAGTAGATAAAATTCCAACTTTATTAACGTCGTAACGATATGGCAGAGCAAAACGTATTATTAGCAACCCTGTACTACAACAATATAACTGATAAGTACATATAAAAATCCATAAAATTTTGATAGCGAGATAAATAATCTAAATTCTAGGCGTTTCTTATACTAACTCTTCCATAAAACATTTTTTTGAAGTCCAAAGTCTATTTTCTGTCTCTAAAAAATCTCAATTGATCAGGGTTCAGGGGACATGATTTCAATGGATCGAATATTCCAAAAATGGCACGCTTTTAAATTAAATGTCCTAACCAATTAAGAATGCTATATGCTGGAAATCTCGGATAGTAGTAGTACACATAGAAGTGTGACGAGACGTATTAGTCGAATTGGAGGCGCAAAAAAACCAAAACAAAAACAAAGAACCAATGAAGTTTCCAAGAGTAGTTTTTTCAGAATGTTTTTCAGAATTGTCTTCAGACGCAATAGAAAAAAGTTTTTAGAACAATGCATTTTCCTCTTTGAAAGTTTATATTCTAGAACAGACCAAATATTGTGAATGTTATACTATATGCAAAAATTAATGAATATGAAAACTCAAGAATTTCTGAAATTTATTCCTAGAATCTCTGATGGCACGTGGCACCTTAAAACATTATTGAGTAAACTACTCTAAGCCCATGTTAATCTTTTGAATAAACCTCTCCAATCATCAATGGCAAACCTCTCCAAACTATAGCTGTTTCATTGTTAATGCAAGTGGCCTTGCGTTGTCCCTGCGCAAATGTGAAACATTGTTTACAACTTTGACAGCAGTGTTACAACAACTTTGCGGCGATGAACTGTTTCATTTTCTTGTTTATAAACTTTAAGATGCATTGGTGAAATTAATTCTGACTGAATGAAGTGAGTTTTGAAATTTATGAGTATAAAAAAATATAAAACGGACCATAATGTTTCACATGTGAGCAGGGACAATGCAAGGCCGCAGGCAGGAAAATAATCAGCCATACAATAATGATTAATATAGAGGGAAGTTTTGTTAATGACAAGATTTTCGATGCACTGGAAGACCAATATAGTCAGATGGCAAAAACATAACAAACAATAAAAAAGAATTTATAGTGTAAAATTGAAAAATCGTTTCCTAACTATCTATCCGAAACACCTGGGCTGGGATTACCCGGCGTTGAATACACCATGAAAAACGCTGAGAAATCATGACGACCGAAGCAAATAATTTAACCGAACTGATGAAATATCATGAGTTTCGAATCTATCAAAAATAACATTAATCCACAGAATGACCTCTGAATTTCGAAATCAAAGATAAGAAGTTACGATAGACAATTTCAAATAATGCAACGATTTTTCTCAGTTCAATTATTATAAATTACTAGAAAATATTTTTTCAGTTCAATTATAATCAAAATACGGAAGAAATATCACAAATAATTTCGGCGAGTTCACTTGATCAAAACCACCGCGTCGCGGTCCCCTTTTCCAGTTGTTCATTGCGTCGCGCGAAGAAAATCTTACCGTACTCGTAGGAGCCGATCATAATGGCACATGAGGGGGCTACGCGTGCCACACGCGGAATGAAACCTGGAAAATATGGAAATATGGAACATGACGTATCACCAAAAATGTTAACCAAACAGTTGTCTAAAATGTCGTCAAAATACATCATATTACTTGGTCACACATATGTAAGAAAATGAGGGTTCTGACGTAAAATTTTTCGAGGAAAAGAAACTCATATTAACAACATCAAGCACTGGCGGATGAGCTAAATCCCCAAAGGGAGGGGAATCTCTCCAAAGAGGGGGAACTGGCAGATATCAGGCCATTTTACCTACACCTTAGGGAATGAATTCGACTTTTTGAAACCGCCAAAGAGGGGGGGAATTCCACTTTTCCCTCCCCTTCTCGTCCGCTAATGACATCAAGGAAGTAATAACCAATAAAAATACCAACCGGCAAACAATCCCTGTATACCGTTAGTCCGATAAACGTGTTGCAGCAAATGATGAGTGCGCGTGGAGGCGTCTGAAAATAAAAAAAAATCATAAGTTCTCAAATCCGGAAAAACTAAATCCCCAAATTACCTAGCCCAATCGACGATATTTTCCAATGTATTGTTTTCTGGCTTCTGCACCAAAAGGCTAGGGAAGTTCCGTATATGTCTGGTCGTTACTCTCACTTTATATTTTAATTTTTATTAATTACGTTTCATTTACTTTCATTATATTTCTTTATTGTTTATTCGAAGTAATTTGTAATTCGTATTTTGTAAGACCGATTATATACGAGTCAACCCAATGAAACTGAAACTGGAATTTCTCATAGGGTATGATAGATAATACTACAAGCACTGAACCCCCTTGGCGTCCGCTGACATCACATCACATAACCTGTCACATTCACATCACAATCACATAACCTATACATACCAACCAGATCGATGTTCCCCATGCGCAATCTGTCGTTGAGTTTTGATCACATGCACCTAGACCTAGCACATCATATCACTTATCACATCACATATCACACCCCCTATCACATCACATAACACTTCACCTATCACATCACCTATCACATCACATCACCTATCACTGACATCACATCACCTATCACATAACATATTACATCACCTTTCACATCACCTAACACATCACCTATCACATCACCTAGCACATTACATCACCTATCACATCACCTATACCAACCGGATCGATGTTCCCCGAGCGCAATCTGTCGCTGAGTTTTGATCACATCGAACGGTAAGGTGATGGCGGCGGCGATCGAGCCGGCAATGGCACCACATGAGAACGAGATGCCGAAATTCGTCTCATGTCGTTCGGAGGCGATCAGCACCTGCGACTTTAGCACCTCGTAGAAGGCCCAGTAAAGCGCTGTAATAAAGAAAGGTAAATGAACTATTTGTAACAACAACAACGCCATTTCGCATCTTAACAACAACGACATCAACAACAACAGTAAACAACAACAACAGTAAACAACATCATCAACAACAGTAAACATCAACATCAACAACAGTACACAACAACAACAGTAAACAACAACAACAGTAAACAACAACAACGACATCTACAACAAAAGTAAACAACAACAGTAAACAGCAACAACAACAGTTACCAACAACAACAGTTAACAACAACAACAGTTAACAACAACAACAACAGTTAACAACAACAACAACAGTTAACAACAGCAACAGTAAACAACAACAACAGTAAACAACAACACCAGTAAACAACAACAACAGTAAACAACAACAACGCCATTTCTCATCTTAACGACAACAACAGTCAACAACAACGACAGTAAACAACAACAACAACAACAAGTTTATGTGAAGGAAGTACTCTACATTCAATGAACACTTCAACACCAAAACTGTATGATGAGTCCAGGGGTGGGCCGGGTTTTTTGGCGTTTTGCAGGGGTTGGGGTGTAGGCGACAGAAAATCCCATTTACCCGACCTGTCCGAAAAGTGGGGAGGGGGAGGGGGTCGGGTAGGGGGGTAGTAAAAAAAAATTTTCGCAAAAAACGCTTGTTTTTGCTAAAAAAATCTTCTATTATAAGGTATAAACATCACATAAACCGGTTTTTTTCAGGTTTTAACTAAGAAAATTGACCCAGAAAACGTGTTTCTTCGAAAAAAATTCTCACAGCCAGAAAATTTTGAAAAATGAGCCTCAAAATCGAGGTTTTGAGGCCGATTTTCTCAAAAACTTCGAGTAGGGGGGAGGGGGTAGGCGACCTAAATTTTTGTCTAGGGGGGAGGGGTAGGCTACCCGCCGACCCTGAAAAGTGGGGGGGGGGGTAAACCCCCCCCCCCCCTGCGGCCCGCCTCTGAATGATGACTATGACGGTGTTTGTCGCAATGTAGTCAACGAACACTAACACGCCATCCGGAGTTGCTCCCACTTTCTAGAACACTTCCAAGTAATCTCATTTTAAAAACTTTTGTATCTCAACAACAACAGCATTTGTTTCATATCTCAACAACAACAACATTTCATATGCATATCTCAACAACAACACCAAAACTGTAAGATGACTATGACGGTGTTTGTCGCAATGTAGTCAACGAACACTAACACGCCATCCGGAGTTGCCCCCACTTTCTAGAACACTTCCAAGTAATCTCATTTTAAAACATTTCATATCTCAACAACAACACTTCCCATCTCCACAACAACAACAACATTTCATATCTCAACAACAACACCAAAACTGTAAGATGACTATGACGGTGTTTGTCGCAATGTAGTCAACGAACACTAACACGCCATCCGGAGTTGCCCCCACTTTATAGCACTTCCTAGCCAATGGACGTCAATATTGAAGAGTTGACGCTCATCCACACTGGAAAGTGCGACTATCGAGAATTGAACCCGTGACCCGGCGCGGCCCAGTCAGGCGCGCTAACCGCTCGGCCACGTGACCGTTGAGTGGGCGGCGCGTGGAAGCTGGTTTTGACGCGTGAACAGTTAGCACGCGAGGCTTTTTCTAGCGTTAGTATAACAGGGTTGCTCAGCGAATTGGGACTGGGTGAGGGGATGCCAATATTTCATCAAAATCCTTATCAAATTTAGCAACAACAACAACAAAAACAGCAGCAGCACTAACAACAACTACAATAACACCTGATAATCGAGCTCCAGTTTGGAGCCAACTATAGTCAATTATGTGGTTCAACGATATTTCGGATCCAGGGCATAACAACCCACCAACAACAGCAGCAAAAACAACAACAACAATATCAACCAACCAACAACAACAACAACAACAGCAGCAGTAACAACAACACCAACAACAACAACAACAGTTTTCCATACTAAATGTCTATAACCAACCAGAGAAGGGTACGTCCCTGTAGATCGTAGGCACCCAACCACGCCATAAAGAGATAACACTATGATCAACCACAACAATCCAGCAACGAAGAAGAAACATTTATCTCTTTCTACAACAACAACAACAACAACAACAACACCAACCAATAACACCAGCAGCAACAACAACAACAACAGCACCAACATCAACAACAGTTTTCCATTCTAAATGTCTATAACCAACCAGAAAATGGTACATCCCTATATATCGTAGGCACCCAACCACGCCATAAAGAGAGAACGCCATGTTCACGGATACTGCCAGCGACTACTCGACGTAAATCTGGAAAAGAAATGAAATAATCAACGATTTTCATGAAGTAATATTTTGTTATTTCAGATAATCATTAATAGTCAATCCTCGTTCTTTTTACCGGTAATGATGATGTAGTCATTGAATATCATGTGAATTCGTGGTGAAAAAAACATGATGGTGAAACGAAATGGTGTTCAGATTTAACCAATAGCGGACGAGAAGTGGTGTGAAAAGTGGAATTGCCCCCTCTTAGGCATTTTCGATAAGTTGAAGCTGTTTCCTAAGATGCGGGTAAAATGGACTGAAAATTGTCAATTTCCCCTCTTTGACGAAGTTTCCTTCCCTTGCGAGGTTTGGCTCGTCCGCTATGGATTTAACATCCCCAACTATAGTATTTACACTCTACTCGTCTATTAGCAGTCAAAAACACGCGGTCCCCAAAATGACTACATACAATAGATGATAAAAGCATTGTTTAGTTATCAGTGGTATTTACTAGTAAAGCTTAGCTATTACAATAATTCACCATTACCAATTTTATCAGCAGATAAAAAAAAACACTTGAAAAACAACTAGAACTAGTTGACTGCACTATGACTATCAGCACTTTATGTACTAGACAACTAAAGAGAAGTGAAAGTTATTCTTCATTCGTAGTCGTAGATAAGTTATTGCTGAACTGATTACTACTAGTCTTGGAGGATTGACTCATTCGCCAGTGCCCAGTGCTATGTGGATATGCTAAATGCTGAAGTTTTGGTAACGAACTTTGCAAATGCTATCGTAACTAAACAAACGTGTTTTAGCTTCCCGTTAATTTTCCCAGGTCCCAGCTAACAACAAATAAACAAACACATACGTGACAAAAACAGAACGCGACAACCCGGGAACGAAATGACGTCACTTTCCACGCGCTGATGATGAGTTTATTACACTACGCACTAGCGGACGAGAAGTGGAGGGAAAAGTGAAATTCCCTTCTCTCATTGGCAGTAAAAAATTTCAAATTTTTTCCCCTTAAGGTGTGGGTAAAAAGGACCAAGTTTCTTCCAATTCCACCAAGATTCCCATCCTTTGGAGGTTCGGCTCGTCCGCGAGTGGACCTAGGTTACAAACTTCAACATTTACACTACAAATGTTTATAGCGTAGACGGAAGTTTTGAGCAAAGGTTAAAGATAGTAAACAGATATGAAACCGTAAATACACACACACTGAAAAAGCAACTGTACAGGGTGGGGCAAAAGTAACTATACACTTGTTGGAGGCCAATTTCTCAAAAAAATTATATGGAGTGTATATGATGTTATGAGCAATATATACGTTATTATACCTGAAAAAAACGATTCTGATGTCTATTTGACCGTATCTTGAGTTATTTTCAATTTAAAACAGGATTTTCAGTATTTTCATGGTTTTTCCTTTTTTTAACGTCTTTAAGTGACCTCATGGTCTAATCAAAATCTTCAATAAAGAATAAGAAATGTATAAAACGTTTCACTTGATGTATCTGAATGAGAATCGAATGATTTCAACTTCAGAATATCCCTATGGTTCAAATCGATACGGATAATATGGTAAGGCCCATGTTAAAGATGCCTGAACCAATTTTCGCGGTTTTTGGATTATTGACAAAACAGTTCAAGTTAAATGTTTTAATGGACCCTATGGTACTAAAATAAGTCAATAAACATGAAATACATTGTTTTTAGTTGTTTTAAGCTGAAAAATAAGATTTTTGAATTATATCATTTTCAGACTGAAATCGGTGATTTTCGTGGAAAAAGAAGCAATTATACTATTTATTAGGCATGAATGTAAACTTGCTCTCCTGTTAAACGTTTAAGAATATTTTTCTACATTCTATATTACATACCAACACAACATCAATTTTCGTCAAATAACAGTTGATATTGCGAGATAACTGACAAAAATCACTGAAAAAAACCCCGAAAATATGGTGAATTTAGAGAAAAAGACGCATAACTCATGAAATAAATTGTTGTAAGTTAAAATAAATAGCAGAATCAAAATTTTCAGGTGTTTTAGCATCTGTTTGAATTGTTTAATCATATTGAAGCAAGATAATTTTTTGGAGAAATTTTGCGTCAACAAGTGTATAGTTACTTTTGCCCCACCCTGTATATTGGTTACCGAACCAAAAATACGGGCCACTGCTATCATTTATGATATAATGAAATCAAATTTACTGAACAAAACTCTTATAAAGAAGCACATCTAGAATCCACAAAAGCAAACCAACAAATAATTACTAAAAGTATACTAGAATCAACAACACTGAACAAACAAAGAATTACTATTACTAAGTCTACTAGAATCAACAAAAAACAAACAAATTAGTCCTGAAATTCTAACAAAATCAACAAAGAAAAAAAGAAAAATAAGCAATACAATTCATTCAACCTCTCAATGTCTGCTGCTCGGATTGTAATTTCGTACGCACAACTTCGAAAGGTGCCACAGCCGTGACCATCACAACTGAAAGTAAACTAGGTTATGAAAATAGTACCCTGATAAATGAAAACACTAGCGGACAAGAAGGAGAGGAGAAAGTGGAATTCCCCCCTCTCTGACGCTTTCAAAAAGTTGAATTGTTCCTTTTAAGGTGTAGGTAAGATAGCCGGAGCAACTGCCAATTCCCCCCCCCCCTCTTTGACAAAATTCCCCTCCCTTTGGAGGTTTAGCTCGTACGCCAGTGGTATGGTAGTGAAATATATTAAAGACAGGGTGGTCCAAAAAAAGATTTTCCGCAATCATTAATGCGTGGTGGCCGCTGTGAAAGTCTGATCACCTTGGTTTAATATCTTTTTCTAAGTCAGTATGTTGATGATAATACCTGAAAATTGCAATCAAATCTGATCACCGTGCCGAGAGTTATTCAGCTTAAAAGTGTTGTAATTTTTTTGGACCACCATGTAGTATTATGATACAGAAGTACTACGAATCATGTTCTATCACCCGTCATCCGTTTCTAGGCTAACCCACAGAACGAAAATTTTTGCATGCTGTAAGGTTCGATTCGATTCTTTCAGTTTCTCATGCCCACACCTTATTCAGAAAAGCACATGGCCTAGATAGGCATTATTTTGAAGTACGGTTCAAAAACGAGAACAAAAAACTCCATAATTTTACACAGAAATTTAAAAAAAAATCTAAAATAAGTTAAAACATGGTTTTTTACTATAATTTTGTATATTGTTAATATAAACATTTTTTTCTAAGATAAGTTAAAACACCAAAGACCAAACCAAAACTAATAAATTACCCATTTATATATAACTATTATTTGACAGATTCTCAACCTAAGCCATTAAATCGGATTGCCTGAAAAAACCTACAGTTTGGCGTCGACGAAAAAAAATTTCAGCTTTTAGCTGTTTTAGTATCACTATATGGTGGCCGGTGGGTAGACATGGATTGCCAAAAAAAAGAAAAAAAATAATTGGTAGAGAAAAATATTTAAAAAAAAATTGCGAATTTTTTTTGGCAATCCATGTGGGTAGTAATCGACTATAGTATCAGGGTTCACAGATGTTTCAATCGTGAGAAAGGTAACTTTGAAATGTGAAAAGGACCAACATCGAGTACCGGCACCGGCGGCCACGGGCGCCCAAAATGTCCCACTGGTGCCATCACCCCATTTCTGCCTCAGATACAGTCGCAGATTATCGTACATGAAGAAATAGCCGACCGTAGCGGGCAGTGCCATTACCCTGGAAAACAGTTGATTATCAGTTCCACAATTTTCTTTTTTTCAAATTTTTTTCAACTTCCACTTAAACGAAAGTAGAAGTTGAAAAAAGTTGCTATTTCTCGCTTTCAATTATTATAGTTTCATTTTCATATACTATTGATTATCACCCCATTCCGAATTCGAATTGAAAGAAAATAGGACTTTTCACTGCCGATCGAGCACTAGTTTACTAGCGGGCAAACCCTAAAACCAGATATTTAATCATCATCGCTTTATTTATCGACTATCGTTTGCAATCTATTTATTATTTGCAAAAAAACGTTGTTTATTTTCTCGGAAACAGAGGCGGTCCACTGGGTGGGGGGGGGGGGGGGGGTTTACCCCATTTTGCAGGGTCGGCGGGTAGCCTACCCCTCCCCCTAGACAAAAATTTAGGTCGCCTACCCCCCCCCCCCCCCCGACTGAATTTTGTTGAGAAAATCGGCCTCAAAACCTCGATTTTGAAGCTCATTTTTCAAAAAGTTTTGGCTGTGAAAATTTTTTTTTCGAGCAATACGTTTTCTGGGTCATTTTTTTGGTTAAAACCTGAAAAAACCGGTTCATGTGATGGTTATACCTTGTAATAGGAGATTTTTTTTTAGCAAACGAGCAAAAAACGGGGCTTTTTTGCGAAATTTTTTTCTACCTCCCCCCTACCCGATCTTACCCCCCCCCCCCCACTTTTCGGAAAGGTCGGGTAGGATGGCATTTTCTGCCGGCTAACCCCCCCCCCCCAAACGCAAAAAAACCGGCCCACCCCTGCTCGGAAACCAGCGAAATTGGCGATTTTGGCGACTTTTCAAAGACGTGCTCATTCAGATATACTGTTTGGCCTGAAGAATGGAATCACTGGCGCACCATCTAAATCCCCAAAGGGAGGGGAATTTCGTCAAAGAAGGGGTAATCGGGAGTTTTCAGGCCATTTTACCTTTTACCTACACCTTAGGGAACAGAGTATATTTTTTTCGGAAACGCCAGAGATGGAATTCCACTTTTCCCACTCATCTCGTCTGATAGTGGATGAATGACTGAAAGAATGGGATAGAAAATGCACTTACATGGTCGGCGACAGACCGCTCCACAACGATGCCATGCCCTCGTAGCGAGCAATCTTGTAGATGGCATCCTAAAAAGAGAAAAATAGGTTATAAATTTTATTTTATCGTTTATTTTACCGTTGATTATAGCAAAAAATACAATAAACAAAAATGACAGTGAAATGTCATTTAAACCAACAAGAGTGCCCGTAAAATGACTCGGCCGGGCATACCACGGACAATCGGCTGAATATGCCGTGGTATAGGCAGCGGCACTTCTGGTACACGTATAAAGATGATCCATGAGTCCTGTTGAGCAAATGAAACAATTGCCGGCCTTGAGAGGCTTGGCCTGGCCTTGCAGACGTACTTTGACCACATCGAGAGGGGTGACTGAAATTATTAATAATTAAATTATTTTTTATTTAATTAATTAAAAAAATATTTATTCGCTTTTGTTCACCATGTGGATGAGAAGGGAACCGAAACACCGACTCTTTTGATTTAAAGAGGTTCCAAACTTGAGGGGAATTTTGCTGCATTTTTAGATGCTAGTTACTTGCGATGACGGTTCTTTCAAGTTCTACTAATTTGTAATGGATAACAATTTGAATTGAATGATTCGGTAATAATTTGACTCCTTGACCAGGAAATCGGTTGGCTTGACTTGACGTTAGTTACGTTGACGTAGAAGTAGATCAGCAACTTAATTTTCTGAATTAAAACGAAATTTTCTTGAATCAATATTTAAATAAACAAGTATACAGAGACAAGCCAACCGACTTCCATGGGCCCGTTCAACCAACGATGACGCGACAGTTTGTAGAAAATACTTATTTATATACCAAGTTAACGTAAAAATTCATCTTCCTCCATTTCTAAATAAAAAACATCAACATTTCAGACCAGCCAGATAAAGAAAATGTTATATCAGTTTTTCATCTTATATCCCAAGTTTTCTATCCATTTGAACTAGTACACTTCCAAACCTGACGAATAAAATACACTTCATAGTCAAGGACAAGTTGCTGAGAGATATCTTCTGTAATAAATTAGATGTGTACCACCGATTGTCTTAGGTTTCGGTTAATTTTAGTAACAGGGTCACGGAATGATTAAAAAAAGTATGAACCATTACCATTAAAAAACGAGTCTCTGAAGAAACTCATCATACCCTATTCAAGTTTCCATACCCAATTACCCAAACACTGGCGGACGAGCCGAACCTCTAAAGGGAGGGGAATTTCGTCAAAGAGAGGGGAATTGGCAGTTTTCAGGCCATTTTACCAACACCTCAGCACGGAAAAGTTGTACTTTTTGAAATCGCCAAAGAGGGGGGAATTCCACCTTTCCCTATCATTCTCGTCCGTTAGTGTACTCAAAGTAAACACATTACCCACCGCGTTTGACGTGACAGGTTTGGCACGATTTTTTGGAACAGTTGGGTATGCCGTCAAACAAATTACGATAGGATTCGGGTAACAGTCGACGATGTCTCAGGCTTAGCGCGGATGAC
>OZ038442.1:4470557-4533057 GCA_964036265.1 Daptonema setosum
AGTGAGTGAGTGAGTGAGTGAGTGAGTGAAAGCGCAGTTTTCGTATTTTGTCCAAATGTTATGTGAATTTTTTTATATTTCTCGAAAAGTGAATATCGCGCAAAAAACATATTTGAATCCGAACTGCGCGTCAATAAGTTTTTGGCTAACAAGAACCCCTGGAAGGGCTATATAATGCAAAGATTTATTTATTTATTTCTAGCTGATTGAATATGCTTTAACTTATTTTATTCATGCATTTCTATAAACACTCCGCTCTCTAATACTTTAGTATATGCAACCTTCAACTATAACGTAGTATTTTAAAACAACCGTCATTTTCTTACTTCGAAATTTGAATATAACCCAATCCAAGACAAACAATAATAGGAATCACCGGGACGAGAAATTTATTCGCCGATCTTCAATTATGAGAAATCATAAAAAAGATAATGTTCTTCAATAAAATGAATAAATAAGAAAAACGTTCAATACTTGATCATACTTGGAAAGTGTTACAACGTGACTAAACATGACTTCATTTAGAATACAATTCGTTCGTCAATAAAATAAACAAGCAATACTGAGATAAAAAAACGTCGAAACACTACAAAAAAGTATAGCGATTCACCCCAGCATCTTCGATGATAACAGTTTCTCGTTTGGGCCCATGAAATTCGACAAACAACAATTGAAAAATAACACAATTTCCGAAAAAAAATTTACGAAACCAAGAATTTGACGTAGCCACCGCTTAGAATTAGTAAAAAATTAGAAAGTTGACGAGCACCATTCTAAGACAGTGATGAAAAAAATCCACAATAATTAAAAGATGAAGAAAATTCCACAAACATGATAAAATACAGAAAAACACGACAGCGATTTGGGTTTCAACTCTGATGTCAATGAACTCGAGTCGTACTGTGCCAAACAAATTTGCCGGAAATTAACAAAGTTGGCAATCATAATCTCAAAAAGATAAAAAATAATCAACAAAAAAACAAAAAAAAAACACTTATTTATAAAAAGTCAAATATAAAAAAAAATCACGACATCACGATTTGGGTTTCACGAAACCGAGACTTTGACCCCAACGAACGCGATCGCCCTCGCGGACGCAGAACTGAAACTCGTCGGGCGCTTCAAAGATGAGTACGATGGATGAGCCGAGTTTGAATCGCCAACTTTGGAGCCTCTTTTCAAATTTGGCGCGCTTTTTGAAGAGGATGGGAAGACGTAATCGTTATGCGAATGGAGATCGGCGCCCGCCGCGTCCGTGTGCAGGTGCGGGTCCTGTGAGTGAGTGAGTGAATGAGTGAGTGAGTGAGTGAGTGAGTGAGTGAGTGAGTGAGTGAGTGAGTGAGTGAGTGGATGATGAGTGAGTGATTGAGTGATGAGTGAGTGAGTGAATGAGTGAGTGAATGAGTGAGTGGATGAGTGAGTGAGTGAGTGAGTGAGTAAGTGAGTGAGTGAGTGAGTGGATGAGTGAGTGAGTGAGTGGATGAGTGAGTGAGTGAGTGAGTGAGTGACTGATGAGTGGATGAGGAGTGAGTGAGTGAGTGAGTGAGTGAGGGAGTGACTGGATGAGTGAGTGGATGAGTGAGTGAGTGAGTGAGTGGATGAGTGAGTAAGTGAGTGAGTGACTGAATGAGTAGGTGAGTGAATAATTGGATGAGTGGAAGATTGAGTGAGTGAGTGAGTGAGTGAGTGAGTGAGTGAGTGAGTGAGTGATTAAATGAGTGAGTGAGTGAGTGACTGACATTTTCAATAGCGATATTGCCGACATTCGTAGCGCCGACAGCAGTCCATGGAGAAGAAACCATGCGTCCAGTTGCCCAGCAACGATACCCGTTCATTCAGGCACATCAGTTTGGGCACACGGTCCTACGTACCATGTATTCACGCTGAGTAGAAGCCCTGCGTAAGTGAGTGAGTGAGTGAGTGAGTGAGTGAGTGAGTGAGTGAGTGAGTGAGTGAGTGGGTGATTCGTTCATTTATACACGACAGATACGAGGGCAACGTAAATGAGTGATTGAGCTGAGCTGTTATTCGGTTTTTTTTGTGGCGGTAACAGTTGTTGTTGACATCGTTGAGTGGCTGAGTAAGAAATGTAAACTGAACCGAATAATTTAGTCTACAAGCGAATGCGATTTTCCAAACTCAGCGGAGTTTACCAACCAGGAAAATGTCGTCGAAACACGGCTTTCCAGTCAGATGGGGAGTGGAATCCGTGATAGTCGCCGGGTGCCAGATACATGGAACAGTAGTAGAGTTGCGAGGTGGATGGGTTACGTGCGAGCTGTAATAAAGAGTCGGCGAGTCAGTGAGTGAGTGAGCGAGTAAGTGAGGGATTGAGTGAGTGAGTGAATGAATGAGTGAGTGAGTATGTGAAAGAGTGAGTGAGAGAGAGTGAGTGAGTGAGTTAGTGAGTGTGTGAGTGAGTGAATAAGTGAGTGATTGAGTAAGTGAGTGAGTCAATCCGTACAGTATTGGAGTTACGAGGTGAATGGGCTGCGCTGCACAAATTATATAGTCGTCGGTGTCAATCAGTCAGTCAGTCTGTCAATCATTCAGTGAGTCAGTTAGTCGTTTGATCAGTCATTTTTCCATCAATTCATTCAGTCAGTTTGTCAGTGAGTAGGTGAGTGAGTCGATCAGTAACTAGGTCACTCAGTTCATCGGTCAGTTATTCAGTCAGCCAGTCAATATTTATCCCGGGTTGGATAACTTAACGTCTCGAATATCAGAAATCTCTTCAATTAAATTCACATTAACATTCCTTGACCTACACAACCAACCTGCACTTTATTATTGTTCTCATCAGCCGTACTGAGTTCGCCGAGGAATTCTTCTATGGAAAAGTCGACACCCTTGATTTGGTGGATGACGCCATCGATGATCCCGACCACACCGATGGACAACCGAGTCAGCCGGTGAGATCTGTGTATGAGTTAAGTGAGTGAGTGAGTTAATGAGTGAGTGAGTTAGTGAGTGAGTGAAGTGGGTTAATGAGTGAGTGAGTGAGTGAGTTAATGAGTGAGTGACTTTATAAGTGAGTGAGTTAATGAGTAAGTGAGTGAGTGATTTAATGAGTGAGTGAGTGAGGAGTGGGTGAGTTAATGAGTGAGTGAAATAATGAGTGAGTGAAGAGTGGGTGGGTTATTGAGTGAGTGAGTGAGTTAATGAGTTATTGATAACTATATCAGTTACCCATGCACTATTATGCTCACACACGCACTCAGTCAAGTCCGCACCCAGTCACTCACTCAGTCACTCACTCACTCACTCATTAACACACACACACACACACACACTCATTCACTAAATCACTCATTAACTCACTCACTCACTCACCAACCAGCACCGACTGACTGACGGGCCGGCATTCCGGTCGGAGATCTCGATTAAAGAAATCAGATAACGAAGTGTATTCGTCGAAATCCGGCCGACAGGCTTCGCTCATGTCGCACCCGAATCGACGCGCGTAGAGACCTGTAATATAAAAATCATATAAAAATGACAAAAGTCCAAATAATATAAAAATGACAATAAATATAAGATAATAACTAAATTCAATTTCCTGTTTTTATCAAAAGATTCAAAAAATTGATTCTTGTTTTACTGTAATAACACTTTTATCAAAAAATATGTTGTGATCAAATGTAAAGGAAATTTGATCGTAAATATAACGAATACTGAATGTGTTTTATTACTCACTCACCGATTATAGGTTTGCGCAGAAATGTGGGCAGCTCGGTGCGGCAAAATCGCCCGAACGCTCTGGATAGAGCGCGCAGCGGCAACGAACTGTACAAACGCACCTGTAATTATTTGCGAAGTAAGGATACGGTACACCAGTATGAACCTAGGGTGCGGCACATCAATTTACCAATAGTGCGGTACATCAATATGAACCTGGTTGCGGTACATCGATATGAACTCAGGGTGCGGTACATCAGCATGAACTAGGTTGCGGTACATCAATATGAATCAGGTTGCGGCACATCAATGTACCAATGGTGCGGACAATCAACATGAACTAGGTTGCGTTGCGGTACATCAATATGAACCAGGTTGCGGTACATCAATATGAACCAGGTTGCGGTACATCAATATGAACCAGGTTGCGGTACATCAATATGAACCAGGTTGCGTTACATCGATATGTACCAGGTTGCGGTACATCAATATGAACCAGGTTGCGGTACATCAATATGAACCAGGTTGCGTTACATCGATATGAACCAGGTTGCGGTACATCAATATGAACCAGGTTGCGGTACATCAATATGAACCAGGTTGCGGTACATCAATATGAACCAGGTTGCGTTACATCGATATGTACCAGGTTGCGGTACATCAATATGAACCAGGTTGCGGTACATCAATATGAACCAGGTTGCGGTACATCAATATGAACCAGGTTGCGTTACATCGATATGTACCAGGTTGCGGTACATCAATATGAACCAGGTTGCGGTACATCAATATGAACCAGGTTGCGTTACATCGATATGAACCAGGTTGCGGTACATCAATATGAACCAGGTTGCGGTACATCAATATGAACCAGGTTGCGGTACGTCAATATGAACCAGGTTGCGGTACATCCGTTATGAACCAGGTTGCGGTACATCGATATGAACCAGGTTGCGGTACATCAATATGAACCAGATTGCGGTACATCAATATGAACCAGATTGCGGTACATGAATATGAATCAGGTTGCGGTACATCGGTATGCACTCATGTTGTGGTACATCAATATGAACCAGGTTGAGGTACATCAATAGGAACCCAATGTGCGGTACATCAATATGAACCAGGTTGCGGTACATCAATATGAACCAGGTTGCGTTACATCGATATGAACCAGGTTGCGTTACATCGATATGAACCAGGTTGCGGTACATCAATATGAACCAGGTTGCGGTACATCAATATGAACCAGGTTGCGGTACGTCAATATGAACCAGGTTGCGGTACATCCGTTATGAACCAGGTTGCGGTACATCGATATGAACCAGGTTGCGGTACATCAATATGAACCAGATTGCGGTACATGAATATGAACCAGGTTGCGGTACATCAAAATGCACTCAGGGTGCGGTACATCAATATGAACCACGTTGGGATACAACAGTATGAACCAGGTTGCGGTACATCGATATGAACCAGGTTGCGGTACATCGATATGCACTGAGGGTGCGGTACATCAACATGAACTAGGTTGCGGTACATACTTAAGAACAGAGAATGCGGTACATCAATATGAACCCAAGGTGCGGTACATCGATATGAACCCAGGGTGCGGTACCAACCTTCCATTCGGGCCACACGTGCGGCGGTTGATTGCGTTGTTGAATGTGTGTGAACTGCTGATAGGCAATATAGGTGAGACCAACACCCACCGGTAAGGGAGTCCATTTCAGCCGACGAAACCAACGATTTGAAGTCATGTCTGAATATTTTGTCAAAAAGTTCACTTGCATGTGATTTTTCACTTTTTTGAAAACAATTTGATTTCAGTAAAAACTATGTTGGATTATAGTAAAAGTTGGAAGGTTGACTGTTACAGAACATTGTAAAATGGATAGAATATGGGAATTTTACAAAAAAAAAATTTAAGCGGTTTTTTGGCTGTGGGGAAGGTTATGAAAAAAACATGCATGTATAACGGGTCGGGTTTTTTTTTACTTGGACTTCTTCATTAACTGAAGCCATTAAGGCACACTAATACCATATCAGAATGGTGTTTTCGTAGTGGCCGGAGAGTTGAATAAACTGACGGGCAATGACAGAAACCCCAGAGCAACGCGTCAGGATCTGTGTCTCAAGTCTGGTTTCGAACTTAGGACCGTCGGTTTTCGAGGCCGGCGCCCTACGCACTAGACTAGACAGGCGACAAGGTTTGTTTTGACGGTTCATGATATTTTTCACAAGATACCTTGAGATAACTACGCCTGCAGCCTTTATTTTTTTTTATATAATTTGATTAACGATGAGTGTTCATATATATTTTTCTGACGATAAGCCATTGCTGTCAAACTTGACAATCGACCACCAACATAGGCGCTGATAACAAACGGTACCGAGAATGCGCTCCCAATCAGCCCAGACAGAATGATAATTCAGTTTTTATTTGCTTTTGTACAGAAATTTCAAACACAAACTGATAAGCAATCACAACGAACGATTTTATATCGTCAAAATACGTACAAATAATATAGTAGGTTCCATTAATCTTGACTCATTTTGAGTCACAATAGCTACTTCTCGCAAGGTTCAACATTAGATAGCGTACAACAAAAGTGACCATTGGATACCAATTTTGACGAATGCAAACATCAGTTAGTTAAATAAAAAAATACTATACCTACGAATATACAATATTAAACTGCCTGATTTGATGAAAAACATGAGTTAATAAAAAAATCACCGAAAAATGCAGTAACAACTTGTTTCTTTCATGAGAATCAGGTTAATGCTCAGAGATTATCCATCGCCATAATGGCGATAGAAAATTCCAAGTCATAGAGAATCGTGATCACAATGGAACAACTAATATAGACATCAAACATTGGCATTAGCAGCGATACCTGCACGTCAAACCTCTCTAACTCGGACAAAACATGATTTTCAACTGAGAATCTGGTGCTGTCTGAGACTCAACTTGATTTTTAACGGAGAATCTAGTTCTGCCCATGACAAAACTTGATTTTCAACTGAGATCTGGTGCTGTCTATGACAAAACATAATTTTCAACTGAGAATCTTCTTTTTACTACGACAGAACTTCATTATCAACTTTTATAATTCATTATTATCAATACAGCGAATCAAACATTGGCATTGGCGCCGTGCGCACTCAGCAGCGATACCTGCACGTCGAACATCTTCAACTCGTGCTCGCGTTCCACCAGCTTTGCGGTTAATGTCGATATCGATGACACCAGTGAGGAGCGTTCGCGAATCAATTCTGAAAAAAAAATCAACGTCAATGACTCACTCACTTACTCAATAACTGACTGGGTGACTGACTCACTCATTCATTGACTCACTCACTCACTCACTCACTCACTCACTCACTCACTCACTCACTCTGTCACTCACTCATTCACTAACTCACTCACTCACTCACTCACTCACTCACTCACCAGGATTCGGCTTCCTCACCGGCTGCGTGCCCTGCAGTATGCTCATATAAAGCTCATCCGCACTCAACTGAGCTGAGCTCGCATCGTCATCCCCGAGCTCATCCAATCTTTGCTGCAGTCTCCGCAATCGATCGATCAGATACTCGCAGATCTGCAGCGTTGACGGCAGCTCCAACAGTAGATTCTATAATAATAACAATATTAACATTAGATTCTGCAACAATAACAAAAACATTGACGAATTTAGCAACAACAACAACAACAACAACAACAAAACCAACATCGTAATTTTTCTTGTATTGAGCCTGATGCAGTTGGCGTTGACTCTGCGGTGGTACTAAGTTCATAATGATGTGCTGCAGCTTTTGGGTGCGGGCCACGAGCTCCACCAGCATCTCCCGACCCAATCGACATAGAGAGAGCGCGTCCAGTGTGGGTATTTGCTCGATGACCTGATAAAATTAAATCAAGTGAGCAAACTGACGAGTGAGTGAGTGAGTGAGTGAAGGAGTGAGTGAGTGGATGAGTGAGTGAAGAGTGTTGATGAGTCAGAGAGAAAAATAGTGACCGTATGAGTGAGTTAGGTTAGTAAGCGAGTGTATGAATGAGGGCGAACTTTAGCTGTGTAACTTATTGGAGTTAAGGCATTATCAAAAATTAATAGAAAGAAGAGTCGAATCATAACCATAACTCGAGTGAGTTGATGAGCAAGTGAGTTGATGAGTATGAGTAAGAGAAAACCTTGTTGTGTCGGTTCTAAAGTAATGAGTGAGTGAACGGATGAATGAGTTAGTGATTAAATTGAATTAAAAGAGTTAAAGCAAAACTCCGAACCGGTCTGAGTGCCAACGCAGCCACACCAGTGAGGCGGGGCTGTTGTTGTTGCTGATGCTGCTGTTGCTGTTGTTGTGGATGAAGTTGTTGTTGTTGTTGTTGTTGAGATTGTTGCATTTGAAGATGTTGTTGCATTTGCTGTTGTTGTTGCATCTGTAGGGGCATTCGACCACCATGCATGGCGGCGACTGGTCCGGGCGAGTCCACACGACCCTGCTGAAATGAGTAAATGTTGTTGTTGTTGTGGTTGTTGATAATGTTGTTGTTGTTGTTGTTGTTGTTGTTGTTATGATTGATGTGATTGTAAAGAACTCAACTCACCATTGACGGCGCCGCATACATCGGCATTCTCTGTTGTTGTTGTTGTTGTTGTTGCATCATGTACTGTTGTTGTTGCGGTGTCATCTCACCCGGTCCGACCATGCCCATCTGCAGAAACTCCTTATATTAATTCATTTATAAGTCATCATTATCATTTCGAACTAAGTAATTATGTTTACCCAATTAATTAAAGTTACTAACTGACTGACTGAATAAGTTAGTAGCACTGACCAACTGACATATCTACTGATAGTCTGACTAACTGATTGACTGTCTGCTGACTGACCAACTTAAGATGGACTTGCTAAAACTTTTACTTTAGACTGACTGACTGACTGACAAACCGACTGAGTGACAGACTTATTGACTGACTGACGGACTGACTGACAGACTTATTGACTGACCGACTCGACTGACTGACTGACGGACTGACTGACTGACTGACTGACTGACTGACTGACTAATAGACTGACAGACCCACTGACAGACAGACTGATTGACTCACAGACCGACTCGACTAACTGACTGATTAACTGTACCTGATGTGGATTGATCATTCGCGGCTGTAGACCGGGGGACGCGATTCCGCCATGCGGCCCACCATAGTAACTTATGATTACCAATCTAACTAAATAACTGACTGACTGACGGACTGACTGACTGACTGACTGACTGACTGACTGACTGACTGACTGAATAATTGACTGACTGACTGACATACTGATATCCTATTAGAAAACTTGTTTTGGCTCTTTAACCTCTGCTTCAAAAACGCAGGAAAACAATTTATAGCAGTTCCAGTTAACAGACATGGGATCTGCTACTACACTAACGAAAAATCGAACACAAAATACCACAAATACGTGAATATACTAGAACTCATGGAAATGACCAAAATGCTTCTAGATAACACTTACGTACTATTCTCAGGCGATATATACCGACAAACCAAAGGCGTACCACAAGGCGGGAACGCTTCACCACTTTACGCAGACCTTTGCCTCAGCGCCATGGAATACAGATATTTGATGAAAAACGAACTACCAGCGGATACACTCGTTTACCGATACATAGACGACATTCTAACCTTAAATTTCGATTTTGATAAGCACGCTACAAATATGTACCACAATACACTCAAACTAAATAAAGAATCCATGTTACACAGCGGCATACACTACTTAGACCTGAGAATTCATAAAAACACTAACAGTTTACAAATCTACGACAAAACAGACGACTACACTTTCAAAGTAAAAAAACTCTTCCACAAAACAAGCTGCGTACACGGCAAACTAATTCAAGGAGTGGTTACAGGCAGACTACTCGATTTCAGTAACAAAACTTCAAAACAAGAAGATTGGAGTTCAGAAGCAATTAAACTGATCGCGACACTACAAGATAACGGATATAATGCACCCGAAATTTTTCTCATGATCCTAAAATTTTACACTAACTACCAACAAAAGTTCTGGAAATATGGCATCTTTAAGAAAATACACTTCCTCAAACTGGTTAACGGCTGGCACCTATTCTGATACTAAATACAGTTCACGTTTCAACATTAATACATGTATTTGGATTCACTTATTTACTCGCTCACGAGCCTAGTTCTAGTTCACCTCCGCCATTCACATGACGAGCTGTGACTAAGGACTAGGCCGATAATCTGGAAGGATATAGGCAGTAGATTTTTGTAAACATCTTAAACCTAAGATGTTATCACATTACCACTTCTTTTTCACGTATCCTCTTAACTACCATTACCATCTTCCATTCCCACTCACACCAACCTAGTTACTCACTCACTTACTCATTCACCCACCCACTCACTTATTAAACTCCACTCCCTACCTTCTCATTTACCTCTGTCACTCTTACACTCACACTCACCTAACAATCACTCACTCACTCATTCATTCTCTCTACATTCACTCACTTCATCGGAACACATATACTCACCCGTTCACTCTCCACCCCACTATCTGACACTTATACAACCACACGTATGTATACTCACTTACTCACTCACTTACCCACCCTCTTACATATTTTTACTCTTGCTCACTCGCCCACTCACATACTTTCATCGACCATCACTCACAATATTTACCTTACACCAAATTACCATACATATTTGCCCATTACAATTCAATATCTATCCTGCACATCAACACACTTTACATACTATATATGTATGTACTTTCCACACTACATATCACTCAACCATTTTCGCCTTACTCCCCCAGAATCACTCAGGGCAATTGGACACGCCTCGTCTCCATTTTTCACTTATATTTCTTAATTTTCTTATTTCCTCACCTTTTTTACAGTTATACCTTACATTTCCCACACCTACACGCAACATGGACAATAACGCGCCGAATCCTACTCATAACAACAATGCTGACAACAATATTGAGCGGCCTCCAAAACGCTCGATGGTGGATGCTTCGTTAGAAGCAGTCGCAGAACACAGAGTTAGTTACTTAATTTTAGGCTTTAGGTTGCTAAGATCACGTCTACTGACGAGTCCCGGTGATCTTAGCCTAAGCTGTAGCCGGCGTCTAGACATAGGGACGAAACGCCATAGTAAGTTAGACTGTATTTTCTTCGTTCTTTGATAAGTTAGATTGTTCTTTCTTCTCGTTCAATTAGTAGGTTAGACTGTTTTTTCTTATATACTGACTGACTGACTGACTGAATAATTGACTGACTGACTGACTGACAGACAGACTGATTGACTCACAGACCGACTCGACTAACTGACTGATTAACTGTACCTGATGTGGATTGATCATTCGCGGTTGTAGACCGGGGGACGCAATTCCGCCATGCGGCCCACCATAGTAACTTATGATTACCAATCTAACTAAATAACTGACTGACCGACTGACCGACTCGACTGACTGACTGACGGACTGACATACTGACTGACTGACTGACTGACTGACTAATAGACTGACAGACAGACTGATTGACTCACAGACCGACTCGACTAACTGACTGATTAACTGTACCTGATGTGGATTGATCATTCGCGGTTGTAAACCGGGCGACGCAATGCCGCCGTGTGGCCCACCATAGTAACTACCCGGCTGCATGACGCCGGTCTAAAAACAAAATTATAGCATTATAAAAAAAACATAAGACTAAATTTGAATGCGCGCTTTTTTATCTCTTTATGCTTTTTCAATGACGAGTCCAGCTTATTTTCAAAAGTTTCCAAAAATATTTTCAATATGATGCTTGATATTGATTGACACTAGGGGTAGGGTTCTACATATACAGTATTAACTGTAAGTTACAGTCTGTAAGTGTGAGTAAATGCGATTGCTTCTATTAGAATACTTCGGCTTCGGCGCCGTGCCAGGCTCGCTCATTCATGCATCAAAATATCCAATCTACTAGCGGACGAGAAGGGGTGGGAAAAGCGGAATTCCCCCCTCTTTGGCTTTTTCGAAAAGTAAAATTTGTTCCCTAAGGTGTAGGTAAATCGTCTGAGTACTGCCCATTCCCCCATCTTCGATGAAATTCCCCTCCTTTGGGGAGTGGGCTTGTCGGCTAGTGCCTTATCGTCCGCTAGTAAATCAGGCGCAATATTCGTATATTGTCCCAATTTCAAATGGAATTTTTTTTCCAAATTTTGAATTTGGAATCAGTTTTGAAAACAATTTGCGCGCCAGAACTTTACTGAGTAACAGGATTTCCTGAAACGGCTTTATACGTCTCTTTCCTCTCAGATAATCCGCCACACATGAATATAAGCCACGGATAATACGGTTAGGGCACTTGCGGGGAAGAGGCGGATCAGAAAATAATCAAACGGAGGGCATTTTCCTCAAGAACAAAATTCCCCAATTTCGATTATATTTTCTTACACTTTAGAGAAAACCGACATCTTTTTTTTGAAGTGAAAAAGGAGAACCTCAGTTACCCTTACACATTCTTTTCACTCTTCTAGTGGAAATTTAATTACCACAAAACCCAGACATCAGCTCACGGCTAGCGCACAGCCTGGGTGGGAGTGCATGATAGCGCGTGTAGCCTGGTCAAGATTTCTTGTTATCAGAAATTACAACGGAAGGGACAGGAGAATCACCCCTTCTTTGGCTGTTTAAAAAAGTGGAGTTTGTTTTCTAAGGTGTAGGTAAAATGGCTTAATTCCCACGAATTCCCTCCTTTATGGAATGGAAATAATTCCCACGTTACCACAGATAGATGAAAGAAGGGCAACGTTCGAATAAGTGACCATTTAAAATTTGAACATGCGCCAAAGCCAGGTATAAATTCAAATCATAATTTTTTTCTAAAATTACACTCGGACAACATGCGGACATACAGTATAGTCGATTTTTAAGGTTACGCCTTTTTTGGGAATTTTTTTTGTGTACAACCTTTCCCTCACCCAGAAATCGGCGGTCGAAAGCAGCAATTTGGGGTTGATGAAAAGATTTTACACACAGAAAAGTTCTTAAAAAGATGATTATGACTCTTTTTAGGAACTTTTTTGTGTATAAAACCTCCTCATCAACCCAAACTGCTGCTTTCGACGGCCAATTTCTAAGTGAGGGAAAGGTTTTACACAAAAAAAAGTTCACGAGATAACCCGTAACCAAAAAATTCGACTATATATCTGTTAATTGTAGATGTGATAACGAATTCAAAATACCTTTTGATAACAGACACCCTGAACAAGATATAGGGCAAAACTCTCCACATTTTGTTAGAACTTGGAATGGAGTGCCCAACTGTAAACAAATTATGATTGACCACCTGTATATTTAACGAAATCACCATGGTAACCGACTTAAAACACCACTCACTTAAACTTAGTAAACATAAAATTGGTTAACGACGGACAGGTGCCGCATGCCCACAAGCCGCTAACCCTACAAAGGGAAGGAAACATGGGGGAATTGGCAGTTTTCAGGTCATTTTACCTCTACCTTCGGGAACAGAATCGATTGTTTTGAAACCGCCAAAAAGGGGGAATTCCATTTTCCCTCCCTTTCTCGTCCGCTAGTCACCAGGTGCCGTGCTATCGTCAAAAAGAAAATTACTTTTTCAAAAAGATGCGTGAATTCTCAATAAACGATCCTAATGATTCACGATGTGAAAACTTTTGTCGATAAAAAAAGTAAATAAACTGTTATTTGATTAAATGAATATAAAACTAGAAAAGTTCACCGACATTGGTCTGATGCGGCAACGGAGTCTGCTGTATCAATACGTTGGGCGACGCCTGCGTGGTGCGGATCATCTGAATATTATTATTATTTGATATAACTTTATTTAAATTAAATTAGCATCATAAGTTAAGTTTATAGTAAGAGAAAAACTGATAATATTTTTTAATTTTCGATTATTTCTGAATGTTTTGTTATTCAATGCAGGGACCTGAACTCCCAGAGGATGACCAAAAGCCGGCTTGTTTTTTTTGATGTCGAAAAAAATAGTCAAAATCATTTTATGGTTCTTTTCAAACGTTTTCAAGTTAATTGGCTTTCTGTTAAAAAAAGTTGAACATTTGTTAGCCGTTGATTCAATTTAATTGATTATAGCCAATAAAAAATAAATATTACGGCGGTTTCCTAGAATAGGGTTCTTTTATGATGAAGCAAAATACGTACCGAAAAAGAAAACTGAAAAATACCAACAGGATTATGACTATGAGACTGCATGTTGATCTCGTTGGTGAGTCATCCCAAATATATAGATATTGAAACGGGTCCTCTCTCAAAATGTACCTGAAAACGTATATTATTGGTTATATTGAAATTAAATTTATATATCATTGATTTTTACTTTAAAATTTTGTAGATAATGAACTATGTTGAGTCTACTATGTTGACTTACCACTCCAAAAAACACCACGAAACTCAGTGAGTACCAAGCTTCAAACACGAGCTTTCAGCTTGGGATAAAGAACAGTTCAGAATTATTTGATTAGATATAGTGCTTGAAAATTTTTGATTAAACATTAGTCTTTCTTATTATTTTTCCACTAATGATAAAGTTCATTGAAATTGCATCACTAAATGCAACTGTGTGTCATACACAGCCGGATTATAAATCCGAAAAATTCATATTTTCATCAAATCCCAATACCAACCATAAGATTTGCCGAAAATTTATTCAACACCAAACCAACACAAATAGAATTCAGAATACGAAACAAAATCCAAGACAAATAATCAGGTATATTTCATTTTTATTAAGTATATTTTCATTTTATTCGAGTAAATCAGTAAATTGGTTATCAAGAAAACAAAATCCCATCGGAACACGTGAAAATATATAAATCACAATTCATTTCAGTATTTATTTTTGCGTTTTTTTCATGTTTTCGTCATTTGTTTCACACTAAATCAAAGCAAGTCATACATTGTTGTTTGACTTTTTTTATTTTAACGCCATTGCGTTTGTATTTTGTGTTTTCTGTTTCTTGCCTTGGCCGCTGTTTTATTTTATTTTTGCGCGTGCCAGGCCTTTAGTCTCTTTCTCGGTTATCGGAACTCAATAGTAATAATAACGATAATAAAAAACTATAATGATAATGGAAAAGAATAATATAGACTGGATATGGGAAGAAATCGATCATAATTCCTTCCACCCCAAGGTGAGCATTTTTCGGACACAGAAATAAATTTTTGATAAATGTAGAATATGATAGCAGCAATATTAATTAAAAATTAGAAAACTGAATCATAGAGCTCGCCATTTTCGAAGCCTTATGTGTAAACACTAGCGAACGAGGGAAGAACGGAAAAGAGAAAATCCCCATCTTTGGCAGTTTAATAAAAGTATAATTTTTCCTTAAGGTGCAGGTAAAATGGTCTAATTTCTGCCACTTCCGCCTTCATTTGGAAAGATTCCCCTCCTTTTGGAGGTTTAGCTCATCCGCCAGTGTGTGTAAAAACAATTTTGAAAATGTAAATTTTTCATTGGCGCGAATTTGAATTCAATTACCTAATGAATCGAAAATGCTATACATCTACAACTTGGTGGTCGGAAAAGACTTCCACCAAAAATACAATCCTAAAATTGACTGATCAATAAAAACGGAAAAAACACTAAACACGTGATACGGCCAAAAAGATAGAAATTTGACAGTACATATAATAACGGAAAATTTGAATTTTAAGCAAAAGTTTACAGCGATTAATCAGTTCACACATGATCAAAGTATATAATGTTAAATTTGTATGTAAAAAACAGTCGGTGAAACAACAACACATATCGAAAAGTATGGAACAGCCCACGGTTTGTATTTGTATAAATAATCGAGCAAATTTTGTATGGGTCATGATAATAGTTTTTTTGAATATGAACATAAAATTCAATTTGTGTTTAGAAACTTTCAATCACTGTCAGTGATAATAAAGAGAGCAAATCAGCTACGACTATCTGGATCACAAGAAAAATCAGTTGAATATCTCGGGCTCAGAATCGGAAAAATGGTGCAAATCAGAAAAAAAATCGCCATAAAAAAAAAATCAATTTCGTTCAATATCTGTGCTCCGCAGCGCAGTATGTATGGCTTAAGAGAGATATATTATTACTGAACCCATTTCACACACAATGCATTTCTATTATTTCACTCTTGTAACTTGGGATTTTTCGTTGCCATTATGGCATGAACTTGAATTGCACCCTAAATAAAATGATAATCAGGTTGTTTTGTAACGGCCGCTTGTGCACAGGTACAGTAATATTCCATCTATCACACTTTTCCTCACTATAAAATCTCTCAATCATCATCACCCCTCGACTATAACACATCAATAATCATCATCACTCATCCATAACTGGAGTACCGGGTGTTCGCGGTTGTTCCTCGGCGGTGATCGGCTCCGACTTAACCTCTTTTTTCACTTCGGCGACTCCGCCGTTTGCCTGATCAGGTTGAGGTTGGACAACGCCGTCCAGCACCACGACTGAGGGCGGTTGATTGGCCTGCAAAAATTATAATCATAAATAACTAGAATTCACTTAAGTTGACTTAAATTAACTAATTTGACTTCAGTTAATAAGAATCCTTATTATTTGACTGACTGCACGAACAAGAAATTCCATAACTAGAAGAGCTTAATGTGAGAAAGATTCTATTGAAGAAAGAGAATAAAATTGAAAACTCTAGAGAAATGGGATGGGCAGCTCATACACAAGGGTTTTCTTCGGGTTGGTACCGTACTTGTCACCTGTTTCAGTTTCACCAAGTGACTGACTGTCTGACGGATTGACTGTCTGACTGTGATATTTTCTGGGCATAGGATTTCAGATTTTATTGAGTTGACTCGCATATAATCGGGTTACAAAATTGCATTGAATAAAAATACGGGAAAATAGAAAAAATACACAACAACAACAACAAACCTTTCCAGTTGGCTTGGGACTGATCTGGGTGGTTGGTTCCTGTTTGGTGGCAAAGATCGGGTTCTCCTCTTCCGCTTGCACATCCAAACCCGGTAGAAATCCGGACGAAACCGGTGCAGACTGAAAATAAAGAACGTTTTCCAACTATATTTTCCAAGTTCTATTCTGAAATCTGACTTTGAGGCACAAAAACTCTCTGGATTTTTTCATATACTCCAATACCGGAAACAAACGGCGAATTCGTCGCACTTGTACCGTGAGAAAATTAACTCCTATGAAACACAACCCACATCTACAGAAAATTCGAACAGTGAACAAACGCGAAGAGATAAAAAAATCGAAAAAATAAATCAAATTCAACCCTACTTATCTCAACCCAACAAGAACAATAACAATGAAAAAATCTATCAGAAACGAAATTTCGAAGAATCCATGCATGCGAAAACGTGAAACCAACATTTAAAAAGCTGCTCGAATTCAATATCGAGTCGTTAGATGGGAAACCGGTTGGGCTGATTAACGATGTGTCGCCAACGCAATCCGGGTGGTAAAACTGTAAGAGAAATATCCAAATAATTTAAAATAGTAATAAAAAATGGTGATCAAAAGTCTGAGGTACCTTGTTATAAAATAATTATTTAAGCGGACCCGGTTACGCACACTTGCCATAAATTAGGTAAATTGTTCGTGTGTTTTCTGAGTGTAATGTAAAAATTTGTTGAGAATTTATTAGCAAATTGGTTTGATTTCGAAACTCGCGCCAAAAACTTTCAGCTACAAGAAACTATGGGTTGGCTATAATAATGGACAATGTCCAACCTTTTTACTGTCGATCTCGCCGACAGCGATGGCATTTTTCAACTTCCATGACTCCGTGTTTTCGTCCCAGACTTGATCGAACGACTCCGAGCACACGGCACAGCTCTGTATTTATAAACTTATGATTAATAGTCTAAAATTCACATGCAATTTCACTCACTCACTCACTCAATCATTCTTCAGTCACTGAAATGTTTACTGATTCAACTTAATTACTCACTGACCCGCTCGATCAAATACTACCCACTCACTCACTTCCTCACTTAATCATTCAACCATTAACTCAAACAACATTTATCCATTACCTCAATTGATTACGGATTGACACTCATTCGCTCACTCATTCACCCTTTCATTGACTCACTCACTCACTCACCACTAACTCACTTGCTCATTCACCCACTCACTCACTCACCACTAACTCACTTGCTCATTCACCCACCCAACCACTCACTCACTCACTCACTCACTCACTCACTCACTCACTCACTCACTCACTCACCCACTCAATCAATCACTCACTCATTCACTCACTCACTCACTCACGACTCACCGACTCACCCACTCACTCACTCACTCACTCACTCACTCACGACTCACCCACTAACTCACTTGCTCATTCATTCACTCACATCACAACCAACATGTTCTCCATCGGGCGCATCGGCCATCGGCACCTCGCCCTGGCCCGGATTCGAAGCATCCTCATCACCCAGTCGATCAGCTTCGAACACGGCACTTTTGGCTGAAATTAGAAATTGATTTCGAAAAACTGTTGTGCTGTGCGCATCAGAAAAATTAAAACGACAACAAAGATAACAAATAATCAAAAAAATTCGTTCAAAAACTGCTTCTAGGTTATTTATTTCCGCGGTTTCAAAAAACTGTTGTGCGCTTCGAAAAAACAAAAAAAGATAAAACAATATAAAAAAATTCGTCGAAGTGATTTTCGATTAATAAAAGCCCACCAACCCTTCGATGCATTGCTGTCGCCCTGCTCGGTGTAGGTGATCCAGTCCTGAAAATGAAGGAGAATGAACGGTGTTTTGGTTTATTGCTTAACATGTTCGGTTTTCAATCAATCCTCAATAGTAACAGCAACAACAACAACAACCATCACCACCACCAAAACAACAACAACTGACAACAACAACAACCACAAGAATAACAACAACAACCACAACAACAACTGACAACAACAACGACAAGAATAACAACAACAGCAGCAACAACCACAACAACAACAAACCTCGGTCACCAAGTACCACGGCCGTGATTGACCACGATTCGTGTCCTGTGCCTTTCTATTCTCCCTGAAGTGCCAATCCAAATGTCTGGTATATTTATCGCCGCTCAAACTGTCGAATCGCAGGCCACAATTCGTACATCGCTGTTTGGTCGAGTACAACGCGTCGATGCACGTTTGATAGCGGCTGTAAAACTTTGAATGTCATGACATTTTTACAGAACTGAAAGACTTGTTTCATTTCTGACCTTCATTCTATTCTATACTCGTCTGCTTTAATAATGGAGGAAAAATTTCGTCACACGCAATTTGGTAATTAAAAATAATTAATAATGAATCGACAGGGAAACACGATTCCATTAAAACATAGCAAATCCCGACAAACAAAATTTTCCGAAAAACCCCCAACATTTTCAGGAAGCGCATGCTGAAGTCCTTGAGGCTGGGCGGTGGCGCCATCTGTTTGGGCACTTCATCATCGTAGCTGTGACCGGACGGAATCGGTGGGGTGGCGGGTCGGGTGGAAACGGCGGAGGAAAGCGGTGAATTGGACGAAGCCATCGAGTCCAGACCGGTGGGGACGGTGTTTGGTTTGGTGGCAGCTGCCGTCGGCATTTTGAAACCACCTGAGTGAAGGAATAGATTTAAAAAAAAACGTTTCATAGTGGCGGGGATTTAATGAAAATTTCGTGGAAAATTGTTCAAAGTGGAAGATGGTGAGAAGATCCACTTTGTTAAATAATATGTTTTGTGAAGTGACCATAATCTGATACCATAATGGTGAATGTAAACGTTTTTTTACTCTGCTTATTATGTCCAGTTTTAAACGACAACCATATCTTTAACAATGTAGTCAAATTCCCACTCTTTTTCTCCGAAATCGCCATTCGTGTACATGAATGTCTGTCTTTTATAGCCTTTTTTATCAAATGAGTTTTTTTATATTCAATAAGATTTAAAATACATAAATTCACTATTAAATAACCAACCGGCCATCAGATTCTTCAACAGGGCATTTACGTCCAACGGACCCGCCGCTCCGGTTGATGATGGTGGTTGTTGTTGTTGTTGAGCCGGAGTGGGCATAATCGGCTCCGGGGCTTTGCCGAGTAGAGCGTTGGCTGGAAAAATAAATTGTCGTTCGCAAAATTTGTTAGATAAAATGTTAATTACAAATTGCGTGGTTTACTTTCGAGAGGAAATCGTAAAAAATGGTTCTTCGAAAAAGGATTTTTCTCAAAAAACGGAAAATGGAGCATTACCAGTCTGAACTCAATTCAGTTTGACTTGACACACTGGTTCAGAATTACTTAACGTCTAAGCTATTCGAATAACTTGGTTCCCTACAATATTTCAGCAGCAAGTACCGACTATTGAATAATAAGATTGACGAAAAAAAAAACTCAATTCCAGTTACGATGGAATTCTGAGAAAATCAGAAAAAATCTGATTCAAAATTAATAAAACTTTGGAACTGTTATCTGTAAAGAAACCAACGATTATCAGGTAATAACGCACCACCGGGCAGACTCGATGGCATACTTGAATTGGCCATGCCACCACCGCTCGTGGCTGTATATAGATAGGCCGTGTTTTGACGACCTGGAAAAGAGATGTATCGTTGTTGCTGTAATTGTATGTGGTGAAAGGTAACTAGCAGCTCTGTAGTCTGAGTAACCAATATACATATATAAAGACTAACACTAACTTGATAACTTCCTCACTCATTCTCATCCAACTCACATATCAATAGATTGGTTACTTACATTAGCTTACCAAAGAAACTCATTAAATGATAACTCTTGCTCACTCATTAGCTTACTCTATAAATTAAATGACTCAGGCACCAGCGGACGAGCCAAACCCCCAAAGGAAGGGTAATTTCGTCAAAAAAAGGGGGGATTGTCAGTTTTAGGCTTTTTTACCTACACCTGAAGGAACAAACTCTACTTTTTGAAATCTCCAAAGAGGGGGAAATTTCAGTTTTCCCACCCTTCTCTTCCGCCAGTGACTCAGGTTATTCACTATCTATTTTAAATCACTAACCAGGCATGAAACGCTGCAGATCATAGGAAGGCTCCGGCTCCACTTGTACCTCAGGTGGCGGACCTGAAATTTTTTATTACAAATGAACGAACGATAAAAAAAGAATTAATATAAAATACAATAAATTCAAAATAATTAAAGAAAGAAAAGGCTTCATATAAAATAATAAAATGAAAAGCCACCAACCGCATAGCCGAATCTCGTGTTTGACGTTGTTGATGGTGGCGTAAATCGGTGGGCCGCCAAACGCACCACTGGAAAATACGATAAATTATTCATAGACCTGTTTATCAAAAATATTTTTATAATGTATTTAAATTGTGGGAGACACATAATTGTTTCGTATTCGTATCATAAGTGCATTCAAAATGTCGTCCGCATTGAAGTTTGGAAAAACCGTTTCCAAGTCCTCCAAAGACGACCACTCCTCAATTATAAAAAAGTGACAGGACTCAGGACATTTTTTGATAACCATGAACATCTGGAAGATAATCCATAAACTCGAAGACAAAAAAATTACAATAGAAACAACAACAACAACAACAACAACACCAAACACCCTCAACAACAACCTCAACAACAACAACACCCTCAACAACAACAACAACAACAACACCCTCAACAACAACAACAACAACACCCTCAACAACAACAACAACCAACCGAAACGGAAACTGGCCCATGTACAGCTCCTTCGAGGGTGCGCCGAATCGAATCACGTGATTTTGACCATCAATCGTGACCACTTTCTTCTCGCCGAACCCGAGTCGATGCGCCACGCCATCAATCACCACATCTCGGGGTGCGCCGGCGAAGAAGATTTTGTACGGTAGCCCTGCGACATGGATATGAAATTAGTGAACTGAATAAAAATTTAACAAGAACATTGATAGTTTACTATCACCAAACCCAAAAGTATTCTTTCTCATGACAATTACGAAATTATGAACAGGTTATATAGCTTATCCAAAATTTCTTTGTTACTCAAAAGAAGTTTTTTTGGCGCACATTTAAATCAAAACTTTGCGCGTATGTGCATAACGTACTGGGTTTATGAAAACAATTGTTGATGAAAAAAGTTACCTTGACTGAATATAAAATATACAAAAAAATCCGCCCAACCTTCTCTCTCGATCACCGGTATATCGCCATTGACGAAATGCACTTCGTACATTTTGTTATCGACAAAAATACGATTGTTAGCCGGGATGGCGTCGGGCATGCGAGGCGTGGCACCGCCTCCACCCATGGGTGCGCCGCCCGCACCCGTGCCACCAACGCTCGGTAGGAGCGGATTGTGGTGCTGCGGTAGGACCGGCAGCAGACCCATCGACAAATCGGCTGCAAAAATTAGATCAGGGTAAATATTCTTGTTAAAATTCATCCTTTAACATAAACAAAGTACTTGTTTGAATAAACAATTTTTTGTTTTCATGCGTGACAGAATCCAAAATCCAATATACAGGAACTGGATACTTTTGGTGAAGTGGGCAAAAAGTAGCTGATGTCGATTTAACTATAGGAAAACTCAAGTGGACTCCATACAAAAAACGTTCAATTCTAAGCAAACGAACTTCACAACAATTCAAACGACTCCACTCAAACTGAAAAAACCCAACTCGAGTGATGAAATGAATTTAACTAACGTCCGGGTCCGCCCATGGGTCCCATTGGATTACCCATGTTCATCATGTGGTTCATCGGACCGCCGAAGTTACCCGGTCCTGGACGGAACATCGGTGGAAACGGACCACCACCGGTGGGTACTGAAAAAATAAATAAATTTAGAAGATTTAATGAATAAATCTTTGTCAATTATTGGATAAATATAAGTCATTTATTCAAATAATCTATGTCATTTATTGAATAAATCTATGTAATTTATTGAATAAAACCATGTCATTCATTCAATTAACCTATTTCTATTCCGTTATCTAGCTTGAAAGCACTAAAAAGTCAACTGAATCATAAAAATAGAATACCAGTTCAAAATTTCTATATTCAAAAGTATGCTAGTTCAAACGACCCGTCCCCACCAATCCCAACAATATACAGCACCAAAAAACTAAAATTTGCAGAAGAAAAAATATTTAATTTAATATAAAAAAATAATAATAATTTTAATTATCCAAACCATTCATAAAAGGTGTTCGGTTGTTTTGTTGACGAGGCATGGGATGTTGCGGTGGTAAGGGCAGCGCGGGATGTGGCTGCGACATGGTTGAGACTGAAGGTGGAAACGTTTCGCCAGTCATCGAGACCGGATGCTGTGGCTCAAAAGGTGGCTGAAAAGATGGAAAAACAATAGAAACCTAATAATAACAGAATAATGAATCACTTCAATTCTTGTTCGTGTTTCCAGTCTGCTATTTCGAGTTCGAGCTGAAATCGCACGCCATCAGGCTTGAGTTTGAACCGGTTTTTGGGCGCCAAAGTTTTTAAAATGAATGATAATAGTGCATTCAAAGTTGCTGGAAGGATGGAAAATCTGATTATGACGTATGAAGTTTTTTCTTAATCAGAAAGAACGTCGCTACCGTTGTCAAGTGGTTAAGACGCCGGCCACGCATGCCGATGTTCCTGGTTCGAGCCGCGGGTTGAGACACAGCGAATTCAAGAACGTGGTTGATAATCAGTGATTGTCATACGTAAATAATAGTGACCCGTATTTTACTTTATTTGTGACTCGGTATCCAACTTTGTTGTTATGGTATAACAACTGAATAAATATGGTTTTTTAGAACGCTGACCGGAAAATTCAAGTAACCTGTTGGGGTGGCACAAGTGGATCGCTAAGTAGATGTTTCCGCGGTTCGCCATCGTCACGCGGACTGGAGGTGGGCGTGAGACGGGGACGCTTTTCGGCGGACGGCACGGACAGGGACTCTAGAATATTATTTTAAATTATTAAAGAATGATGAAAAAAATAAAATGCAACATAACGATATGATACAGCAACTATAGTCGGTTATGAAAAACCTTTCCGAATTTGTCATAAAAGAATCTACAACCACACAAAACCGGAGAAACAGATTTTTCGTCGTGTTTAATTTTTATGTGGCCTAATGGTATGGTTTACAAGAGAGTTTTAGGAGGGAAAAGACAAAAAACTGTAAACCTATTCTCGAAAATTTTCAAATACGACGAAACATGGCTAAAGTACTATTTCTCTATGTGTCTGTGCATAAAATCATGTACATCCTTTTGAAAAGGTTTATCATAACCGACTATAGCAAAGCTGAAGAATTTCGGGATTTCGGCCACCCAAGTCCCCAGTTTGAGTGGATTTCGGTCATTTTTTAGACATCCACAAGAATGGTCTGTGAACGCATGTTGGCTAGTTTAGAACTTTAGAAGACTTTTTTTTTGAAACGTCCGCATGTCTCAGGTAATTTTCAAATAAGAAAAAAACGGGACCCCCTTGAAGCGTCGGCATACCATGAAATAATGATGACCAACCACGCTCCTTGTCGATGCTGGGTTCGTCCAACTCCATATCTTTCTCACCCGACGGTGATTCGTTACCCGTGGCTTCATCGGCCGACGACTGCGCGTTCTCCAGACTCAACGTGCGTTTCTTCGGCGGCAGTGAGCGTTCGTTTTTCGCCTGCAAAAATTACAGATTGAAACTTGTTACAAAACACTAAACTAATGCAGTTTATTAATTTACTTTTCAATTATGGAAAAAAAATGATCATGGCACATTAACATCACCGCGTGCCACTCTTTCATGTTCAATTCACGCCAATTTTCTGGGTTTTACGTGCCACATGAGGTCGTTAACAAATCAGTTCACATGCTCTTATATCCTATCCAGAGTTTCTCGTTGGTCAAAAACTTTTTGGCGCGCGATTTGAATTCAAAAATGATTTTGACGCGCTTTCGAATTTTCGGTAAATGAAATATTTTTTTCACATCACATTTGGACAACATACGAAAATAGCACTTTTTCATTGCACACAGGCGTAATCAACCCACAAATCGGATTTTTTATAACAAGAAACCCTGACCAAGCTATAGCAGGTTTCCTTCAGTTTTTTTACAGACGAATCCAAAAACAAGTTTAATGGAAAGTTTAAAAAAACCTTCTCCGACGACGTTGACTGTGAAGGTTTGGACGAGTTGTCCTTTTCGGAGCTCGCCGAAGGTTCGGCGACATTGGCGTCCATTTCAGTGGGACTACGCGATTTGGAGTGGCGATGCGATGATGATGACTGGTGTTTTGAGGATCTAAAACTATTTTACGGATAATGAAATATTACTATTATTCATAATTCATCGAAAGCAACTCTATAACTTACATACTTACTCTAAAATTTTTAGTGGATCAGCATTGTCTTCTTGACCAAGATACGAGGACCATCAGACAAGACAAAGCGTTAATCATCAGCACCCCATATAAAATAACGGTGTAAACCATAGAGTTACTGAATTTAGTCGAGGCAAAAAGCTTCATTTATCAGCCATTGATATTGATACATGATCATAAACCGCCAAAATTGAGTGGGGGACATTTTCTTATTTCATTTTGCAACGAACCTGTCTTTAGTCTTTTCTTTCTTCGATCGTTCCTTCTCCCGTTTCTTCTGGGTCGGTTCCTTTTCAGGAGTGGATGCTCGCGAGTTAGACGACGACGCCGTAGATTCACTGAAGTATAAAAAGCGTAAAAAACTGATTCTAGGAGATTTGTGTTCCAAAAAATTCTTCAAGTTTTATTTTGTTTATTCGTTTGTGTAAGTATAATAACAGACACTGGTTGAGAGCAAGCATCAAAAATAGATGACACGGACAGCCAACAACCTAGATGATCTGAAAATAGTGAGAAAAATGTGTGTGAATGTTTACAAATCCAGAATTTTCTACAATATGAGATGAATCAGGAATCAAGTTGGCAATGATCAAAGATCACTGGCGGACGATTCAATCCTCCAAAGGGAGGGGAATTTCGACAAAGAGGGGGAATTGTCAGTTGTCAGGCCCATTAACAGTAGGACTTCGGGAACAAATTTTACTTTTTAAAAACTCCAAAGAGGGGGCATTCCACTTTCCCACCCCTTTTCGTCCGCTAGTGTCAACGATGGAGAACACCAGTCTCAAACACGCGACTAGATAACAGCTAATTCCTCGGCGACATGCACTTCGCAAGTCTCGAACCCTCGACCTCTCGAACTCAAGGCGGAACTCTCTACCACTAGGCCATGATAACCAACCGATGCTCGTCCTCATACCGATCGAGCAGGTCCTTCCGCCCTCGTTTATAATGATGTTTCTCTTTGGCGGATGACGTCTTATTTGACGAAGTTTTGGTCGAATCGCGTAGATCCACGTCACGGTGTGACGATGATGACGGCTTTTTGCGATCATCGTCTGAAACAGAGTAGAATTTTTATTTACTAATGTTTGTTATAAGTGGAAGATAAAACCTTAACGAATATCCAGTGAAAAACACCAGTTTTCACTCACGATAGTCTAGCCCAATCCCATCACGGAAGTCGATATATTACGCTGAGTGAGAAATGAATTTGGAGAATTTTGGTCTTCCAGAATCTCACGGTTTACAACAGAGAGTTGATCCCATAGAAGGCGGCTAACAACGTCAAAATGCCATATAACTTTCAACAAATTCACGTTTTTCATTTTCTTCAATGAAAGGAAAAATACGTTGCTCCCACATAATACTTT
Source organism: Daptonema setosum (assembly GCA_964036265.1). Taxonomy (NCBI): domain Eukaryota; kingdom Metazoa; phylum Nematoda; class Chromadorea; order Monhysterida; family Xyalidae; genus Daptonema; species Daptonema setosum. The sequence goes on from OZ038442.1 coordinate 4,497,020, forward strand.
CTATGAGATTCTCGTACAATTAAAGAAGTACTTAACAGAAAAACTGACCACCATATTTAGCCTTCCAACAGAGAGACCATAGAACAATCACGAATCACCATAATACTCACCATTTTTCCTATAGGCATGAAACAATCACCATAATACTCACCATTTTTCTCCTTGCGTTCCTTCTCCCGTTCCCGAATCATACGCGGATCCTTGTTGCTCCTCAAATCCACATCCCGTCCACCGCCGAAGGTCGTATCCGGATTCGGTGATTTGTTGGCTGATGATGTAGAGGAGGCCTGCGCCGCTTCCTGAAACCATGGGAAATATATCACATAATAATTTAATTCTGTTCGTTTTTTGCATTTTATTTACTTTAATCATTTACGTTCTCACCGATTCGATCAAAACGTGGTATTTGTATCATGCAAGATCTCCTGTCAAGTGCGACATGAAAAAAATTAATGGAATGTTATCTGATTTCAGTTTAGATGGGATTACAGTAACTTTCTGAAACATTAGCGATAACATCTTTATAACAAAGCTGTCGATTCCCCCTCTTCGACAAATTTCCTATCCCTTTGGCGGTTTGGCTCATCCGCCAAGCGAGTGCAAATCTTTAAATTAAATTTCCACTCAATAACATGAAACACCTTAAAAACGGAATACGTTCAAACCATCAAACGAACCTGACGGCGAATGCGCGGATCCCGCGAGGCGCCCGGTGGAGGCGGCTGAGGTACAGTGACCACCGACTGCAGACGTCCGGAAGGCTGAACAAAAACTCACAGTTTGCTTAAACTACAGAAAAGTGCACATATTGCATTCTCAATGGATTAGGGAACTAAATTTGAAATATGACACGAAAGATTTGTCGGAACCTTGTTCCCTAAAACGATATAAAAAGTTTGTAAGACATACCCGCGTTTCATCGTCATTGCGTTTCGACGAAGCAGAATTATCGATCACTCGTCGGCCGTTGGTGGCGGATGAGGTTGAGGCAGCGCTGGACGAGTTCTGAACAAAATATATTAATTAGTAATAATAATAATAATAATAATAATAATAATAATAATAATTCATTCCAGTTTAGGAAGTATGTGCTAAATATAAGTAAACGAATAGTAAAAACAATTTTGGCATAAAATTCCTCTGTTATTAATCAATTCATACTTCTCATTAAAGTTAGTGTAGAGAATTATTTTAGGAGGTTCTCATCAAAGATACAATAAGTATTATCATAGAAAATAGTAAAATCATCGATTTGCAACAGATTAGTGACGGAAACAAGAAAAAAACTGAAGATGCTGTGAAAACTATCGATGTTTCGTCCTACTCGATTGCGTAAACTATCCGTAGTTCGTACTTTGCCAGTTTGTAAGTCGTGCACAAGTTCATTTAAATCGGTGAAATCAGAAAAATTTTGTTTATGTAAAAGCCGTTCGATCTAGAGTTAACCTCTATCTTGAAAGAGAGCCTTTTCATATAGTTCCAAATCGGTTCAATAACTCGTGATTTTTCTTTGCTCAATCCTGAACTATTTCCCAGTTTTCAGTATAAAGCAGTTTCTTTTAGCTTCCGCTAACTTCTTCAATATCTCGATTGTTCTTAACAGATGGTCTCAATACATGAGCTTGAGTCGAGTCTTTCGAACGACTACTTTCTTGGACTTGGGAACAGTTCTCGAATACTTCACTTTCACTGTCGGCCTGTCAAGAAACATTATGGTAAAAACGTGACTAAAATACAGAAATTTCAACGAAATTTTTCTGTCAGAGTGCAATCTAATGTAAATAGTACATTCAACAGTAGAAGTATTTCTGTCTGTTGGTCTGTCTGTACGTGTGTCTGTCTGTCTGTGTGTCTGTCTGTCTGTCTCAAACTTGATAGAAAAAAACGTTTTCCAAGAATTGAAAAATACTACTTTTTTCAAAGCATGCAGAGAACCATAACAAAAAATTGCTAAATATGAATAATTAAAGAAGTGAAAAGATGAAAAGTAAGAAAGATAATAAGGCAAATCGCACCTGATTTGGCGGGAGAAATCTCGGATTCACGTGTACACTGGATGCGCTCGAGGTCGGTACCGTTGAATGCGAGACCGAACTGGTCTGGTTGGGGCCGCGAGTTACACTAGCCTGAAATATATACAAGGTATAAAAGAAACAGTCACTAAATACAAGCATAACTTTCGAATTATCGAATTAACTATGGGTATCAAAGTACGACACGCATATAAACGTGAATTTGTTAACACAAATTTGCTAAATTGTATAGATCATGATAATAGGTAAATTTGATGTTTATAAGAACTAAACTGAATGTATCCTGAATCTCTAGATAAAGTGTTTTCAGCATTTTTTCATCACTATAGTAAATAGGATATCGTGAGCCAGGTTTCAAAAAGTTTTCTAGTATTTCAAAAAAAATCTGTTGTTTTTTTGCAGAATTTTTTTTCGAACCATTAAATGATAATTTACTTTCAGCCACTTGGTATTTCCATGACAAAATACATAGTACAAACAAATGAGTTGCGCTAAAATATATTTCGAATAAAAAATTTAATCTCAAGCGAGAATGTGCTTCTCATTTTCCCCGAAGAAAGGTAACTTACCACAGGCCAGTTGGGATCGATGCCATGACAATATATGTCGATACCGTACACCCGACTCTGCGGGAAGATTTCCGAGGTCCAAGTACGACGGACTTTGTACAGACTGATACGGATCTTCTCATCGCCCTGCAATAAAAACAAATTGCATATTTTTTCAAATTATATATAATTTTTTTCAGTTAATGAGCGAAAAAGAACGAGTCTTTCACGTTCAGTTAACCAGTATTTTTCATACTTTTGGCTCCGAATTGATGAGTGTTATTGTAAGGAATTCCGTCGCTGTTACATGAAAACTGAGCTCTAAATTAACCAAACGTTTTTTCAGCTTTCTTTCGGTTTGACTAGCTATGATACGGTCTCTATTCTTCGACAGAATGAGTCATCAGAAAAAAATTGAAACTTTGATGTCAATCTGGTTTTCATTTTTTAGATACCCAAAAGTATACTCCACTCCGAAGAAAAAAATCCAACAGTTCATGTGCTTAGGAACTCCGTCAAATAAAAGTATTTAGGAAAAACCATGCATTTACTCCACTCAAAAACCAGTAACCACACAACAGATTTTTTCCGTTTTCAAGTTTAGACAGTCAAAACTTCTCGAAAACAAATCTCATTCAAGTAACCGACCACAAAAATCCTCTATTTGGGTTTACTCCAATTGACTGAAAAGTTTGAACTCCAATCCTCCGCTGATTTTAGTTTGACTGTTAGGTAACCGAACAATAAAACTCTTCATCCAGCAGAGTCGGCATTTTATTCGACTGGAAAAAATCAAACTCGGTTTTTCCTGAACGAATTTCGTAATGAACCATAAACTTTTTAGCAACTGAATCCTAGAAGAATTTCGTAATCAACCATAAACTTTTTTAGTAACTGAGAAGTTTGAACTCCAAACCATACATACCTCCACAAAGATATGCGTGAACAGCTGAACGATCACCTTGGAGAAGAGCTCCCGATATCGGGTGTTGGGGCAGTTTTTCAAGATGGAATCCACCAGGTAGAGACATGGCAGTTTCAGGTTGATCGGCGCCTGAATGCGTGGGGAGAATTGAAAATTTTCATATAAAATTTTTTCGACAAATATTTATTGAAAACAGACATGTTTTTTGGGTTGAAAAGGGTCGGGATTTAGAAAATTATGTAGACATTGAAAATGGATCCGATGGGCCCACGTTGCCTACACTGAAAGAAGAGGTGGTTGTGCAGAACGTTAAATATGAAGGATGAAGTATAATAATCTATCCAGTTTCTTGTTATTAAAACAAATTTTTTGGCCTGCTTTCAATTTTTTTTGAATTTTTTGATCACATAACTTCTGGAAACCATAGAAAACTGTGCATGATTCTTTACACGTGCGTTACCGGCCCACAACATTTTCGTTTTTGATAACAAGAAACCCTGACGAAGGTATACAGAGTACATAATATTGAAAACATTTTACATTGTTTGTTTTCGGAACGAGATTGTTTTTTATGAATTTTTTGAGAAATGGGCCACTCTCGCTAGAGAAATAACTGTGTGGACTATACAAGTTAATAATAAAACCAATATAACTGCCGAGTAACAATTCTCTTCAACGGTTTTCTCTGCACCGATTTTCATATTTTTCAGCACGTATATACATTTTAGACAAAAAAACTGTTATTCACTTTTCTACAAGAATTAACGTTTCATAAACGTCCTTGATTTTTCAAGCGAGGAATTATCAAAACAAAGAAGACACATTATAATAATCTCACACTAGCGGACGAGAAGGGTTGGGAAAAAAGGGATTCCTCCAACTTTGACTTTTTTTGTTCGTAAAATGACTGAAAGTAGTTTGTTCGCTAAGGTGTTCGTAAAATGGCTGTTCTCTAAGGTGTTCGTAAAATGGCCTAATTTCCGCCAACTCCCCATCTTTGGAAAGATTCCCCTCTCTTTGAAGATCAACTCATCCGCCAGAACTATCTCAGCAACTACATCAGGCCCTAGCTAGACTAATTTATTACTATGTAGATACTACGAACAGTTTGCTCTAGAGAAACTTTTGAAATAAAATAGTAATTTTCCTAAAACAAAACATCTGAGACTATGGCTCCGTGCACGTCGAAATCTTGGATTATTTTTTAGATCCGACTCGGATCAAAAAATGATCCCGGTTGGTAGTGTATAAGTATAGGCACGAATTATTTTTTTATCCGAGTAGGATCTAAAAATAATCCTCATGATTTTTTTAGATCCAGCTTGGATCAAAAAATTGATCTGGGTTCAAAAAATAATCTGGGTTGATAGTGTATAAGTATAGGAACGGATTATTAAAAATGATCCAAGATTTCGACGTGCACGGGGCCTATGTTGACTTCGAAATAGAAATCCTTGTGGAATAACGTTCTGAAGTTCGATAGCTCTCTGCTAATACTATATCAGGCTTTTATCTACTAGACTACTAGTGCAGTAAAATATAAGAATTTCATGGATGATTGAGTAGCACGAAATAACCAGAAGATTAATGATCAAGTATTATCAGTCAATATCTTAGAACAAAAATAGAAAGCGAGAACCTAAAATAATCACAATTTATTAGCGCATTTGATACAGGCTAGGCACTTACGCGATGGAAGAGAAAATTAACCAGTTGAACATTTTTTCGATCTAAATAGCGAGCGATATACGTAAATAATGTAGCACATCCATTGAGCATGAACATTTCAAGCTTAATAAAACTGTATTCGTATTCCACAAACTAATTTTTTCTATCAGAATTACCTACTTAATAGAACAATATTCTTAGTCCACAATCAAATTTTCCTTAACAGCTGGCAATACCAATTCTCAAAAAATTTGTAGCACTATTTCTTACGTACTTTCAACAGAAAAATCTTACATCTATACAGAGCAAAAGTGGGAGAAGCAATTAATGTAGGAGCAAATGTATGAGCAGCCTAGAACAATAATATAATGACTATAGCTAAATTCCTGCAAGATAGAGGAAAATATTTGCCCGTCAATTTGAACAGGAGATACGTAATTCTACTTAAAGCTGTTAAGCAAATCAGTAGCACCAGTAAAACCAATGATATTATAATACAACAAGAAAAATATTATAATTATCAGAAAAAATACAATGTCAGCGTTATCACGGATAATCATTTATTATCACCAGTATCAACTTTTCTGAAGCTGCGCAGATCCTTTTTGATATTGGTAAAACGAAGATTTTGGCGACGGAATAACCCTCCGTTGCTAAGTCCCGCTTTGATGATCCGAATGAGTAAAGTTTCCATCTAAGAACGTCAAAATTACTTAACCTAAATAGGACTAATAAATATAACATTTACAAAATAATAATTAATATGAAACGAAGCCAGACATGGAACGACTAAAATTTGGACTCTCCAAGTTTTTGGGCTGAATTAAAATTCGTTTTAGAAACACTATAACGATCAAGTTATAACTCCCTTATGCCTTATGTCTGTTCACAGCAAAGCATCTACATGCAAATAATAACAATACATCGAATATAACTGCATACATTCACGGTTATAATATAATGAACTTCTGAAAACTTAACCCTAACCCCCATACATCTACCCGCAAAATGTGAACACGAATCATGCACGAATAATAGGCATAATATCACATAATAAAACGTCGATAACCGCAGCGTGCGCGCACCACCTACTTACCTAGGCGCACTAAAACCGAGCAGCAGTACGCCGTAACATTTCATTTCACATTAGCGTACTGCCCATCTCAAATAAATACGACGAACGAACAACCAAATGAATTCCCAACAACACACGCAGAGTTTTTGCCGTTGTTTCGCCTGTTACTAAAAGTCGCAGCGCACTGCAGTATAACACACCCACATATAGAACATGCGAATAGTCTTAGTCTAACATTTATAGATAAGGCGCACTTTTTAACACTAAACGACAATCATATGACGCAACGCAAATAATTATGTAATACAAAAATAGCCTTGTGACTTTTACACGCCAATTTCCTGTATTCTTTGCCTTATATTGGCTTTGATTCTAAGCCCGGGTTATTGATTGCTTTTCCTACACGAGTTTTAATTGCATTTTGCAAACACATAACCACAAAACGCCGTAATGAGTATACCATCTTTAAATTGATTGGAGGGGCAGATAAATAAGAACGAAAAATCCAAAAAGAGTAAAGTAAGTTGACAAAGAACATATAAATCAAGCAGAATGTGAAAAAACATCGGGAAAGTTTGAATGAGAATTGAGCTTATTAAATCTCTGCTACTGTCTTGTCTCAAGATAACGAAGAAACTATATGATGTAAATAGCTTGTTCGAGAGCCTGCTTTTCGTTCAATGTACACTAACAAGCCATTTATCATCGACTTTTCAATTATTTACAGTAACAACTTCCAATGAAAACCCGTGTGAGAAATAAAATTACCTGAAACAGTGATGTGTTCACAATTCACGGAAAGTGTGATTTTATACAAACAAAATAATGGGTGCCTTGGTTTGTTATTTCACAAGGAGTTATAAGTATAAAGAATACTGATTTTCAAGATAAAGCTAAGTTTCAAAGAAGAACTTTTAATCTTCGATTCGGCCTAATATAGGCTACGTCACAAGAATCATATTCATTAAAGCGGAGTAAATCACAATAAAATTGACTGGGGTTACTATCAAAGCTGTCATTGTGTTATGAATATAATACGCTGCCGTCTTTTCGACCCAATAAAACTCTTCTGAATAAACAAAATATTATTCAAGATCCTCTCCAATGAACAATATGCCGTCACATAAATAAAATGTATAGAACAAATTTTTTAAAGAAAATAATCATTAACAGATGACAGAAAACGACAAAAAGAACTGGAGAAGAGCCAGAAAATATGTCCAATAAATTGTCCGAAACAATTGCTTCTCCGCATAATTACCACGTCTCAACCTCAGTTTTTTTAAAGATGATATTGGAGGCACGCAAAATACATTATAATTAATAGTAGAAATGTACATTCGTCTCTTTTCCATCGTTTTTATCAGCTTTAGTAGACCATACAACACACAAGAGAAACATAATGTCAAAAATTAATGGTTCGCCCCAGTGTATAGTATAGCCATTAAACACGACAAACCCGACAAAAATAAGACCAGAATAACACATTTCGACTCTATAGTGGATTACTTTATACTTGACTCATTTCATGCCAGGTCAGGCACATGCATACCTCAAGTCTCACTACTTTCATTAGGTTTAGTAACATTTTTTCACTAAACCTGACGAATAAAAAGCGAAACATGAGGTATGTGCTTGTCCTCCACAGAATCTGACCGACCAGCATAAAATAAGCAACTATATTATAATAAAACGTCACTTCTGCTGATCTGTGAATGGTAGTGAACCTCGAAGATATGCTTGTCGATCACGCGCACCACGACGGGCGCAAAGCCCTCCTGCGCACTCTCCTCGGCCAACATCGTGAGAAAGTTGATCGTCGGCTTGTTATTATCCTTCAGCACTTTCAGCTGCGATCCGTATTCCTCCGAGACCTCCTGCACGCGCACGGGATCCAGTTTGGCGGCATTGACCAAGAGCTTCGTTATTGAATCATTGCTACTAGATTTGGTCATTTTCGAGACTTTTGACGATGGTTTCGTCGTCGGAGCAGTTGACGAAGCGACGGATGGCCGAACGGAGGAATGGCCGTTGTCGTTTTCGAGTACGCCCATGTGGCGGCCGATGGCTGGATGGGGGGTCCGATCCGAGCCGGGTGGATGGCCTGCGATGGATGGGTGCTCAGTGACGGATGGCCTGACGCATGCGCAAGGATCGACGGATGGTACTGGAATTTTTTTACAGGTTTTAACAATGTTAACATACAGTAAATTAAACTATTATTCGTATACTATACTATCGTACAAGCTACAAGGTATACGATCCGTGACCGTATACACAAGTTACACGTAGTATTTTTATTGGTATACCATCTATAATATAAGGTATGCCATTATTACAGTTGTTTAGAAATGATTTTTAGTTGAACTCGAATGCTTGAAGATTTCATCGATACAATGAATTATATAGAGTGAGATTGAGGGAGGGCGACATCTGGAATTAATTACACACGAACTCAACCGAGTAAACGCAGTATTCATATAATGTATCCGTATCCAAAAAAAATGTATCCAAAAACCAGTCAGAATTAATATAATGTATCGGTATCCGTATCCAAAAGCTTTAAAACTTGTATCCAAAACGGTGTATCCAGAAAGTGTTATTGTGTTATTAGATACATATAGCTATATAAAGTATCCATAAATAATTGGATACAGTTTTTTCTATATAAGGTATACAAAATTTTTTGGGTGTGTTTTCAGCGGAACTTACGACAGCGGAACCTTAAATTCCGGAAAATGGTTTTGCGGAACTCGGTGAAGTTAATATTTTTTGCTATTAACATTTGGAGGGCTTATTTCATTGTTTATTAGGCTTCGGCTTAGTCATTAGCACAGACTGTTCGTTCTAAGCGAGATCGCCGAGTATGAGGCTAAGAGTTAGTTTTCAGTTTAGGATTAGGATTAGGCTTAGGGTTTGGGAAGGGCTTGGGCGCGTAGCGCCCGAGCCCTTCTCCAAAGGCTAAGCCTAAGCCTAAGCCTACACTGAAACCTAAGTTTTATGCCCCCGCCTTGGACCGTTAGCACCGCGAAGCGGAGGTGTCCAGCGTGGTTTTCCACTCATGATGGGCGCTTTTATAACAGTTCCGCTTTTGACGGTTCCGCTTTTGACGTTTCCGATTTTAACACTTCCGATTTTAATACTTCCGATTTTATACTTTGAAATATCCGGAAATGAAAAAATCCGCTGGGTACAGTTCCGCTAAAAAACGATCCGGTCTATAAAAATCCGATTTTTACAGATCCGCTTTTAAGAATTCCGCTGGGTATGGATCCCCACTTAACGGTTCCGATGCGAACAGTTCCGCTAATATAGTTCCGCAAATGAACGGTGCGCTTTCAAGAGTTCCGCTCCGTAGGCGCGATCGATTTACCGACGTAATTTTCCGTAATTTACCGTAACGTTTTTTAAATTAAAATCCCTTACCGTAATTGTCGTAACACCTGCACATCACTTAAACTATGTTTAGATACAGATACATTTTATTAATCCCCCCATACAAATTAATTTTTTGGATACTTCGACAAAATTGAAACATTTTGTTTTATTAATATAAAGTATCTGAAAATATGCTAAAATTTCAGATACAGATACTTTTTATTAATTCGTTCACCGAAAAAAATGACTATCCTATACACGTTACCGATTTTCGGCGAAGCTTTTTTGGATACTTTTTATTAAACAGATACAAATTTTTTGGATACCAAAATATATTTTTGGATACAAAAAAATGGTATCTAAAAATTTTTTAGATACAGATACAGATACTTTATATTAATATTGAGTAAACGATTTACACGACTAAAAATAATTTTGTAAAGCATATTAAACACCATTTAAACGTTACAAAGATTAAATTGAAGGGAAAATAAACGGCTATCGCGACCCGTCGACCCAGAATTTTGATATTGTTTGTACGGCTTCGGCTTAGTTCCTAGCACCGACTTAAGTTTACAAAAGTTATTCTGGAGCACTATACTAACAGTTTGGCAGGTGTGAGCATCAAAATTAGGTTTCTGTGTAGGCTTAGGCTTAGGCTTAGGTTTTTGTATGGGCTCGGGCGCGTAGCGCTCGAGCCTATCGCAAAAACCTAAGCTTAAGCCTAAGCCTACACAGAAACCTAATTTTGATGCTCATGCCTAGCCTTCTAAACCTATCCAGCTATGTAGGCAGCCTAAAAACCTCCAAATGGCCGGTCGACCGATCTCGGTCGACGGGTCGACCGGTCGACGGGTCGCGATTACCGAAAATAAAGACTATATCAGTATCAGATAATAAACCAACCAATTGACCAAAACGAGAAATTGAGTTGATTAGGGTGTTCCTTCGCTCAGTCGAAATGACCGGTTGGAATTTCGCGTTTTAGGAGCGAGAATTTTGCTGAAAATTAACAGGAATTGCGGAAGAATTTAACACATGAATAAACTGACAAATAAATGGTGGAACTCTTGCAAAATATAATGCAACACGTTGGAGCGTGCAAAGGCAAACAGCAAAATGCATGAAAACTCACGCGATACAAGGTGTTAGAAAAATAATCGCCTGATTTTTTACGACTTAATTAGTTACGCATAGTGATTGTTCAGCTGAAGTTCATGTTTATTTGTAATATGAATCCTGAAATAAATTTTTTCCTATTTTAATTTTGTTTTTCAAATAATTAATTTCAAGGCAACAAACAATGTCAAAGATAAAATTGATTAATTGAGCACCCTGTAGCAAAATTGTAGTACATTTTGGAATGGTTATTGCATCACTTTGTTCTTTTGGTTTAGGTCGTGGTTTAAGGTAAACGTTTTTTTGAGTTTCTAATTTTAAACTCTGAATTTTTATTCTTTTCCTCTAATAAATAAAATCTAAATTATTATTGCCTATTTATCTTTTAAAAAATTCTTTTTTTTGTACAAGAAACAAAAATATGTATAAAAAAACAAAACCTTTGGCTTCTCGAGCTACACCAATGGGCTCAAAATTTTTATTTGAACAGGATTCAATTTTAATTTCTGAAATGGCGCCAATTTCAAATTTGAACTTTTAACGTTGAACGAAAATTCGAAGAGAATAAATAAAGATAACATTAACAAAATATAAACATGAAAATTAACATAAACAACAAATAACTATTCAATTCCAGGCTTACTATAAAAACGCACTGCATTTACATAACTATGTCATTACATACACTCTACTCCCGCCCAACCTTACAATAAAATGAACACAAAATGAGCCCCAAAATCATTAAAAAACTATTATAAAAAAATATGTACCGTTTCAGGCGGGATCAATCAGCACTCGAAATGACGGACAACGATGAGGTTGATGCTTCCATTTTGCACATTCATCGGTTCAAGGAAGTCCATTGTTTCGGCGAACTGTTATCTTCCACAACAACAACCACAGCAACAACTAATAAAACTCCGTCGAAATCAAAGTCGAAAACGCCGAAGAAATCAACGCGGACTGGTACAAAATCTTCGGAAGAATCGACGACCACCTCGGCGATCCCAGTGTCGTATCGACTGGCTCAGTTCAATCAACTTGATGAAGTTCTGGAGGAGTGTCTGAAAACGTTTCTTGAAGAACGAGACTCCAGGACGCTGGAATCGGTGAGTGAAGTATTGTGCTATTGTCGCTCATTATCAATCATTCGGTCAGTCAGTCAGACAGGCTACTCAATCAGTCAACCAATAAAACAACCAATCACTCAACCAATCAATCAGTCAACAAATCAGTCAATCAACCAATCAATCAAACATTTAAGCAACCAATCAGTCAAGCAATCAATCAATCAAGCAACCATCAGTCAAAAAATCATTCAGTCAAAAATTCAATCAATCAATTAGTCAAGTCAAGCAACCAATCAGTCAAGCAATCAATCAGTCAAGCAACCAGTCTCAGTCAGTCAAGCGACCGATCAGTAAGTTAAGAAATCAATCAGTCAAGCAATCAATTGGTCAAGCAGCCAGTCTATCAGACAATCTATCATGCAGTCAATCAATCAATCAAGCAGTCGAAAAATCAATCAGTCAAAAATTCAATCAATCAATTATTCAAGCAATCAATCAGTCAAGTCAAGCAACCAATCAGTCAAGCAATCAATCAGTCAAGCAACCAGTCTCAGTCAGTCAAGCGACCGATCAGTAAGTTAAGAAATCAATCAGTCAAGCAATCAATTGGTCAAGCAGCCAGTCTATCAGACAATCTATCATGCAGTCAATCAATCAATCAAGCAACCAATCAGTCAAAAAATCAATCAGTCAAAAATTCATTCAATCAATTAGTCAAGCAATCAATCAGTCAAGTCAAGCAACCAATCAGTCAAGCAATCAATCAGTCAAGCAACCGATCAGTAAGTTAAGAAATCAATCAAGCAATATATCAGTCAAGCAATCAATCAGTCAATCAAGTCAGCATTCAAACAGTTTCACCAGGTATTATTTACCGAGATATAGAGATATGCTGTATCAGTCAGTTGCTTTCGGTTTTAAAAGTGAGTAAGTAAAAATACTTCAAAATACAGGAAAAAGTGAGTAAGTAAAAATACTTCAAAATACAGGAAAAAAGTGAGTAAGTAAAAATACTTCAAAATACAGGAAAAAAGTGAGTAAGTAAAAATACTTCAAAATACAGGAAAAAAGTGAGTAAGTAAAAATACTTCAAAATAAAGGAAAAAAGTGAGTAAGTAAAAATACTTCAAAATACAGGGAAAAAGTGAGTAATATTAACCCTAGAATTAGGCAACTCTGTCGGTCTGACGTAGACGCGTTTGCCGTTGTCGTTGGGATCATCAGAGGTGTTGGTATTTCTTTTGGCCTTGGCCAAAACTTTGTTCTGCTTAATGAGTTTGTTGTTATTGCCGCTGCCGTTGTTGTTGTTAGGCTGAATGTTGTTGTTTTTTTTTGCCTTTGCCCATAGATGGTTAATCTTGTCGTAATTATTTGGTCGGTCACTCATTAAATCATTCAGTAAGTGAGTCAGTATGTGTATGTTAAACAGTTGTTGGTCAGACGTGCAATTATCCAAGTTGTCAGTTGTTCAGTCATTCAATCAATCAGTATGTTGATAGTTTATTCAGAGTTGAGTCAGCCAGGCGGTATATTAATCAGTTCTTTGCGGGCAGTTAGTTTAAGTTCCAACAATTATTCAGCCAATCCAGTCAATCGAGCGAGTATTCAATCAATCATATAGTTAGATAGACAGTCAATGAATCTAATCAGTTATTTTTTTCTTTGTTATACAGCTAAATAGGACCCGGTAGTTACTACTTACCACACAACACAGCACTGAGAGTGAAAGTCTACTAAGATAATTATTGACACACCATATGTTTCTCATTCATTTTCTAAGTTGGTTAAAAATTTTTCACCAGCTAAACTTTCTGTATCCTCTTCATCTCTATTAATTACATTAATTATCATTTATTTCCAGGTGCGTCAGTTTATCGGCATCATTGCCGATCTATCAAGGGATCGTCTGAAGAAGCTGCTTCGTCTGCCTGTGCTCGTCGTTCGGGCACCGGAGAATGTTCCGGACTATGATAATCTGTTTGACAGTGTCAGTCGACTGCTCGCCGAGGCCACGGACGGCTCGAAAAATGTGCTCAGGTAACTGAAAAAAATTTTTGGTTCTAAAACGTAAGGTTCCACTGCACCCTGTCACTTGAATTACATCATGCTCTACTTATGATTATTATTAGTAGAGATATGTAGAGAAAAGAATGGCTGGATAATGTAACTTCCTACTGATAGAAAACGTAGATATTCAGTTTTATTTTTATTTGAGTACAAACGATGAGTACTACCCTGATGCACCATTAATGACCGTTCGCCAAAAATGGCTAAAAATTTTTTTTTCATTTTTTTCTTTTTTTTTGGCAATTCATGTTCGCCAGTATGGAGCGTTTATTATCAACGTAAAACTATTTTTTTTAAATAATAAGTTTCAATTCGATCGGTTTATCAATAAAAGTTTGATACCTTTTTAGGTTCGCCGCTTATCCTGGTGGCAGCTTGGCCGGTGTACTCGAGCAGGTACTCGATCTGTTAACGCTGAAACTGGATGAGGTGAAAAAAAATTCATTTTGACTTCTCTATTAACTGAAGCCATAAGGCACACTAATACCATATCAGAGTGGGTTTTTCGTAGTGGCCGGAGAGTTGAATAAACTGACGTGCAATGGCAGAAACCCCAGAGCAACGTGTCTGGATTTATTGAGTGACTGTGTAGAAGTTCAGGCCTCGTATTTTTGTTATTGACGAATTTTTCGTGGGATCCGATCATGCATGGGATTTGTCTGTTTTATTGAAAATAAGTGAAAGAATTTTCAGAGTAACAATGAATAATTGCGTTTCTTCTCACTGCCCTCTATTTTTCTGATTGATTGAGTAAGTTATTCTTATTGTCCTCTATTTTGATGATAGTTTGAGTAAGATATTCTTAGTGTTCTTTTTTTTATGATTGTTTGAGTAAGATCTTCTTGATGTTCTACATTTTTATGATTGATTGTGATTAGAAATAAGAAATAATATTTTATGATTGGTATTTATACGTTTCCAGGATGATGCCGTTGCTGGTTCGGCTAAATCGAATCGTCGAAAGTCGGGTCGCGCCGCCGTTGATATTCCACGACGGGCGTTGGATAAACATCCGGTTTAGTTTTCAAAACGTCAATTCCGATATTAATAATAATAAAAATTTAAAATGCCAAAAAGTTAAATAAAACTGTCAAAAAATGCGAAGAAGTTTGATAAAAAACGTATAAAAGTTTGATGAAAATGCTACTTGTCAAGTCAGTCGATGCGGTGCTTTTATCAATCGATGCGGTGCACTAACTTTTTTCTAAAAAATGATCTCAAAAATAAATAATACAACGAGGCTCCATTGTTTTCTATCCTTGCTTCACTATTTGATTCAATTTACGATATAGAATCTACACTACATATGGCTATAGTTTACACCTACACATAGGGCAGGGTATGCTGCTCATTATGACGTTTTATGATAACTTTTAATATGTTTTCTTTTCATTAACATCATTTTCAGCTGATGATTCTCGACGAATTGGACTCCTGGCCGTATGACGTACTGAACTCGGTGCTGCAGTACTGTACCCGACACGGTGTGGTCGTATGTATCAGATGTGTACATGACCTGCCGAAGTACCTGAACATCGATACCTTGGCCCGAATCAAGGCCCATACCGTCGAAGCACCGAATATGACCGACGCTTTCAATCTGTTCATGGCGGAGCTGTTCGTCGCGAGTAAGGTGAGGTTAATTTTTTATATAACAACAGTTTTTCTCGATTATGAGACTGAAATTGAATGTGCACTGCCTTTATGATGATTTAGGGATATTATGCGAAATTTAAAAAGACTGGAGTTTTCCCTGTCATGAAGTGTATCTTGATGTCACAGTGTCACTTCATATGTGTAAACAGTTCAAATTAGACAAAACGAGGGGTTCCCGGATAATGTTATTGTATTATGCACAGTGGAATAGAAGCGTTATCTTCAACTTTGTTTGATTCACCACCCATTTAATCGTTTTCAATTTTCCAGTACGAACGTCTGCCCTTCCAATTGTACTCTCAGCTGTTTACGTTCATTCGTCAACGTTTTTACACCTGCACCCATTCCATAATCGACGCATTCCAGTTAGTTTTTTTAAATAATTTGTAAGATATCTTTTTAACTTTTATTATAATCTATCAGATAACTTCATAACTTTTTTTATAATTTATAGAGTGTCTTCATCACTTTTGCAGGGTTAGGCAATAAAAAATAGACCTACCTGTGTCTTCGAGAACGGCCAAATTTGTCAGTTTCGCAGTTCGCACTTGTGCGTGGTTTACTGGTATATCTTTGCGAGTCAATTGTATACTTGTGAAAGTATCCAGAGATGATTTTCACGCATGTGGTTCATTTCAGGTTCATCTCAGATTCATTCACTGTTTCATCAAGCTGTACGATGAGTAAACACGGAAGTAAATCATGATGAGTAACTCACAACTACATCTATGAATCATTTGGTGATATGTCCATGAAGTATATCGTTTCCAGATGCATGCGTCAAGCCCTACTGCATCACTACCTTACGCAGCCCGTCTCCATTCTCCTGCGACCATGGGAACAGATTCCTGAAGCTATCGGCACCCTTGACCAGCGTCAGGTTGACCAACTCATCGAGACATGTCCCTCGTTAGCCGAACAAACACAGGTTGGCATTTATATTCTATCAGTCGAAGTTATGCACGTCGCCGGTTTGGTGTAGTGGTTAGAGCGCCGGACTTGCAATCCGGAGGTTCTATGATCGAAACCTGACTGGTGGCACAGATCCTGAGGCGTGGCTCTAGCGTTTCAGCCGTTGCCCGTCAGTTTATTCAAACTCTATGGACTCTATTAGAACACCATTTTGATATGGTAGTTGTGTTATTTGATGACTTCAGTAAGGCAGAAGTTCCTGTAAAACATAAAAATAAGAATAATTCAGATTGCGCGCCAAAAACTGTCTGATCAACAAGAAACCTTAGTTAGGCTGCGTAGAAGTTGTTTTTCCAGGGCACCTGCGAGACGTTGGCCGATTTGCACAGTTGTTTGGAGAACAATGTCAATGACTTGAATCTGTATACGCTCGGATTCGGCGGCTGGCTGACGGTCATGTACAAACTGGTTGGTGAACGTCCATTTCGTTTTCGTGGTCTAGTGGGTAGTGCGCCGGACTCGAAACCGGGGGTCTTAGGATCGAAACCTAGCAGGTGACGGTGACTATGGGAATAGCGTTGCTATGTTTTTTTGTCGTTGCCCGTCAAGTTTTTCAACCTGCCTAGCCACTACGAAAACACCATTCTGACCTGGTATTAGTTCCCCTGTTGGCTTCAGTAATGAAGAAAAGATGTAAAAAATGATCGTAAGTATGGTGTCTTCTGCGTTGTTCCCAATCTCTAGTATAGTAAGTATCATGTTGTACTCCTATAATTTTTTTGAATATTAATCAGTTTACTAAATCGACTTGATATTTTTTGATGCTGAGATGTGAGATTCAAACTTTGTTCATTTTTTCCAGAATCTTCGCATGTCACCCGACGGTGCGGATACTCCGGAACGTCTGGTCGATTTTTACGGGCGCATACTGAACCCTCGGGGCCGTCAGGACTACTATCGACGACTGGAAAGGTTGGATGACGAAAATGAATACTACAGAAAGAAATTATTGAGAAAAAATTTTGAATTCGCGCCATTTTATAGCCCAATTAGGGTTTCTTGGCACTCCGAAAGCTCTGACGCAAAATTTGAATGAAATCTGAATTTGGCGCCCGTTTGAATTTTCTGAGAAAAAAATTCATATATAATTCGGATATAGCTTGTTCACGATTTCTTGTTATCAAAAATTGAATTTGTGCACCGGTTACGCCCATATGTAAAGAATTAAGCGCAGTTTTCGTATTTTATTTCTCAAAAAATTAAAAACTGCGCCAAAACAGATTTGAATTCAAAGTGCGCGCCAAAATGTTTTCGGCTAACAAGAAACCCTGGTTAGACTATACTTTGGCAACATATAAACGGTGCGCCTATCATTGCATATGAGGTAACATGTTAATAGAAAATGTTTTTGATAACAAGAAACCCTGACCAAGTTATACATGCATGAACTGAGTAACGGTGGCTCAATTGTATCAACCAATCAACTTATTCCAATTGCAATCTTCAGGCATCTACCTTTGTGGAAGTTACCGGACCTGCGCACCGTTATTTCCGATGTGCTCGACTCCCTCACCGCCAGTCAGGGACCGGCTTATGATTGTTAGTCGATAGTCTAGTGGTCAGGACGCCGGACTCGCTATCCGAAGGCCCGATGTTCGAAACCTTATTTCAGGCAATCATCAAAAGTTGAAGGAATTTGTGACCAAAATCGATCGTTTGCAGAAAGAACTCCTGAACAAACCAACTTCTGCCGACGGAAACCAGGTTTGTCGTCGTAGATTTATTTTCGAATTCGACATTTGAACTGGAAATTCAAATTTCGTGCCCAAATTACTTGTAGTTTGTTATCGGTTTTTCTTCATTCTAGGCCTCTGGCGGTCGCCAGCCGGCCAAACAAGAGAAGGTCTCCTGGCATCAGTATAAAAGTGGACTGGTAAAAAGTATAAAGGATGCCGAGTTGAACGACCCCGTGGTCAAGTTGCGCAAGGAGTTCTCCGGGTTCGTTTTTCTCTGTTTATTGTTGATTTATAACAAGAAAATGGTGCTGTTATGAATTTTTATTCACCAAAAATTGAAACTGCATATAATGATGTAAAAAAATTAGGTGTTTGTTGAGTTGATTGATAACAAGAAAATAAGGCGGTTATTCGATTTTATTCACCGAAAATTTGCAACTGCATATAATGATGTAAAAAAGTTTCAGGTGATAGCTATTTTGCCAGCCATGCAGTTTGCAATATTCGTTGAGCTGAGTGAGTGAGTGAGTGGGTAAGAGAGTGAGTGAGTGAGTGAGTGAGTGAGTGAGTGAGTGAGTGAGTGAGTGAGTGAGTGAGTGAATAAATGACTGGTGAATGAGGGAGTGAGTGAGTGTATGAGTGAGTGAGTGAGTGAGTGAGTGTATGAGTGAGTGAGTGAGTGAGTGAATGAATGAATGAATGAGTGCAGTGCAGTGCAGTGCAGTGAGTGAGTGAGTGAGTGAGTGAGTGAGTGAATGAATGAGTGAGTGCATAAATGAGTGTGCGAATGAGTGAGTGACGTCAACAATTTTTTACAACCCATAAATAAAAACTCGGTCTTTCCAGTTGGTGGTTCGAAACGTGCGACCAGATGTGCGGTGGCATGGATCAGTTCGGCATCCACGAGTGTTTCGTCATTGAGATGCCGGCCGACTTTGCCGGTTCGCTGTACGGCAACACGAAACAGACATTCGATGCGGCGTGTTTCGAGCCGGAAAAGTTGGTCATTGGAATTTTTCGGTTACCTAACTTACCATCCCATCTGAATCGAATCCCTCTTTTGAGAACCGAACCACCGTTTTTCACTCTTAATAGTGTATATTTTTGGAACGCTCTACAATTACCAGTCAATTCACGTCAGACGGTTGACAAATCAGTAACATACCCGTGTTTCAGTTCAGTTTTTTCTTATTGTTTTGTTGCAATTCGCTCGCATTCAGGTTTCAATGCCGAAAGGTCAAAACAAAACTTACTTGGTAGTCATAAAGTAGGTTGTAAACCCAGTTTTCAGTTCTTCTTGTGTAATAAACAAGTTCGCTGCATACCTCATGAAACGCCGTTTTTTACAACATTATAATTTCGTTGCGAGACCACTCTGACTCCTTATTACAGATACCTCACTTCATCGGCTACCCCCGAACCTGCCTGCCCCACATCTTTGGCACTGCGCGTGCTCTGCAGTTTATGTGAGCACGATGCGGGCGCCAAGCGGAAAGCTGTGGACCTAAAACAGTGGTACAAACAATGGCATAAGTGTGTGCTGGATAGATGGTCCGATGATAAACAGACCGCGGCGTGGTTGGTGTAGTTGTTGTTGTTGTTGTTGTTGTTGTTGTTGTTGTTAGTGTTAGTGCTTTTGTTGTTGTGCCAAACGATGCAAGTTTGTTGATCTGAAACAGTGGTACAAACAATGGCATAAATGTGTGCTGGATAGATGGTCGGATGATAAACAGGCCGCTGCGTGGTTGGTGTTTTTGTTGTTGACATGTTGTTTGTTAGTGTTGTTGTTGTTGTTGTTGTTGTTGTTGTTGTTGTTAGTTTTGTTGTTGTTAGTGATGTTGTTGTTGTTGTTATTGTTGTTGTGGTGCCAAACAAGCGTAAAACGGTCGTCATGAAACAGTGGCATAAGTGTGTGCTGGAATGTGGGCGGATGATAAACAGGCTGCGGCGTGGTTGGTGTAGTTGTTGTTGTTGTTTTTGTGCCAAACATGCGTTAAACATGTCTTGTTAAGAACGCCATGAAACAGTGGCATAAATATGTATTACATCGATGTTGAAAACAGGATGGCGAGTGGTGTGTGGTAATGTTGTTGTTGTTGTTGTTACATCGATGTTTAAAACAGGATGGCGAGTAGTGTGTGGTAATGTTGTTGTTGTTGTTGTTGTTGTTGTTGCTGTTGTTGTTGTTGTCGTGAAACAAAGTTTGTTTTTTATAGATGAGATTACCACCGGTCAGATGGTGCGCTCATGTCTGTATGCGCGCCTTTATTGAACGACCAGACCTTGCTTCTTACAGAAAAAAATACAAATTATCCAACAATCCATGGTGTTGCTGTGGATGTGTTTAAAATTAGTGTATAAAATTTTATAAACTTTTTAGCTTCCTCGCATGCGTTGGATGTCTGGAGTATGTGGGAGCGGTGCGTGGAGCTGGCAACCGCGTCAACAGTCAGATTGTGCAGAAACTTTATGTACCCAGCATGGCCTATAGTAAGTTGGGTGCCAATCAACAAGATGGTGGTGGTGAAGACTGACGAGGAATATTACACTGATTTGACCTATTAAGGTCCAATAATTTAATTTCGTGAACCTACCACGGTTTTTCAAATTTTCGCTCAATTGAGTTCAAGCCCAAAAGATCAATGACTTAGCATCAGAAACAATTTAGGGTTAGTGATTTCACTCTTGATTTTTATAAGTTTATAAAAAAACGATGACTGAAATCCATACGAAGTTTTGATTTGCTATTAGTATTTGATTCAGCCTTGTTGAAACAACCTAATGGAAGTTGCATACTTGAATTTTTTTACATTTTTACACGCGATGTACTGTATTGAATTGTATCATCCGTCTACTAAACTAAATAATCTGCTTAAATTGTACTTATTGATCACATGATAACACTTTATGGTTGCATACTAAATGATCTCAGTATTGTATGTATTTTGCCCTTCTTCAGTTTTCTTTACCGGTTCGACGTTTTTTTTTGTCTTTGTGATCCGCAATGAAATGTATAAAACTATTTGTGGGTCTAGTTTTTTTCAATTTTAAAATAACTTGTGTTCCTGCAAATCATGCAATATGCATGACTACTTATACGTTTTTTTATGAAGCAGCGATGATTCATTCAGTCAAAAGTTTTGGCGCCCATTTGAAATTTCGATCGTTATCACTAATGTTGCTCATAATGTTTAATGTTATTTATGCATACGTTTATTATGGGAATGTTTTGTTAAAGTGAAGTGTAGCACAATTTAAAAAGCACTCTGCGTTTCTTCAACAATTGCTCCACAGAATTAATTAAAATAAAGGATTTCTCACAGATCTCAAGCAAATCAAATCACCCCCATCGTTGTGCAATGCAGTCCGGACTCGGAAGATCTCATCAACAACCACAGTTAAAATAGCTTCCTAACAGTACAAATTCTCATCATTGTTGGCTATTCACGACATTGCGACTGTTTGTAACATTTATTTGTGACTATTTGCGACATTGTTACTATTTGCGACATTGTGACTATTTGCGACATTGTGACTAATTGCGACATTGTGACTATTTGCGATCATGTTAATCAAGGCGCTACGCTCCGAGTTCTACAACGTTATCAAATCACGTGCCGATGTTAGTAGTTTTTTTGTTACCAAGAGTCTGGTAGTGGTGATTGTGTTTTTTCATTTATAGAAATCTTTTTAATAATAATTTTGATTATTGTCATTTGCTTTTAGCAGAGAAGATTATATCAGTTTTCATCCACTGACAAATCCGCCTTATTACATACCTAATCCGAAGTTTGTATTAACATTATACGCTGTTTTCAGCATGTGCTCGTACTGGTCGCTCGTGATGTGGATTCAGTATGTGCCTCGTTGCTGCTCCAGGTAAGTGGACTTTCAGATGAATTTTTTTCAAAATTCAGTTTTCTAGCCACAATAACAAAGTTACATACCAAATCACAAATATAATGAAATAACTGTCACGCCTACTAATTCACTCACTCACATATCTACTCGCGCACTCACTCATCTACTCATTCACTCACTCACTCTTACTCACTTCAGTTATCCACTCACTCATCTACTCATTCACTCACTCACTCTTACTCACTTCAGTTATCCACTCACTCATCTACTCCAGCACAACTTCCGCATCGACCTCCAGGCGGATCCTCATTTACTCCCTCACAAATACATGTATTCCTTCTCTGCCCTCCCTCACTGACCTACTCACTCACTCACCCACTCACTCAACTATTCACTCACTCACCCACTCAGTCACCTACTCACACTCACTCACCTACTCACTTACACTCACTCACTCACCTACTCACTCACCTACTCACTCACTCACTCACTCACCTACTGCAGCACGCGTTCCGCATCGACCACCAGGCGCACACGGTCGTGTCCGTCGGCTCCATCGAGGACGTCGTTCTTAACATCCGATCGCAAGACGATAAGGTAATTTATTTTAATGGTTGAAGCTTGTTAAACGGCATGTCTTCATATTTAATTTCATTATTATAACTTGATAAATGGTATTTCTGAAACCTAAAATTATAACTTTGAATGTCTATCTGTGAATAATGATTTTCTCCCGAGATCTTGATTTTGGCTACTTTCCGTGCCCGACCGAGGATACAACTAGGAGGCGAGGCTCAAAAACTTCGAAACAACCTTGCAAGTCTTCATGTCTTTCGACGTTGTTCACTAGTTTGAGAGATGTTTTTTTTCAAATGCGGTTGAACTTTGAATGCTGAATGAGATAATCAAAACTACCTATCACTCAGAGGGATTTACCTGTCGAAGCGGCGAGTAGGAAGCAGTTGAGAGTTTCGCATGGGTGCGGTGCAATATGACGACTAGGACTCTGACATTTACTTTTGCAGGTGTCATACATGGTGCTGATCAACTGTTGTGCCACGCAAGACATCCTGTTGGATGCGTATCCACCCGACGAGAATGAAGAACAGAACATTCCGGATCAGCTGCGCATCTTCGTCGTTGACAGGTCGTTGTTGTTGTTGTTGTTTTTTGGTTGTTATTGTTGTTGTTTTTGTGGTCTGTTGTTGTTGATGTTCATGTTTTTGGTGGGAATGGAGACAGTACAAAACAATTAGTTAATCATTTTCCGTTGTTTTATTAGTTGTGTTTTTTTGTTGTTGTTTCTCGTTGTTATTAGATTAGTAGTTTCTGAATAAAATCCGTATTTCAGTCGACGACCCTTCCATCTGGACAACGTCTATGATTCGTTGTACAGCCGACATTTGTTCATGGTCGTGGATAAAGACGAAGATCTGAGCACAATACCGGCCATGGATGACGTTATTTATCAGGTTTGGCGGACTTGTTGTACTGAATTTTCGTTATTTTACTCCTGTGACTTGGATCTCTCAGTAGTAATTTGGGTTAGTGATGAGAAATAGAAGAAATATATCCAGAACCAAAATATTGACAAAAACTTTTATTAACAATATTTTTCCGAATGTGGCAGCCAGAGTAAAGTCTTGTTACCTTCACAGACACAAAGCCAATTTCGAGAATGAAGTTTTCTCAGTGTTTATATTGATGAAAAATTGAATGGATAAAGTTTTTGTTATATTTTTTTATATTTTTATTTCCAGGTCGATAGTGACGATGAAGAGTATGACGAATTGGCGCATTCGCGTTGGAAGAAACGACTGTAAGTTATTTCGTGATGTTAAAATCAATGTTTAAAAAAATGATTATAAAAAATCATCAAATTTGCTTAAAAAATTTGTCTCTAACAAAACCATAGCATACTAATATTTCTACGTTATACTTACAGTAATAAAATCCTCTGGCGGTACTACCAATTCACCTATCATGAAACACCGGTTGGTTCGAGTGGTTTTGAATTTCAAAACCGTGTCAGATTTTCCTCAATAAATGTATTAAAAGTTAATTAGTAAGTTTTGTTGCGGAAATTTATTCAATCAAGTAATGAAAAAATTACAGGCATCCCTACTCATGCTGCGTTTGGTTCATGAACTATCGTTATCGTCCACTGAACAGTGCTGGTTAGTTGTTGTTTTCGATGTTGTTGTTATGTTGCTGTTGTTGTTGTTGTTGATGATGTTTCTGGTGTGGTTATTGGTTATTGTTGTGCTAGTTTTCGCCTATGTTTTTGCCTGTTTCGTACTTGCGGTTATTGTTTATTTTAGTTGTTGTTAATGTTAACGAATGTTGTTGTTCTGGTTTCTCAATGTTCTTTTAGTTGTTGCTTTATCTAACCGGCTATTAATTTGCAGGCTAGCCATTGTCGGTGTCACTTCAACATTCCTCGATGGCAAACGTGATAAGATGTCATATGCCAATGACTGCGCGACGGGTCTGCGCCCGCTGCTGCGCTCTGCGGCGCAGAACGTGCAGCACAAAGATACGCTCAGCATAACCTTTGATAGAGAGTTTGTGTGTTTTTTACTGTTACTGATGATTTTTTATTATTTTTTGAAACCATTGCGCACTGGCGGACGAGCTAATCCTCCAAAGGGAGGGGAATTTTCCCAAAGAGGGGGGAATCGGCAGAATTTAGGCCATTTCACCTATACCTTAGGGAACAAATTCTATTTTTAGAAAGTGCCAAAGAGGGGGGAATTCCACTTTTCCCTCCCCTTCTCGTCCGTTAGTGCCATTGCGTATGTTTCTTTACGTTAACTCCGATGCTTTCATGCTGGCAAATCGCCTATCCAGAGTTTCTTTTTACCCCGAAAGTTTTTGGCGCGCAATTCAAATTCAAATCTGCTTTTTGCGTATTAAAAAATTTCAGAAGAAATTTTTTTTAAACATTTTTTCTGTTGTTTTTTTTGGTGAAATCCAAAAAATTAAATTTGAAAAAAACATTATTCTTTTATTATTCAACAAGGCCCACTAATACCATATCAGAATGGTATTTTTTGTAGTGGCCAGAGAGGATGAATGAACAGATGGGCAATGACAGTACCGCTCAGAGCAACGCTTCAGGGTCAGTGTCTCATGTCATGTTTCGAACCCAGAACTACCATGTTCCGCCCTACGGACTAGACATGCAACTAAAAATTTAGATGTACATTAGATTCTTTGTGTTTCAGTATCTGGATGCCTTGCTATCGTCATTGGTCACTGTACGACTCCGCCTACCACTGTATGACGCTGTACAGTCGTTTCCAACTCTGGTCACAAACTGGGTCGGATCGACTGTATAAATTCTTTGCCCATATCGGGTTGGTTGTTTGATTGGTTAAAACTTTGAATCTGTCGGGTCAGTCAATTTTTCTGTCGGTGAGTCAGTCAGTCAGTCGTTCAGTCAGTGAGTCAGGTAAACAGTCAGTTAGTTTAGACGGATACTCAGTGAATTTCTCAGTCTGTCAGTCAGTGAGTCAGTTAACTAATCAGTCGATTAGATGTAAGCAGGTGAGGGTGAGTTGAATCTGTTAAAGGATTGTTTATTATCCTTCAACTAACCACTTCTGAGGTACAAGTTTACGCAGGTTATTGCTGGAATGTAATTTGAATGGTGTAAAAATAAGAATCTGTCAGTGAGTCATTCAGTTGGTCAGTTAGTCGTTCAGTCAGTCATTCAGTCGATCACTCAGTCAGGTATCTAGTCAGTCAATCTCATTTCATTCAGCGCATGCCGCCTTAATAATCAGTCAGTGAATCATCATGATTCCAATTTTTTGAAATTTTCCAGTCTACCCATCAACGAATGCAAGCAGAGGTTTTCTTCGATGAAAACTGAGCTGAGGAAAGAGATTGTTGAGGGATTCTACAAATGTTGCGAGGCTTGGAAGTTGGTTGCTGTTGTGGTTGTTGTTATTGTTGTTGTTGTTGCTGTTGTTGTTGTTGTGGTAGTTGTTGTTGTTATTTTTGTTGTTGTTGTTGTTGTGGTTTTGTTGTTGTTTTTGTTGTTGTTTTTTGTCGTTGTTGTTGTTGTTTTGTTGGTAGTTTTGTTGTTGTGCTGCTGCTGCTGCTGTTGTTGTTGTTGGTGGTTTTGTTGATGTTGTTTTGTTGGTTGCTGTTGTTGCTGTTGTTGTTGTTGTTGACTATGATGTCTTTTTTGTTACTAAGCTATAAAATTATTTTTTATTGCAGAGCTGAAGAAGTCCTGGTCGACACGTTTACCTGTAAATGGTCATATTCGAATTGTATATCGGCGTTTGAACACGCGGCCGCCGCTGCTACTTTGATTCATATGGACGTTGATCATAAAGAGGTGAGAGTGAGTGAGTGAGTGAGTGGGTGAGTGAGTGAGTGAGTGAGTGAGTGAGTGGGTGAGTGAGTATGTGAAAAGGTGAGAGTGAGTGAGTAAGCGATTTATATTGTACGCACTGTTGTCACGGTGAGTTATATGGTGTTGATATAAATTTTAGTGAGGGAATGTTTGAGTCCGTGAGTGAATGAATCCATCAGTGAGTGAGCCAGTCAGTACGTAAGTTAAGTGGGTACATTTTCAAAGATACAGACGCATATTAAATTTCTTTTCCACGATTCGGTTACAGACCAATGATGAGCAACGATTTCTCAACGCCGCCAGATGTCTACAGACCAGGTGAGTGGTATTCACATGCACTGGCGGACGAGCCCAATCTCCAAAGGGAGGGGAATGTTTCCAAAGAGGGGGGAATCGGCAGAAATCAGGTCACTCTACCTACACCTCACGGAACAAATTCTACTTTTTGGAACTGCCAAAGAGGGGGGAATTCCACTTTTCCCTCCCCGTCTCGTCCGCTAGTGTTTACATGCATGCGAAATGAAAAAAATACCATAATTTTTTTCATTATTTGAGTTCCAATTTAAGAGGTGCTTGTGTAACAAAATAGAATATTTTTTTCTTCAAAGTTTCACGACGTTATAAACACTTCCCTCGTTGCCATGATGGTTATGAACCTGGATCAAAACCCGATCCCCGATTTCAGGGAGGGCATTGATGATCTCTATAAGGGCGTGAAACTCTTTGAGCACTATCTCGGCATCGTCGTCAAAGAGTGCACGGCTGCCATGCAGCACTCATATGTAATGCCGTGTGCTTCGTATCTGCATCTGCAGGTGCAGAGTCAGGTCCGTACCATGGGTTTTCTAAAAAAATGTTTTTTTTTCAAATCGGTTATATTATAGCGATAGTGTACTCTGGAAAATAAATTGTGAATGATATATTCGTTTCGTCTTATCAAGTTGTAACTATGATGATTGCTTCCCTTGTCAAGTGGTAAAGGCGCCGGCCTCGCTCGCCGATGGTCCCGGTTCGAGTCCCCGGGGTGAGACACAGCGCGTTCAAGAACGTTGTTGATGATCGGTGATTGTCATTTGTAAATCGGAGGACCGTTATTTCACTATTTGTGATTTGGTATCCTACTCTGGTAATAAGTTGTAAAAATCGAATAAATTTGATTTGATTGCAGGCGGATGATGCGGCCGCATTATCACATCCGGCGGCTCTTGTCCAGTTTGGCCGGTTCTTCATTCGTACCTTTATGGCCACGGTTGGTTGAATTATCTTAATTATAGATTTAATTATTAATTAATTATAGAATTATAGAATTATTGTTTTACGGGCAAAAATTATCGCTTATTCGAACTGATTTTTTAATCATTATGGTAACCTCTGTCGGGGTAACTTGTTATTAGATTATTATTTATATAGACTCGTTAAAAATTTTACTCGACATTTTGAATGCGCGCCCAAAAGTAGATTCTGATTCAAACTGCGAAAACTGTCCGTGTATCAAGAAACCCTGGATAGGCTATAATCCCAAAGTTTTTTTCCACAGAGCCGCGGCAAGAAACGATATCGTGGGGTGCCGTTGGTCGTCAGTGTGCCTGTGAAGGAACCGATGAACCATCATGTCTTGGCCGCTATTTCACCCATTGAAGCCGAGGAACAGCAACAGTGTCGGACGTTGGTCATTAAGGAATTGATGATCGGATGAATGAGTGAATCGATGAGTAAGTGGAAGAATGCATGAACCATTCAATGAATGAGTGGACTGCTGTAGGAGCCAGTTGGTGAGTGAGTGAGTGAACGAGTGAATAAATGATTGGATGAATGAGTGAATCATTGAGTAAGTGGAAGAATGCATGATCCATTCAATGAATGAGTTTACTGCAGTTGATGAGTGAGTGAATGAAGGGCTGCATGAATGATCTAATAACTGAGCGAAGTAAAAAAAATGGTGGGTCGCATAACGCATAAGTAAGTTGATGAGTGAATGAATAAATAAATGCTCGGTGAAATAAATAAGAGGATGAAAAAATTATGATCGGTTGAATACGTATATGAATAATTGGATGAATCAGTGACTAAACTTAGTGGTGTATCAGAATTCGGAATTCCGGATCATCGGCGGAAGATGTTTGATTCCGTCGAAACCCATATATTCAACCCAACAATAATAAAACTGAATAAACGAATGAATAAATGGATGAATGAATAAAAATTATGATCGGTTGAATACGTTAATGAATAATTGGATGAATCGGTGACTGAATTTTGTGGTATAATTATATCAGAATTTAAATATTTTGCAGTCTAATGCCTCGTGCATTTGAACGGGCCGCCGACATTGCTCGCGTTCAACTGCATGCGTTGACGTTCGATGGCTCCGGTTAGAAAAATCGCCATGGGTCCCTTTTTTACCTTGATTTCTTCATTAACGGAAGTCATTATGGCACATTAAAACTTTATCAGAAGGTGTTTTCGTTGTGGCCAGAGTGTTGAATAAACTGACAGGCAATGGTAGAAACCCAAGAGCAACGCGTCAGGATCTGTGTACTGTGTCTCAAGTCAAGTTTCGAACATGGGACCGCCAGTTTCCTAGGCTGGCACCCTACGCACTAGACTAGACAGGCGACCATAAAATAGACCACTGTTATTTGTTTTTAATTTTTGAATCAATAAAAAAAATTATTGTTGTACAGTATGATCAACGCTAGTTTTTGCTTTTGTTACTACACATTTTTTTATTAATTTTACCCAGTTCTTCATAATAATTCATGTTTAATTTTCAGTGATTCGTCTTCGCACGCAGGACAAGGTCAGTATATTTTATTTCTTCCTTGAAAAATTATAGAATATAGAAAAATATAAAAAAACGAAGTAATTTTTGTTTACCAAACCCTGATCTTCCAGGTCCGCTTTCTCGACTGTCTGATGTCGTGTCTGGGACCTGACGATATTGAGGAGGCATTGGATGACGTCAACGAAAAATTGGGCACGCGATCGGCCGATGTTATTCCGAGGTCGCCGACTGGCAAAGTCGAAAAGTCGCCGCCGGAAAGTGGCGAAATCGAAATGTCGCAGCCGAACACCGATGAGTCGTCAGCCTTGTATTGATATTGATTTCGTTTCGAAATGTATGTTGATTTCGACATGTATGTTGATTTCGACATGTATGTTGATTTCGACATGTTTGTTGATTTCGACATGTATGTTGATTTCGACATGTAT
Source organism: Daptonema setosum (assembly GCA_964036265.1). NCBI lineage: Eukaryota > Metazoa > Nematoda > Chromadorea > Monhysterida > Xyalidae > Daptonema > Daptonema setosum. The sequence goes on from OZ038442.1 coordinate 4,526,650, forward strand.
GTTGATTTCGACATGCATGCTGATTTCTACATGTATGTTGAATTCGAAATGTATGTTAATTTCGTCATGTATGTTAATTTCGACATGTATGTTGATTTCGACATGTATGTTGATTTCGACATGTATGTTGATTTCGACATGTATGTTGATTTCGACATGTATGTTGATTTCGACATGTATGTTGATTTCGTCATGTATGTTAATTTCGTCATGTATGTTAATTTCGACATGTATGGTGATTTCGACATGTATGTTAATTTCGACATGTATGTTGATTTCGACATGTATGTTGATTTCGATATGTATGTTGATTTTAACATGTATGTTGATTTGGACATGTACATATATGTTGATTTCGACATGTATTTTCGAGTGCTCTTTTCATGCGTGTTGTATAAATTGCGATTTGCCCATTTTTCATGTTAAAACATGCTATTGCTCTGTTTTATTATTTAATATTTGATTTGATTTTTTTGTCGATTATGGGTTTTTTCCGACGGTATAGGATTTTAAATCGAATAGAAGATTTAATTTGAATGCGCGCCAATTTTTTGGGCCTCAAAAGACATTTTGCCAAGTCACTAGCGGATGAAGCGAAGTGGGAAAATGTGGAATTCCCCCCTCTTTGGCTGTTTAAAAAAGTAGAATTTGTTCCCTAAGGTGTAGGTAAAATGACCTGAAAACTGCCGATTCCCCCCCTCTTTGACGAAATTCCTCTCCCTTTGGGAATTTAGCTCGTCCGCCAGTGTGAGAAGGAGTGGGAAATGTGGAATTATCCCTCTTTGGCAATCTCAATTATTATGAATTTCCTGGTGTCTATAGTCCTGCGTTTCGTCACAAACAATCCATTTTCTGAATTATTCAGCGTCAATGCGTTTCATCGGATAATTAATTGAATGAAATACAAATTGAAAATCATACGTTATACATGAAAATCAACGGATAAAATTCTGGGGTCATCTGAGTTGTCATAAAATAAAATTAATCGACATAAATTGAACTGGAGTAATGTTGGACTGACATACAATTCATTGACATAAAAAGTGGTTTTAACTTGAACCCGGAACAACTAAGCAAACCCGAAAAATCTGCTCAAGCTATAATAAGGCAGTCAGTCAGTCGTAATCGTGACTTTTTTTAGTCTAGTGCATGGCGTGCCGTGCCAATCTCGAAAACTGGGGGTCCTTGTTCGACATCTGACTTGAGGCAGATCTGTTTTCAGTTTTCAGTTTTCATTGGGTTGACTCGTATATAATCGGTCTTACAAATTACGAATTACAAATTACTTTGAATAATCAATAAAGAAATATAATGAATGTAAGTGAGACGTAATTAATAAAAATTAAAATATAAAGTGAGAGTAACGACCAGACATATACGGAACTTGTCCTGATGGACATATCGAAAACCGGAGGGGTTTAAGGAGAGGAATAACAACGGGTTCGAATAAACGAATACATCTTTCGTTACTGTAATACAAAAACAAATCAAATAAGAGTATATATCGGAAAATAAAAAGTCGAGATTCAATTGATTAATGGAATGTGTGATTATGGTAAGGTGGAATAGTAGTAAATAGCAAATTAATTACAGTTCTGTGGTTTAGGCATATCGGCTATCTAAAAAAGTTGGCTTTATATCTTCGATGTACTTATACACAATGTTTGAATCAATTAATTTGCGTCTAAAAACAACAGAACATGGGATTTCAACCAATTCCTGAGAAAGATCATTCCAGAGGTTCAAAGATCTGAATATAACATGGTTTCTCAAGGAGGGTCCTGTATGAGTTTTTACAATCTTGAATGAGTGTCCTCGTGTACTAGATCTATTAAATGAAATGAAATCAATTGGAGTTTCTGCCATCGCCCGTCACGTCAATTAATCTGATATGGTATGCCATAATAGAAAAGTAAAATAGCAAGTCACCAATAATGAAATACTGGTCATCCAATTTACAAATGACAATCACTGATCATCAACATCGTTCTTGAATGCCCTTTGTCAAAACCCGGGGACTCGAACCACGACCCTCGGCGAGCGAGGCCGGTTCCTTAACCACTTGACTTCCGTAATGAAGACGTCCAAGTAGAAAAAAACACAGTCAGTCATGCAAGATTTTTTGCAGATCGCAATGCAGAAATAATCAGATTTGATTATAACAATATTTTAAAACAGATGTGTAGTATGATTTTAAATCAGGATTTCGATGGAAAGTTCGGCAGAAGTGGTTATGTGTTCCCAGTTGTCTAGTTCACTGTACGGTCATGTAACGAGCGCCATTTTGGGTTACGGTAGCATTAGCGCAAGTCAGTTGTAGGTTCGAATGAAATTGACATGTCCCTGTTGACTCGAAGAAAGTTAGTGCCGCACATCCATACGTTCGCGAGCACTCGTTCCTGCAATCACTTACTCACTCATTCACTCACTCATTCGCTCATTCACTCACTCGCTCACTCACTCACTCATTCACTGGTTCACTCACTCATTCATTCACTTACACACTTTCTCATTCATTCACTCACTCACTCATTCATTCATTCACTAACTCTTTCACTCACTCACTCATTCACTTATTCCCTCACTCACTCACTCACATGCAAATATGTTTGCTGTGAACGTTTGATTCACGAAAGATTCCGACAAGCCCTTTGGTGGAGTCTTCAATCTCGAAACTGGCCCGGTAAGACGCTGGAACTTGTTCGAAGTTGTGACTGGCTGACTCACCGAGTAACTAATTAACGGACTCGCTCACTCACTCGCTCACTCACTAATCGTTTGACTGACCGACTGACTGACTGACTGACTGACTGACTGACTGGTCGCCCGTCTGACTGGTTGACCGTCTAACTGACGGACTGACTGACTAACTGATTGACTGACTGACTGACTGACTGATAGACTGACTGACTGACTGACTGGCTGACTGACTGACTAACTGATTGACTGACTGACTGACTGATTGACTGACTGATTGACTGACTGACTGACTAACTGATTGACTGACTAACGTATCCAGCCAGCAGGAGCGATGGGCACAGATGCTTGTGGTTGGCAACCTGAAAAAGTCTACCGATCCGAAGAAGTGAATCAGTGACTAAACTTAGTGGTGTATCAGAATTCGGAATTCCGGATCATCGGCGGAAGATGTTTGATTCCGTCGAAACCCATATATTCAACCCAACAATAATAAAACTGAATAAACGAATGAATAAATGGATGAATGAATAAAAATTATGATCGGTTGAATACGTTAATGAATAATTGGATGAATCGGTGACTGAATTTTGTGGTATAATTATATCAGAATTTAAATATTTTGCAGTCTAATGCCTCGTGCATTTGAACGGGCCGCCGACATTGCTCGCGTTCAACTGCATGCGTTGACGTTCGATGGCTCCGGTTAGAAAAATCGCCATGGGTCCCTTTTTTACCTTGATTTCTTCATTAACGGAAGTCATTATGGCACATTAAAACTTTATCAGAAGGTGTTTTCGTTGTGGCCAGAGTGTTGAATAAACTGACAGGCAATGGTAGAAACCCAAGAGCAACGCGTCAGGATCTGTGTACTGTGTCTCAAGTCAAGTTTCGAACTTGGGACCGCCAGTTTCCTAGGCTGGCACCCTACGCACTAGACTAGACAGGCGACCATAAAATAGACCACTGTTATTTGTTTTAAATTTTTGAATCAATAAAAAAAATTATTGTTGTACAGTATGATCAACGCTAGTTTTTGCTTTTGTTACTACACATTTTTTTATTAATTTTACCCAGTTCTTCATAATAATTCATGTTTAATTTTCAGTGATTCGTCTTCGCACGCAGGACAAGGTCAGTATATTTTATTTCTTCCTTGAAAAATTATAGAATATAGAAAAATATAAAAAAACGAAGTATTTTTTGTTTACCAAACCCTGATCTTCCAGGTCCGCTTTCTCGACTGTCTGATGTCGTGTCTGGGACCTGACGATATTGAGGAGGCATTGGATGACGTCAACGACAAATTGGGCACGCGATCGGCCGATGTTATTCCGAGGTCGCCGACTGGCAAAGTCGAAAAGTCGCCGCCGGAAAGTGGCGAAATCGAAATGTCGCAGCCGAACACCGATGAGTCGTCAGCCTTGTATTGATATTGATTTCGTTTCGAAATGTATGTTGATTTCGACATGTATGTTGATTTCGACATGTATGTTGATTTCGACATGTTTGTTGATTTCGACATGTATGTTGATTTCGACATGTATGTTGATTTTGACATGTATGTTGATTTCGACATGCATGCTGATTTCTACATGTATGTTGAATTCGAAATGTATGTTGATTTCGTCATGTATGTTAATTTCGACATGTATGTTGATTTCGACATGTATGTTGATTTCGACATGTATGTTGATTTCGACATGTATGTTGATTTCGACATGTATGTTGATTTCGTCATGTATGTTAATTTCGTCATGTATGTTAATTTCGACATGTATGGTGATTTCGACATGTATGTTAATTTCGACATGTATGTTGATTTCGACATGTATGTTGATTTCGATATGTATGTTGATTTTAACATGTATGTTGATTTGGACATGTACATATATGTTGATTTCGACATGTATTTTCGAGTGCTCTTTTCATGCGTGTTGTATAAATTGCGATTTGCCCATTTTTCATGTTAAAACATGCTATTGCTCTGTTTTATTATTTAATATTTGATTTGATTTTTTTGTCGATTATGGGTTTTTTCCGACGGTATAGGATTTTAAATCGAATAGAAGATTTAATTTGAATGCGCGCCAATTTTTTGGGCCTCAAAAGACATTTTGCCAAGTCACTAGCGGATGAAGCGAAGTGGGAAAATGTGGACTTCCCCCCTCTTTGTCTGTTTAAAAAAGTAGAATTTGTTCCCTAAGGTGTAGGTAAAATGACCTGAAAACTGCCGATTCTCCCCTCTTTGACGAAATTCCTCTCCCTTTGGAAATTTAGCTCGTCCGCCAGTGTGAGAAGGAGTGGGAAATGTGGAATTATCTCTCTTTGGCAATCTCAATTATTATGAATTTCCTGGTGTCTATAGTCCTGCGTTTCGTCACAAACAATCCATTTTCTGAATTATTCAGCGTCAATGCGTTTCATCGGATAATTAATTGAATGAAATACAAATTGAAAATCATACGTTATACATGAAAATCAACGGATAAAATTCTGGGGTCATCTGAGTTGTCATAAAATAAAATTAATCGACATAAATTGAACTGGAGTAATGTTGGACTGACATACAATTCATTGACATAAAAAGTGGTTTTAACTTGAACCCGGAACAACTAAGCAAACCCGAAAAATCTGCTCAAGCTATAATAAGGCAGTCAGTCAGTCGTAATCGTAACTTTTTTTAGTCTAGTGCATGGCGTGCCGTGCCAATCTCGAAAACTGGGGGTCCTTGTTCGACATCTGACTTGAGGCAGATCTCAATTGGAGTTTCTGCCATCGCCCGTCACGTCAATTAATCTGATATGGTATGCCATAATAGAAAAGTAAAATTGGCAAGTCACCAATAATGAAATACTGGTCATCCAATTTACAAATGACAATCACTGATCATCAACATCGTTCTTGAATGCCCTTTGTCAAAACCCGGGGACTCGAACCACGACCCTCGGCGAGCGAGGCCGGTTCCTTAACCACTTGACTTCCGTAATGAAGACGTCCAAGTAGAAAAAACACAGTCAGTCATGCAAGATTTTTTGCAGATCGCAATGCAGAAATAATCAGATTTGATTATAACAATATTTTAAAACAGATGTGTAGTATGATTAAAAATCAGGATTTCGAAGGAAAGTTCGGCAGAAGTGGTTATGTGTTCCCATTTTTCAAGTTCACTGTACGGTCATGTAACGAGCGCCGTTTTGGGTTACGGTGGCGTTTTCGCAAGTCAGTTGTCGGTTCGAATGAAATTGACATGCCCCTGTTGACTCGAAGAAAGTTAGTGCCACACAGCCATACGTTCGCGAGCACTCGTTCCTGCAATCACTTACTCATTCGTTCACTCACTCACTCTTTCATTTACTTACTCACTCATTCACTAATTCATTCACTCACTCATTCACTCACTAATTCATTCATTTATTCACTCACTCACCACTCATTTATGCATTCGCTGACTCACTTATTCATTCGTTCACTCATTGATTCACTCACGCATTGACTTCTTCACTTATTCACTCCTTCATTCACTTATTCACTCACTCACTCATTCACGCAACGGCTCATTTACTCATTCACTCACTCACTAATTCACTTTTTCACTCACTCATTAACTGACATGCAAATATGTTTGCTGTGAACGTTTGATTCACGAAAGATTCCGACAAGCCCTTTGGTGGAGTCTTCGATCTCGAAATTGGCCCGGTAAGACGCTGG
>OZ038442.1:4538057-4545557 GCA_964036265.1 Daptonema setosum
AGGGGGAAATCCAGTTTTCCCAGCCGATTTATCTTTTTAGCAGTCTTTTTATCTATGAGTGCGCCCGGAGCCAATTTTTTATGGCACATTGGAACTAAAGTACACGCAAAAAAACAGTGGATGCATAAGTAATTAATCAATTATCAAACACTCTTTCACTTAACCATGTCTGTTTTATAATGATGGTACTGATGCAGTACTAGTTTCATGGTGGCGCTGGCGGTCAGTCTTTGTATTTATGAGTGAGGGGTGATCTGACCTGAGCCACTTTATTATGGCACATTTGAACTAAATTACATGGGCACTATATATGTATGTAAGTATTGGATCAACTATCAATCACTCTTTCCCTTAACCATGTCTGTTTTATAGTGTTGTTACAGATGATATATAGGTATTGGATCAACCATCAATCACTGTTTCCCTTAACCATGTCTGTTTTATAATGATGTTACTGATGCACTAATAGTTTCATGGTGGTGGTCAGTCTTTGTATTTATGAGTGAGCCGTGATCTGACCTGAGCCACTTTATTATGGCACATTGGAACTAAATTACATGGGCACCAAACACATGATATATATGTAAGTATTGGACCAACTATCAATCACTCTTTCCCTTAACCATGTCTGTTTTATAGTGGTGTTACAGATGATATATATAGGTGTTGGACCAACTATCAATCACTCTTTCCCTTAACCATGTCTGTTTTATAGTGGTGTTACTGATGATATATATATAGGTATTGGATCAACCATCAATCACTCTTTCCCTTAACCATGTCTGTTTTATAATGGTGTTACTGATGCACTAATAGTTGTATGATCTTGGTGGGGCCAGAGAGTGGAGGAGTATATTGTCGGTGCTGCTGGTTACGTATTGTAAAACTGTTGCCATACACAATCCAAAATTGAGTTTTTCTTTTATTATAAAAAAATCGTTCTTACTCATGAAACATCGCCTTTACTACCGGTTGTATGACTTATTTTAATATAGATAATCAAAACAGTGGTAGGACCCGTCAGTCAGTCAATTATGTACGTAGTCAGTCAGTCAAATATAATACATAGTCAGTCAGGCCGTCAATCAGTAAATGTAAATCAGTTAGTCGGTCAGTTAATCAGTTAGTCATTCAGTCAGTTAATGAGTCAGTCAGCCTGTCAGCCAGTACGTCAGTCAGTCAGTTAATCAGTCAGTTAATCGATCAGTTGGTCAGTCAAGCGGTGAAAATTAGTTTGTCGTTTCAGTCAGGTTAAAAAATATTCGAAACAAGTCACTTTGTTTCACCAGTCAGTCTCCACTAATGAAGAGAAATTGTCTTATCCCACTTCACCAATGTGATTTCTATCATGCAGTATTCATCAAAATAGGCGAGCTGTGCAGACCAGCCCAGGAACTAAATTACAATACAGAGTAAGCTTGGATCAATGATCAATCACTTGTTCACTCGTCGAGTGTTATGGTTGCCATGGGGTCAGAGAGGGGATGGGTATAATGTAGGTAAGTGGTAGTACAGATAACCAATACAGAGGTGGGATCGGTCAATCAGTCAATTACATACATAGTCAGTCAGTCAGTCAGTCAGTCAGTCAGTCAGTCAGTCAGTCAGTCAGTCAGTCAGTCAGTCAGTCAGTCAGTCAGTCAGCCAGTCAGTTGAGGATAAGTATGTAGTAAGCTTGGATCAATGATCAATCACTTTTTCACTCGTTGAGTTTTATGATGGCGGTGGGGTCAGAGAGGGATAGGTACAATGTAGGTAAGTGGTAATACAGATAACCAAAACAGTGGTGGGATCGGTCAATCAGTCAATTTCATAGTCAGTCAGTCGGTCAGTAAGGCAGTCAATCAGACAGTCAGTCAGTTAGTCAGTCAATTGAGGAGAAGTATTATGAGTAAGCTTGGATCAATGATCAATCACTTGTTCATACTCGTTGAGTTTTATGATGGCTGTGGGGTCAGAGAGGGATGGGTATAATGTAGGTAAGTGGTGGTACAGACAACCCAAACAGTTGGAGGGCCGGTCAATCAGTCAATAACATAGTCAGTCAGTCGGTCAGTCAGGCTCAAGCTATAATAAAGCAGTCAGTCAGTCAATCGTATTCGTAACTTTTTTAGTCTAGTGCGTAGCGCGCCAGTCTCGAAAACTGGAGGTCGTGGTTCAACATATGACTTGATGCGGATCTCGATTGGGGTTTCTGCCATCGCCCGTCACTTCAATTATTCTGATATGGTATGCCATAATAGTAAGTAAGATAGCAAGTTACAAATAGTGAAATACTGGTCATCCAATTTACAAATGACAATCACTGATCATCAACATGGTTCTTGAATGGCCTTTTTCAAAACCCATTTAAGGTTTTTTGCAGATCGCAATGCAGAATTAATCAGATTTAATTAATATTTTAATAGATGTGTAGTATGATTTGAAATCAGGATTTTGAAACAAAGTTCTGCAGAAGTGGTTATATGTTCCCAGTTGTCAAGTTCACTGTACGGTCATGTATCGAGCGCCATTCTGGGTTACGGTGGCGTTTTCGCAAGTCAGTTGTAGGTTCGAGTGAAATTGACATGTCCCTGTTGACTCGAAGAAAGTTAGTGCCGCACAGCCATAAGTTCGCGAGCACTCGTTCCTGCAATCACTTACTCATTCACCCACTCACTCATTCACTCCCTCACTCTTTCATTCACTTATTCACTTACTCACTCACTCACTCATTCACTCACTCATTCATTCACTCCCTCACTCTTTCATTCACTTATTCACTTACTGACTCACTCATCCACTCATTCATTCACTCACTCATTCATTCACTTACTCACTCATTTATTCACTCACGCATTCATTTATTCACTCACTCACCACTCATTTATTCATGCATTCACTGACTCACTAATTCATTCGTTCACTCATTCATTCACTCACTCATTCATTCACTCACTCTTTCATTTACTCACTCACTCACTAATTCACTTTTTCACTCACTCATTAACTGACATGCAAATATGTTTGCTGTGAACGTTTGATTCACGAAAGATTCCGACAAGCCCTTTGGTGGAGTCTTCGATCTCGAAATTGGCCCGGTAAGACGCTGGAACTTGTTTGAGAATGTGACTGGCTGACTCACCGAGTATGTAACTAATTAACGGACTCACTCACTCACTAATAATTTGACTGACCAACTGACTAAAAGACTGACTGTCTGACTGACTGCCTGGATGATCGTCTGACTGGTTAACCGTCTGACTGACGGACTGACTGACTAACTGATTGACTGACTGACTGACTGACTGACTGACTGACTGACTGACGGACTGGTTGACCGTCTGACTGACGGACCTACTGGTGGATCGTCTGACTGACGGACTGACTGACTAACTAATTGACTGACTGTCTGACTGACTAACTGATTGACTGACTGACTGACTGACTGGTTGACCGTCTAAAGGCCCAACCAGACTTCGTTGCACTTGTTGCGCGCAACAAATGCAACAGTGCACCAAATTGTGCAACAGTACAAACTGTTGCGCGCAACAGAAAAATAAGTATGGTAGGCCAGTGCAACAGCCACAAAAGTTTGCGTTAGTTCGTGAAGGGGTTGATTTCAGAGGTCCGGTTATCGTGAAATCCGAGAACTTTTCTGGATTCTTATTTCAAATTCTGAAATTATAGAAAATTGAAGGAATTTTAAGTTATAACCGATGAAATTTCATCCAGAATTGAGCTCAGTACGAATTTATGAAAATCGTGTTTGAAGAAGAAAAAATGCTAGTTTGGCGGGTTTACAGTTGTGTATGTTCAACACGTGTACCGAATTTTGAACACATGTAAACCTATTTTTTGACTAATAAATAAACAATTAGACTGATATTTGCCACAAACTGAACTTCTGGCACGATAAAATAAAAATCATTACTTCGTACCTCACTAGCGGACGAGTCAAACTACCAAAGGGAGGGGAATTTCGTCAAAGAGGGGGGGGGGGATTGGCAGTTTTGAGATTATTTTACCTACACCATAGGGAATAAAATTGGTTTTTCCAAATCGCCAAAGAGGGGGAGTTCCACCTTTCCCTCCCCTTCTCGTCCGCTAGTGGTGTACCTACAAAACTGTAATATCAAGTTCAGACTAATTGCATGGTAAACTTTTATTAAAGTGCTAAAAAATATTTATGAAGAAATTTATTTATGAGTACACGGTTCAAAAAGCTTTTTCTTTGTCTACATTTCCCATTGGTTAAATGGTGTGCCAATGCCGATTTTTTTATATTTTATTAATAACCACGGTTATACAATATCAAAGTATGTACAGACACACACAAATAAATAAGAGAAAAAACTACACAAATACATAAACACTATATCACGGTAGTTCGGTGGTTTAGTATAATCAAAAGAATTAGGAAGAAAAAAAAACGATCAGAATAACGGCTTAATAATCGATACTTAAAGCTACGAATGAAGTTCAGATGCAGTCGTTACCCTGATCGTGCCAAATACATTAAAAAAATTATGGGCCGACTAAACGGCGACGACGCCGGCTGTTGTACCAAATGCCGTCGTGGTGTGGCCGCCATCACTGGCCTGCAATGAAAAGATGATAATTAATTTAATACTTTCGATGCTAACTGTCTTCTTAGTCACAAAACAAAATGAAAGACGTCAAATCGGGTTCAATTTGATTCTAACTCGGGTCATAATCGAAATATATATACTTGACTCCTCTTACACCAAATAAGGAAAAGAAAACTCAACATTTAATTATAACTATTCGATCTTCTATTCTAATCACAAACTTACATTACAGATATATCTATCTGAATCTAACCTAATATGAAGTAGTGGTATAGGACGGCTGGATCGTCAGGTTACAGATGACATGACCCAGCGTTGCATGGTTCACTCACAAAATAAAGATTCCGAGATTACTACAATAACGAACCTCGAATTTAACAGACGACGCTGGCTCGGACGTGAACTTAAGTCGGGCGCCAATTCAGTTGTTGACAGCCAGTCTCACCTGAAATAATATTTTTACCAGTCAACAAATTAGGATAATATCAAACATTTACTAGGGTTGAGCAGCAGCAGTGTGTTTGTTCCGAGATAAATTGAGTAGAGTGCACCCACTAGCAAACTAGGGCAAGACGAGAAAGTGGAATTCCCACCGCTTTCCCGGCTTCAAAAAGCTGAGTTCGTTCCTTTACGTTAAATGGCTCCAAACTAGTAATTCACCATCAACTAGTAATCCAAACTGTTTGGAGTTGGAGGAACAGCTCGTCCGCCAGTGCACTCAACCGGTTTATTACAAAAAAGTACAAAAACTCTCAGTTCCTTATTATCAGCTACTAGATTGATTTTTATTATCTACTTCGATGATTGAAACAGGCAATTTCATAAGCTATTTTATTAATATACTAGAGAAAAACATCTAAGTTAAAATCACCAAAAGGCACTAGCGGACGAGAAGGGTGGGAAAAGTGGAATTCCCTCCTCTTTGGCGTCTTCGAAAATGAGAATTTATTCCCTAAGGTGTAGGTGAAATGGCCTGAAAAATGTCGATTCCCCTCTCTTTGACAGACAGTATTCCTCTTCTTTTGGAGGATTAGCTCGTCTGCTAGTGCGAAAAGGGGAATTACATTTTTTGGCTCCGAACCACTATTTTAACGTTCAAATCACTGGCGGACGAGCCCAACCTCAAAACGGAGGGGAATATTTCCAAACAGGGAAAAATGGACAGAAATTATGCCATTTTACCTACACTCTAGGAAACCAACAATACTTTTAAATCCATCAAAGAGGGGGAATTCCACTTTTCCCTATTCTTCTCTCCCGCCAGTGAACGTAATATAACTAACCATTTGTCGTGGCCATTGATCCCGCCCGGGCGAATCCGTGTATCCACTTACTCCGGTGGATTGAAATCAACCGGATTATTCGATTGAAATTAACCGGAGAATCTGCAAAACCATGATTACATGTTAGATTATCAACCTAACAAATTCAGTGAGAATATTATCAAATACTCAAGCACGCGGTGCTTGGTGATTTACAATTAGCTGCAATGAGTTGAAATAACACTTGAGATTTAACACATAGCACAACATAAAGCACAACAACCTTCTAAAAACGCGTGCAAACAACACAATACAGCATTCACTTAACTAGAAAGGAGAACAATCAATAACATACAAGGTCCCTAATTCTCAAGTTCAGAAATTCACAAAAAAATGGAGCAAACCCAGATCGTTACTGCACAAGGAACATTTCTTCAGTCTTCAATTGAACCCGGATAGGACAAATTTGAACACGCGCGAAAACTTAGAGCTAAAGTTCAGCTAAAGGAGCCAAATAAACACGAAAACGCAGGAATCCGGTGTGATGTTAATATTGGTACCAAACATGTGGGAAAATCATCGCAAAATTACAATTAATCACGTTCAATGAATGAGAATGAACGATTAAGAACTGGTTTATCGTGTTACAAAAAAATTTGATCAAGAAAAAATACAGCAAAATGCTTTTTAACACCTAAGTGCAACAAAAAATATCAAAAAAATTTGATATTTACTGCAACAACAAATTTGTATGGAACTGTTGCACTGACTTGTTGCACCGCAACAATTGTTGCGCGCAACAACTTCGGAAGTATGGTAGGGTCAGCGCAACAAAGGTGCAACAATTGTTGCGCGCAACAAGTGCAACGAAGTCTGGTTGGGCCTTGACTGACGGACTGATTGGTTGATCGTCTGATCGACTGACTGACTGACTGACTGACTAACTGATTGACTGACTGACTGACTGACTGACTAACGTAGCCATCCAGCAGGAGCGATGGGCACAGATGCCTGTGGTTTGCAACCTGAAAAAAAATCCTGTTAATCCGAACAAAGTCTGCACAGAACTTTTCGTTAATCGTTAGAGTTAATTCTACATATAAATAATCGGCATAATAATACTAACGGTTTTCGTATTGACATATCGTTAATATTGTTTTGGCATCACATGGGAACCCGGCCACACGATCCGGATATACTGAAAAAAATATATGTAAAAGTTATAAGAAAATCCAAAACACACACGTGGCACACAAAATTCCTTACTTGAGAATCCGGTTCTGGACTAATGAATCTGGTTCTAAGAAATTTTAAAACTTGACACAGAATATTCAATACATGAGAATCTGATTCTGGCCATGCCATGAGTTCTCGCTGTTTTAAACCATTTCTTATAATCAATCATGAGGCCTAGCAAAACACTAGTTTTTCGGATTTGAAAATCGATTTTTTTTGTCAATTTGGAGAACCGTTTGTTGGTTAATCGGGAAAAATACTGAAAACGACTTTTTTCATTTGAGTGTCTTTCTATGCATTATGTGTAAGGGGCTTTAGACTTGTTGAACATGATAAGAAGAATGCATGAGGTGTGATTAGTACCAACAACATTTCCTTAGCCGCTATACGTCTGACAGACTTTTATTAGAAAATCTGGTCTGTAAAACTAT
>OZ038442.1:4550557-4563366 GCA_964036265.1 Daptonema setosum
AGCCCAGCCCAGGGACCAAATTACAATACAGAGTAAGCTTGGATCAATGACCAATCACTTAATACCTCATCAAGTTTTATGGTTGCGATGAGGTTAGAGAGGGAATGGGTATTATGTAGGTAAGTGGTGGTACGGATAACCAAAGCAGTTGGAGGGCCGGTCAATCAGTCAATTACATAGTCAGTCAGTCAGTCAGTCAGTCAGTCAGTCAGTCAGTCAGTCATACAGTATGTTAGTCAGTCAGTCAGCCAGTCAGTCAATCAGTCAGTCAGTTAGTCAGTCAGTCGAGGAGAAGTATCAAGTACTTAGTAAGCTTGGATCAATGATCAATCACTTGTTCACTCGTTCAGTTTTATGATAGCGGTGGGGTTAGAGAGGGGATGGGTATAATGTAGCCGTAAGTGGTAGTACGGTTAACCAAAGCAGTTGGAGGGCCGGTCAATCAGTCAATTACATATGTAGTCAGTCAGTCAGTCGGTCAGTCAGGCAGTCAGTCAGTCAGTCAGTCAGTCAGTCAGTCAGTCAGTCAGTCAGTCAGTCAGTCAGTCAGTCAGTCAGTCAGTCAGTCAGTCAGTCAGTCAGTCAGTCAGTCAGTCAGTCAGTCAGTCAGTCAGTCAGTCAGTCAGTCAGTCAGTCAGTCAGTCAGTCGAGGAGAAGTATCAAGTACATAATTAGCTTGGTTCAATGATCAATCACTTGTTCTTTCGTCAAGTTTTATGATAGCGGTGGTTCAGAGAGGGGATGGGTATATTGTAGTGTAGGTAAGTAGTGGTACATATATATAACCCAAACAGTTGGATGGCCGGTCAATGAGTCAATTACATAGTCAGTCAGTCCGAAAGCCAGTTAGTCAGTCAGTCAGTCAGTAAGTCAGGCAGTAAAGCCCGTATGTTGTGTCTGAAAACAAAACATTGCCTAAAATGTCTGATAATGAAACATCACTAGCCTCAACTCAACTCGGTTGACACCATAGCTCAACACAGTATATGTATGTATGTATAACTGAGGTTCGAATATTTCGCGACAGTTTACCGGGACATTGTCGGGACAATTTTTTTGTAAAAAAATTTCAAGCACGCCATTTTTTGTTCAGTTTTTGTAACATTTTATACAGGCACATTAATTTCAAATTTTTAATTTAGGGTGTGTGGCAAGAGTCTTATAGGAAAATCTGTGAATTTGTCGCCTTTGTCGCGAAATATTCGAACCTCAGCTATAGCATAGGTTGATGACGATTGATGTGCGTGTTAACACGGGCTGTCTGATGTTTCATCATCAGACGTTATGGGCAATAATTTTGCTTGCAGAAACAACATAAGGGCTTTATGTCAGTCAGTCAGTCAGTTTTCACTAAAGAAAATGAAATTGGGCTATCGCACATCACCCAATGTGTTTTCTATTAATGCTGACTTTTTCAAAATGTGCGAGCTGTGCAGCCCAGCCCGGAAACCGGTGGGGACAGAGAGGGAATGGGGTATTTTGTATGTAATGGTAGTACAGATAACCAAAACAGTTGGAGGGCCAGTCAATCAGTCAATTATATTGCCAGTCAGTCAGTCATTCAGTTGATTTTTATGATTGCGGTGGGGGTCATATTGGGGGCCAACCGCAAATGTGTAAAAAAAATACATTTATAAAACAAAGTATACTGTGTTTATTCAATAATGTGTAAAAAAAATACATTTATAAAACAAAGTATACTGTGTTTATTCAATAAAAAATCTTAATCCGTTGATTTATCTCCGATGCACAGGTAATTTTCCCGGATACTGGGACATTACCACACTTTCTCTGATTATAAAAAAATCATGATATTTTCTATCAATTACATAATTTTTTTTATTTATTCAAAGTTTTTTTAAATGATATAAATTGTTATGTCAAAAACGCACACCGACAGCCACCGGAGGCCAAAAGAGAAATCGATTGTACAAAAAACGCACAAAAATAGGGAGATAGATACATAAATATCAAGATATAAAATAACTGAATACGTTTTTTATAATTAAAATACAAGTTCGAATTATGAATGGCTCGCTAGTTACTCAGCGCAGCCAGCAGCATGCGCACCGGCTGCGCCGCCGCAGTCAGCAGGAGTACGGTCGAAGGCGGAGCCAGAAGCGTAGCACCAAGCGCAGTCACCTCAACGTTGCAAAGGTCACCTGAAATGTGTAGGTTACCTAAGATGTAAAAAAAGGCGTAACGTTTCCTTTTAACAATAGGAACCTAATTTAACTTCCTAATTAATGGAGAATGATCTGAGAAAGAATACTTTTACTTCTAGTTCTACCGATAAGGTCACTAGACTTTGATGAAACCGATTATGCCCAATTTTAATCACTCATACTCACTCACTCACTCACTCACTCACTCACTCACTCACTCACTCACTCACTCACTCACTCACTCACTCACTCACTCACTCACTCACTCACTCACTCACTCACTCACTCACTCACTCACTCACTCACTCACTCACTCACTCACTCACTCACTCACTCACTCACTCACTCACTCACTCACTCACTCACTCACTCACTCACTCACTCACTCACTCACTCACTCACTCACTCACTCACTCACTCACTCACTCACTCACTCACTCACTCACTCACTCACTCACTCACTCACTCACTCACTCACTCACTCACTCACTCACTCACTCACTCACTCACTCACTCACTCACTCACTCACTCACTCACTCACTCACTCACTCACTCACTCACTCACTCACTCACTCACTCACTCACTCACTCACTCACTCACTCACTCACTCACTCACTCACTCACTCACTCACTCACTCACTCACTCACTCACTCACTCACTCACTCACTCACTCACTCACTCACTCACTCACTCACTCACTCACTCACTCACTCACTCACTCACTCACTCACTCACTCACTCACTCACTCACTCACTCACTCACTCACTCACTCACTCACTCACTCACTCACTCACTCACTCACTCACTCACTCACTCACTCACTCACTCACTCACTCACTCACTCACTCACTCACTCACTCACTCACTCACTCACTCACTCACTCACTCACTCACTCACTCACTCACTCACTCACTCACTCACTCACTCACTCACTCACTCACTCACTCACTCACTCACTCACTCACTCACTCACTCACTCACTCACTCACTCACTCACTCACTCACTCACTCACTCACTCACTCACTCACTCACTCACTCACTCACTCACTCACTCACTCACTCACTCACTCACTCACTCACTCACTCACTCACTAACTCACTCACTCACTCACTCACTCACTCACTCACTCACTCACGCACTCACGCACTCACTCACTCACTCACTCACTCACTCACTCACTCACTCACTCACTCACTCACTCACTCACTCACTCACTCACTTGCCGAACACGATTATACCGGAAATGACTCTACCAAAAATATTTTTTTTCGTCGATTATTCTTCGGCAAGATAAAATTTAGCATAACCTAACGCAACACTTCGGCAAATTCAACGCATTGGCGGACGAGCTAATCCTCTGTAGGGAGGGGAGGTGGTTGGCAGAAATTAGGGCTATTTTACCTACACCTTAAAGAAACAAACTCTACTTTTTGAAACCACCAGAGAGGGGAAAGTCCATTTTCCCCACCCCTACCCCTCTTGACTAACGGCTGCAGCAAAACGATTTTATCCGGCACGCAGGTCGACCGTTTCGACAACCTTCGTCGGCAAGATCGTTGTACGTCCTACAGTAATCATGATCAATCGAGCAGCTCAGCATCGCATCAAAACCATCTCGACTCGGGGCTATAACCTGAAAAACGGCAAAAAATTTCACTGGAAACACCAGCGGACGAGAAGGAGAGGGAAAGGTGGAATTCCCCCCTCTTTGGTATAAAAATTGGATTTGTTACCTAGGTGTAGGTAAAATGGCTTAATGTCTGCAAAATCCTCCCTTGTCGGCGAAACTCCCCTCCTTTTGAAGGATTGGCTCGTCCGCCAGTGACTGGAAACTATACCTTGGTCAGGGTATCTTGTTACTAATTATTTTTCTTAAAACCTTATAGTGAACAATTAATAAGTTGGGCATGTTTAGTAATATGAAATACAAATGTAATGGGAATAGCTGAAATTTTTGAATAAATTTGAACGCGCGCCGAAATTCGTTAGGCCCGCGCAGCGGTGGTATTTCAGTGGTTATCCTCCTTAGTATGCGGACATAAAATTTCGCGTTTGGGAAAAATTCTAGAAAAATTTTTGGGTTTTGGAAATATGCATCCAGTAATTTATGTTAACGGGAAAGTTTTCTGGTGCGCAGTCCATATTCAAAAATTCAAATCAGCTAATGGCGTGCTTTAAATTTTTTTTCAATTAATTATAGTAGTTTTTTTACCGAACAGTTGGATGTAGACTTAACTTAGACACGAAAAAGGTGTAACAAAATATGGCAAATGTGCGTATAGCCTATCCGAGGTTTCTTTTTAACCCCAAAAACTTATTGGCGCGCGGTTTGAATTCAAATCTGCGTTTGGCGCGCTATAAAAAATTAACGGTAACGTAACCGGCTCACAAAATTAATTTCTGGTAACATGAATCCCTGACCAAACTATAACGGGCCATTGAAATAATTTTTGAAAAACGAGAGACTGCCCAACCAGAAAATAACATGGCTATGTATGAATGGTTATGTTCATTTTACAATTATCTAGATCTATCACCATCATGTTAACCTTCAGGCAAACTTTAGACCCTTTATTACATTCCACGACGGTTTTCTCCGAGTCCTCAAATTGTTTCTGGTAGCATTTCAGTCCGGCCGCGAGCGTGACCATACACATGGCGATGAGGACCAGTGATGTGGGTGTGGACATCATGTTGAGTTGAGTTGAGTTGAGTTGAGTGCAGTGGGGTGATGATAGTTAAGAGTGGCGGCGTGGTGATGATTTAATGAGTTAACAAACAAAGCATGCGTCGATAAAAAAGTTGAGCAAAAAATTTGCAATGTTCACATTTTGATCAGTTTTTTACAAGATCACCTTTTGCTCAATACTCGTGTTATAACCAGTTTTCAGATTTCTAATTAAGGTTATCGATTTCCGATGTTTTTTGCGACTGCTAAGGAACGTTGTGATTTTTTTTTAAAGTGCATTTCATTTGCGTTATAAATCGAGTATCATACGTCAAGGCAGTTCAATGTTGTCATTTCCATTTTGAATTTTGCCAAACCTTACATCATATAGCCAATTCAGATTTTTTTACTCGCAATTTTTTATGCATCTACTGCTTTTGGCACGCTTTCAAAATTTTTTGTGGGTTTTTTTTGTCATATATGACATCATATACTGCATATGTACGAAGATTACGTTGAGTTTATTGCAAATGTGCGAGCGTATGGTATGTGAGCAATATTAATACTTTTCCAAAAAAATATGCATGTGACAAAATCAAAAAAAGTCTAATTTTACGTCAAATAGGCGTATCAGTATGTACAATATGTCAGTCAGTCAGTCAGTCAGTCAGTCGTTTAGTTTGTCCGCCAGTCTGTCTGATAAACAGTTTTTTCCCCAAGTTATGAAAACTCTCATCTTTCCATACAATCGATTCGTGCGACGTAATTACATTAGATAAGTAAACTCATCAGTAATGTTTTGAAAAAATGAATCAGAAAGTTTTCAGCCGTCGTTGGAGGTTTCTACTGCTAGTTATTCAGCGCAGCCAGCAGCATGCGCATCGGTTGCGTCGCCGGCCCAGCCAGCAGGAGTAAGATTGGAGGCGGAGCCAGAAGCGCAGCAGTGTTGTGGATGTTGCAGAGATCAGCTGAAATGCGAAAGCGTAGATTTTACTTGAAACAACCGGACACTGGCGGACGAGCTAATCCTCCAAAGGGAGGGGAATTTCTCCAAAGAGGGGGGAATTGGCAGTTTTCAGGCCATTTTACCTACACCTTAGGGATTAAATTCTACTTTTTGAAAATGCCAAAGAGGGGGGAATTTCACTTTTCCCACCCCTTCTGGTCCGCTAGTGCAACCGGATCTACCGATGCGGTGCTCCGCGCTGCAGTCCGCCACCTGATAGAACGAGTTGCAAATGGCCACAATCGAATTAAATAACCTTGAAACATAAGTCTTGAGCTGTAATGCGGCTAGGTGAAGCGTGAAACTTGGGCTTAGGTTTTAGACTTAGGCTTGAGTACTTCGCGCCCAAGATCACTCAAAACTTAAGCCTAATCCTAAGCCTAACCTGCAACCAAAGTTTCATGCCCCATCTACTATATCGCCCGAGTGCTGTAATATAAGCTTGTGACTAAGCCTGAGCCTCAACTGATATATCCCATTTTTGCTAATTTCAATTTCAAACCGTTTTTGGCATCCATTGTGGCTTGAATGTTTTGAAAAAAACTTGGAATTCCGACTAAGAAGGCACCCGAATCAACGAAGAAACTTGTGATAATATACTTTTGTAACTGAAGTTCGAACATTATATGACAATAATACGTCCAATTGGTTCGCAGTCTATAAACCCTTAAGTACGCGGCATATTTGGAAACTTTATATAAAGACGCGGCGGTTTTTTGTCAGAATCCCAAATTGGGCTTTTTATTTTGGATTCACGAAGAGGCTAGACTAGGTTATCTCTTTTAGTGACTTACAGTCTGTGTTCGGAACTAAGCTGAAGCCGTACAAACAATCAAATGGTTATTAAAGCCCGTATGTTGTTTCTGCAAAAAAAGTCGTGCCCAAAACTTCTGATAATGAAACATCAGGTAATCAGTTTCAACACGCACATCAATCATCATCACCCCATGCTCTAGTGTTAAACTATGGTGTCAACCGAGTTGAGTTGAGGCTAGTGATGTTTCATTCAGATGTTTGGGCAGTACGTTTGCTTGCAGTAATAACATACGGGCTTTAGCTGTCGTTGGGTCGCACGAAATACCGCCGCAGTTTCCAAATAGGCAACCAGGCGTCCTTACCCGCAAAATTTAAATGCGAGAAACAACGAACGGAAAGTTTGACGCAGCATATTTCAAAAAGTTATACAGGGTGGGCCAAAAAAAACCATACGATTTTGTGCCATTCGTTTATCTTTGATCAACAAGGCTTAACTAGTTGTTATTTTATGCATTTAATTTATTGATAAACTGAAATATTCCGTTTACAGTTTTTTTTAAACTACAATAACCCATGCATTTCGATCACTCTTTCGCTAAAAATACACGATTTTTCAAATTTTCTTCTGTAACTTTAGCGTAACTCCATGAAACACAACTAAAAATGGTAGGATTCTAAGTTAAAATATTGGCTTTCAAATGAGAGCAAAAACGTTTGAATCGGTTGCTTATAGATCGAGTTATTAACGTTAAAAATCGTATGGTTTTTATTGACCCACCCTGTAGTTTCACTTCTACTGACTAACGGATGCAACAGGACACTTCTCCCAGACACAACGATTTGCCACTGCAAACTAAAGCTGTTGCGTGCCGTAAAATTTGACAAGCTTCTTGATCCGTTTCGCATCCGAGGTTCAAAGCAACTCCAATTTGAATTTCCTGAAACAAAAAAAACTGTTCAAAAAATACGAAGTTTTGATTTTAAAACTACCTCAAAATGTGGACGGGTGCTGCAAATTTGAGTTTAAAAAAAGTTTTCGGTAACAAGTAACTTTGGACAGGCTTAGAACGGTTCGCGTATGACCACAATCGGATTAAATAAAGGGGCTGGAGCTGTATTCGGGCTATGTGACTTTGGTTTCAGGTTAGGCTCAAATTTCGCGAAGCGCTCAAGCTTTTTTCTGAAAAAAATTTCTGAAACCAAAGTTTGCCTACTTGCTTAAATGGCGAAATATGAGCTTGTGACTAAGCATAAGCCCATTACTAAAGCTAAGCTCGTTATAAGCCTAAGCCTCAACATAAGGAAGTAATATATTCGATATGTGTTTGAAGGTTATTGAGTTCGATTGTGGTTCTATGCAAGTCGTAGCATTTGTCAGACATGCTGTAAAAGTAACCGAGCCGTCTAAATTTTTGATACGGAATTACACACGACCTAAAATATCTACTTTATAATTTTCAGCGTTCAATGATGATAAACCTTCATGCAAACTGTTTGATTTTTCATACATTCCTCGACGGTCGTCTCACCGCCCTTTCCTTCTTTCTTGTAGCATTGCAGTCCGACCGCGAGCGGAACCATACAAACGACGATGAGGACCAGTGTTGTGCGTTTGGAAATCATGTTGAGTTGAGTTGAGTGCGGTGGGTGTTGATGATTGAAAGTTAGAAGAGAGGGGTTGGCGATGATTAAGTCAAATGAGATGTGCCAGGTCAGGTGTTGAGGTTAGCTGTAGTTGATTAGTCAGCAAACATGGGTAGACGATGATCAGTGTGTTAGTTGTGGATAATAAAAAAATTGATAAGAGGTTTTAAAAAACTTGTTTAACTAGGGTAAACCCGTTACAGGGCAACGGACGGTAAAGTTAAATAATGACCGTTTTCTGCACTAAACCCGATGAAATATATTTTTGTATACCATTAGGTTTGTTGGTCGGTTGTGTTAACCCGACCCGTTGATTGTTCAAACTTTAGTCTAGAGTTTAGTATATTGACTGAATTACTGTTAAAAACCCGTCAAAAAGTTAGAGCAACCCGTAAAGTTTTCAACTTAATACAGCTTCTTTTATTCGTAAAACATATTGTTTCCATATGTCGGGTTGCCAACTCCTAATATATATTTCACTGATTACACGATATGGGGTAATCTAAAACTCACAATATCAACAGTTAAACTTACCCGACTTTTTTAAATCTAACTTTATACCCACTCAGTATAATTACAGGGTAACAGTAGTAAAAACCCGTGGAAAATAGTTGAAAGTACAACCCGTGGAGTTTATTAATTTGTTTTTGATCCATGAATTATCATATTTAAGCCCGCCTCGTAAAAACTGGTCTTTTATTATTTCATGAAACGACCCGATAATTTGTAGTGAACATTAGATGAAAAAACTTTACCTGAACACAAAATTTAAGGCTTTTGAATTTAACAAAAATATGTTATTTGAAAAAGAATTATTACGTTTAACAGTTTAGCGAGAGAAAAAATTCATGACGAAAGGAAAGGTGTTGATGATTCCTTGCCGTTAATCATGGAAAAAAGCTTTTTATTCCCACATTGAAATAGAAACATTGAAACCCGTGGCACAACAATTATGGTAATTTCAGTTAAGGTCAATGATATTTCCAGTTCAGTGAATTTAGGGAATCTCCTTTGAGGGTGTTGATGACAATATCAGCTCAACTTTTATGAGAGAAGGTGATGATGATTATAAATTTTTTGATTCTGCATGAAAATGACATAAAGAGTTTTTCAGCGTTTCACTTCTGATATTTATATCGAATCGCTTGCGGACATACAAACAAATGGACATTGAGTTTTAATATATAAGACTAGGGTAAACCCGTTGCTACGCAACTGTCTGTTAAGTTTACAGAGCTAACTATTCCAAGATAAACATCTTAACCCGTTGTTCAAACTTACCCGATTCATTAAAATCTGACTTACATTTTCGTTTTGATAAATAAAAAAATACAGTAATCTGAACCCGCGCCTATTTTTCGTCCATAAACTATAATCTTATCACCCGTCCCGTTGAAAACCATAGCATATTTTTTACTGAACTTAAATATTCTAAATTGACCCGACCCGTAATTAATGAATTGATTTGATCACAGATTTTTTTAAATTCCTGATTCAACATGATACTGTGTAGTAAAGATGAGCTTGAATAATTTGAATTTTCTTAAGATAAGGTCAAATACAAAATTAAAGTGATAAAAGCCGGCGGAAATTTTTTTTAGCCACCTTGAAGTTTTACAACTTATTAGCGACTATTGTCTTCCAAAAACTGTAATCTTTCACTCGTCCCGTTGAAAACCATAGCATATTCTTATCTCATTACCCGACCTCAAATCAATATTGAAGAGTAGCAGTAGCTTGAATATTTTGAACCGACCCGTAATTAATGAATTGATATGAACAAAAAATTAAGTTGAAAAAATTGATCCCGTTCGGCAGTTCAGCATGTGAGCAGCATCCAAAATCTAAAATACGGTAATTTATGATTGTTACATAAATTTTTTAGTTGAATGCCATCATGTTTGATGGTTGTTTTTCGATAAAAAAGACATAATCATTCCCACGTTTAACAAAGTAATTGTGCAGCTGCTCTCTTATTCTAACATTTACATAAATGCCGTTTTCATTCGTGGCAAAAATAATTAGTTGCAATTATAGTTGAGTTTTCTCGATAATTTAAAAGTTCAGTGAATCTGAACATTCGACTGGGAGGGTGTGGATGACAACTTTCTCCTCAACTTTGATATGAGGAGGTGATGACCATAAAAATTTGATTTCTGAACATTAATGACGAAAAGAGTTTTTCAGAGTTTCATTTCTGATATTTATATCGATTCAGTGTGGACATACAAACTTACATACAAACTCTATTCTTTTTATATATAGGATATTCAGAGTTTACAATTTGGTTTGGAAAATTCAAGTGATCAATAAGGTAATTAGTCAGCCAGTAGTCGGTGATTGCTGCCAGTATGTCTGTCTGTCTGTCTGTCTGTATGTCTGTCTGTCTGTCTGTCTGCCCGTCTGTCTGACTGTCTGTCTGTCTGTCTGTCTGTCTGTCTGTCTGTCTGTTTGTCTGTCTGTCTGTCTGTCTGTCTGTATGTCTGTCTGTCTGTCTGTCTGTCTGTCTGTCTGTCTGTCTGTCTGTCTGTCTGTATGTCTGTCTGTCTGTCCGTCTGTCTGTCTGTCTGTCTGTCTGTCTGTCTGTCTGTCTGTCTGTCTGTCTGTCTGTCTGTCTGTCTGTCTGTCTGTCTGTCTGTCTGTCTGTCTGTCTGTCTGTCTGTCTGTCTGTCTGTTCGTCTGTCTGTCTGTCTGTTCGTTTGTCTGTTCGTTTGACTGTCTGTCTGTCTGTCTGTCTGTCTGTCTGTCTGTCTGTCTGTCTGTCTGTCTGTCTGTCTGTCTGTCTGTCTGTCTGTCTGTCTGTCTGTCTGTCTGTCTGTCTGTCTGTCTGGTCTAAAAGGTTGAATAACCTGACCGGAAATGTAAAAACTTCTTAGCATTGTTTCAGGATCTGTCATCTGCCAGGTTACGATCCTAGGACTTCCGGATTGCAAGTGCGGTGCGCTAACCACTAAACTAGAAGGCTGTTTCTACTTAGTTATCGGTAAGTTTAGTTACTGCTTAGTTATCTACAATTATCCCAAGTTATGGAAAATCTTTTTATACAATTAAATCGTCAGATTGATTTAGATAACTGAACACATTAGTAATGTTTTCACAGAATGAATCGCAAAGTTTTTTTGCTGTCGTTGGACTTAATTCTTGTTAGTTGTTCAGCGCAGCCAGCAGCATGCGCATCGGGCGTACCGCCCCAGCCAGCAGGATTACGATCGGAGGCGGAGTCAAAGGCGTGGCAATGTTGCCCATGTCTGTGTTGTCGGTGTTGCAGAGATCAGCTGAATTATCTTGGGTTAAGTAACCAGTCATTTAAATTAAAAGTCACACTTAATTAACGACAGAGAAATGAAACGCAAAAACATTTCTCTCTTCCAGTATACGTTTTTGCCACCCGTAGGCGTAAACTGTTTTGTCGAAACCCTTTTCACCGAAGATACAGTGACTAAGATATAGCCGCCCGAAGACCCAAAGTTTTACTAACTTTGGCAACAGGTTGCTTTCTTATGACAGTCTTCTTTGTATCCACGCCGGCACATTTGGTCAAACACTCCTTGATTGATATCGCAGCCCAGCTTGTACCGACAGTTGAGCTTCACAACTTGATTCATGTGTGTCTCCTGAAGTTAGTCAGTAAAACGGTTGGTAGAGCCGTCAACACTACACAAAATTAGAGTAAATCAGCCACACATACATAGCAGCTGTAATGGCTCAACTACACATATATAGCCCAAATGGACAAGTTCTGATTTTGATTTTCGATAAGACTTCTCCTAAGCAGAGGAAATTTCCACGCGAAACATCTTGTTTAGTGTGAAACTTGTATGCACCAGAGGATTTTTTCGGCGCGAATTCAAACTGGCTCCTTGAGAAATCTGAAGACTAATGGCTCTTGCAGAATTATTCAGTTATTCCCGTGCATTTAATGAAACTAGGGTAAACCCGTTGCTACGCAACTGAGTGTTAAGTTTACAGAAAATATATTATCGAAGTAAACCCGTCAACATACAAAATTAGCTTCGTTATATGTACCAAGAACCCATTGCTATGCAACTCAAGTTATCATTGATTCACAGTTCAAGTTGAAACTTCTAACAATATTTCTAGAAAAAAAACAATATATTGCCTCCCGTTAAAAACTTGCTACCCGACCCGAGATTTCAATACATCAATTTATCCGACACATTAAGTTCGGAGTTTATTGTCCGAATATTTGTTGTTTTGAGATTAATTAAACTCCAGGAACACACTAAAATGGACCCGTGGAAAAAATCGATTAACCCGATATTTTCTATAATGAAGAATCATGTTTTACCCATCTAGTATAAAACAATTAGTATCTTCGGATAATTCGTAGTGAAGGAAGACCAGCTGAAATATTCAAACTTTACCCGATCTTTTTTAATCTTAAAAGTTTTTATTTCGAACTACCACAATATTAAGCGGCAGTTCAGTTTTGAGGTCTTTAAGTTTTCCAGTTTAGTGAATGGGAGGGTATTGATGATTACACCGTTTGTTAAAAACGAATCGTTGTGTGAATCAATAAAATTGCTCATGAAAGGCCATTAT
>OZ038442.1:4563566-4581066 GCA_964036265.1 Daptonema setosum
CAACAGTAGGAAAATTTAACTCTCTTTTATTGGTGCCCCCGCCAGATATTTGATGCAAGTCGATGCAACGTGATATTTGTAGGGAGGATGAGACAGGTGGTGTGATTGAACATTTTTGAAATGTTTGAGCAAGCATATAACAGTCGGGTGCGGGGACGGGTGTGAAAGTGATGGAGTGATTCAGAACTGACTTACCAGCCACGATGCTTGTGTATGTACAGATGAGGTGAGTTTCGATACATAGTAGAGCCGGAGATGGTGCAGTTGATAGTGCGGGCTAAGATGATTGGATATGCCAGCGTCGTTTGTAGGCAGTGATAGAAAGTGGGTGGGGCGGACGGGTGAGTGAGTGCGGTAGTGGTTGAGCACATGGCGATCAAACAGAGAGTTGTGAAAAACAGAACGCTGCTGGACACAGTTGGAGTTGAACGGGCATGTGGTTGGAAAGAGTACGTTTGCGCGTCAGCGTAAGGATCAGGATTGACTGAGTTGGCAGATGTTTCGGCGGTGTATTGTGGAACGGCCGCAAATGAGCACTCATGCTGACGGACAGGTGATCGTGAAGGAGTTCGTGGTGTAGTATTGGTTGGTGGTATTAAGATAGGGGGAGCCACTGCACTGGTACGATAGACCGTAATTATTGCTGGGTGAATGGCTGCGTGCATTAAGTGGGTTAGGGTTACGGTATGAATTACGGTTGGGCGCCTAATTGTCAATTGCCATTGTCCAATTTGCTGATCAGCGAGATCAGCTTGCAGGACTGTGTGACGTGACTCGAGACGTTCGCACAGTTTGACCACATCATTCATGACGTGTGGCATGTCATGTATGTACATGACTGATTGACGATAGTGGGGTAGCAGGCCTCGGAGGAAACAGTCGATGAGAATGGTTTCGCCTTGGTTCTGACCGTACGCGCGTTTGTAAAGTTTTTTGAGTTCATGAGAGAACGGCTGGTGACTGTTCATGAGTTGAGCCCGCATCGGACTCGGAGTCAAAGCCACGTTCATTCTTCGATTGTCTGCCACGAAACCGGTTTTTTTACTCTCACTAAAATTGCATCCACGGACCGTGATATGATCACGACTTCACTGTCCTGCCCGAGCATTGCATCCGCGATTAACATTTTATTATTTTTTCATTAATAATTATACGTTCATTAGTGTTACACATGGTTTTAACGACTATATCGAGGACGCTTATAATGATGCATGGCTTAGAAGGTCTGCCAAACGCCCAAGTATTGAAGATACTTTCGACGAACCGAAACAGAATCGTGACAGCGCAGTTACTGAATAAGCTGTCTGGTGCATGTACATCGATGTCGTTTGGCGGGTCCATAGCGACGCTGTGGAGTGCGATATCCTCGTGTATCGCGTTGGGCAAGCGTTCCCAATGACGGTGCCATGAACACCAACATGTACAGTGTCGGCAGGTGTGTCTTCAATCTTTTTATATTCGACGCCTGCTGACCGGTTACGGAAACGACCTGTATCTTACCGACGTCTGGCGGGAACACGTTCAACTTAGTGTTGTGAGTGACATCGTGGTCTCAGGGTATGTAATCAGGTATTGTTTTACAATACGCGATAATCACCTTTCTCGAGTTTCTCATCATTTGTCGATTTTTCTTGATGACAAAGCGAATCATCATGTGGCCATAAACTCATCCTCGTCAAAACTTTCGAACTATCGCCCAACTCACAACAACTTAATTATCCAGCTGAAACATTACCTTTCTTGATATATAAAACTCACAAGATTCAACTTTATCAATAGTTATCAAAGTGAGAAACTGACAGGGAATGTACAGATGTTGGCGAGTTAGTTTCGTAGGCGGTGAGCTCTCTTTCTAATGAACGATTACGAGCTCGTAGCTCGCGCAACTCAACGAAACAGTTCTTGAGTTTAGTTTTTAGACCGTCTCTGCTTTCGATCATGCGCTAACATAGAGGGGTTATTACCACTGAAGTTCGCAAAACTACGGGGGAAGAAGGAAAAACAAGAAAAACTCGGAAAAAAGTTTAAACTCAGATAAACTAACTTCGTTGCGCGTGAGTCGTGCGGTGTTCGTTCGCTCGAAATTCGAAATTCGCTCATTCGTTCGAAAAAAATGTAGCGCTTTAAAAAAACGGTTATGATTTGGAACACATCTGCCGAACGCAAGGGATCGCCGGATGAAATAAGAAAACAAGTGCTCCATACACCGAATGAAATTTGTTCCGAGAAGAGTTTATCTTTTTAACTGCACTGCCACCTTTTGGTCTTTTCAATGTTATATTCGAAAGGTTGCGAACGACCTGTTGTTGTGCATCCGTTGCTGGAATGAAAAAAAACGTCCATTAATAAATCGCTTTTGAAAAACAACTGAACAGTTTACTAACCTGCTTCATTATTAACAATTTTTTCTTGGTTAATTCCCTTGACTCGTTTGTTATCCATATACTTATTAAAGGACACGAATGATTATTAGGTACATACATACGAGCCTATATATACCATAGTGATTCATGTTATTCGTCTAAAATACCACTAGCGGACGAGAAGGGGAGGGAAACTGGAATTCCCCCCTCTTTGGCAGTTTCAAAAAGTACAATTTGTTCCTTCAGGTGTAGGTAAAATGGCCGAATTTTTGCTGATTCCCCCTCTTTGGGAAAATTCCCCTCCCTTTAGAGGATTGGCTCGTCCGCCAGTGTGTTAGTGTGTGAGTGAGTGAGTGAGTTAGTAAGTTAGTGAGTTAGTGAGTGAGTGAGTGAGTGAGTGAGTGAGTGAGTGAGTGAGTTAGTGAGTGAGTGAGTGAGTGAGTGAGTGAGTGAGTGAGTGAGTGAGTGAGTGAGTGAGTGATGAGTGAGTGAGTGAGTGAGTGAGTGAGTGAGTGTGAGTGAGTGAGTGAGTGAGTGAGTGAGTGAGTGAGTGAGTGAGTGAGTGAGTGAGTGAGTGAGTGAGTGAGTGAGTGAGCAAGTGAGTTAGTGAGTGAGTTAGTGAGTGAGAGTGACTGCGTGAGTGAGTGAGTGAGTGAGCGAGTGCGTGAGTGAGTGAGTGAGTGATTGAGTGAGTGAGTGAGTGAGTGAGTGAGTTAGTGTGTGAGTGAGTGAGTGAGTGAGTGAGTGAGTGAGTGAGTGAGTGAGTGAGTGAGTGAGTGAGTGAGTGAGTGAGTGAGTGAGTGAGTGAGTGAGTGAGTGAGTGAGTGAGTGAGTGAGTAAGTAAGTGAATAGTGATTGAGTGAGTGAGTGAGTGAGTGAGTGAGTGAGTGAGTGAGTGAGTGAGTGAGTGAGTGAGTGAGTGAGTGAGTGAGTAAGTGAGTGAGTGAGTGAGTGAGTGAGTGATCGTTGATAAGCTGTTTCATCAGATAGAGTTTCATCAAAAAGGTTTCATGGGTATCATCAAATAAGTTTCACGAGCATCATCAATTCATGTTTCAAGACAGGTTGTTGCAACAGAGATGTGGGAAGGCCGTTTTTACGTGGTGTAGTCTTGTTTCCTTTGCTGAAATGGAATAATCAGTTTATAACTAACATTAAAAACAAAAATGAACAGTTTATCAACCTGTTTGGTTTTGATTTTTTGTTTATTTGTCTTCATGGCTCGTGAGTGAGTGAATGAGGTGAGTGAGTGAGTGAGTGAGTGAGTGAGTGAGTGAGTGAGTGAGTGAGTGAGTGAGTGAGTGAGTGAGCGAGTGAGTGAGTGAGTGAGTGAGTGAGTGAGTGAGTGAGTGAGTGAGTGAGTGAGTGAGTGAGTGAGTGAGTGAGTGAGTGAGTGAGTGAATCAGTGAGTGAGTCAGTGAGTGAGTGAGTGAGTGAGTGAGTGAGTAACTTTGCTATACCGTTATTCGAAAATGGTTGGCATTCAATTTTCAGGCTCCTAATCAGTGAATAATGTTTCAAAAATTCCTCTCCGACTCCTAACGGCTCACTATAAACTATTGAGAAAAGTATTTTATGACAAGTTAAACTTGAGAAATGTAAATCGAACCATTAGTTGTCATGACATGACATAAACTGGATCAAGAATAAAGTACATAATTGACCATACTGAATAATAAGATGAATGTGTGTGAGGATAGACCAAGTGAGTAAGTAGGTTAGCCAGGGAGTCCGTGAGTGGGTGAGTGGGTGAATGAGTGAATGAGTTAGTGAGTGAGAGAGTGCGTTGATGATCTATTGAACGAGCGCGTTATTAAGCGAGTGATTGCGTGAGTAAGTGAGTGAGTCAGTGAGTTATTGATTGATTGAGAAGTGAGTGAGTGCGTGAGTAAGTGAGTGCGTATTCAGTGAGTAAGTTTGGAAGTCTTTGGCATCCCTCAATTGGACTATCTTAGTTATGTGTCAGATGTCTTTTCGTTATGTCCTATATTCCACAACCTTCTAGTTACCAGTTCATTCAAATATAATGTACGATCAATATAGAGTATCCTGTAAATACATAGGGTGTCCATCCGACAGATCCAGACGACAGACAATGGGGGGGGGGGGGTTATTAACTCATGTATACCATTGCATCTCTGATGAACTGCCCTTAACCAGAAGTGGGTGTCAGCTAGACTTACTGGGTGTCTGAAAGCCACTGTCGATGTATGTGATTGTAAATCTGAATGACTGACTGACTGTTAGCGTTCGGAACGCTGGGAGCCGGAGTCTGACTCCGATTCATCGGGGTGGGACAACTCATACCGAGGAGAGATAATCCCCATTCCGTTTTTCTGTATGAGAAACGCCATCGTTTCTGGTACATTGCATTTCAAAAACATATGATATTGGTGATCATACTAGAGAGTGTGGCTTAACCAGCAAATGAAACAAAAACAAGACAAAATGAAAATATGTAATCACGAATTGAGAGTGTTGCGGGGCTTCCTTATTTATCCGTTGGGGCCCATCGTAACATCGCAAGTTAATCCTAGTATTATAACTTAACTTATTAGCTTAATCTTATGAGTGTAGTATTGCAAATAACCGGAGTACCCAGTGAATATATTAAAATGAGCCTTGACGGTTTATATCTCAAAGTGCATACCGGTTTCCACATCATTGAAGTTACGAGTAATATAAGATAGTTGTAATATGTTACTTAACATTGAGAACAAGTATTTTATGAATTAAGTTGATAAAATCATACGAGAGAGAATTAATCACTTACGTTAAGAATAAATCATTTACGTTAAGAATAAGGATAATTAGAATAATAAGACAGACTTGATTAACGTATATCTACTCAGCGTAATTGCTATGCGTGCTTTTACATGCTGATTATTCTCTGTGTTCAGTGCCGTGCTATCTGTTGCATATAACGTGCCGCTGCGTTGCCGTTGCATAGTTGCTCCGTATCAAGATTTCAAGTTACATGTATTGGTGTTGTCGGATCGGGTTGGATCGAGTGCGATCGGGTTGGGAAGGTGATCTTGTGGCGCAGCATGGCAGGGATTTGGGACGGGTGGACCGTTGAGTAGAGAGTGGCGTTGGCGATGCGGTTGTTGGCGGAGTTGCAGTACCCCGGGGGGGGGGGGGGGGGGGGGGGTTAAAGGTCGAGTTCATCTGCGGCGGACGGCACCACTCTTCATCGAAGTCTGGCAAAACCGTCCGAACTTGGATCCGGATGTTCATAGCGAACTGGGCTTCCCAGAACACATGCGCCGCCCACTTTTTGTTGACGAATAGTGGGGAAGGGCAGTCGCCGAGCCGATGGCCGTACAGCCAACACCGTTGGCACTGGTTGGGTAAGTGGTGGCGTTAGAAATGATGGGTGCGTTGAGTAGGGTTGGGGAGGGTCGAGACTGAAACAAACTTTATGACGTAGTTGACGGTTTTAGTGGCACAGTGCTGATGACAACAGTAGGAAAATTTAACTCTCTTTTATTGGTGCCCCGCCAGATATTTGATGCAAGTCGATGCAACGTGATATTTGTAGGGAGGATGAGACAGGTGGTGTGATTGAACATTTTTGAAATGTTTGAGCAAGCATATAACAGTCGGGTGCGGGGACGGGTGTGAAAGTGATGGAGTGATTCAGAACTGACTTACCAGCCACGATGCTTGTGTATGTACAGATGAGGTGAGTTTCGATACATAGTAGAGCCGGAGATGGTGCAGTTGATAGTGCGGGCTAAGATGATTGGATATGCCAGCGTCGTTTGTAGGCAGTGATAGAAAGTGGGTGGGGCGGACGGGTGAGTGAGTGCGGTAGTGGTTGAGCACATGGCGATCAAACAGAGAGTTGTGAAAAACAGAACGCTGCTGGACACAGTTGGAGTTGAACGGGCATGTGGTTGGAAAGAGTACGTTTGCGCGTCAGCGTAAGGATCAGGATTGACTGAGTTGGCAGATGTTTCGGCGGTGTATTGTGGAACGGCCGCAAATGAGCACTCATGCTGACGGACAGGTGATCGTGAAGGAGTTCGTGGTGTAGTATTGGTTGGTGGTATTAAGATAGGGGGAGCCACTGCACTGGTACGATAGACCGTAATTATTGCTGGGTGAATGGCTGCGTGCATTAAGTGGGTTAGGGTTACGGTATGAATTACGGTTGGGCGCCTAATTGTCAATTGCCATTGTCCAATTTGCTGATCAGCGAGATCAGCTTGCAGGACTGTGTGACGTGACTCGAGACGTTCGCACAGTTTGACCACATCATTCATGACGTGTGGCATGTCATGTATGTACATGACTGATTGACGATAGTGGGGTAGCAGGCCTCGGAGGAAACAGTCAATGAGAATGGTTTCGCCTTGGTTCTGACCGTACGCGCGTTTGTAAAGTTTTTTGAGTTCATGAGAGAACGGCTGGTGACTGTTCATGAGTTGAGCCCGCATCGGACTCGGAGTCAAAGCCACGTTCATTCTTCGATTGTCTGCCACGAAACCGGTTTTTTTACTCTCACTAAAATTGCATCCACGGACCGTGATATGATCACGACTTCACTGTCCTGCCCGAGCATTGCATCCGCGATTAACATTTTATTATTTTTTCATTAATAATTATACGTTCATTAGTGTTACACATGGTTTTAACGACTATATCGAGGACGCTTATAATGATGCATGGCTTAGAAGGTCTGCCAAACGCCCAAGTATTGAAGATACTTTCGACGAACCGAAACAGAATCGTGACAGCGCAGTTACTGAATAAGCTGTCTGGTGCATGTACATCGATGTCGTTTGGCGGGTCCATAGCGACGCTGTGGAGTGCGATATCCTCGTGTATCGCGTTGGGCAAGCGTTCCCAATGACGGTGCCATGAACACCAACATGTACAGTGTCGGCAGGTGTGTCTTCAATCTTTTTATATTCGACGCCTGCTGACCGGTTACGGAAACGACCTGTATCTTACCGACGTCTGGCGGGAACACGTTCAACTTAGTGTTGTGAGTGACATCGTGGTCTCAGGGTATGTAATCAGGTATTGTTTTACAATACGCGATAATCACCTTTCTCGAGTTTCTCATCATTTGTCGATTTTTCTTGATGACAAAGCGAATCATCATGTGGCCATAAACTCATCCTCGTCAAAACTTTCGAACTATCGCCCAACTCACAACAACTTAATTATCCAGCTGAAACATTACCTTTCTTGATATATAAAACTCACAAGATTCAACTTTATCAATAGTTATCAAAGTGAGAAACTGACAGGGAATGTACAGATGTTGGCGAGTTAGTTTCGTAGGCGGTGAGCTCTCTTTCTAATGAACGATAACGAGCTCGTAGCTCGCGCAACTCAACGAAACAGTTCTTGAGTTTAGTTTTTAGACCGTCTCTGCTTTCGATCATGCGCTAACATAGAGGGTTATTACCACTGAAGTTCGCAAAACTACGGGGGAAGAAGGAAAACAAGAAAAACTCGGAAAAAAGTTTAAACTCAGATAAACTAACTTCGTTGCGCGTGAGTCGTGCGGTGTTCGTTCGCTCGAAATTCGAAATTCGCTCATTCGTTCGAAAAAAATGTAGCGCTTTAAAAAAACGGTTATGATTTGGAACACATCTGCCGAACGCAAGGGATCGCCGGATGAAATAAGAAAACAAGTGCTCCATACACCGAATGAAATTTGTTCCGAGAAGAGTTTATCTTTTTAACTGCACTGCCACCTTTTGGTCTTTTCAATGTTATATTCGAAAGGTTGCGAACGACCTGTTGTTGTGCATCCGTTGCTGGAATGAAAAAAAACGTCCATTAATAAATCGCTTTTGAAAAACAACTGAACAGTTTACTAACCTGCTTCATTATTAACAATTTTTTCTTGGTTAATTCCCTTGACTCGTTTGTTATCCATATACTTATTAAAGGACACGAATGATTATTAGGTACATACATACGAGCCTATATATACCATAGTGATTCATGTTATTCGTCTAAAATACCACTAGCGGACGAGAAGGGGAGGGAAAACTGGAATTCCCCCCTCTTTGGCAGTTTCAAAAAGTACAATTTGTTCCTTCAGGTGTAGGTAAAATGGCCGAATTTTTGCTGATTCCCCCTCTTTGGGAAAATTCCCCTCCCTTTAGAGGATTGGCTCGTCCGCCAGTGTAAAATACCATAACATATTGCACTAGCGGACGAAAAGGGATAAATAAGTGGAATTTCCCCCACTTTGGCGTTTTTTTATTAAGTAGAGTTTGTTCCCTAAGGTGTAGATAAAATGGCCTGAAAACTGCCAGTTCCCCCTTCTTTAGAGAATTTCCCCTCCCTCTGGAGGATTAGCTCGTCCGCCAGTTACATATTGCATCAGGAATCAATCATAGTCAGTCAGTCAGTCAGTCAGTCAGTTAGTCAGTCAGTCAGTCCGTCAGTCAGTCAGTCAGGCAGTCAGTCAGTCAGTCAGTCAGTCAGTCAGTCAGTCAGTCAGTCAGTCAGTCAGTCAGTCAGTCAGTCAGTCAGTCAGTCAGTCAGTCAGTCAGTCAGTCAGTCAGTCAGTCAGTCAGTCAGTCAGTCAGTCAGTCAGTCAATGCTCGTAGTCGTGTAATGGAGACCACGTTACACGATACGTCACTAGCGGACGAGAAGGGGTACGAAAAGTGGAAATCCACATCTATGACGTCTCCAAAAAAGAAGAATTTGTTCCTAAAGGTTTAGGTGAAATGGCCTGAAAACAGACAACTCCCCTTCTTCTAATTCGACAAAATCACTGCCTTTTTAGGATTAGCTCGTCCGCCAGCACTAGCGGACCATTAGGGGTGGGAAAAGTGGAATTCACGTTCTTTGGCGGTTTCGGAAAGTGAAATTGGTTCCTTAAGGTGTAGGTAAAATGCCCAAATTTTTGCCAATTCCCCCCTCTTTGGGAATATTCCGTCGTCCACCAGTGTACGATGGCTAACCTACCCGGCACAACAGACGGCATAAATCCACTCCCAAATGGAAGGGAACCTCTCCAAAGAGGAAAATCTTCAAAGTGGGGGAATTTGCACAATATGACCACCTCATCTAAGTCTTAAAGTATAAACGCCAAAGAGGGGAAAAATTTGAAACCGTTAAAAAGAGGAAATTCCACTTTTCTCTCCGCTAATGCACTACACGCTTAATGTCCAAAAAACATTTCTTCCTCACTCAATCATATCAGTCAATCAGCATAGCCCGGTTTCCCCGCGAGGGAAAGAGGGGAATTCGTATTGTACATGTGATTCATCGAGTTATTCTGTTGATAAAAGATGGAGTGCATTTGTGAATGAGTGTGCGACGTTATAAGTGGATGTGTGAGTGAGTAAGTGAACGAGTGAGTCTTCTATCGTTCACTTGTTAATGTGGCATTCTTAAGGGCGTCCTTTCACTCTTGTTACGGCTGCATTACATGTGGGGTGCATCCCTTAATAAGACTATCTTAGTTAGGTGTCGATGTCTTTTCGTTATGTCCCATCTTCCACAACCTTCAAGTGCGATCTAGTTATTCATATAATGTACGACCAATATAGAGTATCCTATAAATACATAGGGTATCCATCCGATTGATTGTGTCTCTGACAATCAGGGATTACAACACTATGAAGGTCGTGAAAGACGGGGCATAAGTGAGTGAGTGAATGAGTGAGTGACACCATAAAAACTATGGGGCTTCCCTGAGTTTTCGCATCTTTTATCGTTCATTGTTTAACTGACGTTTATGCTTTTTTAGAGTCTGGGAATGAAAGAATGAGTACCCCCAAATACCACAAAAGTAAAGGCAGTTTGCGATTCCATCCCACTTTTCGATGAAGCTGTTAGTTTACTCGGTATAACTTGAATTCACTTTATACCATAAAAAATTAGAGGTCGTACTGGGGATCGAACCCAGAATCTCCTGCTCCGTAGGCAGGCGCCTTATCCATTGGGCCATACGACCGCCGGTTGGTGTTTTATGCGGCACTCGTTTGTAATGTCAGTCACTGCGGCTATTGAGTGAGTGAGTGAGTGAGTGAGTGAGTGAGTGAGTGAGTGAGTGAGTGAGTGAGTGAGTGAGTGAGTTAGTGAGTGAGTGAGTGAGTGAGTGAGTGAGTGAGTGAGTGAGTGAGTGAGTGAGTGAGTGAGTGAGTGAGTGAGTGAGTGAGTGAGTGAGTGAGTGAGTGAGTGAGTGAGTGAGTGAGTGAGTGAGTGAGTGAGTGAGTGAGTGAGTGAGTGAGTGAGTGAGTGAGTGAGTGAGTGAGTGAGTGAGTGACTGATTGAGTGAATGCGTGAGTGATTGAATAAACAGAAATTAAATGTAAATGAGCCGACAGACAACTGAAAAAAACTTATCTATGCAAATGATCTTTCTAAACGATCGCTTGATTAATAAATAAGGAAATATCTAATGTAAGTACAAAATTACCTAAAAATATACTAACCAACTATGTAGACCTCCTTTGCCTGCAAAAAACCTGACCCTTTTTTGGTTTTCGCATATTCAACCGCAACTATGGTAATACAAGAAATAAAAATGCCCAAAGGCATAGTGAGTCACTAATATGGTTCTTATTTGGGCTAATCGTAAAAAAGTGAGAGACAAGAATTCGATGGCGGTACTATTAATTTTAATTTTATAAACTCTGCGGCTGACCATAAGGAAACATTTATCATGCTTCACATCACAAATAAGAAGAGTAAAAGTTATGCCTGATGATTACTCATTGCAAGAACCATTTCCGAACTTTTCACGAGTAAACAGTTAGTTTATAGTAACTTATTTACTGCCAACTGACTTTGAAAGTTTTACGCGCTAGATTTGTTTTCAATAGCTGTACATAAATCAATTTAAAATAATAAATATAAAGTTTTAAAGTTTTGAGTAAATTCTGGAAACGTTTTGCAACTGGAGTTTATGGAATGCGACAAATACAGTAGGTATCATTATGTGTCTCTTCCATAGTGATCCTTTTCCGTCTTGAAAAATATGAATGCTGAATGTTACAAAATAATTTTACCATTGTTATAAACTAACAGACTACGAGCCTTCGTTTTTTAAATTGTCCAAATTTATTTTTGTTATTTTGGTTTCTCATCTTAAATGAGTACATACGAATTCAGGTTATTATGAGTACGTTTACATAAGCGTATAAAGTCTTTAATTTTATGCTAAACAATAGGCAGTGATATTCCAAAAAAATTCAATTAAATGTAAATGCAAGTCACGAAAAGTTCTCTTACATACAATTGATGCGAAGGTCTTATTGGAGACTCAAATTAGATGTTTGAACGAAAAATACGTAATAGAAATTTTTTAAAACTGGATGCGAAAAAACATGTTAGCAACGGAAAACTGCATGTGAATTTAGGGACTAAATTGATTTTGACAAAACCAATCGAATTTTGGAGCAAATTTAATCCTCTAATGTTTTCAAACGTGTAAATACGGTATGCTTGCTTATATGGAAACAAGCTTGATTTTCTCATCGAAAAGTCCGGAATATGGTTCTTGCAATGAGTAATCATCAGGAATAACTTTTACTCTTCTTATTTGTGATGTGAAGCATGATAAATGTTTCCTTATGGTCAGCCGCAGAGTTTATAAAATTAAAATTAATTGTACCGCCATCGAATTCTTGTCTCTCACTTTTTTACGATTAGCCCAAATAAGAACCATATTAGTGACTCACTATGCCTTTGGGCATTTTTATTTCTTGTTTCTGTCTTTTTTATGTGTGAACATTTATTCAATCAAATAAAATAAACGTGAAATCAATGCATTCATACTTTTACTTTTTTTCTTTCTTAATTTACGGTACTCAGGTAATTTTCGGGTTTAGTTAGTGGCTGGAACTGTATATGTGCTATATTAATGAACGATGGCATCGGATGCAGCAGCGTTTGTGGGTTAAAAGGACGAAAATTCGATTTTTTGCCAAAATTGTCGACGATGACACCATAACTTTCGCATATAATGTATTTCATGAAATCTGTTGTCTTTTTCTGATTCAGTAAAATGGCAAAAATCATTTTTTTGTCAAAATTGACGAGGATGACGTCATAACTTTTTCATACAACGTTTTACATCAAATCTGATGTTATTTTCAGATTCAGTGGTTAAAACTGTATATATGCTGTAGTGATAAGATATATCATGTATCATCAGATGCAGCTTTGTGGAGTAAAAGGACGAAAGTCATTTTGTTTTGTCAAAATTGACGACTATGACATCATAACTTTTCATAAAATCTGAAGTTATTTTCGGATTCAGTGGCTAAAACTGTATATATGCTGTAGTGTTGATAAATTGAAACAGATGCAGCTTTGTCGGTCAAATTACCCGAAACCCCGAAAATATCACAAAAAATTGACAAAAACATGGTTCAACTTACCTGATGCCGTTTTTGTTGTGTTGCCATTTTATTTAAACTGACAATGAATTTCGATAGTTATATATGTTATACAATAATGCCAAAAAAACTTTTGACACATCTAACACACATCAAAAGATATTGTGAAAATAATTATTTTTGCCTGCGATTTTTGGTCATTTTTTGGAAAGTTTTTTTCGTCAGATGCTGTTTTCCAGGTTAAAATGACGAAAACCCCTTAAAAAATCTGTATTTGTTCAAAGCAACGTAATTTTTTAACCAGCTCCGGTTTTTGTTGAGAGTCCTTTAAATTCAAACTGACAATGTATTTCAATACTCATAAGTGTCCAGTATAATATTCTAAAAAATCTTTGACTCAAATTGTACCTGTCAGGCAGCACATTGAAAACAATTTTTTTGCCTGCGATTTTTGCTCATTTTTGGTTATTTTCAGCAAAATCGGCGTTTTATCCGTTCTGTTTTTTGTTGTGTCAGACTTTTTTGCAAACTAATGTTGGAATTTGATACTCAGGTTAGTTATACACAGTTAACTGAAATAATTTTGACATGGGAAGCATAAATGATTTAACATGAGAGTTAATATTTGTGGAGATTGAAGAATTTTACTATTTGGACCTGACCACAATCTCATCATAACTCTTTTAAAAAAAGTTTTTCTTAAATGTTGATATTATTTTTGAAACCAGTGATGAAAACTGTATATAAGCTGCAATGAAAGTGTTTTGCGTCAGATGCTGTTTTCCAGGTTAAAATGACGAAAACCCCTAAAAAATCTGTATTTGTTCAAAGCAACGTAACTTTTTAACCAGCTCCGGTTTTTGTTGAGAGTCCTTTAAATTCAAACTGACAATGGATTTCAATTCTCATAAGTGTCCAGTATAATATTCTAAAAAATCTTTGACTCAAATTGTACCTGTCAGGCAGCACATTGAAAACAAATTTTTTTGCCTGCGATTTTTGCTCATTTTTGGTCATTTTTAGCAAAATCGGCGTTTTATCCGTTCCGTTTTTTGTTGTGTCAGACTTTTTTG
This sequence comes from Daptonema setosum, assembly GCA_964036265.1. NCBI lineage: Eukaryota > Metazoa > Nematoda > Chromadorea > Monhysterida > Xyalidae > Daptonema > Daptonema setosum. The sequence goes on from OZ038442.1 coordinate 4,577,331, forward strand.
CAAACTAGTGTTGGAATTTGATACTCAGGTTAGTTATACACAGTTAACTGAAATAATTTTGACATGGGAAGCATTAATGATTTAACATGAGAGTTAATATTTGTGGAGATTGAAGAATTGTACTATTTGGACCTGACCACAATCTCATCATAACTCTTTTAAAAAAAGTTTTTCTTAAATGTTGATATTATTTTTGAAAACAGTGATGAAAACTGTATATAAGCTGCAATGAAAGTTTTTTTGATCAGATGCTGTTTTCCAGGTTAAAATGACGAAAACCCGTAAAAAATCTGTATTTGTTCAAAACAACGTAAATTTTTAACCAGCTCCGGTTTTTGTTGAGAGTCCTTTAAATTCAAACTGACAATGGATTTCAATACTCATAAGTGTCCAGTATAATATTCAAAAAAATCTTTGACTCAAATTGTACCTGTCAGGCAGCACATTGAAAAAAAAAATTTTTGCCTGCGATTTTTGCTCATTTTTGGTCATTTTTTAGCAAAATTGGCGTTTTATCCGTTCCGTTTTTTGTTGTGTCAGACTTTTTCGCAAACTATTATTTTTGACAAAGATAATACCTATCGGTCACCACACTGAAAATAAAAAGTTTTGCCTGCGATTTTTAGCCGTTTTGAAAAAATTTCTGAAAAAGTGGCCGAAAAAATAAAAAATAATTATCCAATTCTTTGGACGGTTTGGAATTTGTGTAGATGGACCATGATTACCCCCGGGTTCAATTTTCAGCTTCCTAGTTAAAGCGAAGTATGCTTGTCCAAAAAATGTGCGTACAGAAAAAAAAAACGGAAAAAGTTCTTCGGGAAGACAAAATTGACTCTCGTCACTGATGCAACCAATGAATTTCCACCAAATTCACTACACATGTGCAACTTTTAACGGGAAAAACGATAATGCAACTTAAATTTCAATATATTCATGCGAGAAATGACTTTTTCACAAAAAAACGTCAAATTCATACAAAAAGGAGTTTACCATCGAACCATATTAAGGTTTCGGACTATCGTCCGAACCTTGATGAGACATGCAACTTTTTTTCTGATATTTATTCACAATTTTCATTAAAATTATTTCAGCGTACGCTTTTAGTTCCAGTTATTTTCAGTCTCACTGACCGTGAGAGGCACATGGTCGCCTTGGTCAGGGTCAGGGGTTGTTTTTATCAAACGTAAATTTTGCAGGTCGGTTACGCACGTGCGCAATGAATGAAACGCAGGTTTCATGTTGTCCAAATGTGATGTAAAAAAGGTAAAACTTCTCGAAAATTTCAAAAAGCGCCAAAAGCATATTTGATTTCTGAAATGTTGAACATTTATACCACCCACTTTTACAACTGAGTTACTTACATAACTACATATACTATATACTGACTGACTGATTGACTGACTGACAAATTGACTGACTGACTGACTGACTGACTGACTGACTGACTGACTGACTGACTGACTGACTGATTGACTGACTGACTGACTGACGGACTGACTGACTGACTGACTGACTGACTGACTGACTGACTGACTGACTGACTGACTGACTGACTGACTGACTGACTGACTGACTGACTGACTGACTGACTGACTGACTGACTGACTCACTAACTGACTGTGTTTTTGATATTGTAGCTCTCCTTTCGATTCGAAAATTTGGTTCTTGGCTTCGCGCAGAGCGCAGACTGATTTGCATGCAGGCGTGGTAACACTAGCGGATGAGAAGGGGAGGGAAAAGCGGGATTCCCCTCTTTTGGTGAATTTAAAAATCAGTTTATTCCTTAAGGTGTAGGTGAAATGACCACAAAACTGTCAATTTCCCCTTTTTCGACGAAAGTCCCCTCCCTTTGGGTTTTTGGCTCGTCCGCCAGTCCATGATGATCTAGCATTGGAATAAGGAAACGTTCGGAAGACCACCAAACTCATGTTAAAGGAAGAACGGACTTGTTAAGTTAGCTTTTATACAAAAAATATGAAAAACTATTTTTTCAAGACTTTTTATCATTGATTGTGATGTGACTCTTCATTTTTTTCAAACTTTTCCAAACCATGAAACATTATGTTTTTTGTATTTGCGAACATGTTCGCCATTTTGGGTTATGAATCAGGAGCAGTAGAGAAATTGTGTCTTTTTGGTATCATTGCTCTTATTTCATTGCAAATAAAGTCTGGCCAGAGTTTATCGTTACTCCAAAAATTTACCGTAATCATTCGGCGCGCATTTGAATTTCGGCGCACTTTCAAATTTATTCAAAAATTCCAGCGGTTCACACTTTATGTGTATAACATATTATTGAACATGCCCAACTCATTAATTGTTCAGTATAAGGTTTTGAGAAAAAATAATTAGTAACAAGATACCCTGACCAAGCTATATGTAAGCGTAACGAGTCTACGGAACTACAGGGTGGTCCAAAAAAATGACAACACTTGGGAAAATATATAAAACCAATGTGATCGGACAATCACAGCGGCCACCACGCATTAATGTATACAAAACTGCGTGTGGGTCAAAAACCGAGCGATTCATTCATGAACATTTAGGACATTGTTTACCCGTGACTTGTGAAACAATAAACTCAGTTAATTCAGCCTGTAATCAATCCAGAGTCTATTTCACTTATTTTGAAGCATTTGTAGTTAAAAATTTTTGAGTCTTATACATAAATCCATAAAATCTTGTTTTAGAGGTGAAACAGCGTGTATCTTCTTCTGACATTGAAAAAGCGCTTAGTTAGCTAATTTAAAACGAAAAATTAAAAATCAATTGAACAAAATGCTTAAAAACCAACGGTAACATTCAAATAAGCGTGAATTTTTTTACCAATGGCTAGCAAAATCGAATGTTTCATTTATTACGTTCATATCATCCCTTGAAGATGCATGCACGATTAGGCGGTATTTGACTCTTGCGCATTTTCGCAAACATTTTAATGCGTTGCGTGGTGGCCGGTGTGATTGTCCGATCACATTGGTTTTTATAAATTTTTCTAAGTTAGTATGTTGATGATAATACCTGAAACTTTCAAGTAAATCTGATCTCTGTGCCGAGAGTTATTCCGCTTCAAAGTGTTGTCGTTTTATTTGGACCACCCTGTAGTTTTTGATAAAAAGATACCTTGGCCAAGCTATACTTTACTGCTTATCCAGAGCTATGTACAGGGTGTCCCACTTAAAAGTCCGGTTTTGATTTTGGTTTGACTTTTGCAGTGTTCATTGGATTCCCAAATTTTTTGCGTCATTCGAAAGACAATTCTTGAAAATTTTGTTTGCTGCAAACGAAATTGAATTTGGACAGTTCTTCCGTTATTTATGCCAGTAATACGAAAGCACCACATTTTGACGAAAAATGAGGGTTTTTCTTCTACTTTTTCTTCATGTTTGATATATAATTTAAACGTATAACCTCTTTCTGCATGTCAGGCTATTTATATTTAGTAAGAAGATCACAAATAAAAGATTCCACATTTTTGTGCAAATGCAAGAAATATCGAAAAATATTCGCGAACTACAATAATTCATATTCTCCGGTTTACAATCAATAAAAAATAAGCAGAAAAATCAGATTTGAAAATGTTTCCAGATAAAATATTCATTTTAATTTCTTGGGGAAAAACACTTTTTTCAATGTAAAAATTAGGGGTCTTCGTAAAAATGGCGTAACTACCGCAAAAAATGTCCAAATTTGAATTCGTATTAAGCAAACAAAATTTTCAAGAATTGTCTTTCGGATG
>OZ038442.1:4586066-4591066 GCA_964036265.1 Daptonema setosum
GGTTTACAACCGTAAACTGAAATCGTCATTAAAATGGTTAGTTACTTCATTTGATTCTTATTTCATTGTTTTACGGAATAACTGTCCTAAACAGGTATTTCACACATTCCTCAGTTAGTTGTATGAATGTTTGTTATAATTTTCATGAAATAAATGTGAATCACGTGTCCCTCAAGTGCACGTAAGGAAACGCACCCACGTACCGCCATGCGTCGCTGTTTCATATTCGAACACGCTCCTAGGATTCAGATCGCCGCGCATCGGATAAGGGCTGCCGCACGCTTGCTTATTTATTATGTATAGTGCTTTTGTCGGGTTACGACTTTTTCTGGGACGTTTCATCTTTATGTTTACCATATAAAACCAAACACCTTAATTTGGAATTCTGAGCCTATTTCGAGGTTTTCACGTCTAGTAAGACAAATATTACCATAATACTGTGAGACAGCGTGTCGTATGACGACATCAGACATTAAACTATGAGCCATCACCCTGAGGATTCAGGGTGACTTTTACACATAGAGAGAGTGTACACTATGTGTGTATCAGAATGTAGTTATACCAAAAAAATATAAAGAAAAATTAGTTGAAGTCAACATGTTTCAACGGATTTAACTAATCAAGACTCGTTATGTTCTCACTGTCTCAAAAAGTATGTCGTTGTGTTTTTTTCTGTGTTTTTTTCAATGTCTTCTATACAACATAACCCCTCAGAATCCGGTAACCTCAAGAAGAAGAAGAAGATAACCCTAACTAAAATTGGCATGTGATGAGAAAATTGAGTTATGTACATAGTCTGAAGACAGTTGTTATAAAGTTAGCTTTTGGTTACTGTTGACTGTGAGAATGTTTACGCAAAGAGATTTGAGTACCAAAAACTTATAGATGAGCTATTAGCAAAAAAATAGCCTATCCAAGGTTTCATGTTATCGAAAATCAATTTCGTGGGCCATGAATTATGTAGGTGCAATTTTCGTGTTGCCCAAATGTTATGGGAAAAAGATATTATTTCTCGAAAATTTAAAAGCGCGCAAAAATCAGTTTTGAATTCAAATTGCGCGCCAAAAACTTCTGTGAGTAACAAGAAACAATGGATGCGGATAATCTTTATTAGCAAGATTGCATGGTTCACTAGCAGACGAGAATGGGAGGGAAAGTGGAGTTCGTTGCCTAAGTTGTAGGCAAAATGACCTGCAAACTGCCGATTCCCCCTCTTAGGGGAAATTCCCCTCTCTTTGGGGGTTTAGCTCGTCCGCCAGTAACATGGTTACGAAATCAAGTTATACAGTACATACATAGCTGCTTCATAAGCTACTGGCGGTCGAGCCGAACCTCCAAAGGGAGGGGTGTTTCTTCAGAGAAGGGAAAATCTGCTGTTTCAGGCCTTTTAACCTTCTTCACACCCTATGGAACAAGTTAAACTTTTTTCGAACTGCCAGAGGAGCGGGAATCACCACTATTTCGTTTATCCCTCGTCCGCTCGTGGCACTGCGTGTGAATACTAACGGACGAGAAGGGGAGGGAAAACTGGAATTCCCCCCTCTTTTGCTTTCTCCAAAAGTTGGGTTTGTTCCCTGAGCTGTGGATAAAATGACCTGAAAACTGCAAATTCCCCTGTTTTTGGCGAAATTCCCCTCCCTTTGGAGGTTTGGCTCGTTCGCCAGTGCGTGTGTGTGTACTGGCGGGCTTCCAATTCAACCGATAATTACACGGTTAAGTACGGTGATTATTCTAGTGCTTCTTCATTCGCTATGCCCATCCATGACCTACATACATACAGTATGTATAGCTTATTCAGGGTTTCTTGTTATTCAGAAGGAATTTTGTCACCATACTTTCTGTATTAATTTCCTAATTACTAATAGGAATCATAATTATTGAATTTCTGTCAGTTAGTCCTGGTTCTTAATTACTTATTTTTATTTTTATCATTTTTTGGGGACTTATTTTTAATTTTACTTTCATATTTAGTTTCGTTTCGAGGGGCACGTCAGATTGGTTCCATCGCTTGGTCAAGGCTTCTTGTTAATATTCCGTTACCCGTTTTACCAGATTTGAATTCAAATTGCGCGCCAAAAACTTTCGGATTATCAAAAAACCCATGATAAGCACCAATGAGCCAAACCATGGGAGGGGGATTTCATCAAAAGGGGGAATTAGCCGTTTTGAAGCAATTTTACCTACACCTTATGGAACAAACTCTACTTCTTGATAACGTAAAAAGCGGGGAATACCCCTTTTTGGTTCTTCCTTCGTCCGCTAAAGCCCGTATGTTGTTTCTGCAAGCGAAAATGATGCCCAAAACGTCTAATAATGAAACATCATTAGCCTCAACTCAACTCGGTTGACACCATAGTTTAACACAGTATAGCATAGGGTGATGATGATTGATGTGCGTGTTGACACTGATTGTCTGATGTTTCATTATCAAAAGCGTTGGTAATATTTTTGCTTGCATGAACAACATACGGGCTTTAGTGATAAGCTGTATGAGCATGACTCATCTATCCCGTTGATTCAGGTATCTCTTTCCTCAGTCCATTATTCTAATCACCTCACGCGAAACCTGAACGAATTTCCAGCTCATTTGAAGTAAGACGTTGGTCATGGACACTTTATTTCGAGGAACTTAATACAGCCCAATCAAGGTTTCCAGCTTCTCGGAACATTTTTGGCGCGCAAATTGAATTCAAAGTTTTAAAGATTCAAGTGAAGAAATTTTTAGAAAAAATCTGCTTGAAACGCGTTTTGTGTCTATGTATAGCTTGTTCAGGGTTTTCTCGTTATCAAAAACTAATTTTGCAGGTCGGTTACACAAGTTGCAAAGATTTTAGCGCAAATTTCGTATGTTGTCCGAATGTTATTTGAAAAAGTTTTAATTTCTCAAAATTTTGAAAGCGCCATAAAAACGGATTTTAATTTAAACTGCGTGCCAAATTTTTTTTTGGCTAACAATATACCCCGGATAGGCTATACTGTACATGTGCGTGACAGGCTCTTATGTTCGAGTGTTGGTCAAATGTCATGTGAAATTGAAACGCGCGCCAAAAGTAAATTTGAATTCAAATAGCGCGCCAAAAACTCTGTGAGTCACAAGAAAGTAAAGATGAGTTGTATGATCATGTGAATAACTTTCATTATCCCTGTGCTCTTGTGAACCTTCTTCATAAGCCATATGATCACTTGCGGACGAGAAGGGGAGGGAAAAGTAAAATTCCCCCCTTTTTGGCAGTTTAAAAAGTAGAGTTTGTTCCTTACGATGTATGTAGGTAAAATGGCCTTATTTATGCTAATTCCCCCCTCTTTGACGAAATATCCTCTCCCTTTGGAAGATAATCTCGTCCGCCAATGGACATGACAGAATGCATCTAAAAGTTAATATATCTTCATCACTGTATAGCCTATTCAGTTTTTCTTGTTGACCAAAATCTTTTTGACGCGCAGTTTGAATTCAAATCTGTTTTTTTTTGCGCGCTTTCAAAATTCCGAGAAATAGATATTTTTTCATATAATAATCATTTGGACAATATACGAAGTTTGCGCTAAAATCATTGCGCACGTCAATTTTAATTTCAAATTAATATCAGTTTTAATTTCAAATTAATATCAATTTTAATTTCAAACTAATATCAATTTTAATTTCAAATTAATATCAGTTTTAATTTCTAATTAATATCAATTTTAATTTCAAATTAATATCAATTTTAATTTCAAATTAATATTAAATTTAATTTTTTATAACAAGAAACACCGACCAAGCTACAGTATTTTATGCCATAAAACTGATTTCCGTAAACCTTTTGTCACCTCTGCATTAATTTTGGTGCATCGTTCCAGAAAAAATCGAGCGCTAAAGACCAGATTTGCAGAAAAAAATTGCTGAAAAAAAACAACAAACGCATTTTAGTAACAGGAAATCCTGACTATCTTATAACTTATCCAGTATTAGCTATGCAAGCCAATATCGCTCAATACGTAATTGCTATAACGCTTGACGTACAGTATGTACAAACGGTCAGATTAAGAAGAGTATTGCTCTTGATTTTATGATTGAAGCCTCATCAAAGTATGTATGTATCTTTCAATCGAGAAGTTATTTCTATGAATCCATTATAAAAATTACATATGCAATGGGTTATTTGCTACTTCTGTATGTTCTCCAAATTTCATGTGAAAAAATTCTGAATTTTTTTAGAAAAAAAATTTTGAATTTAAATTACACGTCAAAGCCTATCTTGAGCAACAAGTCAAACCCTGAATAGACTATAGCAGATTTCTGTTTTTTAAGCGGAAAAATCTAATGTTTTTTTTTTAATTTTCTGAGGAACAAAACTAAATCACCATGAAACGCCCGAATTCCCAGTCTTCTTTGGGGAAGATTAGTAACAAGTCGGCGGGCAGCGGCCGAGTCTCCGTGCATGGATCTACGACGTCTTCGATATTTGGTTACGGCTCTACGCAATGTAATGCTGCGCGTCGATATAAGGAGCGATTGGTGAGTGAGTGAGGCATTGAGTGAGTGAGTCACTCTGAGAGTGAGTCAGTGAGTCAGTAAGTCTTGACTTAAACGATATCCGCGCATGGATCTACGTCTTCAATAATTGGTTACGGTTCTACGCAATGTAATGCTGCGCGTCGATATAAGGAGCGATTGGTGAGTGAGTGAGGCAGTGAGTAAGTGAGTGAGTGAGTGAGTGAGTAAGTGAGTGAGTCAGTGAATCTTTACTTAAACGAAATCCGCTCTTTAATCTACGTCTTCCATATTTGGTTACGGCTCTACGCAATGTAATACCACGGGTCGATATAAGGAGCGATTGGTGAGTGAGTGAGGCAGTGAGTGAGTGAGTCAGTGAGTGAGTGAGTGAGTGAGTCAGTAAGTATTTACCTAAACAATATCTGCTCATGGATCTATATACGTCTTCGATATTTGGTTACGGTTCTACGCAATGTAATGCTGCGCGTCGATATAAGGAGCGATTGGTGAGTGAGGAAGTGAGTGA
>OZ038442.1:4595733-4634749 GCA_964036265.1 Daptonema setosum
TAACGAAAATAAATATATTGAAAGCAATAATTTTTTATGTCAACATTTTAATAACTTTTAAAAGTCTAACTTCTACTTTTCCTTCCCTTAAATTATTAACGGACCACCAGTCCAGACTCCAGACGTCTCGACTGAGAGCCAAAAACGCCTTTTTTCATTCACTCCAACTGTTTGGTTTTCAAGTTTTTGTTTGTTTTTGAATTTACAAAAAAATAATTCCTGCTTTATGTAATGAGAGTTAAAAATATACCACAAAGTAATTACTTTAAAATATGCGTTTTCAGAAAAAATGTTTTACTTACAGACACGCCTTGAAATATCATCTACTGCCCAACCGACGGGCTGAATTGATGACGATGGGCAGCTCAGGTTATTTACATAGATGCGCTAATAACTATATTATTTTAATTAGAGAAATACTTTTTAAGATTAGTTACGTTTGAAGTTTCATGCATTGATTTAGATTGAAGCCAAAAAAATATACGACTCTTCCATTGGAGATAACCCAAGGTCGCCAGTCTAGTCTTGTGCGTAGGTCGACAGCGTCGAAAACTGACGGTCCTAAGTTCAAAACCTGACTTGAGACACAGATCCTAACGCGTTGCTCTGGGGTTTCTGCCATTGCCCGTCAGTTTATTCAACTATCTGGCCACTACGAAAACACCATTCTGCATGGTATTCGTGTGCCTTGGTGGCTTCAGTCAATGAAAAAGTCCAAGTGAAAAAGTTAAGCGGCCCACAGAAAAATCCTAATCTCTAGAACAAAGAGGTCATTTGTAAAAACCACTCGCAGCCCAAATAATTGCAAAATAAATCGTGATTTCATACTTTTCTTTTGGATTTTCTGAGTTCTACCTTCTAAGTTCTGCATTTCCAGCTTGCTCAACGTCGTCGACCTCGGCCTCAACGACTTCATTATACTCTCCAACCCCATCAACGCCCATGAGGCCACGTCCAAGCACGGTGGGCTCCATATATGCCATTGGGGGCAGCGATGCCAATCGAAGTGAGTCAGTCAGTCAGTCAGTCAGTCAGTCATTCAGTCAGTCAGTCAGTCAGTCAGTCAGTCAGTCAGTCAGTCAGTCAGTCAGTCAGTCAGTCAGTCAGTCAGTCAGTCAGTCAGTCAGACAGTCAGTCAGTCAGTCAGTCAGTCAGTCAGTCAGTCAGTCAGTCAGTCAGTCAGTCAGTCAGTCAGTCAGTCAGTCAGTCTTTTCAGTTTAATGGCTGTCGGTGGTTGTCACAACGGGATGTGCGTCAATCTGGTCGAGGTTTATGATGAAGATTCGAATCTCTGGTCACAGGTTTGTTTTTATTATTCAATTTTTAAAGTCAGTCAGTCAGTCAGTTAATTGGTCATGAAACATGTCGATATATGAGTTATAATGGTAATGGTTTTTACAAAATTACTGAAAATTGTCTTGATTTCAACCGATGGTAATCCCAGAAACTCTTAATACGAAATTCACAATAATGTCGTGTGCTTGTTTTTTTCACGTTCATTGCGTTGCGATTGTCAATTGTCGATTGTTGCGATTGAGAGCGGAAAAGAAAAGGCTTCACTGTTCACGTTTCAAACATCATTCATAACTTATGAACACTCTCTGTTCATACAATCCCTAACTTAATCTAAGAGGAATCTAAATTTATGCAGTAAAATTCAGCTCTCACTCACTCACTCACTCACTCACTCACTCACTCAGTCACTCACTCAATCTCATCAGGTCTGTCCTCTTCAAACGGGTCGTGCCGGCACCCAAGTCGTGGTGGTCCCGACTCGTTCGATCAACTTCAACTTCGCTCACCTGCCGATCTTCACTTCGTTAACGTTGACTCCGGCATCCACCACCGATGATGAAGCAACGGACGGAGTCATCCAAAGCAAGATCTCCGTACTTCGGAAACCGGAGCCATTGGGACCGAAACCACGATTGCCCGTGGAGAGGTGAGTGATGAAATTTTCACTAGAGGACAAGAAGGGGATGAAATGTGGAACTCTCCCTTCTTTGGCGGTTTCAAAAAGACGAATTTTCTCAATAGGATTTAGGTAAAACTACCTAATTTCTGTCGATTCCTTCTTCTTTAGAAAGATTCCCTTCCCTTAAAATGTTTGGCTGATTGGCTCATCCGCCAGTGAGGGGGATTGATGATGATTTAGCACTGCTTTTAAGTCAAATTTTTCATATTTTGTGATTTTATTTTCCGCTCAGCCGACAGAGACAAATAATATTTTTCAGACCACCCGGCGCACCCACCACCACTCAGCCGAGTTCTTCGGCAGCCGATTCCTCCAACCGTACCACCATTCCTCCATCGATTCCGACCACCGAATCTTCGCCGATGCGAGCCACGCTGGTCGTCAGATGTCAGTCACCGGTGGATGTGGACAAACACAGCTATTCCATATAAAATCCCAACCGATTTCTTCAACCGATTTCATCAACTGAGTTCATCTGTCAATCAGTTCAACCGTACCACCGCAACCGCCCAGTTCATCAGCCGATTCCTCCAACCGTCTAACCGTCCCACCTTCGGTTCCGACCACTGAGTCCTCGCCGATGCGAGCCACGCTGGTCGTCCGATGTCAATCTCCAGTGGATGTGGACAAACACAGCTATTTCATATGAAATCCCAAGATATGCAGTCGCTTGAGATTACAGTAATCAGCTGTTCAAGGATTCTTCAATCATTCATGTCAACTTACATTAATGTTGTAATCTTCTCAGATATCCAGAGATTATCCAGCTTTACAAACTCCCCAGAAACCTGGAGGTAAGTGAAGTAGGCGTAGTGAGCGGATAGATAGCCTACTAGGATAACGGACAATTTGAAGTTGTAATCTTTGGCAACAACCTAACAACTTCAATATGCCTAGGAAATCCGATAGCCCAACATCCACTAACGGACGAGAAGGGCTGAGAAAAGAGGAATTCCTCTCTCTTCGAAGTTTTCAAAAAGTGGAATAAGTTCCCTAAGGTGTAGTTAAAATGTTATCAAAATTACCAATTCCCCGTCTTTGACAAAATTCCCCTACCTTTGGAGGTTTAGCTCGTCCGCCAGTGCTTACATCCATATACGGAAGAGATTATCTACCTCAGTAATACTGTAAGTAGTAGGCGGATATCGATTTCATCCACGAGTGTCCAAATGATCGTTGATATTTAGCTGAAACATCGGATTAAGAATCTTTCAAATCCAGCGAGCTTTTTTATTTGTTTAGTGAAAACCTTTCCACATCCTCAAACATCAACAAAAGAATTACATCAACAACGTTTTATCGATAGGAAATTCTAGGTTACCTGCGAGCGTTTTCCTAAATCTTACTCATTCCCGGTAATTGAAACACGCCAACAAAGAAACTTGGGATGATGAAACAATTTTACACAAAACATAAAACGGCTTCAGTGGGTTTGTAACTGAAGTACAGTACCGCATCATTGGATTCAAAGGAAACGTTAAGTTCTTTTTCGTAAACAGTTTTACGAGGAAATGATTATGAATAATCGGATTCAGCTATAGTTTCAGATTTTGAGTAAACGCGTAATCAACGTACATGTAGTAGACTTTCGATAGTAAACAGATGGATCACGCTTGAGTGAGCCGACGGAGTAATTTAAAGCCCGTATGTTGTTTCTGCGAACAAAAATCGTGCACAAAACTTCTGATAATGAAACATCAGACAATCAGTTTTAACACGCACATCAATCATCACCACCCCATACTCTGGTGTTAGACTATGGTGTCAACCGAGTTGAGTTGCGGCTACTGATGTTTCATTATCAGATGTTTGGGCAGTACGTTTGCTTGCAGAAATAACATACGGGCTTTATACAGTAATTTCAGCTGATTGGGATGCAAAATTTGAATTCGCGCCTTTTTCAGCGGATTGTTTCTATCAGCATATTTGTTAATAAATCCGTCACTCAATCTATGAAAAATGCTTTATTAAGATAGGAAAAAATTCTCCTGTTTTATTTCATGATTGGAGACTACGTACCGGTAGTAAACAGGTGGATCACGCTTGAGTGAGTCGGTAGATTACGATAATCATCCGTCTGTAATATAGCTTGGTCAGGGTTTCTTGTTATAAAAAGTCAATTTTTGGGGTCGATTACGCATGTATGCAATGAAAAAAGGGCAGTTTTCGTATGTTGTCCAAATGGGATGTGAAAAAGATTTCATTTATCGAAAAATTGGAAAGCGCACCCAAAATCAGTTTTGAATTCAAATTCCGTGCCAAAACGTTTTTTGACTAACAAGAAACCCTGACCAAGCTATACCTACCGTAAGTACAGTATGCAGTAGACGAAACCACTAAAAGCGGACGCGAAATTCCAAACTCCAAAGAGTTTCCTAGGATTTTTTTTATAAACGCCAATTTTTTTCATTTTTTTTGTAAACGCCAATTTTTTCATATAAAGTTTTACTGCCCGATACCTGGCGTTAGGCCCGCGCACCGGAGGTATTTCAGTGGTTAACCCACATTACTATGTTTAAAACTGTCTATTACAAAAAAAATTCGTGTTTTGAAAACTATGTCTACTACAAAAAAAATTCGTGTATTGAAAACTTTCTAGGAACAGTTTTGGGGTCCCGAAATTTGCCTAGAAATTTGTCGATTCTAACAATTGCTAGCCCCCTTTATGAGAAAATTCCCTTGTCTTCGGAGGAATGGCTTGTTCGCCAGTTGAATCAACTTAGATGAAGTATGTTATCGAACAACTTCAAATTTAGTCTCAGAAAAATTTGTAATGTTATTATGGATGTGTTCAAATAATCTCAAATTTTCACCCACCCTGTATCTCATAATTTGATTTCCTCTCCCTGATTGCCTTGAAGACCGTCGATGCCCCGATATTGTTTTATAGATTCAAATTTATTCAATTTTGATTTATAGATTCAAAACTTCTTTTACGATTCTGTTTTTTTTTAATTCTCGCTTGCCAAAATTTATTTTACCTTATTGCATTCTTTTTTATATCGTGCTTGTACATAATTGTATAGGTTGATTACAGTTTTTTTTACTTCTGCAAACTTGTTTCACACATGACATGAAGCATACACGTAATGTTTGGGCGCGTATTTGAATTTTTGAACAAAGATAATGTTCCAGTTCAGATTCGGAAAACTCATGGAAAGTGTGACCAAATAAATTGTAAGTGTGGAATCGGCTTGTAAATTTTTTTAGTAAACAGATTCAATTACCATGCCGTTTTTTTGAAGTTGAAAATTATCGACCTGTAAACATCGATTCAATGAATCAATCAATCAATCAATTATATTATCTTATGTTGCTAACTGGATTGAACGTGTATTATTATTATTCTATGTACTTAAAAAATGAATATGAAAACTGAAGTATATTGGAATCAAAATCATTGTGATATATAAAGAAGATCAACCAATACCAGTCAGTCAGTCTTTCAGCCAGTCGTCAATCAATCAGTCAATGAGTCAATCAATGAGTCAGTCTGTCATTCAGCCAACCGTCAATCAATCAGTCAATGAGTCAATCAATGAGTCAGTCTGTCATTCAGCCAGTCGTCAATCAATCAGTCAATGAGTCAATCAATGAGTCAGTCTGTCATTCAGCCAACCGTCAATCAATCAGTCAATAAGTCAATCAATGAGTCAGTCTGTCATTCAGCCAGTCGTCAATCAATCAGTCAAAAGTCAATCAATGAGTCGGTCTGTCATTCAGCCAGTCGTCAATCAATCAGTCAAAAGTCAATCAATGAGTCAGTCTGTCATTCAGCCAGTCGTCAATCAATCAGTCAATAAGTCAATCAATGAGTCAGTCTGTCATTCAGCCAGTCGTCAATCAATCAGTCAAAAGTCAATCAATGAGTCAGTCTGTCATTCAGCCAGTCGTCAATCAATCAGTCAATAAGTCAATCAATGAGTCAGTCTGTCATTCAGCCAGTCGTCAATCAATCAGTCAAAAGTCAATCAATGAGTCAGTCTGTCATTCAGCCAGTCGTCAATCATTCAGTCAAAAAGTCAATCAATGAGTCAGTCTGTCATTCAGCCAGTCGTCAATCATTCAGTCAATAAGTCAATCAATGAGTCAGTCTGTCATTCAGCCAGTCAGTCAATAAGTCAGTCAATGAGTCAGTCTGTCATTCAGCCAGTCGTCAATCAATCAGTCAATAAGTCAATCAAAATGAGTCAGTCAGTCAGTCAGTCTGTCATTTAGCCAACTGTCAATCATTCGGTCAATCCGTCATCCAGTCAGCCAGCAATAAAAGAAACTCGAACAAATGAAATTTCCTTATTCTACCTAAAATGAATGATATTTTCAAATAAACTTTCTGGGTATAATTTCTTGCTTGGATATCGAATACTTGAAAAACAAAGTCTACCATAAACACAAACAGTATGTAAACCATAAACAAATGTAACTTTTATATGATATGTTCAAACAAAAATATTTTTTATAAAACAAGTCGAGCACTTGGACATCGAACTCTTGAAAACCAATCTCATTTTCTACCATACTAACCACTGGCAGAAGAGCCAAACCCCCAAAGGCTTGGGCAATTTCGTCAAAAAGGGGGGAAGTGGCAGTTTTCCGGGAATTTTACCTACACCTTAGGGAACAAATTAAACTTTTCGGAAATGCCAAAGAGGGGGGAATTCCACTTTTTCCACCCCTTCTCGTCCCCGAGTGAGACCAAGGCATGAACCTGCTAACGTAGGCGTACGACATGCGCCATGTGCCATGGGACAGAAATCCGTGGGTTCCGTTTCGTTATGACGTAGATACATAAAAAATTCTAGCTCATGTTGCAATGACCATGAAAAAAAGCATTCACAATTTCGTTCGATCGGTCAGTCAGTGAGTGTGTAAGAGAGTCAAGTCAGTCAGTCAGTCAGTCAGTCAGTCAGTCAGTTGATCAGTTAGTCAGCCATACAGTCAGTGAGTGAGTCGGTTTGTTTTTTACATCCTATGACGTAGATAAGTGAGTGTTGTTTTGAGCTCATGTTTCGACGACCATGGGAGAAAGATTCCATGATGTCATTTGGTCAGTCAGTCAGTCAGTCAGTCAGTCAGTCAGTCAGTCAGTCAGTCAGTCAGTCAGTCAGTCAGTCAGTCAGTCAGTCAGTCAGTCAGTCAGTCAGTCAGTCAGTCAGTCAGTCAGTCAGTCAGTCAGTCAGTCAGTCAGTTAGTGAGTAATAGTCAACTGTAGCTCCCGCATTTAAAGTCCCATATAATCAACCAATTTTGGTTTTCATGTCTTTTTCTGTTTGATAACAAGATACCTCGACCAAGCTATAACGCCCCCGGATCCCCAACTGTATTGGACCCCCAAATGATCTCAAAAGAGGGGAATTCCCCCGTCCCGAACTTACAATTTTGCTCCATGACATTGCCATGATTTTGTTCAACGACATTTTCAGAAATGGGAGAAAACGGAGAACTTCCCACGTTTCACATCCGATCACGAATTCGTGCCGGTCATTAATTAGTAAGAGTAGTAAGTAGTAGTACTACTACACACTGGCGGACGAGAAGGGGAGGGAAAAGTGGTATTCCCCCCTCTTTGGCGTTTTCAAAAAGTAGAATTTGTTCCTTAAGGTGTAGGTGAAATGGCCTGAAAACTACCAATTCCCCCCTCTTTGACGAAATTCCCCTCCCTTATTGGATTTAGCTCGTCCGACGGTGCTACTACATAGAGTAATTGACCTTGTGGGAAACCACTTCCGATGCGTAATTAGTTATTAATAAGCTTCCTTGTCTAGTCACTAGCGGACGAGCCAAACCTCCAAAGAGAGGGCGATTTTTTCCAAAGATTGACGGAAGTTAGGCTAATTTAACTACACCTTAAGGAACAACTTAGACTTTTCGAAAACGCCAAAGAGGAGGGAATTCCACTTTTCCCACCCTTCTCGTCCGCCAGTGTGGTCTAGTGATGACTAATTTGCGGGGGAGGAAGGGTGAGGGCGGTTTCAATCAGTAAACACGTATTGCACGCTACCATTAGTTAAATATTAATAAAGATCTTCCTGGGATTCTAATGAAATGATGACTCATACAACTTTGAAACCAAAAGCTCTCACAACTTTGAAACAGTAGCTTATTATACAATTTCGAGACACTAGTTGCAACAAAGTTGCAACTTTTTTTTCGGAACATTTTTTGACGTTCTCTTTTAACACTTCTTCACTAGAAACTCAATAAGCATTTCAACTTTTTCATGTGCTTGTCAAATTTTGGCGCGCATTTTGAATTCAAATGTGCTTCTGCCGCGAGTATAAAATCTCAGGAAACCAGTAAGTAACCGCCAAACCACAACAAATGGGTTCAGTTAGTTCTTCTAAGCAATTAATAACTGTGGTTTGCGGGGGAGGAGTATGACCCCTTGAACGTGATTGACTCATTGAACCTAACTTCAGTAGGAACAACATTCCTCACATTCCGTCGACATTAGGAATTATCATCAAATCGTCATAAGCCAAAAAACTTTCAACACCGCGAATTACTTAGAATTTTTTTTCTACTACATATATGTATAATATGAGTGCCGAAATAATCAATTTTTATTTACCTCTGCCATCTTCATAAAAATTGTTCCTCTGAGTACAACCCTAAATACAAATTTTTTTCTTACAATTGATCTGTAAGACTTCCGAACATTGGCGGACGAGCCAAACTTCCAAAGGAGGGGAATTTCTCCAAAGAGGGGGAATTGGCAGTTGTCAGTTCATTTTACTTACACTTCTAGGAACCAACTCTACCTCTAGGAACCAACTCTACTTCTAGGAACCAACTCTACTTCTTGGAACCAACTCTACTTCTAGGAACCAACTCTACTTCTTGGAACCAACTCTACTTCTAGAAACCAACTCTACTTCTCGGAACCAACTCTACTTCTAGGAACCAACTCTACTTCTAGGAATCAACTCTACTTCTAGGAACCAACTCTACTTCTTGGACTCGCCAAAGAGGGGGGAATTCCACTCTTCCCTTCCCTTCTCGTTCCTTCATCGAGCCAAAAGTCACATTCGTTATCTCGAAACAAAAAGTTCGTTATCTTGAATAGTATCATCTGAATTCACTGGCTGACGAGCCAAACCTCCAAAAATCCGAAGAGCCAAACCTCCAATGCCAAAAGTCACATTCGTTATCTCGAAACAAAAAGTTCGTTATCTTGAAAGAGCAAAAGAGCGGGGTTCTGAACATTACTCGAGCCTTATCTGTTGTTTAGTACCACCTGCAATACAGTAACTTAATGACGTCAAACTATTGTTATGAATGGCCGTATTAATGAAAGTGAAACGTCATTGTTCCACTGAGCGGCTTATACAGTATACATGTAGCTGTTTCAGTTATCTTAAACAAGGTTTTAGGAACGCCCTTTACGCACATACATACATATATGTACGTACGTATGTATCGTATACGCAATGAACTGCAGTAAATGGAAATATCATGTGACATGAGCATAGACAAAGACAAGTGTGTTCTTGTTACCGCGTGTGACCTGTGAATAGTTTCAGTTTCAGTTTCAGTTTCAGTTTCAGTTTCATTGGGCTGACTCGCATATAATCGGTCTTACAAATCACAAATTACGTTGAATTAACGTGAAGGATATGAATATAAAAGATTACTGAAAAGAAAAAAAAGAAAATTTTATATAAATACCTGACATGTGAATGAGTGAATGAGTTGTACACACTCGTGATCTACATTGGTTAAGTTTACTCCATTCCTCACCTCTTCATCCTCCTATGTATACGTTTGGACTGATCATCGGCTGATGAGTCCCACCAACCCAGGCGTCCCGATTCAGGGACGAAACGCCACCTTTCAATTTTTGTGTCTGACTTTTTATTGGAATTCCAGAGCACTCTTTATCATTTACAAAGCACTGTCATATATATTGTGATTTATTTTCTCCGTACTTGATGTGCATACCAACAATATTATATTATACGGTATGTAATAGGATTATTAGTACAAACATGGCGTGTACCAGAGAATTCTGGGTGCAATAATCTGGGCCGCGGGAAACTAACTTTATTATCAAACTTTTTTTAGACATAATGTATTTTTGTGATTTTTTGTATTTTTTTATGTAAAGTTGATCAAATTATAAACATTTCATGTTCGATAGTATTACATGAATTAAAATAGATAAAAATAAACATTTGTAGTTGATTTTAACCCAGTATTGTACATGTATGTTCTTTTTTATGACCTGGAAACAATTCAAAACTTTACTTGTTAATTCGTTTTTTTTGCATTTCAACAATACAATGTTGATGGAGTTATCTATATTGTTTATAAATTGATCAAGAACTAATTCAATTATTTTATCAGATATGTATACTTTTTCGCTCGATCCTATGTTGTACAAAACCTTATTTGAGTTTAAACTGCGCGCCAAGATTTTTTTGACTCTTTAGATTTAGAAATCTTAAACGATGAATAAATATTGAATATTGGGACAAAAATTTTTTTAAGGAGTAAAATTGCAATTGAGAACTGTCTTTGAAATCTTAGACGATGCTATGAATCTTTAAAACCAAGATATCTCGGACGGGCTATGTTTCGAACATTTAATCAAATTAAAGTTCACCAGTTCATCCTCAAAATAGGGGACATTTTGTTCAATTGCAGAATTGACGCCAATCACCTAGACCTGAAGAAACAAATTATTATTCTTAAAACTCTTAAAGAATGGGAAAATTCCCCTCTTTCCTTCCTCCGACGTGCGCTGGTGCTGCTTCCTGCTAAAATTACGCATGTAAACTATCCCTTTACCGTGCCACTATAGAATGAGCTAATCCTTCAAAGGGAGGGGAATTTCCACAAAGAAGGGAATTTAGATAATTGGAGGTCATTTTACCTACACTCAAAGGAACAAGTTGTTTTTCTTAAAAATCCCAAAGAGAAGGAAAATTCCCCCTCTTTCCTTCAACCCACGTGCGCTAGAGCTTGTATCTAAAAATACCGTTGCCGGTAAAAATGTTCACCGAATACCGGGCAT
Organism: Daptonema setosum; assembly: GCA_964036265.1. NCBI lineage: Eukaryota > Metazoa > Nematoda > Chromadorea > Monhysterida > Xyalidae > Daptonema > Daptonema setosum. Next base: position 4,606,725 of record OZ038442.1, read on the forward strand.
TGATAAACTGTTCCATTACCCGTACCATTCAGTAATTTAATTTTTGCGCCATTTATAGCTGATTTATAAGATTAACATTTAAACGACACTCGTGATCGTGTCACAAAGGCGGGCAGTTCTATTTCTAGATTGCAGATCTTCTATATGTTTTTTATCTGGTCTTCTTCTTTAACTGAAGCCATCCAGGCACCCTAATACCATATCAGAATGGTGTTTTCGTAGTGGTCAGAGAGTTGAATAAACTGACGGCCAACGGCAGAAACCCCAGAGCAACGCGTTTTAGAATCTAGGGAATTAGGATCTGTGTCTCAAGTCAGGTTTCGAACTCGGGACCGCCGGTTTTCGAGACGTATTCTTACGCACTAGACTCGACCGGTGAGAAATATGTATATACATGAAGACCCTTTTGAGTTTCTAGTGATTACAGCTTTTCCAGATCCTGCAACATCAGCTTCTCATGAACTCGTAAGAAGAACATACTTGATGAAAAGGTTGACGGCTGCAAAACTATGTAACGTTGTGAGATACTTGAAAACTTATTTTCAACTGTGCAATACCCTCATTCAGTTTTTCCATACTCATTCAGTTAGTTTGTACTCTTTTACACAATAACGCACTCATCAAGTATGTACCAACGCATTCATCAATATAAATTTTACTCACTCACACATATGTAGGTACATTCAATCATTCTTTTTTGTAGTCTAATTCATTCATTCGTTCATTCATTCTTTTATTCAATCATTATTCATTCATCATTCATTCATTCATTCATTCATTCATTCATTCATTCATTCATTCATTCAAGTTTGTACACACTCATTCATTCTTCATTTACCCATTCATGCATTATGTTTGTACTCATTCATTCATCCTGTCTGGAATAAACGGGTCACCTCAGGCTCAGACAGGATGTTGGTCACTCTGTGCTACTTTCACTTGCCGATCACAGTGAGTGAGTGAGTGAGTGAGTGAGTGAGTGAGTGAGTGAGTGAGTGAGTGAGTGAGTGAGTGAGTGAGTGAGTGAGTGAGTGAGTGAGTGAGTGAGTGAGTGAGTGAGTGAGCGAGTGGGTGAGTGATTGTGTGAGTTAGAGTAAGGGAATGAGTTAGTGTGTGAGAGAGACCTGATTGACGGAGTGACTGACTGACTGACTGACTGACTGACTGACTGATTGACTGATAGACAGTCCATCACCAGAATAGCTGAAAAAATTCAGCTTCCTGTTGGGACTCGAACCCACGACCTTCAGCTCTAGCTGCTGACGCGCTAACCAACTACGACTGACTGACTGACTGCTGACTGACTGACTGACTGACTGACTGACTGACTGACTGACTGACTGACTGACTGACTGACTGACTGACTGACAATGAATGTGGCACTTTCCTTCCAATTACAGTACGTAGATCTTTCTCATTAGATAGCACTCACGGTTGTCCCTGTGAATCTAATTGTAGGCGACTTCCGCTTATTACAGTGGATTGCGCAATTGTCAGTCAGTCAATCAGTCAGTCAGTCAGTCATTCAGTCAGTCAGTCAGTCAATCAGTCAGTCAGTCAGTCCGTCAGTAAGTCAATTGGTCAATCAGTCAGTCTGAGTCAATCAGTCAGTCAGTCACTCAATCAATCGTCAGTCAGTCAGTGAATCAGTCAGTCTGTCTGTCAGTCGTCAGTCAGTCGGTCAAACAGTCCATCAATCCGTCAGTCAGTCAGACGGTCAGTCAATCAGTGTGTCAGTCACTCAATTTTTCTCCCACCTACAGTACTTGTGTGTCACCAATTTCATATCAAATCGGCTTCGGGCCCGAATTCAAACTTTTTGAATAAAAGTTTTTTAACATGCCATTTGGATTTTTATATGTGCCACTGCGTTTGGTTCATCCCAAATTTATGGATGTAAAGGGCACACAAAAACACAATTTACTTACAAAATAATAACATTGACATACAAATGTATCTTATACAGGTGATTCTCTAATTGTCAGTGAGTAAAAAGGTTAATAAATAATTGTTTGCGAATGATCGGCTAAAACAATGTATTTTGCGTTTACTGTAGGCACTGGCGGACGGGAAGGGGAGGGAAAAGCGGATTCCCCCTCTTTGGTGATTTGAGAAACAGCACTATGTTCCCTAAGGTGTAAGTGAAACGGTGCTAAACTGCCGATTCCCCCCTCTTTGACAAAATTCTCTAGTCTTTGGGTTTTTGAGTCGTTCGCCAGTGACTGTAGGTGAGTAGGTGAGTAGGTGAGTAGGTGAGTAGGTGAGTAGGTGAGTAGATGAGTAGGTGAGTAGGTGAGTAGGTGAGTAGGTGAGTAGGTGAGGAAAGGTGATTAGGTGAGTAGGTGAGAAGCTGAGTAGGTGAGTAGGTGAGTAGGTGAGGAAAGGTGATTAGGTGAGTAGGTGAGGGAAGGTGGTACTAGAACAGGTGAACTTTATCCTTTTTCTAAACATGATTATAGGTTATCCAGAGTTTCTCGTTTCGCAGAAAACATTGGGCGCGCAATTTGAATTCAAAACTGATTTTGGCGCGCTTTCAAATACTTAGTCGAAAGCTGGCCAACATTCGAACGAGTCACGTTTTTCATTGTAAAGCCTATCCGGGGTTTCTGGTTACTCTAAAAATAGTTTCGGCACGCGTTTCAAATTTTATATAAATTAATTATGAAATTTTTGATATTACAATATACGAAAGTTGCGCTTAGTTCGATGAAGAAGCGGGAACGGGTTCATAAAAAATAATTTTTGACCACAATAAACTTTGCACAAGCTATAATATGTCCATCTGTTCGTTACAAATCTAACTCACTGATTCAATGAGGGAGAACTCGCGCTGATGTATCGTACTGATTTGTTGTATTATTCATTTATCATAATTGGATTTACACATGTAAGACTAAAATGATTGGATTTACTCATGTAAGGCAAGTGTTGACAACGTGATTTATACGGGTCCGGGATACAATGAATTATTTAATGAACCAGATTGATGAGTGATAGACACAGACACTGTATTATGTACTTTTACTTCACTAAAAATCCTTGATCCATCCAGACGGGGTTGTGTGCCACATGTTGTTCCAATATGTACTAGGAATGTCGCATTACAATGTTCCAATATGTACTAGGAATGTCGCATTACAATGTTCCAATATGTACTAGGACTGTCGCATTACAGTGTTCCAATATGTACTAGGAATGTCGCATTACAGTGTTCCAATATGTACTAGGACTGTCGCATTACAATGTTCCAATATGTACTAGGAATGTCGCATTACAATGTTCCAATATGTACTAGGAATGTCGCATTACAATGTTCCAATATGTACTAGGAATGTCGCATTAGAATGTTCCAATATGTACTAGGAATGTCGCATTACAGTGTTCCAATATGTACTAGGAATGTCGCATTACAGTGTTCCAATATGTACTAGGAATGTCGCATTACAGTGTTTCAATATGTACTAGGAATGTCGCATTACAATGTTCCAATATGTACTAGGAATGTCGCATTACAATGTTCCAATATGTACTAGGAATGTCGCATTACAGTGTTTCAATATGTACTAGGAATGTCGCATTACAATGTTCCAATATGTACTAGGAATGTCGCATTACAATGTTTCAATATGTACTAGGAATGTCGCATTACAATGTTCCAATATGTACTAGGAATGTCGCATTACAGTGTTCCAATATGTACTAGGAATGTCGCATTACAATGTTTCAATATGTACTAGGAATGTCGCATTACAATGTTTCAATATGTACTAGGAATGTCGCATTACAATGTTCCAATATGTACAAGGAATGTCGCATTACAATGTTCTGATTTCATGCATATGTACGTCTGTATTACAACAAGTATAAAAACAAAAAGGAGTTGAAATTTTTTGCAGATGTCATAGTATTCTTGAGCAAGTTATTGAGGTTTCTAACTCGAAACTGCCCTAAAAGGCATTTTGACCATACCTTCCGACACTAGCGAACGAGAAGGGGAGGTAAAGGGGAATTCCCCTCCTCTTGGCGTAATTTAAAAGTTGAATTTGTTCGAAATTCGGCAAAATTTCTGCCGATTTCCCCTACCCCACTTCTGTGGTAAGATTCCCCTCCCTTTGGAGATTCGGCACTTCTGCCAATGCCATCCGACGCTAAATCTTACCGAGTCTGGTCTCATCTGGGATGGGAGGAACTCAATGACTCACCTTGAATATGTTATGATTTCCACTCAACTGAAATGTCACTGTACAATTATATTGTCCCTCACGTTCACCCTTTGGCCTACTGTATGTATAACTGAGGTTCGAATATTTCGCGACAGTTTTCCGGGATATTGTCGGGACAGTTTTTTTGTAAAAAATTTTCAAGCACACTATTTTTTGTTTGTTTTTTGTTAAATTTTTGACAGGCACATTAATTTCAAATTTTTGATTTAAGGTGTGTGGCAAAAGTCTTATAAAAAATCCGTGAATTTGTCGCTTTTGTCGCGAAATATTCGAACCTCAGTTATATGTAGAGTATATAGCCTAGATTTTATATGTGTAATAAGATGAACTTATAAATATATTGCAACAATCTAGAAACATTAAAGTTATTGTTATCTTGCTAACTTATTCAGAGAAATAATTCCGAAAACAAAAATAAATTGAAATTTTCTTATGTCGTTCTGTTTTGTAATATTTCCTGATATCAGAACTTCATTATTCTGAAGACCATTCCGACAGTCTAGTGAAGAACAGACATTGTAGCTTTACCTGACCGTGAAACATTACCTCATAATGTTATATGATAGAAGGTGATGACTGGCTAAAGCATCCAAACTCAACTCAACTCATCAGCTGTATAATATAACATGGGCCAGGCATCATCAAGGTTCGGACGATAGTCCGAAACCTTAATATGGTTCGATGGTGAACTCCAATTTGGGCGATTTTGTGAAAATTCGGCAAAAAATCCTATCGTTGCTTCAACTTATCAAATGTTAATATGCATTATCTTAATTCCCGTAAAAAGTTGCATAGGTCACGAAGTTTTCATAGATATTCGTTGAGCCCATCGTCTGTGAGGGTCGATTTTGGGTTCCCGGAGGACTTTTTCCGTTTTTTTTTCTGTATACCACTTTGGTGGCAGGGGTTTTTCCCTGTAGCTAGAACCTTGAAAATTTTACCCAGGGGTAATAATGAGCTAACTAAAGGAATTCCGGACAGGCAAAGCGATCTGAATAATATTTTCTATTTTTTCGGCTACTTTTTCAAAAAAGTGCAAAAAAATGCCCAAAAATCGCAGACAAAAATTTTTGTTATCATTATAACATGCTATACACATCATATGTCAGAAAAACGTTTTCACCTCTTCTGTATGAGACCTGTGGGCAATGGAATCCGTAGTCCGTTTGGAAATAACGTTGGTACAACAAAAAGCGCATAGGGTAAAGTAAATCAAATTTTTAACACATTTTCATGCAAAAAAATGGTTTTTCGCAATTTTCACCCACAAAGCAGCCTCTGATGCATTTGGTCAGCACTATAGCACATATCCAGTTTTAACCGCTGACTTCGAAAATGTCATCAGATTTGGTGAGAAACTTTGTTTGCAAAAGTTATGATGACATTGTGGTCAATTTTTTGACAAATTTTGATTTTTTGCCATTTTAACTCACAAAGCAGCATTTGATGAAAGAGATCAACACTAAGGCATACATACAGTTTTAACCGCTGACTTCGAAAATGTCATTAGATTTTATGAAAAACGTTCTATGCAAAAATTACGATGACAATGTAGTCAATTTTTTGACAAAAATTGAATTTTTCGCTATATTAACCCACAAAGCAGCATTTGATGCAGGAGATCAACACGAAAGCATATATTCAGTTTTAACCGCTGACTTCGAAAATAACATTAGATTTTATAAAAAAACGTTCTATGTAAAAAAATACGATGATATTGTTGGCAAATTTTACAAAAAATTGAATTTTCGTCTTTTAACCCACAAAGCCAAATCTAAATCAGTGAATAAGTGTTCACACATAAAAAAGATAGAAACAAGAAATAAAAATGCACAAAAGCATAATGAGTTTCTAATATGGTTCTTATTAGCGCTGATCGTAAAAAAGTGTGAGACAAGAATTCGATGGCGTTACAAATAATTTTCATAAACCATTTTCTTATGACAATGACCGTCGGGAACTTAACTCTGCGGCTGACAACAAGGGAATTTCACATGCTTATCATCAATAAGAAGAGTAAAAGTTGGGTTTAATGATTACTCATTGCAAAAACCATATTCCGGACTTTTCGGCGAGAAAACCAAGCGGGTTTCGATATGGGTAAGAGAACATAATGTATTTACATTTAATTCATTTGCAGTTTTCCGTTGCTAATACAAAATTCATTTTATTCTGTCAAAACAAAACGTTCATTTACTACAGGCTTGATAAAGAAACCTTGAAAAACTTTGATCTGAAATTCATATGCAGGTCTCGTTGCTAATAAGTTTTGTTCATATTGAGTCCTCAATTTTGTATTGCTCTGTCAAAAACAACTCATTGTAGTCAAAACATATAACGAACGTCTGATTTGACTTTTCAATAGACGTTTGGAGTAATAAAAAGAAGATTCATATATTTCTCGACGTTCATCAGGGCAAGATGTTGAATGCGGTAATAAGCACATGCATTTGCATGTATGTAATTGTTAGTTTTCGATAATAGTGTTAATTGTGTAACATACGTAGACTAATTTAAGATGAGAAGTGATCATTTTGAAACCAATCCTTATTTGTTGCATTCAATCAACTGGCGTTGCAAAGATTTTCTAGTAATAAAAAATTAGTTAAAATTTTCACAGCGATAAAGAATTTACTATAAGCTAACTACTCGTGGAATGTCCGGAATATGGTTCTTGCAATGAGTAATCATTAGGCCCAACTTTTACTCTTCTTATTGATGATAAGCATGTGAAATTCCCTTGTTGTCAGCCGCAGAGTTAAGTTCCCGACGGTCATTGTCATAAGAACATGGTTTATGAAAATTATTTGTAACGCCATCGAATTCTTGTCTCACACTTTTTTACGATCAGCGCTAATAAGAACCATATTAGAAACTCATTATGCTTTTGTGCATTTTTATTTCTTGTATTCTTAATCGTTCATGAGAAAAAAATGTTTCACGATCTGAACCAGAATTCGGGTATTCGTTATGTTAACCCACTAGCCGTCGAGAAAGGAAAGGAAAAGAGGAATTCCCTTTTTTGGAGAATTCAGAAAGTAGAACTTGTTCTCTAAGGTGTAGGTAAAATGGCATGAATACCACCGATTTTCCTCTTTCTCATTGAAAGGTTAGCTCGTCCGCTAGTGTGCTAAACAATAAAAATTCAAAATAGTTCTAATACAAAAGTATATAAAATAGCAACGTATTTAATCTAAATACATATTTTCAATAAAAACATTTCCACCGATATTTAGTTTGATGCGAAACCCCGCATTTGCAAAAATAATTGTATGTAATTTTGTACATTTCCTGTACAGAATGTCACCCACCTACAAAGCACCATTTTACAGTCAGTTATAGCGTATCCAGGGTTTCTTGCTTTTTAGGAAAGTTTTCGCGCACATAATTTTAATTAAAGAGAAAAATCTGTTTTATGTGATATTTACTTTATTTTTTTGGAAGTTAATTATCCTTAATTCTTATTATAATATAATTATATTTACTTTAATTATAATTTATAGTAATGGGTCTAAAGGAAATAGTTTTGATAACAATCAACATTGATCAAACTATAAGTAAGTCTACATCTGAATGTTAACCCGAATCTGATGACATCAAGTTACATCATACGGTTAAAACTATATCAAAATATTAACAATCAATCAATTAACCAATTACATGGTTGATTTAGTTTTGTAAACAAGACGACAGTTACCTTGAGGATATTAGCAAGTTTTCCATATTTTAATGACTTCATCTTTCATACATACCCACTAACGTCCAATTTGTTACCGTAGTTTTTTTTGTTGGATGTAATGCGTGTATAGAAAACCTATAAATGCATGTGTAAAACAGAAGTTCGTGGGTTCGAGTCCTACATGGAGCTTGAAGTTCTTCACTTTTTTGGTTGGACTAAAATTCGTCCATTAATACTGTATCTAATACAAAACTAACATGGCATATCAGCATGTCTTGAAATAAAATGCATGTTAATTTTTCACAGATTTTTTTCGTTTTTCATATAATACAAGTGTACAGGGGAATACGTAGGTGCATACTTGTTAGTGTTTGTCGCCTCCGTATTCTAGTGGTTCCGGTATTGGCCTGGATATCAAGGCATCCGGGTTCGAACATCTGGAGGTTGCATTTAATCAACCGCAATTTTTTATGAATTTGTGGTTAGTTAATTATGTTTGTACTTTGGGAAGTCTGCCCTGTGTTATCCAAGTGACATATGAAAAGATGTTTTCTCGAAACATCATCATCATCATCAACAACAACAACAACAACAACAACAACAACAACAACAACAACAACAACAACAACAACAACAACAACAACAACAACAACAACAACAACAACAACAACAACAACAACAACAACAACAACAACAACAACAACAACAACAACAACAACAACAACAACAACAACAACAACAACAACAACAACAACAACAACAACAACAACAACAACAACAACAACAACAACAACAACAACAACAACAACAACAACAACAACAACAACAACAACAACAACAACAACAACAACAACAACAACAACAACAACAACAACAACAACAACAACAACAACAACAACAACAACAACAACAACAACAACAACAACAACAACAACAACAACAACAACAACAACAACAACAACAACAACAACAACAACAACAACAACAACAACAACAACAACAACAACAACAACAACAACAACAACAACAACAACAACAACAACAACAACAACAACAACAACAACAACAACAACAACAACAACAACAACAACAACAACAACAACAACAACAACAACAACAACAACAACAACAACAACAACAACAACAACAACAACAACAACAACAACAACCATAACAACAACAACAACAACAACAACAACAACAGCAACAACAACAACAATAACAACAACAACAGTAACAACAATATGAAAATTTTGAACGCGCATTTGAACGCAATCTCGGAATCTTTTGAAAAAGCTGTAACTATAGCCTATTCAAGGTTTCTTTTCAGCCGAAATATTTTTGGCGCGCAGTTTGAATTCGAATCTGTTTTTGGCGCGCATTAGAAATTTCAAGAATTTAAATACTTTTCTCTGTTATTGGGATAACAGACGAACATTGCCGTAATCCAAATGTGCGTGACGGCCCGTAGAAACAATTTTTATAACAACAACAACAACAACAACAACAACAACAACAACAACAATATCAAAATAGGAAGCCGACCTAAACACTGGAACAAGGACGGAAATTAACGACACCATTTCTAATTTCCGCCGTTACTGGAAACATTGGCGGATGAGCCAAACCTCCAAAGGGAGGGGAATATTTCAATGGACAGAAATAAGGACGTTTCACCTAGACCTTACGGAACAAACTTAACTTTCTGAAAACCGCCAAAGAGGGGGGAATTCCATTTTCCCTCCCCTTATCGTCCGCTAGTGACTGTGAATCTGTTTACGTTGCTGTTCTTTTGTCTGCCAAAATGAACATCAACTATAGCTTATTCAGTATTTAATGTGTCTCAAAAAGATTTTGACGCGCAGTTTGAATTCAAATTTGCTCCGAGGAAAAAACAGCTTATACTGCATTATCGCCTGTCTAGTCTAGTGCGTAGGTTGTCAGCCTCTGAAACTGCCGGTCCTAAGTTCGACACCTGACTTGAGACACAGATTCGAAACCTTACCTGACACGTTGCTCTCGGGTTTCTGCCGTTACCCGTCAGTTTACAGAAATAATCTGGCCACTACGAAAACACCATTCTGATATGGTATTAGTGCGCCTTATGGCTTCACTTAATGATTAAGTCCAACTAAAAACGCCTTACGAACACGGTGCTTAATGTGTATATGTGAGTAACGGGACTAAAAAATATATTTTTTATCAAGATATTCTGACCAAGCTATGGTATTCACAGTTTATCAGTCAGTCAGTCAGTCAGTCAGTCAGTCAGTCAGTCAGTCAGTCAGTCAGTCAGTCAGTCAGTCAGTCAGTCAGTCAGTCAGTCAGTCAGCTTGGCTTGTCTGTCAGTCAGTCAGTAAGTAAGAAGAATATTGCGTACATATGTATTCGATACATATATGTACATCATGTATCAGTCATAAACCACTGACTCACTTCACAGAAAACTAGTCCATTACCCACGTTCCAACCGTTTTCACTCAGTCTGAAATTTTATCAGTAAATTAGTAAGTCAGTCAGTCAGTCAGTCAGTCAGTCAGTCAGTCAGTCAGTCAGTCAGTCAGTCAGTCAGTCGGTCAGTCAGTAAGTCAGTCAGTCAGTCAGGTAATCAGCAAAGTTTGCGTACATAATGTAGTTGGTACATACATATGTACATCATCAATCAATCATAAACCACTGACTCATTTTACAGCGAGCCAACCCACGTTCCAAACTAAGTCAGTCAGTCAATCTGTCATTTTAATCGGTGAATCATTCAATCAGTATCAGTATCAGTATCAGTCAGTCAGTCAGTCAACCAGTCAGTCAGTCAGTCAGTCAGTCAGTCAACCAGCCAGTTAGTCAGTCAGTCAACCAGTCATTAAGAAAAGCAGCAAAATATTAGTATTCTAAAGTGAATATGGAATGTGCCAACTACGTCATCAGCCAAACATATGTAACACTGGGTCAACTAAAGTTTGCCAGTTACTCACCCACGTGCCATGCGGTCAGTCAGTCAGTCAGTCAGTCTGTCAGTCAGTCAGTCAGTCAGTCAGTCAGTCAGTCAGTCAGTCAGTCAGTCAGTCAGTCAGTCAGTCAGTCAGTCAGTCAGTCAGTTAGACACAGACTGCAAATCTGGATTCCGCTACAGATTAGTTACACACTTACACATCACTTCTTGATTCATAGCCATTTATGTAGCAGGTGGAAATTTGCTGAATCGCAGTTGGGAGAGCATTGTTTCATTGTTAACCAATTGTTGCAATATCATCAGTTATTTTAGGTAACGCTAATAACTCATAGTTTCTTATTGTTGGGTTGTCTCACTCGGTTCCAGATTTTGCCGGGTCCTACTCACGAATGGTGCTTGCCATCGGTATATCATGGACTACAGTTCCAAGTCACTTCATCGGATGTTCGAGGCAGATTTTTTTAACGACCATCAGCCAGTCGGTTACACCTTTGTTTAACTGCCATAAAAAATTTCTCATTGAATGATTCAGAGGAAAAACTCGAAAGACCACTCGTTTTCGAACACCTAATTAACAAATGCCGAAAAGTTATAACCTCGCATCTTATATTCTTTATTCACGACGTTTTCTGATGTTTCATAATCAGTAACTTTGCGAATATTCAAAATTACAAAGTGGCTTTCCTAGGTTTACTATGTATGTGGGTTTGTCAATGGAATTCATGCCTAATTTTTGCCACTAGTTAATTCGTCTGTAGGTTGAAACGTGAATGAATTTCGGCAAAACTTTATGTATGTACGGACACTAGCGGACGGGAAGGGGGAGGGAAAAGTGGATTTCCCCCCTCTTTGGGATTTTCAAAATGTAGAATTTGTTCCCCAAGGTGTAGATAAAATGACCTGATTTCTTCCGATTCCCCTCTCCTTGGTAAAATTCTCCTCCCTTTGGACGATTGGCTTGTCCACCAGTGTGTGTACGTACATATATGTACGCCTACATGTGAACATATTTTATTCAAACAGCTTGCATAATGCAGTTTTCATTATACATAATAAGTGGCTTCGAAATTCTATGACAAAAAATTAAATTGGCCAATTGGACAAATGCCCACGTGTGTGTATTCATAAGTCCGTCAGTCGGTCAGTCGGTCAGTCAGTCAGTCCGTCAGTCCGTCCGTCAGTCCACTGATTTTTTTACATCATACCCACTTTGACAGCTGAAACAAACTACCCTACAACGGTCGCGGTTCAACCAATTTTACTTTTCCGTTCACGTTTCGTTAATGACATATTACGAAACGGCATTCGGTTTTTTTAACGAAACATTCCGTGTTTTTCGTTTTTTTTTGAAATATTGCGTGTTTTTCGGAGTTTTTACGAAACATTGCGTGTTTTACGAAATGTTTCGTATAACACATGTATGGTTCCGAAATGTACGAAATTTAATACGGGCGCACGCGAGTGGGTGAGTGTAAGTGACTGAATGAGTGACGGAATGAGTAACTGAATGAGTGAGTGAGTGGTTTGGTGGTTCACGTATACGAGAACTAATATTTATGAATGGGGTATCCGGTTAGTCGAAATTTCGTTTCGCGATGACGTGTTCGTTTCGAAACATTTCGATTTCATTACGCTTGGATGGGATTTTATAAAATTTTATTTGTCGCATGCCCATAGTTTGTCAGTCAGTCAGTCAGTCAATCAGTCAGTCAGTCAGTCAGTCACTCAGTCAGTCAGTCAGTCAGTCAGTCAGTCTGTCAGTCCGTCCGTCAGTACGACTGAAAGGGTCTGTATTTCTTTTTAATTAAACCCTATAAGTAGCGGGACCTCAACTCTGCTTTGTGAACAGCAATTTCGAAATTTAATTTCGAAACGAACTGTCACTCATTCATGTCGGTATGGACCCTTCGTTTGAAGCTATTATATACATACATACAGTAGTATTGCGAACATATATACTTAAATTTCGAACTGCTTTTGAAACTTGTTTGTGAAATTGCATTGCAGAATAACCTTTTTCTTTTATCATTCAAATTATGACACTACATAAATTTCTACATAAATAATGAAACATCTTATAAACCGAACGGCAATCATAATCACCCCTTGTTTAACTGTGTTGAACTACGAGTTGAGTTGAGGAGTGTGAAATGTTTCATTATGAATTTTTGTATTTATCTTTGAAGAAGTAATTTTAAATGCTTGGATCAATTCTGTTAACTTTTTCATCTGCTTTTCTACCACTGGCGACGAGCTGAACATCCAAAAGGAAGGGAATTTCGTCAAAGAAGGGAGAATCGGCAGTATTCAGGCCATTTTACCTACACCTTAGTTAACAAACTGCACTTTTTTAAAATCGCCAAAGAAGGGGGTTTTCCCCTTTTCCATCGCCCTCTCGTCGTCTACTGCTTTATACTTTTAGTCGCGCAATTTATGTCAATTTATTTCCAATCTATCTGTCAAACTATGCGTTTTTCCTTTGAATTCGTGGTCGAAAATGAACATTCCACGGGTATTTTAGAAAACACCATATTGGAGTGGAAAACACATACGTCACTCAATTTCACATTTAATTTATGTAAGTCAGCAAACACCTACTTATTTATTTATTTCGAGCCACTAGCGGACGAGAAGGGGTGGGAAAAGTGGAATTCCCCCTTTTTGGCAGTTTCAAAAAGAAAGTTTGTTTCTTAAGGTGTAGGGAAAAATTACCTATTTTCCCCCTCTTTGGAGAATTAGCTCGTCAGCCAGTGTTTCCGGCAATCTTGTATTTATAACTTATAAACCTTTCATCATGAGCGAAAATACCATATTTATGACCTATAAGCTTCATACCGTAAGTGAAATCCCCGATTTCACTTCAATAATTCTCCAAACTAAGTATTTTCGGTGAAGTACTGTTTTCAAGATTCTCCCACATAACATAAATAGAAGATGTGTTTATGGCTGTTCCCCCTATTTTGGTAAAGACTTCTAACCAACAAGTCAATCATGGTTTTTCTCTTTCTGTATAGTTTATCTGGGCAACCTAGTGAACAAGACTACCCTGTGTGGCTCAGTTGCACCTGTGGTAATCTTAGTATAGACATTTGTCTTTGATTAGATTATTACTGTCAGCTAGTCAGTCAGTCAGTTGAATTAACACTGACTACAGTATTTACCTCTCAGTAGTAGGCACCTCCCTAAATGGCATTTAGATGCACCTGTGGTAATCTTTTAGTATATACATTGTTCTCCGATTAGATTATTACAGTAAGCTAGTCAGTCAGTCAGTCAGTCAGTCAGTCAGTCAGTCAGTCAGTCAGTCAGTCAGTCAGTCAGTAAGTCAGTCAGTCAGTCAGTCAGTCAGTCAGTCAATCAGTCAGTCAGTCAGTCAGTCAGTCAGTGAGTCAGTCAATCAGTCACTTAGTCAGTCAGTCAGTCAGTCAGTCAGTCAGTCAGTCAGTCAGTCAGTCAGTCAGTCAGTCAGTCAGTCATCAGTCAGTCAGTCAGTCAGTCAGACAGTCAGTCGGTCAGTCAATCAGTCACTTAGTCAGTCAGTCAGTCAGTCATCAATCAGTCATCAGTCAGTCAGTCAGTCAGTCAGTCAGTCAGTCAGTCAGTCAGTCAGTCAGTCAGTCAGTCAGTCAGTCAGTCAGTCAGTCAGTCAGTCAGTCAGTCAGTCAGTCAGTCAGTCAGTCAGTCAGTTAGTCATCAGTCAGTCAGTCAGTCAGTCAGACAGTGAGTCAGTCAGTCAATCAGTCAGTCAGTCAGTTAGTCTGTCAGTCAGTCAGTCAGTCTATCAGTCAGTCAGTCAGTCAGTCAGTCAGTCAGTCAGTCAGTCAGTCAGTCAGTCAGTCAGTCAGTCAGTCAGTCAGTCAGTCAGTCAGTCAGTCAGTCAGTCATGAACGTCGTGGTGACGCACGAAAAGACCTACGTAATCTTCTTCCGTGCAATAACAGGATATTAACGAAAACTCATGGGAAACAGTATCTGTGCCAAATGAATATTTTGGATTACGGTAAGTCATTGAGCTTTATCTCTCTATCCGTTCTGACGCACAGGAAAATAAATATAATAAGTATAATAAGTATAATAAATATAATAAGTATAATAAGTATAATAAGTATAATAAGTATAATAAGTATAATAAGTATAATAAGTATAATAAGTATAATAAGTACAATAAGTATTCTCATTTCATAAGGGTAGTCTTCATAGTCATAGTTGCAACTTAATTCGGAACTTTTCTGTAAACCCTTTCCACGTCTTGATTGATTCCGAAATCGAAACCGGGACAAATGAAGAGGAAAATATCGAAACGAAACCGGAACAGGTTTGCAGGAAATTTCTGAAACTAATTTTCTCTAAGATTTTTCCGTGCGTTCATAGACACATAAAAGGAAATCCAGGTTTTCTGTAACTTGTTACTGAGAAATTTTTCGGCGCGCAGTTTGAATTCAAATCAGATTTTTGGCGCGCATTCAAATTATAGATTTTTTCACCTTGGCATTTGGGCCACATACAATAATTGACGTTTATAATTGATCGGATATAATGCGTATCGGAACAGAATTTATTCTTCGGAATTACCTTCATATCAAGTCGCATGTCATGTTACATAACTAATTAACATCATACAAATATTGATATCAGTGCCAATGTCAAAAGATACGGGTTACGGTAAACCATACAGGAAATCATAAGATTCACTTGATTGTGTCCGATTATCTCAAGTTGATAACCCTTATTTAATAACTAAGATAACCGTTCCACATAAGACTTGTCTGTTGAATAAGTCATGTACTCATGTAGTATGTAGAAGTTAATGGTGTTAACTAATCTCTTAAAACAGTTACATAACGTGACTAAAGTTCGTACTATTAGCCCCAAAATATCGGATTACGGTAATCATCAAGAAATCATGAGGTTCATTTTTATTGTATCAGCAGTGTACATCGATTTTGGAACCCCTTTTATTAGCTAAGTTACCCGTTAGAGATGAGACTTGTCTCTTGAATAAATCATATTAATGGTTTTAACTAATCTCTTGAAATAGTTAACGTGACTAAAATACGAAAAAATACTATTAGTGCCAAAAGATCGGGTTACGGTAAACCAAACAAGAAATCATAAGATTCACTTGATTGTGTCAGATTATCTCAAATTTAGAACCCTTATTCATTAGCTAAGTTAAGTTAACAGTCAGAGATTAGACTCTTGTCCATTGAATAAATAATGTAATAATTAATGGTACATTAAAATTAATAACTTTAACTAGTTACCATAACTAAATAACATCATAAAAAGATTGATATCGGTGCCAAAAGATCGGGTTACGGTAAACCACAGAAAATCCTAAGATTATCTTGATTGTGTCAGATTATCTCGAATCTAGAACATTGATTTATTGACAAAGTTGACCGTTAGAGATGAGACTTATGTATTGAATAAATCATGTTAACGTGAATGGTTTTAACCGATAGTTTTAAATTCGGGTTCGGGTAATTAACTTTGAAAACTATTAAGGCGATAATTAATTATTTAACAGACCCATGAAGTCTCAGCACTTACGGAGATGTTTTTCAAAAACATTCAAGGATTCGAATTGAATTTGCAATCTGGTATATGAATCTTATGACTTCTGACAAGCATATCGATTTTTCTATAAGTCATATCAATCAAGTCCTTATGATATCTCAAGTTTAATGGGTATTTCAAGGTTCTAGCAATCAACTGTGCTTACCATTTTATCGTTCATTGCATAATTAAAAGACCCATGGATTCATGGCCTTTTTATGTATATCCCAGTATTTATTAAAACATTCTAAACATGTTATAAATCTAAATTGCGATCAGGTAGATAAATCACAAGATTTTACATGGCTTACCGTATCCAACCTTCCTGAGAAGCATATTGATCTCTCTATATATTAATTAAGTAATTATTGTTACTCAAGTTCAGAGGCCATTTCAAGGTCCGCGTAATCAACTCATAACATCATTAATGTTTTTCCTAACCGTAACCTAACTCTAACCTTCCGTTTAACCATATTGATACATTCTATATGCCATACATTATGGTACATAATCCAAGTTACATACATTATGGTACATAATCCAAGTTACATACATTATGGTACATAATCCAAGTTACATACATTACGGTACATAATCCAAGTTACATACATTATGGTACATAATCCAAGTTACATACATTTTGGTACATAATCCAAGTTACATACATTATGGTACATAATCCAAGTTACATACATTATGGTACATAATCCAAGTTACATACATTATGGTACATAATCCAAGTTACATACATTTTGGTACATAATCCAAGTTACATACATTATGGTATATAATCCAAGTTACATACATTATGGTACATAATCCAAGTTACATACATTTTGGTATATAATCCAAGTTACATACATTATGGTACATAATCCAAGTTACATACATTTTGGTACATAATCCAAGTTACATACATTATGGTACATAATCCAAGTTACATACATTATGGTATATAATCCAAGTTACATACATTATGGTACATAATCCAAGTTACATACATTTTGGTACATAATCCAAGTTACATACATTATGGTACATAATCCAAGTTACATACATTATGGTACATATTCCAAGTTACATACATTATGGTACATAATCCAAGTTACATACATTATGGTACATAATCCAAGTTACATACATTATGGTACATAATCCAAGTTACATACATTATGGTACATAATCCAAGTTACATACATTATGGTATATAATCCAAGTTACATACATTATGGTACATAATCCAAGTTACATACATTATGGTACATAATCCAAGTTACATACATTATGGTACATAATCCAAGTTACATACATTATGGTACATAATCCAAGTTACATACATTATGGTACATAATCCAAGTTACATACATTATGGTACATAATCCAAGTTACATACATTATGGTACATAATCCAAGTTACATACATTATGGTACATAATCCAAGTTACATACATTATGGTACATAATCCAAGTTACATACATTATGGTACATAATCCAAGTTACATATATTATGGTACATAATCCAAGTTACATACATTATGGTACATAATCCAAGTTACATACATTATGGTACATAATCCAAGTTACATACATTATGGTACATAATCCAAGTTACGTACATTATGGTACTTAATCCAAGCGTATGGGCTAATTCAAAGTTCGGGTAAACAACTTTGCTTACCATTATGTCGTTTGTTAATTGATTTATTAACCATGAAGTCTTAGCCCTTACGGAGTAGATTAGAAAAAAATCCCATGTTCCAAATTGGATATGCAATTAGATAAATACAATTAGGTGAATCTCATGACTTACCATGACTTACCGTAACCCGTTTTTCTGACAAGCAAGTAGTTCAAGTAAAAGGCTAATTTGAGGTTTGCGTAATTAACTTGAATCGCATCAAGTCATTCATTAATTAAACTTGAATAGCATTAAGTCGTTCATTAATTATTTAATGGACTTACGGTCGCACTAACGGAGTAGTTTGGCAAAAAACGTCCAGGTTAAAATTGGATATGCAATTAGATAAATACAATCAGGTGAATCTCATGACTTACCATGACTTATCGTAACCCATTTTTCTGACAAGCATATATGTCATATGAATCAAGTCATTTTGGTAATTCAACTTAAAGGCTAAATTGAAGTTCACTTAATCGACTTTGAATAGCATCAAGTCTATCATTAATTATTTAATGGACCTATAATGAAATCGATTAAACTTACGGAGGGGTTCAGAAAAAAAACTTTCAGGTTTCAAATCGGGTATCAGAAAAGCTAAGTTAATAATGGAGTAATCGTATGAGTGAGGTAGAGCACAACGTACTTAATCAGGTAATTATCATGATTTCTTGTGACTTACAGTAACCCGTAATTTCTGGTTGTCCTATACGTAGATCTTTTATACTGTTATTAGTTGATATTTGTTCAAGTCTTATTCCTAATGGATAAGCTTGCCTATAAATCAATGTTCCAAATGATCTGCTAATCTGACACAAACAAGTGATTATACTTGGCTTACCGTAACCTGATCACTTTGGCACTGATAGCTGTATTTTTATTAAAGTATTAGTATTCGTCAAGTTATACTGTTTAAGATGATTTGAAAACATTGACGTTTTTGTGCATGGTTTCAAGATCCGATTACAGCATCATATCTCTAACGGATAACCTTGCCTATAAATCAATGTTTCGAAAGATCTGATAATCTGATATAAACCAGTAAATAAAGTCTCATCAGAATTTCTCCTTACTCCGAAATTTTTTACACTGATAGAAGTATTTTTATACCGTGTTTGGCTTTATGTTAAACTATACCATTAACTCTTTCACAACAGATTATAAATATAATTGTATATAAAGTATAATTATATATATTAATTCGAACATAGAGCTCTGCTAAGTAATCAATGTTGCAAAATTAGATAATCTTCTTATCCACGCAGCCAAGTGAATCTAATTATTTCCTGTGGTTATACCGTAACCCAAATTTGGCACATTTAGAAGTCTTTGTATGCTGTTATTTAGTTATGATAACAACGTGATACGATGTTTTTCTATGAAGGCATTCTATTATTTATAAATACTAATAACCAAGAAAACTTAGACCATGTGCACTTTCACTTTTATATATAGTGATCGTGATTGATGATGCAAAAAATCCGAATCGGGTTTACTTCCCATGGGTAAGATTTTTCTCTCACTGTCAGTTGCATACGAGATTTGAAAAAAAATTGCTCAAAATAAAGCAAATATTTTAGTTCTGAAATGTTTCTTTCTTCAGTACAATAACCCGTAATTCTAATATTTTTAAGCTTGTTTTTTTAAACTAATTACATGCTATTGGCTCGAAGAGAAGAACGCAGACAATTTTCCCAGTAAGATTTTTCTCCTTCAACAATGACTGGAAGTTTTACAAAGTATTGCATAATGAAACACGAGCAGTATAGTCTGTTCAAGGGTTCTTGTTGCTCAAGAGTGTTTGTGTAAACATTTTAACCGCATGTTTTTGGTGCGCCTTCGAAGGACACCATTTCAAATCATAAAATGTATTCATTCTATCATTAATACATACTATCTAATAAGTTTACGGACCATTTGATCATGCGGATCCTTGCTTTTTGTTAGCTCTAAAACAATATTAATCACTATATAATAGGCATAGTTTTTTACGCAGATAGTTTTTGGTGCTCGCATTTTCATTATATGACCGTGCAATCACACAGGCATACATGCGTCTGTGCCGATAAACTTTTTTGAAGGTCTGAAACGTAGCGGACTTTTAGCTTTCGTCTATTGGGTAAGCCATTAGAAGATTTGTTTGACTGTCAGGTAGAAAGGATTACAACGAACCGAATATCCTGATATTGTTATCTTAATTGTACCGGAATACGTATTTGATTTGAACCCATAAGAGATGGATTAATTATTGGTATTAAGAAAGTTATTCGGCTGAATCTAGTAGTACTTTAGTACTACTTGACTCTCACGCGGCCTTTTACCTGATTACCTTATTACATAAGTTTATATTTTATGTACAAAGATACTTGATTTACCCGGAACATGTCATATTTTTTCATTCATTACTTTCAATCATGTTGATTAACCAAGAAGATTAGCGGAAATTTTTTACATATGTTATTTACCCGGCACATTTCATAATTTTTTCATCCATCTTTTTAATCTTTCTGATTGTTGAAGAAGGCAAACAAGAATTCAAGAGACAACTTAATCATTTAAATATAATATTAACTGGAATTCCAGCTTGATTCTATTAAGTCAGTCACGAAATTACATCTGTTCGACTTCGTAAATAAATAATATGGTTTTTTATATTTTTCCTTGTAAACAATTGAATTTCCCTGTTGTCCTAATTTTTGTTTACAGATAGAGATATAAAAATATCATGAATCAGATTATTTACAACATGAATTCCATACATTTTACGACCCACCGCAATTTCCCATGAAACTGACATTCATACAAATTGCTCATTCCTAAAAATGATGAGTTTTGATTTTTTAAACTTGATATAAGTACATTGGATTAGGCGTACTATTGTTAACCAAATTATCTATGAACGTTATATGTTTTAATTAAATACATAGCTATTTTAGTTTATAAGTTATCCATTAAAAGTCATTAATTGCCGTACTTTTTCTACCACGCAACATGAGGTTTACTTTAGTTACTGTCAGTATAGCTTGGTCAGGGTTTCTTGTTACTTATTATTTTCCTGAAAACCTTATACTGAAAACTTTACAAGTTGGGCATGTATAATAATATGTTATACAAATGTAGTATGAACAGCTGAAGTGTGTTTAAGTTTGAACGCGCGCCAAAATTTGAATGCGCGCCAAAAGGATTACGGTAAAAATTTCGGAGTAACGAGAAACTGTGACCAGACTTTAATTGTAAGAGACTTATGGAAAAACTCGGGTAAACGTCATTTCTTCTATTGGGACATAATTAAAATAAAACTAACCATTAACAGCGTTAATAACGAGGTTGTTAAACGACTTTTACGATTTTCCCAGAGCTGTTTATGTCTAATCCCGCCCTACTGTAGCGTATGTATCTCCTTTGTATTCTAGGGATTAGTTGAGTGAGTGAGCTTAGCTGCCATAAAGTCGATGATAAACCTCCCAGATACATACTGTGATACAAACTTTTCCGAGAAATCAGAAACTCTGGATGGGCGTTAATTTCAGAAGTACTTCAGACTTGACGTACAATTGATAAACGTCATCCCCCCTTATACACGAATACACTTTTAATAACTTTTGATATGATCGAAACTTAACCAGGGTTTTGTTGACTCACTCTTACTTTTAATTTAATCTTACAATATATTATCTCTTACGTAAGATAGAGATTAGTGAGCTTATGTATCAACGTGTTATTTGGAGAAAGTACTTCAGACTTGAAGTACAATAGATAAACGTCATATCCCTTTATACACGAAGACACTTCTGATAACATTTGATCGAAAACCAGTGTTTATTAACTCACTCTTTTAATCTAATCCTACAATATATTATCTCTTACGTCGGATAGAGGTAAGTTGAGACAGTGAGTGAGGGAGTTTATCAACATGTTAATTGAAGAATATACTTCTGACTTGACGTACAACAAATAAGCGTCTTGTTCCCCGATATACAAAAAGACACTATCAATAACAATGAATAGAAAATTAACCAGGATTTCGTTGAGTCATTCTGACGTTTAATCAGATTCTCCAGTTTTTTTTATCTCTTACGCAGTGAAGAGTTTAGTTGAGTGAGGGAGCTTATCAACGTGTTAACTGAAGAATATACTTCAGACTTGACGTACAATAGATAAACGTCATATCCCTTCATACACAAACACACTAATGATATCATTTGATTAATCAAAAGTTAACCAGGATTTTGCTGAATCATTCTGACTTTTAATCTAATACTACAATATATTATCTCTTACGTAAGATAGAGATTAGTGAGGCAACCTGTTAATGGGAGAAAGTACATACTTCAGACTTGCCGTACAATAGAAAAAGGTCATTTCCCTTTATACACGAATACACTTTTAATAACGTTTGATATGATCGAAAGTTAACCAGGGTTTTGTTGACTCACTCTGACTATTTTAATCTAACAAGTACTTCAGACTTGACGTTCAATGAATAAACGTAATTTCTCCCCATATACACAATGACACTGATAATAACATTTAATCGAATATTAACCAGGGTTTTGTTGACTGACTTTTATTTTTAATCTCATCCTGCAATATATTATCACTTAAAAACGAACCAGGGTTTTGGTTATTTGTTGTTACTTTAAATCTCATCATATCGTATATTACCTCTTTCATAGTATAGGGATTAGTTGAGAAAGCCGGTTAATCCACGGGAACACCGGCGGACGAGGGAATATTCCCAAAGAGGGGGGAATTGACAAAGTGTCAGCCTTTTACCTACACCTTAAGGAATAAATTTTACATTTCGAAACTACCAAAGAGGGGGGAATTCCACTTTTCCCACCACTTCTGGTCCGCTAGTGCACGGGAAAAATCGGTCATTGACGTAAATATAGAGATCTCCGGGATTTAAGTTAGAAGCAGGTTAATAGCTCATTTATTTCTGAATCATTAGCTGAAGCATTAATTAATTATCAATCTACAATGAATTGTAAAGATTTCACCTGTCTAGTCTAGTGGTTAGGACGTCGGATTCGTAATCCGGCAGTCCTAAGTTCAGAACCGGGCAAGAGACACAGATCCTGTTAGGTTGATCTGGGGTTCCTGCCATTCTGTCGGTTTATTCAACGTCTCTGACCCAAATCTCAGACCAAAATGCAAATTCACATAAAACAATGTTATGAATACGGATCAAAAAAGTAATGAATACTCGCTAAGGTGACTGAAATAAACTTGGTTCACTTGGTTCAGTGGTTGAAATGAACTTGGTTCACTTGGTTCAGTGGTTGAAATAAACTTGGTTCAGCTTATTTCAGTCCACGATAGCCTTGAGGTGCTCAGGACATATACTTTCATGTCATCTCTTTTTATATCATTTTATTGAATTTCATTTAACTTCATCTTATTTTATTTCATCAGGGACGGGCCCAGGACCTACGAAAGCATGAGTACACTTACAGAAATACATACAGCAGGTATGTTCAGTCATTGCAATGGTAGCGAACTCGAAAAATACCGTGAAATGTCGCAAAGTTTACCACAATACATATCGTTTGACCATGAAAATGCGTAGCATAGTGAACTTGTGTGAATCATCAGACTAATTTGATCAGATCAAAAAAATCTATAAAAAGGTTAAAAAGAATGTCTGGTAACGTCATTGCCCTTATTCCGTTATTTTTTGTTTTCACCAGAGTCACGGTCTTTGACGCAAAAACGACAATAATAAACCCATCATCAGGAAATTACTTTTGGCACTGTTACATGCGTAAGCTTTTATTAGATAGTGTACTGTTTTCTTATTACTACAATCTCACTCACTCACTCACTCACTCACTCACTCACTCACTCACTCACTCACTCACTCACTCACTCACTCACTCACTCACTCACTCACTCACTCACTCACTCACTCACTTACTCATTGAACTCTTCATTCATGCATTTTTTACAAAGTTTTTCAACACTTTACTTACGATAACGTCGTTCGAATTTTTAATAGACTTGCTGTTTATTTCCAATTAATTTTTGGTACTTTGAACCGCGTTTTTTCAAATAGAATTTTGCCTGTTATCGATCAATTACATATGTTTAATGAGCTATTTTAGGGGTTAATATTAAGTTGATGGTCATTAACTGATATGTGTGGGCAGTAAGTGTGAAAGTACATTTATACAAAATGTACAGTAGCTTTCTTGAATGATTACGAGACAGTTTGGTCTGTTCTATGATATTTGTTGAAATACTAATAATAATTGAATTTTAGAATTTCACCCGAACGTCTAATTTTACCGCCTGTTAACCCCCGATTACATATCGTGACGTGACAATAAAAAGGAAAAAGTGTGTAAAAAAGGGTTGGCGTTTCGTCCCTAATTGAGGCTGGCTTGTCCAAGCGGGAACGAGGACAAGCGCGTTAGGCCCGCGCAGCGGTGGTATTTCAGTGGTTACCCACCCCCACCCTAGGACACGAAAAAATGTGCACTCAAAATTTCGTGTGTGAGAAGAGTTCTAGGAATTGTTTCGATGTTTGGAAATTTTTGGGTAAAGTTATAATTTTCTACTGAAGAAAAAGTCAACCATCACTATAGCTCATAGATAGACGAAAACTAATTATTGGAACTTTAACTGGTCCAAAGATTTGTATCGATGCAAGAATTGTTTCTTCAACTATTTGGGACTAAATTTATCGAGTTAATTCACTGAACTTATGTTTCTCAACTGTGATGATATATTAATATATCCAAATGTATCCAAAAGGTTTTTTTACAGATTTGATTTTCTCTTCATCCACCCCTATATTAACCTATGTACAATCGATAACCCGAGTTGGAAAAGGTTATTGTGTCAGTTAATCACTAGAATCTCCAGTAGTTATTCATTGTAAAATAGTTTTTTCATCCACCTCTTTTGGATAACAATGTTTGTTTAGACGCTAATTAGTCGTAAACTAAGCACTTGTTGATCAGTCTTACTGGCGGACGAGCTAATTTCCCAAAGGAAGGAGAATTTTCCCAAAGAGGGAGAAATGCCAGGTCTCGGGCAAATTTACCTACACGCTAGGGAACGAACTCTACTTTTTCAAACCGCCAAAGAGGGGGAATTCCCCTCCTCGTCCGCCAACGGTCAGTCTAATTATAAAGATCGTATACGGTAATGGTGACACACTTATGTATATATTGTTGCGATGTAAATATTGATTGCAATTTTTTTGTGCTGACCTGTACCCAATCTTAAATAATGACCAATGCAAAAGATGATTGTTCGTCAAAACATAACAATCTACTTCTATAAGTGATTAGGATATTTGAATTTGAAGGTGCGCCTTTTGCGCCCAACTGGACTAGTTGAGTTGAGTTCAGATTCAGATGCTCGGCCGGTCATCATCACCTTCCATCTTATAACACTATGAGGTAATGTTTCATGTTCTAATGAAGCTGGAAAGTAAGTTTTTTTTCTAGAAACTAGAAATAGTTTCAAGTATAGGTTTGAGGAAAAACGCGTAGGCTTACATGAGTTTCGGCCGACGTGCGTCAGCATAAAGGGTATACCTCACTAGCGGACGAGAAGGGGTGGGAAAAGTGGAATTCCCCCCTCTTTGGCGTTTTCTAAAATATGAATTTGTTCCCTAATGTAAAACTAATCCATAACTTCTGCCGATTCCCCCTTCTTTGGGAAAATTCCCCTCAATTTAGAGGTTTGGCTCGTCCACCAGTGCTATACATAGAATTTCGTGCCACACAAACTGATGATTTATCTTTGATGAGTAATGTACCGTTAATAAACCTTACGAGTCAGTGAACTGATATTCATCGGCAAACAAGCAGAAGCTTTTGGTATTTGAAAAATTTGTTTATCTTACCCATAGAATTCAGGGATTACTGTAGGCAGTGCTGATTTACTAACGTTTTTTAAGAGGAGTTTCTAGAAGTTTGGCTGCTCAGTGAAGATTCTCCGTAGATGCTGAAATTCATTCCTGTAAATCATGAAACATATAACATGCATTTATGAACTTTGATTCAGGTTTCATGTTGTTGAAAATTATTTTTCATTGAACCGTTATCTGATAAACAATCATTTAGGATTTTGCAACGTTCGAAATTTGTCCAAATATCATGTGAATGTTAAACGATATTTTCTCGAAAATTCGAACGCCCGCCAAAGTCAATTTTGAATTCAAGTTGCGCGCCAAAAAAGCTCTTTAAGTATCGGGCGATTAACACTATTTTAGATTCAGTTTCAGACTTTAATTATATATGAATGTATAGTTTTGCGTATTAAAATGAATCTATGAAAAGAAGCTGAAAATAACCTCTCTGATTTTGAATTTTCAGCTGATTGCGCTTATAAAAATATATCGTATTCTACCGTAGAGTAAAGAGTCTCTAGAGATTCTAGTGAGTATTTGACACGTTAACTGGCAACTTTTTTCGAAACTTTTCTGTAAATTTTCCTCATGTCACATTGTATTCCTCAGGCTTTTCGAAACCGAAATCGGAAGAAAATAAAAGTAAATGTCGAAGCGAAACAGGAAAAATTTCCGAAAAAACTTGCCATTCGGATTCTTAAGGCACCCTACCAACAGTTGAACATGATGACTGCATGTTCTAGCATAGAGCTGTTCGGTTGAGTTGAGTTGAGTTGGGTTGAGTTGAGTTGAGTTGAGTCGAACAACGTGCTATACTGCTTGTGTTTCATTATGCAATACGTTGTAAGACTTTCGAACATTGTTGAAGGTGAAAAATCTTAATGGGAAAATCGGCTTCGCTTGTTTCTTCCAGGTAATCGGCATGTAATTAAAACTCAAAACATGAAAAAAGTACCAGAATTACGGGTTATTTCACTGAAGATTGGAGCACTTCAGAATTGAAATATTTGTTTCATTTTGAGCAACTTTCAAAATTTGAAATTTCGTATGCAACTGACACCGCAGAAAAAATCTTACTCATCCTAGCGCAAACCCGATTCGGATTTTTTGCATAACCAATCAGGAACAGTATATATGTATTTATCACAAACTTCTGAACCTGAACATGGACATCATTTCATCGAGTTTCATCTTCTTCTTAAAATTATTACTGCTTTGTCAAATATTCCTTGTAGAGATACAGTATACTGAAAGTCATTCCTGCATTTCAATGAATATCACCGGAATTCATTTTTACTGAAATTCATCCATTCTGAAATTCAATATAACTGTAATGCATTGTACCTGACGTTATTTATTACGGAAATTCATTATTACAATATTTCTTGGTCACAATTTTTCATTCAAATAATTCAAAAATAACTTTATACAAAAATTAATTTTGTTAAATCAATATTTTTGCAGACGCAATCAATAAAAACAGCGTACATTATGGGCCACATTTCGCTAGCTCTGACGTCAGCCACTTTTATCGGTTGGTTTACTCACTCACTCACTCACTCACTCACTCACTCACTCACTCACTCACTCACTCACTCACTCACTCGCTCACTCACTCACTCACTCACCCACTCACTCACTCAGTCACTCACTCACTCACTCACTCACTCACTCACTCACTCACTCACTCACCTGCAGCTATTCTGTGCGTACATCAAATAACGGCACTTAAAAGCGATGCATTGGACCTGGCCCACTGCAATACCTCAGCCTCAGCCTCAGATCGATGTGAGTGAGTGAGTGAGTGAGTGAGTGAGTGAGTGAGTGAGTGAGTGAGTGAGTGAGTGAGTGAGTGAGTGAGTGAGTGAGTGAGTGAGTGAGTAAGTGAGTGAGTAACTCAGTGAACCATTTCCTTACAGGTATGTGCTGTAAAGACGCATGTTGGTCGATGGTATCAGATAAAGCCGAAAGCACACTTGGTCATCAGGTCAGCGACTGACTGACTGACTGACTGACTGACTGACTGACTGACTGACTGACTGACTGACTGACTGACTGACTGACTGAC
>OZ038442.1:4639949-4692449 GCA_964036265.1 Daptonema setosum
ACCAAAAAAAAAACTCGACAATACGCCAGAATTGAGCGCAACATTCATAAGTTGTTTTTAGGGTCATAAGAGAAAAGATGAATTTCTGGATAGACTACATGAGTGATTTCAAAGCATTGTCTTCCCCGAAGTCTTTGTCTTCTGCCCGCGTGCCAGAAACAGAGTGCGGGTGCAGTCATCCATCGTAAGGAATGGGAAGATTCAATAAAGACTTGACTCGTTTTGGAAATACGTACGGTGGGGATTTCCGCGCCCGATTTCGGCGGCCATCACGATTTGTACTATCCAACGGTCAACAGTGTAAAGGACGTTTTTACAGTCTAAGGACATGAAAGGGGGGAATGGAATTCCCTCCTCTTTGTCTCTGAATTTTCAAGTTGGATTTGTACTTTTAGGTGTAGGTAAAAAAGATTGAAACTGTCAATCCCCCCCTGTCTGATGAAGTTCCACTCCCTTTAGAGGATTAGCTCGGCCGCTAGATCCTTGGCGATGGAAAACTATTCTATGATCAATGACTTGTGATACTGACGACATCCTTGCGCTTAACAGAGCACATTCATCCATCTTGGATTGAAAAAAGTGGGAAAAACTACATAACTTTCACAAAAAATATTATTCGAAGCGGTATAGCGGCACCCACTAGTTTAGTTAGCTCCTCTGATTTGAAATTCGAGTAAAATATGGTTGTTCAACTCATCTAAACTGTACAACTCTATGCTAAAATGACATGAAATCATCCTGTTCAGATAGGGGGAATTTCACTGTTTTTGTCACTTCTTGTCCGCTACAGTAGCTTGCATGCAAATGAAAGACTTTCTGGGGTCCTAAGAAATGCGGGCTTCCAAGATTAATCTCGTAATCAAGTGAATAGGCTATATCACTGGCGGACGAGCTAAACCTCCAAAGGAGGGGAATTTCCTCAAAGAGGGGGAATTGGTAGTTTCCATGCCGTTTTACTTACACCTCAGGGGGGACTAATTCCACTTTTTGAAAAAGCCAAATAGGGGAAAATTTCACTTTTTTGTTCTTCCCTCGTCCTCTAGTGCTAGTGTATATGTACCACATCATGTCCTACAACACTCAACCAGCCTATTCATGCAGATTATTGCATCATGTGAATAGATGCATTACCAACCCACTTCAGAGATGATTCAATTTTCATGCATGATGCAACTCCAACAATTCCTTTAAATCGTAAAACATAAAGAGCATTCCCAGTTGATTATCATTCATCAAATCATCACTCACTCACTCAGGCATTCACTCACGCACTGACTCACTCATTCATTCACTCACCCACTAGCGGACGAGAAGAGGTGGGAAAAGAAAAATCCCCCCTCTTTGGTGATTTTGAATAGTGCAGTTTGGTCCCTAAGGTGTAGGTGAAATCGCCCAAAAACTGTCGATTCCCCCCTCTTTGAGAAAATTCTTCTCCCTTTGGAGGTTTGACTGGTCCGCCAGTGCACTCACCACTTTCTTGTTCACACACAAATATGAAATCGATTTGTTTATGTGGTGAACGTTTTTCACAAAGTAAAATTTAGCACTTATATAACTCTATTTATTAAATATTTTTATATTTTTAAATATTTTATAGCCGATTGGCGCATACTTCAAATTGAGTCCGTAGCAGACGAGGTAGTAACAACAGAAAAGTGGAATTCCCTCTCTTTGGAAGAAAAAAACAAATTAGAGTTTGTTCCCTAAGATGGTAGATAGTACGATAGAAAGTAGATAAAATGTTCTAATATCTGCCAACCCCCCCTCTTTGGAAAGATTCCTTTCCCTTTGGAAGTTTCGCCCCGTAATAAAGCGTACGTTCTATAGAAATTGAATGAGATACATTGGTGCACTGGCAATGGTTCCGTTCCTTTATAATGGTACTTGACTGATTGCTTTCATGGTATCCGATGGATGCTGAGCCTACATAGTTACATCATTACTGTACGTAATATGGTTACATCAATCTTATCGGTCTGTGTACTTATATTGTTTGACGTGCTTTATTCGTCGATATAAAGATTTTACCTCTCTTCCACCGGCGGACGAGCTGAACCTCCAAAGGGAGGGGACTTTCGTCAAAGAGGGGGTTTTCAGGCCCTTTTACCCACACCTTAAGAAAAAATTTTTACTTTTTGAAAACGCCAAAGAGGGGGGAATTCCACCTTTCCCACCCCTTCTCGTCCGCTAGTTTTCATGGTATCCGATGGATGCTGAGCCTACATATATACATACTGTATGTAATTCAGTTACGTAATATGGTTAAATCAATCTTATCGGTCTGTGGACATATATTGTTTGATATGTTAAATTCGATGATATAAGAGAATTTACCTCCATTCGGAAGATTTTACGCACTCACTTCATTCGGGGTTTCAATCATTAATGTAGCTCTGAATTCTGACTTTCTCTGATTTCTACATTTGACCCATGAATAGTTTTACGCCAGTTTTTTGGCGGCAATCAAGCAGCTACAATGCTTACAATGTTTCAATTTTTTTAAACTTATCTTCGATTTGCGATCCTACCAGAACACATTTGAACCAAGTTAGCAAATTTTTATTTCACGCATTATTATGTAACTGCGAATTTACAACAAAAATAATCATTTACAACAAACTGAAACTATCGAGAAAATAATCAAGCATCATAAGTTTGCTGTTTGGCACTTTAGAAATAACGTTCAGCACCGAAATAGGATAAAGACGTGTACTGATTTGAAATATATAATGTAATATTAAGGTTTCGGACTATCGTCCGAACCTTGATTGAAATATAGAAACTGTGTATAAATATATATACCGTATAATATATGAATATAGATACTGTATAATATATGAATATAGATACTGTATAATATATGAATATAGATACTGTATAATATATAAATATATATACCGTATAATATACAGGGTGGTCCAAAAAAAATGACAACACTTTGAAGCTGAATAACTTGTGGCACAGACATCAGATTCAACTGAAATTTTCAGGTATTATCATCAACATACCAACTTAGAAAAATATATAAAACAAAAGAGATCAGAGAATCACAGCGGCCGCCACGCACCAATGTGTGCGAAAATCCGTGTGGGTCAAAAACCGAGCGATGCATCATTCACATTTAGGACATGGTTTACACGTGATTTTTGAAACAGTAAACTCTGTTATTTCAGCAAAGAATCATTCAAGAGTCTTTTTTATTTATTCTAAAGCATTTGTGGCTAAAAAATTTCAAATTAAAATTTTTATTTCATAAAATTTTGTTTTGAAGGTGAAAATTGCGTGTATCTTCCTCTGACATTAAAGTAGCTAATTAAAACGAAAAAATATGAACCACATAGTTAAAATGGTTCAAAACCAATGTTAGAAGTTAACTAAAAGTGGAGTTTTCAACCAATAGCTATTTTTCATTTGTTACGTGCTTATCATCTCCCTAATATGCGTGCACTTTTAGTCGGTTTTTGACCCACGCGCATTTTTGCACACATTGATGCGTGGTGGCCGCTGTGATTGTCCAATCACCTTGGTTTTATACATTTTTCTAAGTTAGTATGTTGGTAATAATACCTGAGAATTTCAGTTTAATCTAAATTCTGTACCAAAAGTTATTCAGCTTCAAAGTGTTGTAATTTTTTTTGGACCACCCTGTATGAATATAGATACTGTATAATATATGAATATAGATACTGTATATAAGTATGACCAGAATAATAAAATAAGGCACAGGGTTTTTGGTTTCGAGTAAAGCGATTCGTTGTGTCGGGTTAGTATTGTAGGATCACAATGTAACATGAAAGTTAGTTAATCCTAGTAAACAGTTATTTGTATTTCATAGGCTAAATGAATTTTAACATAGTAGAATCTGTGGTTTTCATAAAAAATACAATGTTGTTTTCCGATATCGTGAAATTCGTTACAAAATTAGTTTAACGAAAAATCAGGAAACAAGAGTTCTGCATAGAAAACTCATTGGAAACGAAAGCCACGTATTCAGCAGCGACATCTTTCAGTAATATAATTAGAATATATAATAAGTATATTACAGAAGTCGTTCTTTAGTTTTGTATAAACTGAAAAATTATAGAAATCTGCAGGGAAAACTTTACATTTTCATTCACGTTGAACTGTTTCAATATTTGTTCCAGTCAAACGACCAGAAGCTGGCCGGGGCAGCCTGCGTTCTTCCCACGGGTATCTCGTAGGTGTGCTTGAGGCGGGGCGGCTCATTCTTGACCGCGTTCACGAGCTCAGCGGCATACCTGGAAAGACTCAGCCAATTCACTCACTCACTGAATGACTGACTGACTCACTCACTCACCCTAATCAGTCAGTCAGATGTCAGTCATTGAATAGTCTAGTGTTTAGGGTGGCAGACTCGCGATTCGGTGATCTCAAGTTCGACACCTCGCCCGTCAGTTAGTTAACCGCTCTGCCTAACACGAAAACACCATTCAGACATAGTATTCAGTGCCATGTTGATCTCTGACCCAATCTACCAAAGAGAGAGTTCCTCTTATCTAGTCAAAGAACAAGTTCTACTGTTGAGTCATAAATTGTACTTCTTGGAAACGCGAAAATAGGGGTAATTCCACTTTTGCCTACCCCTCGTTCGCTAGAACCCACCATCCAATCATGGGCGCGATCCAGTAGACCTTGAAGTGTTGCCAGTAGCTCAGCTGGTCGCACCTGATCGTGCACATCGTGGCCGTGATCGGGTGGATGTAGAAACCAGTGTAGTTCAGGCCTGGAAATTGAATTACATTTCACTCTCTCCACTGTATAATTTTAACCATAACATATATATTTTACCCACAGCCGATGGCGGAAGAGCCAAACCTCCAAAGGGAGGAGAATTTCACCAAAAACGAAGGAATTCGCATTTTCAGACCATTTAACCTACACCTTAGGGATCAAATTCTACCTTTTTGAAACCGCCAAAGATGGGGGGAATTCCACTTTTCCCTCCTCTTCTCGTCCGCTAGTGCCGCCAGGAAGGAAAAGGTTCGTCCAACCAACCACTGGCGGACGAGCCAAACCTCCAAAGGGAGGGGAAATTCTTTCAAAGAGGGGATCGGCAGTTATAAAACCATTTTACCTACATTTTTGAGAACAAACCCAACTTTTCTAAACTACCTAGGAAAGGGGAATTCCTCCTTTTCGTCCGTTAAAGAAACCAACCAAGACAGACGAGCAGCGAGCAGAAGAAGCTGTTGAGGAAGGCCTCCGATCGTAGACCCTGCGTACGCAAGGCGATCGTCTGACACAGAAACGCGCCGATTCCCTCGATCAGACAGCCGTTGAGGACCGACACCTGAAGTTGGCGGTCTTGGTCTGCATAGTGTATATCATATAAAGTTGATGTGGATATTGAATTTGAACAATGAAGAACTTGCATGTGAAATGTCATTGTATTGACGTTATGATTAACTAATTGACTGATTTCTGCAAGGATTGATTTGGTACCATATAAAGTTGATGGGGATATTGAATTTGACCAATGAAGAACTTGCATGTGAAATGTCATTGTATTGACGTTATAGGGTGGACAATTGGTTATTAGAATGACCACGAAGAGGTGATCAGTGTTTCCTCTATAAAACTGTAACTTGGATTTTGGGATCATATTTGGCTTTTGACGTAATTCGACGATTTTGAAGTAAACAAGAAAAATAATTTTCTGTGAATCCAAAATCCAAAATTAAAATTTTAAACTTTGGATTCACAGAAAAAATAATTTTTCTCTTTTTTCTTGTTTATTACAAAAAACGTTACAATCTGAAATTGACTCCAAAATCCAAGATTCAGTTTTATAGGGGAAACACCGATTACCTTCTGTGACCATTCTAATAACCAATTGTCCACCCTATATGATTAACTAATTGACCGATTTCTGCAAGGATTGATTTGGTACCATATAAAGTTGATGGGTATATTGAATTTGAACCAATATATGACTTTCATGCGAAATGTTATTGACGTTATGATTACCTAATTGCCCGATTTCTGCAATGATTGATTTGGTACCATATAAAGTTGATGGGGATATTGAATTTGAACCAATATATGACTTTCATGTGAAATGTCATTGTATTGACGTTATGATTACCTAATTGACCGATTTCTGCAAGGATTGATTTGGTACCATAAAAAGTTGATGGGGATATTGAATTTGAACCAATATATGACTTTCATGCGAAATGTTATTGACGTTATGATCAACTAATTGACCGATTTCTGCAAGGATTGATTTGGTACCATACAAAGTTGATGGGGATATTGAATTTGAACCAATATATGACTTTTATGCGAAATGTTATTGACGTTATGATTACCTAATTGACCGATTTCTGCAATGATTGATTTGGTACCATACAAAGTTGATGGGGATATTGAATTTGAACCAATATATGACTTTTATGCGAAATGTTATTGACGTTATGATTACCTAATTGACCGATTTCTGCAAGGATTGATTTGGTACCATATAAAGTTGATGGGGATATTGAATTTGAACCAATATATGACTTTTATGCGAAATGTTATTGACGTTATGATTAACTAATTGACCGATTTCTGCAAGGATTGATTTGGTACCATATAAAGTTGATGGGGATATTGAATTTGAACCAATATATGACTTTTATGCGAAATGTTATTGACGTTATGATCAACTAATTGACTGATTTCTGCAAGGATTGATTTGGTACCATATAAAGTTGATGGGGATATTGAATTTGAACCAATATATGACTTTTATGCGAAATGTTATTGACGTTATGATCAACTAATTGACTGATTTCTGCAAGGATTGATTTGGTACCATATAAAGTTGATGGGGATATTGAATTTGAACCAATATATGACTTTTATGCGAAATGTTATTGACGTTATGATCAACTAATTGACTGATTTCTGCAAGGATTGATTTGGTACCATATAAAGTTGATGGGGATATTGAATTTGAACCAATATATGACTTTTATGCGAAATGTTATTGACGTTATGATCAACTAATTGACTGATTTCTGCAATGATTGATTCGGAGCACTGGCGGACGAGCTAAATTCCCAAAGGGAGGGGAATTTCGTCAAAGAGGGGGAATCGGCAGTTTTCAGACCATTTTACCTACACCTTAGGGACAAATTCAACTTCTCGAAACCGCCAAAGAGGGGGAATTCAACTTTTCTCACCCTTCTCGTCCGCTAGTGATTTGGAGTTGATTAATACCCTATCACCAACTATGAAACCATCACCAACAGTCAGATCACAGTCAAACGACTCTCCCAGCGACTCCCAGGCGTGTTCGTGCTCCTCGGCGAGTCCGAAAAACCAGAAGAGCAACACCATCGGATAGGCCAGCAGACCGCCGAGTAGTTGACCAGATACCTGACAAATAAGTCAAATAATCAATCAAATAATCAATCGAACAAACAGTTAATTCATCAATGCAAACTATCAACCACTCAGTACATCAATCAATCAACCAACCGAACAGTTAACTCATCAATCTAGACTAGAAGTCTGTTAATCAATTGATTAAACGATCAGTCAGTTAGTCAATCAATCAAACAACTAAACAGAGAATCGATCAATCAAACAGTCCGTCAGTCAGTCAACCAATGAATAGACCAGTCAGTTAGTGAGTGGGTCAATCAACCATTCAGTCCGTTAGTCAATGAACCAATATCCCAGTCAAACAGTAAGTCCGCCACCAACCAGCCACGTCAATCGTTCACGTTTCAACTCAACCCTATTATAGTCCGAGAGCAAACATCCAGTTAATCATTTGTCAGCTTAATGTTCAATCACTCAGTATGTCAATATTAATCAATCAGTCAACCAACCAGCCAGTTCATCAAGCAATCAATTGAACAATCAATCAATCATTCAGTTAAACAAACAATCCAACGATGAAACTGGTCCCTTATCAGACCGTTCCCTTAGTCAATCAAAAAATTATATAGTCAATCAATCAACCAGTCAATCAATCAATCAATCAATCAGTCAATCAATCATTCCAACCAACCAGCCATGGCAATCGGTCACGTTTCAACTCCACCCTATTATAGTCCGAGAGCAAACATCCAGTTAATCATTTGTCAGCCCAATCACTCAGTATGTCAATATCAATCAAACAACCAGTCAGTTCATCAAGCAATCAATTGATCAATCAATCAGGCAATTAAAATCAATCATTCAGTTAAACAAAAAATCAATAAAATTGGTCAATCAAAAAAACTATATAGTCAAACAATCGATCAATCAACCAGTCAATCAATCAATCAATCAATCAACCAACCAGCCATGGCAATCGGTCACGTTTCAACTCCACCGTATTAGAGGCCGACAGAAAGCAGCACGGATGAGCGAAGGCATCGTATAAATAGCGCCAGTTCAGCATCTCCAACAGCATGATCTCGAAGAACACGGCTGCAACATCAACGAAACTTTTCATCTCAGCCACTAGCGAACGAGAAGGGGAGGGAAAAGTAGAATTCCCCCGCTTTGGCACTTTCAAAAAGAAGAATTTGTTCTCAAGGTGTAGGTAAAATGATCTGAAAACTGTCAATTCCACCCTCTTTAGAAAAATTCCCCACCCTTTGGAGTTTTGACTCGTCCGCCAGTGTTCAGCTATTTAGTATAGCTTGATCAGGGTTTCTTGTTATCAAAGATAAATTTTGTGGACCCTTACGCACTAATGCAATGAATTGAGTGCAAATTTTGTATTATATCTGGATGTTGTGTGAAAAATGAATCAAATTAAAAAAAGTTTGAAAGCGCATCAAAAACAGATTTGAATCCAAACTGGGCGCCAGACCAGAAAGAAACCCTGACCAAGCTATATTCAGGAATGTTGTTACTCAAATTTTGGCGCGCAATTTGAAATCAACACTGATTTTGGCGCGAGTTCAAATTTCCGAGAATATACATATTTTTTACAAGCATTTTTAATTACGAATCCTCAATTTTTGAATTTTTTCCTACAATGTTAATGATTCAACTAGGAATTTGACAAAAAAATACTAACCCACGATACCATAAGCGCCATACACGAACTGGACATCGAAGATGGGTGCCACCACCTGCAGCGTACCGAGTACCTCGAAGATGGCCGCTAGCCACGGAGTTTCCTTGAGAATTTGTTGAAAAGTTTGATGAGAAGTCAAATTTTTTAACAACTAAACTAAATTATTCATAACTAAAAACTTGTCATGTAAATAAATTTTCTTTTTTCAGTCCATACTTTAACAACCATGTATAAATATCAGAACAAAAAATACTGAAAAGTCACCGCAACTACGTCATGTTGTTCGGTAAAACACGATCAAGTATTATAATTACAAGGAGTTTAAATAAAGATTACATTCTTATAACCAACTAACCGATAAAAAAAAATCAGACCAACATCGGGGTTTTTGACGACGAACCGATGCAGCGCCCATCGAAGCGAACAGCAGAATCCGTAGATGTACACGTAAAACAGCAGGGAGGCCAACCACAGCCACATGACTGGGCCCGATAATTGGGGGGTAGTGGGACGGAAGTCAGAAGGATTTGGTCGCTGAAATATAAAAATAAATTGGCAGTTCTCAGGCCATTCTACCCAAACTTTAGGGAACAAGTTGTACTTTTTGGAACTACCGAAGAGAGGGAATTCCACTTCCACTTTTCCCACCTCTTCTCGGTCGCTAGTGCAACAACCACTGGCGGACGAGCTAATCGTCCAAAGGGAGGGGAATTTTGCCAAAGAGGGGGGAATCGGCAGTTTTCAGGTCCTTTTACCCACACCTTAGTGAACAAACTTCTACTTCTTGGAATTGCCAAAGAGGGGGGAATTCCACTTTTTCGTTCTTCCCTCGTCCGCTAGTGCAACAACCCACACGAAGAACGGATCTGAAGTGCTTTTCTCAAGATTTCAACCAAAATGCCCGAAGTTCTCGAAGGAATCGCACCCAACTAATCCGCGGAAAACTAAGGTTCTGAATCATGAATAATGATGCAACATAACCTACAAAACTACATGAATTAGAAGACAACCACACCACAATAAACTAACTGTTTGTGCAGCGCTTCATTGGTTGTCGTAAGAAAACGGTCATTATCCCGCATTATGCGTTGTTGATTAGTTTCGGGTAACAACATGCTGGATATCTTCCTTGTTAAGCTTAGCTGCACACTGGAAAGTGTTAGTTGGGTTATAAATTTAATACTTATTTAACAATTGCAAAGAAATGTTTTGATACATGAAAAACTGGGTATAAGAATGTTAGCGGTTCACGGTGTTAATCTAGAAATGTAACAAGCCAGGTTACGGTAACGTTATTGAACACTAAATGAATAAACCTCTCCTTGTTGAAAACGATCGGCTCCAGAAGAAAAATTAGGTTCCAAAAATGTTTTACAGAAGTTTTCATCCCAACCTTGTGAACATAAAATATATAACAGCACTGCACGCCAAAAAACAATTAATATTTAATGGCAATTGGAATTAATATCAAATTTCACGATATTCTCTCATAGAGTGAGAGATCGGTCTGTTGTGAGACCCCACAAATAAACTCGATAAAATGACGGTTTTTCCAGAATTGTCATCGTTTTATTCATTAAGCAATCACATAATGAGCAATAGTACATTCACATACTTCAATGATAATAGAAACCTCGCCTCGCGGGAATGGAATGGGCACATAAAATTAGAATGAAAACATCTCAAAACAGAAACAGAAATAAACAAAGAAATAAAAAATTACAATAATATCTATGATATAAGGATTGTATAGAAAATCCTGTCACTCAAATAAATCATTTTCTATTTCAGATGCATTTTCACGAAAAGTTCAATTCACGCAGAAGGGCTCTTCCTTGAAAAGAGTAGTAGGCCGATAATTTTTAATAACAGGACAGACTGTTAAAGAAACTACATTGGAACACAAACCTGCTTTCATTTTTCAAAAACTTGCTAACTAATCTTAAGGGGGAAATTCCCCAGTAATTATCGATCACTTGCTCATACTGACATCATCCAGTTTCATATCCGGTGGCAGTTCAATAGGTTTTTCCTTTCTTCATTTGACATTAAACATTTTGAAATTTCACAAAATTTACCTTGCTGTTTCAAAATTTGCCTTATTGTTACAAAAATTACTTCATTGTTTCAAAATTTACCTTGTTGTTTCAAAATTTGTCTTATTGTTTCAAAAATTTCCTCATTGTTTCAAAATTTACTTTATTTTTTTTCAAAATCTACCTTGTTTCAAAATTTATTTTTTTGTTTCATAATTTACTTGTTTCAAAATTTTCCTTGTTTCATAATTTTTCTTGTTTCAAAATTTAACTTGTTTCAAAATTTACCTTATTGCTTCAAAATTTGCAGAGTAAAAAAATCACGAAACTGAAATCTCCATCCGATCACTTGCTCACATTAACATCGTCCAGTTTCATATCGGGCGGCAGTTCAATGTTGACTTCAATCGTTGATTCCTTGGTCACGGCGTCTGCATCTTTGGCGAATTTGTGCGATCCATCACAGAAAGGGCGATTTTTCGTCTGTTTACAGCAGCACAGCCAAACGGTCATGTCCTAGTATACAAAAAAGTTCATTATAAGTTAAACAATTAATTGAAAAAATTAATATAAATCTTTTCAGTAATTTTTTTTACATAATATTGGCGAAATTAAGAGAACAACTTAGTCTTAATAGCGTAGTTTGCAGAAGATAGGAAAGAAATTAATGTAGAGTCACCGGCGGACGAGCTAAACCTACAAAGGGAGTGGAAATTCGTCAAAGAGGGTGAATCTGCAGTTCTCATGCGTATTAGCCTACACCTTAGAGAACAAATTCTACTTTTTGAAACCATCAAAGAGGGGGAAATTCCACTTTTCTCTCCCCTCCTCGTCCGCTAGTGGATTGAGAGATCTTCAGGTTCGTGGTTGCACTAGCGGAGCGGATGAGGGAGGAACGTAATATAATCTAAATCCTCCTCTTTTGTAATTCCAATGGGTGTAATATTTTCCTTAGCCTAGCATGCAGAAGAAATGAAGAGAATGTAGACTGCTAAGTTATTGAATGAGATTTTCAGAACCTTATCAGGGATGTACCGGACGGGTTTCATGTGATTGGTCGGGATATTTGGCTGCAGGTGATGGCCGTCGCAGAGGGGCTGAAACATAAACATTGATGTCCACAACAACCGCAACAGTCTGAAGGTTTTCATCATGATTGCGCTAAACAACTATATAAACAATCAGCGCAACCTGTCGTTCACTACATGCACATGATCAACAACAACAACAACGTTATCATCATCAACAACACCAACAATAACAGCCATAACAACAACCAACACAACAATAACAGCCATAACAACAACCAACACAACAATAACAGCCATAACAACAACAACAACAGCAACAACAACCTGTCGTCCACTATATCCACACGAGCACCAAGTGTACACTTTATCCTTCAGTAACTTCATCTTTATCGGCATTTTCGTGCGACATCGGCCAAAGTCTTTCTGCAGGTGCCGTGTGCCTTGCAGACCGTAGGGTTCGTTGGGCTTTTTGTCACGAATCTATAAAAAATTGTGAAAAAGTGCAAAACTTAGCATTCAAGATTTACAAAAACTACGAATGAGTCACTCTGTACAAGCGTATATTTATAGAAATTATTATACTTTGTGAAGTTTTTCAACTTAAGCACATGGATTAACATAAAAAATGGGCTCATTTTTTCAAGTAAGGAAATTCCCCCCCGAAAACGCACACCCAACCCAACGCAACCCACCATCACCCCACAATACCAAACGTACAACAACTCCAGCAGCCAAGTAAGACTTTAATTGATCTCACAGCTCATGCAACATTGTTTGTCCCTGGAAATGTTCATGATTTCAAAAAACGAAAATACCCGTATTTTATATTGTTTTCATGTCAATTCATTTTCAAGTACAAAAACAACACCAACCACTTGATATTTCATCGGATCCGCGTTCACGCCGACAAAGTTGGAGCCTTTAGTTCGAATGCGGCATGGCAAAACCACATTAACAACAACATCAACAAAAACATTATCAACAACATCAACAAAAACATTATCAACAACATCAACAAAAACATCAACAACAACAACTACATCAACCACTTGCTATTTCATCGGATCCGCGTTCACGCCGAAAAAGTTGGAGCCCTTTTTCGAATCCGGAATGGCAGAACAACATCAACAACCACATCAACACCAACATCAACAAAAACATCAACAACAAGAACAACATAAAAAACAACAACAACATCATCAACAACACCAACCACTTGATATTTCATCGGATCCGCGTTCACGCCGACAAAGTTGGAGCCTTTTTTCAAATGCGGAATGGCAAAACAACAACAAACACATCAACACCAACATTAACAACAACACCAACATCAACAAAAACATCAACAACAACACCAACATCAACAAAAACATCAACAACAACACCAACATCAACAAAAACATCAACAACAACACCAACATCAACAAAAACATCAACAACAACACCAACATCAACAAAAACATCAACAAAAACAACAACCACTTGATATTTCATCGGATCAGCGTCCACGCCGACAAAGTTGGAGCCTTTTTTCAAATCCGGAATGGCAGAACAACATCAACACCAACATTAACAACAACATTAACAACAACAACAACATCAACAACAACATCAACACTAACATTAACAACAACAACAACAACAACATCATCAACAACAACAACAACACCAACCACTTGATATTTCATCGGATCCGCGTTCACGCCGACAAAGTTGGAGCCCTTCTTCGGATGCGGAATGGCACCGTAACCGGTCGATACAAGTCGTACCACATGGTACAGTAACCCGGATCGTAGCGATGGTGTCGCCGACACATCGACGATCGTTCGAGAGATCAGACTGGATGTCGTTGGTAGCATGGCTGAGAGTGAAGAAAGGAAAACTTGATAATTCAAGATTTTTTTTCAAAACTTCACAAAAAATAGTAGCAACAACAGTAACCATAACAAAACAACAAGATTAACAACAACAGTAACAAAAACAACTGGTAAATGTAATAAATGATGATTAAAACAAACAAATGAGATACCACCGCTTATTCAGCGAGTGACTGGTTGTCGTTAACCCGCTATGAATGAATAAATGTAATTATTACGAGCCAATTGAATGGAAAAATATTTCATTAACTTATTTTATAGTCAGATTCATATGGAATAAATATGCACCACATAATAGATATATAGTAAAAGTAAGCACAAAGCGGTGTGACATCAGGGTATGAAATAGAAATATCATAGTAAAACTTGAGAACAATGTTAGATAAAAGATAAATGATGTAGTATAGAAAAGATTATTAATAATACTTTTCGTATTAACGCAAGTAACTTATAATTGTATTGAAGTATTTGATTGAAAACATCCTTGAAAATTTTCCAACGAACTAAACATTCTCATTGAATACATAAAAAAACAATTAAGTGAAGGCAACAATGAGTGGAATGGCACTGAATATTATACAATATTTTTCCGGTGTTCGAATTGATTTCTGCACTCTTTCGCCTCACATATACTCCGTTTATTGGGTTAATACTAAATATTCCGGAAATTTGAATCTATGACATTCAATTGCATGTTTGAATGAAATAATAACGCACTTCAAACGATTGTGTGTCATCTGCAGCTGCAGCCACTGCCAACTGCCGCCACTATTTTCGAGTCAACTGCAGCCACAAATTTTTGGAATTAGTGGCGGCAGTTGACTCGAAAATAGTGGCGGCAGTTGGCAGTGGCTGCAGATGACCGATCCCCCTTCAAACGACCGAACAAGCCGGTTTGATTATGCCGAATAAATGGATTTATTGAGGTTAAGTAGTTTACCCCCATGGAACTTTGGGCGTGAACACTAGCGGACGAGAAGGGGTGGGAAAAGTGGAATTCTCCCCCTCTTTGGCGATTTCAAGAAGTGGAATTTGTTCCCTAAGGTGTAGGTAAATTGGTCAAATTTTTGCCGATTCCCCCCTCTTTGACGAAATTCCCCTCCCTTTGGGAATTTAGCTCGTCCGCCAGTGGGCGTGAAGGAAAGCTTTACATGAAATTTCACAGAAAATACGCATTATATGTTCTGTAAGTAGTCGCACATGCTAACTTGAATATGAATATCACTTTTTGACCGTCATCTTACTCTTGATGCCCTGTACCTGAGTCTGGAGGTTCCGATACTCTGGTCGTGAGCACTGCATCTGGACACGATTCATCAGGTCCGCACTACCGGCCGTGTGCGCCAACTCGGCAGCGGCAAGAATGTCGCTGAAAAAAAAATCAATTGAGATGAAGATTCCATGTCCATCGGGTTGAGAATTTGAGATTTACAAAGATAACAATTAGAATTAACAGGAAGAAATAG
Organism: Daptonema setosum; assembly: GCA_964036265.1. Classification (NCBI taxonomy): domain Eukaryota; kingdom Metazoa; phylum Nematoda; class Chromadorea; order Monhysterida; family Xyalidae; genus Daptonema; species Daptonema setosum. The sequence continues at coordinate 4,655,388 of OZ038442.1, forward strand.
ACTAAACAGCAAAATTTACATGTCATCACATTGAAAAATGGTAATTTATGAATGAAAAACACCAGTATATCAATGCAGTTCACTAGTAACAAGTCGAAAAGAAATACTATTGGAAGAAGAAGATTGAGAAGTGTGAACGATAAGGTTCAAACTTCAAATCACTCGACGGAAAATAACTACAACATAACTGAAAGCACAAAACTAGAAAAATACTGGCCCATATTTCAACTGTTCGATCGTTAATTCATTAAAAAAACCAAGTCTGAAAGCGCATATAATAAAAAAGATTGACCCATATTTCCACTTTTCAGTCGTTAATTCCAAGTATGAAAGCACAAAACCAGAAAATTACTGGCCCATATTTCAACTTTTCAGTCGTTAATTCCAAGTCTGAAAGCACATAACTGGAAAAATACTGGCCATATTTCAACTTTACAGTCGTTAATTCAATACAAAACCAAGTTTGAAAGCACAAAACCAGAAGATTACTGGCCCTTATTTCAACTTTTCAGTCGTTAATTCCAAGTCTGAAAGCACAAAACTAGAAAAATACTGGCCCATATTTCAACTTTTCGGTCGTAAAAATAAACTCCAGTCATTTCCTGCGCGGCGACCATAAAAACCCCATTGACGCATCTTTCATTTTAAATCATCTTAAATTTCACCCGATCGTGTTTTCAGGGAAACACCGATACATACCGAGAGAAAAATTGCCACAGAGAATATAAATTAATTAAAAGAGTAAAAATAAATATAAAAAGAGGTGATGCGACCAAGTCTTTCGAGTGACCAAAAATAGAAAATATGGTCTTGATATCTAATAAACTCGATTTGGGTTACCGCCTTTTGATGAAATGTACGGCAAAGAATTTATAAATGGTACAAAAAAACGCAATTTAGTATACCACCGTTAACCAATGAAACTAGTTAACTTATAAATTACTGTTAAATAATTAATAAAAAACTTAACAAGCAGAAACACCTGGATAAAAAATACAACTACGCGTATGTGTTTATAATTGTTAAGATTTATGCAATATTTATTCAATGAAACCTCGCAACCGCATAATAAAGTTAACACCTTCTTTCTGTCGAACAATTCGGCGCCAGAAACAGAAGAGGGTAAAACTTGATCAGCACTTTATGAAAAATAATTTCACTATAAATACAAATAACAACAAAGTAATGTTTACTGTTTCAAAGATTTAAGCGGTTATGACGTCAACGGCTACGACACATTAAAGTTAACACCTTCTGTTGAACGAGTGTAAGCCAGAAACAGAAAAAGGTAAGGACTCTCATGAAAAATAATTTCACTATAAATACAAATAACAACAAAGTAATTTTCATTGTTTTTAATGATTTAAGCGGTTTTGACGTCAACGGCTACGACACATTAAAGTTAACACCTTCTGTTGAACTAGTGTAAGCCAGAAACAGAAGAGGGTAAAACTTGATCAGCACTTTATGAAAAATAATTTCACTATAAATACAAATAACAACATAGTAATTTTTACTGTTTCAAAGATTTACGCGGTTTTGACGTCAACGGCTACGACACACATAAAAGTTGACACCTTCTGTTGAACTAGTGTAAGCCAGAAACAGAAAAAGGTAAAGACTCTCATGAAAAATAATTTCACTATAAATACAAATAACAACAAAGTAATTTTTATTGTTTTCAATGATTTAAGCGGTTTTGACGTCAACGGCTACAACACAATAAAGTTGACACCTTCTGTTGAACTAGTGTAAGCCAGAAACTGAAGAGGGTAAAACTTGGTCAAGACTTCTTTTATAGTAAAGAAGAACGTTATAAAAATATTGAAACTAAATTACTATTAGGATTTCAAAAAATACAAATATTTATTAACCAGAGTTTATGTGCATATTGTTAAGATTTACGCGGTTTTGACGTCAACGGCTACGACACACAATAAAGTTGACACCTTCTGTTGAACCAGTCTGCGCCAGAAACACAAGAGGGTAAAACTTCAGTGTGCACTGCCGGAGGAAAAACAGCGCCAAAGCACACGTCGGGTTGACGAAATATGCGACATTCGAGATCGTTAGCGGATGAGAAGGAGAAAAAATTGAAATTTTGTCTTTTTTGGCAAAAATTTAGACTTTTGACTTAGAAATTTTTTTCCTGAAGAGTAGGTAAAATGGCAAAAAGGGTCACTTGAAAGGGGAGTGAGCAACTGCTACTGCACTGTCGGACGAGATAATCCTCCAAAAGGAGGGAAATTCTGTCAAAGAGAGGGGAATCGGAAATGTTCAGGCCTTTTTACCAACACCTCAAGAAACAAGTTAAATTTTTTGAAAACGCCAAAGAAAGCGAATTCCACTTTCCCACCCCTTTTCGTCCGCCAGTGTGCTACTGACATTTCTGGCATTTCAACGCACTGTGTTTCGAGTGATGTCTGGTCCCCCTCAATGTGAGAAGGGACCTGCAGCGTATTGCGTTGACTTATACAAACATACTGGTTTACTTACTGGGATTCCGCACAAAATAACCTCCAGCAAACAGGGCTTCCTTTTAACGGTGAACTTAATAGATGCACTGAAGAGAAAATTTACCAGTAACAAAATGCAGAGAATATGTATACAGAAGAAAGCTTCCTCAAAGTGCTGAACAGAACAGCTAATCACCATATGGCAACTAGACATTCCAAGTCACAGATTGATCTAACGGACATCAGAACAAGTGGCAAACTAACAAGTAATGAAGCCTACACCTCTGACGGACAAGCTAAACCTCCATCTTACCAAAGAGGGGGAATGGGCGGAGATTAGACCATTTTTTACCAACACCTTAAGGAACAAACTCTACCTCTTGAAAACGCCAAATGATGGGGAATTCCACTTTTCCCACCGTTCTCGTCCGCTAGTGCTAACAAGTTATGAAGCCGACACAAGTGTTCGTTGTACATACTTACAACTTACTTTATGACTGATCGATTTAATGGCAGACGATGCTAAGTACCACAACATATGTTCTCATTTATTACACGATTTGTGTACTTGTATCTCACTTACACAGGCGGACGGGCTAATCCTCCAAAGGGAGGGGAATGTCATTAAAGACGGGGAATCAGCAATTTTCAGGCCATTTTACCTACACCTTAGGGAACAAATTAGAGGGGGAATTCCATTTCTCCCACCTCTTCTCGTTCGCTAGTGCTCACTCAAGTGGCATCACTAGCGGACGAGAAGGGGAGGGAAAAGTGGAATTCCACCCTCTTTGGCGAATTCAAAAAGTAGAATTTGTTCCCGAAGGTGTAGGTAAAATTACCTATTTTCGGCCAATTCCCCCCTCTTTGGCGAAATTCCCCTCCCTTTGGAGGTTTGACTCGTCCGCCAGTGAGTGGCATACTTCTACATTGCAGCCGTCGAAGTATGCCAAGTAAAAGATAAAAACCGAGGAAACTTTACCAGTCCAAAACAAGAGGAAAAAATATGACAGAATAAAGAAGCCACATAATTTTTATTTTATTTTTTCTCCATTTTACATTGACAATAGGGCTACTACAAGTGTACCTAGGGAACAGGCGGTGTTTAGCCAAAAATTTTCTGATCTATGCAGTACTGATAACCAAAAAAAAACTAACAACAACAATAACAACAACAACACTAACCCCAATTCAATCTGCGCAGTCACGATTTCTTCGGGATCCGTTAATTTTATCACGTACTTCTCCCCTTCGCTGACGTTGTCGTGTTTCACGCAGGCCCTGATGAATGGCTGAAATAAACTGATATTTTTTTTAACAACAACAAAACTACAAAAACAACAACAAACGGTTCGGCTGTCTGACTGACTGACTGACAACTACAACAACCGCAACTCGTGCGTTAACCATTAAGAACGATTCATTCACGTTTCACAATGACATTGATTATTGCCGCAGCTCAATTGCCATCGCTTTCAGATGTACAACTTTTCAACGAACAAGAAGACGAAAGTCAAACTATTGTCGTTACACAGTTCAAAACGACACATGCCACAGAGCAAAAAAAGAATAAGAACAACAACAACAACAACAACAAAAGACACAACAAAAAACCACCACCACCAACAGCAACAATAACAACCAACAATATATCCGACAGGAGACTTCTTTGACTTGGCAAACGACCACTGACCCAACTTGGCCAGGCCTTCAATCCGCCCAGCAACAACAACAACAACAACAACAACAACAACAACAACATAAACAACATAAACAACATCCACAACTACAACAACCACAACAAAACAACAACAACACCAACAACACCATCAACAACAACAACAACAACAACAACAACAACAACAACAACAACAACAACAACATAAACATAAACAACATCCACAACTACAACAACTACAACAAAACAACAACAACACCATCAACAACAACAACAACAACAACAAAACGCAAAAAAACAACAATAACAACTAACAATATATCCGACAGGAGACTTCTTCGACTTGGCGAAAGTCTCCAACACCGACCACTGACCCGACTTGGCCAAGCCTTCAATACGCCACCAGTAGTAACTGAAATAGATACATGTTGACATTTTTAATATGTATAATACACTAGTGGACGAGCTAATCCTTTAAAGGGATGGGAATTTCGTCAATTTTTCTGAGTCTCAAGAAACAAATGAGACTGACTTCGAATCACTAGCGGACGAGATGGGTGAAAAAAGTGGTATTCCCGTCTCTTTGGCATTTTCAAAAATATGGATTTGTTCTCTAAGGTGTAGATACAATAGCCTGAAAACTGCCGCTTCCACCTCTTTGACAAAATTCCCGTACCCTTAGAAGATTAGCTCGTCCGCCAGCAGTTGAAACCATGACTTGTGTTCCTGGTTCGGTACCCGCGTTGAGACACAGCTTATTCAAATAAACGTTTTCAGTGATCAGTTATCCATCAGTGAAACCTGAACCGAATTACCGTTATTGCACTATATTCGTGGCTTTTGCTTTGCAAATTCATCTAACCTTCGATCACTGATCTTATACTCCTTCCTCAACGCCTCGGCCTTGTCACTCTGCGAATGCTCAGTCAGCCAGATGAACGTATCTCGTAACGAACCACCGCAGAACGGATGTCCGAACTGTTCCTCTAGTTCAGTTTGACGTCGTAGTAGTTTGATCTGAAATTGTGAATTATCATAAAAAAACAGAATATGTGAAAAAAACGAAAAAAACAACAATTTATTTAAATTTTTTTATTTCGGGTTATTCAGTGGGAAATTCGAGAATAATTGGTGTTTGGACCTGTGAGTTTCTGTTCAGTCAGTATGTATAAAGTTACAACAAATGATACAAAAATGTACCTAAGAGGCACATTTCTAACAACGTGAAGCTTCCTTAACATTTTTAGCGGTTTTTCGGCTTTTTGTGGGGTAGGATTAAAAAAAACAAGAGAAAACAAGAGAAAAACAAACTGCCTAATTGTTTTCTTTGACATACCCTGTCTCAGACGATATCATTAAGAACATCGCGTATGTTTATCATCATCATTCACAACAACAACAACAACAACAACAACAACAACAATAACAGATAACATACTTCACTTCACACTAACATGATCAGTCATTTGTGCACCCAAAGCGTCATCCTTCACCTCGTACAATAATCGTTCAGCATTGGCCAGTAAGTCCTGCTTTCGACCCACGTCGAAGACCTTGATGAGAGTTCAAACTTGTGCCAACAGAAACAACAACAACAACAACAGCAATAACAACAACAACAGCAAAAACAACAACAACAACAACAACAACCGTAGCAGCATCGACAAGAAAAACAAAAATAACAACAACAACAACGACAACATCACTAACTCCGGTTTCCTTGGCTTCAACCAGTAGCATTCGAGCCAGTGGTACAACATCATCTTGTTGCTTATGAAGAGCCTGAATATTCTCAAAAAGTTAAGTTTTCATATCTGAGATATGAAACATTTGAACCGGCGCCTATGACACCATTTAAAACGCTCATCCCGTAATACTTGGTTGCAATTGTGACGACAAATGAATAACCTAAATCAGTCACTTAGTGAATCAGTCAGGCAGTCGATCAGATGGTCAGTCAGTTACTCGGTCATGTAGTGAGTCAGTCGGTCAGTCAGTCAATCAGATCAGAACCTTCAAATGAGCGGTGGCCTGTTGCTGACGACACAAATTCACATATAAAGAGAAGGCTGGCTTGTACTTCCTCAACAAGAGATCCAGTTCAGACTTTTCCATCTGTTGCTTGAGGTGGACAACCACGTAGAATACTGAAGAAAAAGAAGTGGATATTAAAACTACATAAATAACAACAACTGAAATAAAAACAACAACAGCAACAACAACAACAACAACAACAACAACAACAACAACAACAACAACAGCTGCAGAAAGCAATAGAACAACCACAAGAACAACAACAACAACAACGTGACAACAATAATCACAATAACTTGTCAATAACAACAGTCAACAACAACAACAACAACAACAACAATAACGACAACAACGACAACAACAATAACGACAACAACAACAACAACAATAACGACAACAACGACAACAACAACAACAACAACAATAACGACAACAACGACAACAACAACAACAACAACAACAACAACGTGACAACAATAATCACAATAACTTGTCAATAACCACAGTCAACAACAACAACAACAACAACAATAACGACAACAACGACAACAACAACAATAACGACAACAACGACAACAACAACAACAACAACAACAATAACGACAACAACAACAACAACAACAACAACAACAACAACAATAACGACAACAACGACAACAACAACAACAACAACAACAATAACGACAACAACAACAACAACAACAACAACAACAACAACAACAACAACAACAATAACGACAACAACGACAACAACAACAATAACGACACCAACGACAACAACACCCACCGAGATCAGGATCACCATTCTCCACGGCTTTGGCCAACGCCGTCTGCATGCGACCGAGTTTCATCAGCATTTTTACCTGAAATGAAAAAAAAAATTATAATTGAAATTAACAACAACAACAACAATTAATCTTAGTCAACCACCATAAAACAACAACAATAGTCAATAACACCATGATTATGACAACAACAACAACCGACCGTTTAACATGATTGATTGCTACTAAATTATTCACGTTTCACGTAACTTACCTGAATTCACTCCACCCGAAAAACTCAATAAACACAACAACAATAGTCAATAACATCATGATTATAACAACAACAGACAGTTGATTGATTGCTACCAATTTATTCATGTTTCACGTAATTTTTCTAAATATACTTCACCCGAAAAACTCAGTAAATATGGTGTTACCAGAATAAAAAAAAATATAATAACTATAGCAGTAACTGGCATTAGTAATAAGTCAAAGCTTGCCGCCAAATAAGATAGCAGCAACAATCAATTCACGTTTCAAAGAAGCTATGAAAAGTTAACGTCAATGACTATATGAACAAGTATGTAAGACAATAAAAACAAAGAAAATAACAACTACACCCTATAAATAAAACATAATTTGAAAAAAAGCATGCAAAATCTCAACACCGGCTACTAACATAAATGTATTAAAACTGTACGTGCACCAAATAACCAGTGGCGGTTTTTTTAGGTTCGGTGAGTCAGATTTTTTATTCTACATTCCATAACACCCCTTTAAACTTGAAAAGGCGGTAAAGCAATAACATCATTACCCACAACAACAACAGCAACAACAACAACAACAACAACAACAACAATAACAACAACCAAAACAACAATAATAACAACAACAACAACAACAACAACACCACCACCACCACCAACAACAACAACAACAACAACAACAACAACAACACCAACCTTGCGCACCAGCTGTGGTTCGTGATCCAAAATCATGGTAGCCAGCTCCTTCAAATCATATTCAGCCGCTTTTTCGGCGACATCCGCAAACGAAATCCCGGGGAACTCGTTGAACTTTTCGGCGATTCGCGCCGCAAACACCTGATTATCGATGGTCGGCTTGCCGGCGCTTCGATTGGCGGCTTGGGCGGCGAGCTGGAATAGATAGAGTTTGGACGGGGTTAGTGTTACAGTAAGGATATGGGGGGCGAATGGCGTAGTACATTGGTGGTTGTCGTAAGATGATCGAGTATAATATATTTGAATTTCAGTATTCACCGTCCATGTATTGTCGATCATTGTCTATGTTATTGTTATCATATAGCATGTTGTGCTTATCGTGTGCTTTGCTTTAGCTTGTGTTATTTCGCATGTTTAACGTTTATGCTTTCAGTTGCCTTACGCACGTGTCGTTGTTTTGCTTTCCCCAGGTGATCGTGTTCGCTCATCCGCACATCGCTTGTGTACGCGTGGCCGGTTGCGGGGCTGCCTGCAGCTTCATATGATTTATATTTATATATGATTTTGTGTTGCATCTTGGAGGGTGACGCGTTTTGCTTATTTTGACCCCGTTAGGGGATTAGTACATTATTTCGGGTCAATTTCTGCACATTTACATTTTGTCATTCAGTCGTTGTGTGTTCGGGTTTAGAGTCGGTGGTTTTGATCGTGTGCTGTTTTTGGTTTCGGAAGATTACAGTTTCCTGAAGTTGACAAGTTTGGAGCCCTGGTGTTTTGAAAAGAAAGTTTCAAAGATTGGAAATATTTGGAAGGAGAACCGACCGCCCGTTTGTTTTGTTCGAGTTTCTGTTTGCCGTTAGAAGTTTCTGAAAAGCTAAAATTGTAAATCAAGTTTTCATAAAGTTCGATGTCCGGGTGTTATTGATTCTTAACTTTGCTTTTGCTATCATCACGTTTTGCACAATCACTAATGAAATATACCTGAAAAACTTGGTATATTTGCTTGCTTATTGTTTACTGTGAACTTTTCCCAAACCGTTGGTGCTTGCACCAATATCGTTGTCGTGTGCTTAACCCATTAACCAGGTAACCTTAATACCAAAAATTCATAACTTTACCAACAGCAACAACATCGATAATAATGTACAATGTGAACAACAACAACAACAACAACAACAACTAGAACTACAGCAACAACAAATACAGCAACAACAACAACAACAACATACACAACAACTAGAGCTACAACAACAACAAGTCCAATAACAACAACAAGTACAATATTAACAACAACAACAACAACAACAACCACAACAACAGCAACAACAACCACAACTTAAACTACAACAACTAGAGCTACTACAACAACAACAACAACAACAACAACATCAACAACAACAACAACAACAACAAAACAGCAACAACAACGAGTAACAACTCACCTTGGTACAGGCCCAATGTGCCAGCACTCGGTTCACACCATCCTCAGGTGCCAAATGCAGATACTGGCACACGGACACGGCCAGTGGCCATTGAGTTCTCGTGATCAGTCGGTCAATCAGCACGGCCACCGTCAGTTGCTCCAATCTGAATGAAAATACGTCAGTCAACTAAATAAAACTACATATATATAAGGAAACGACATTTAAAGACTTAACGCCATTATATATTGAAAAACGACACATACCATTTTGTCGCATAAGTGCCAACAAATTTTAACCACCTTTATCCCCTTTAAATAGAAATTCGCTTGTTTTGTAAACGTGCTCATCCGTAACCACCAAGGCGATACATCGAATAAACAGAGGAACAGAACGAGTGAAAATATCGATTTGTACAATCGTAAAAAAGTTTCAGTCTACGTGAGTTACACATTCTTCAAATGATCCGATCTACCAAGATCATATCCAAAGTTTGATAAATAAAAAAATTTGCCATTTTTCAAACTCTGCCAGCTACGATGATATTGTGAATCGACAACTTACTGGGAATAAGTGATGGGAATTCCGAAGTTGTGATGACCGACGGCATTCATCACTCGTACGATTCGAACCATGGAAACGAAACTGCTGGCCTCCATTTCGTGGGCGAACTTTTTGCCGAACTCGGCGGCCTGGAACGATAAAAACAGTAATAATATAGTCGATAATGAATTACTGTTCCAAAAAGGTGCGTGAATTTTCGATAAACATTCTAATGATTTACCGCGCGTTAGCTTGTCGATGAATAAATCGTCAGTCGGTGCACTAATCGGTGCATTTGGCTTTTTTATTCATGCGAAGAAAAGTTTTAGTGCACTTGTCCCATTCCCATGTTCCGATTATTTTTCGAAATATTTTGGATTATTTTGTTAGTTTTATTTCATCTCATTGATTCTTTAATTAACACGAATCGATTAGTGTGGTAAAAAACTGGTTTAATTGCTTCAAAAAACAAAAATAAAAAAGACAAATTCAAAAATATGTAAACCTATTCGCTTTTTGAGTAACGATGATCACGACGACTGACGATTTCTCCGTCGACAAAATTATGACATCGTGAATCATTAGAATGTTTATCGAGAGTTCACCCACCTTTTTGGAACAGTAATTCATTATCGACTATAACAACAGCAGTAATAAAGACATTAATTTAACAACATGAGTAACAATAACAAACAATCCCCATAAAACTTACAAAGACGATAATATTTTTTTAAGCCACAGTAACAATACAACTAACATTGACAAGAATGTCAATGTCCCTCTTTTTAACAACAACCACTTTCAACAGCTACAGCAATGATTAAAAAAACAGCAACAACAGTAGAACAGTATCAGTAACATGCCTAACTATGTACTAAATATCAAAGCTAAATCATTCACGTTTCACTTAAAATATTAAGGTGAATGACACGCCGGATTAAATCAATGGCGACGGCGTATCACCCCCTGAGAACAAAAAACAACAACAACAACAAAAACACAACAAAAACAACAACAACAACAACAACATAACAACAACCAACATCCAATAAACAGCGTTGACTCTCAATGGTGCGCTCATAACCGGCGGCCTGTATGCACTGCTGAACAGCCTCCACTAGACAATCCTATAAATAGCCGCTCGAATAAAGCAACCAATTAAATAAAATAAATATATTGAGTATTTAAAAGACATCATTGGCGGTCCAGTTACTCCTTCAAAGAAGGGGAATTAGCCGTTTTGCGGCCATTTTACCTACACCTTAAGGAACAAATTCAACTTTTTGGAGCTCCTAGAGAAGAAGAGTTCCACTTTTTCGTCTTTCCCTCGTCAGCTAGTGTGAGATATTGATAGAAAAGAATGGTATTCAATAATTCTATGTGACGTTCACAAAGGATTATGAGATTGAATTTGAATATCAGCTAAATTACGTGAATCTTATGTTACATTTATCTTTTACACTTCGTCACCGTATTTACCTGTAGTTCCTGTTTTATATAGTAGTACGTTTGATGACTGCCCTGTTGGTATTTCTCATAAGCCAATAGCAGCAGGGCGCCGGGCGCATTCGATGCCACTTGGTAGACAGCGGCCACGGGATCTGCAAAATCTGGTTCAGTTGGTTTTACTGGCGGACGAGCCAATCTTCCAAAGGGAGGGGAATTTCATCAAAGAGGGGGGAATCGGAAGTTTTCGGGCCATTTTACCTACACCTTAGAGAACAAACTCTACGTTTTGGAATCGCCAAAGAGGGGGGAATTCCACTTTTCCCACCCCTTCTCGTCCGCTAGTGGTTGGTTTAATTGTTGATTGTAGATCGCTCGATTCACAACATCGGTGCAGAAACTAGCGGTGGAGAAAAGTTGTTTGGGATTACTGTTAATTGGATGGTATTAAAAAGAAGAAAACAAAAACATTCTGTTCTCCCTTTGATACGGATCGATACTCCGAGGCTGACTGACTGACCAATTAAGGGAACGGTCCAGTGACTGAATGACATGACTGACTGACTTATCACAATTAAAATTTGGTTTAAAGATGTTTGTCAACACTTTCGTAGTGACATAGTGACTGACTCATTGACTTATTGACTCAGTGACTCGTTGACTCACTGACTCAGTAACTCATCGACTCACCAGGCACTCGTTGAATGAACTCATGTTTGGTCGAAGAATACAGCCGAATGCCATCCACCTCTGTTAACACTTTCGTAGTTACATAGTGACCGACTCATTGACTCACTGACTCATTGACTCACTGACTCATTGACTCACTGACTCAGTGACTCATTGACTCACTGACTCAGTAACTCATTGACTCACCAGGTACTCGTTGGATGAACTCATGTTTGGTCGACGAATACAGCCGAATACCATCCACCTCAGGCAAGGCGAACCATCGCGTTTCCTCGGCACAAAACGGCAAATGTGCGCCCGTCATTGAGGAGTAGAGATTCAGTGTGAATCCTTGATCGGTTAGCGTGGCGATCGCGTCATCGGAGCACCTGAGTGAGTGAGTGAGTGAGAGAGGGAGTGAGTCGAGTGAGTGAGTGAGTCGAGTGAGTCGAGTGAGAAATGAGTGAGTGAGTGAGGGAGTAAGTGAAGAAAGATGAGTTTCAGTGTGAATCCTTGATCAGTCAGTGTGGCGATAGCGTCATCGGAGCACCTGAGTGAGTGAGTCGAGTGAGTGAGTGAGGGAGTGAGTCGAGTAATGAGTGAGTCGAGTAATGAGTGAGTGAGTGGGTGAGTCGAGTGAGTGAGTCGAGTAGGTGAGTGAGAAGTGAGTGAGGAATAATGAGTTTCAGTATAAATCCTTGATCTGTCAGTGTGGCGATATCGTCATCGGAGCTAGTGAGTCATTAAGGAAAGTGAGTTGACTGAGCGTGTAGAAAAGTGTGTGCGGAGTGTGTAGTGAGTTGTGAGTGAGTGAGTCTCCAAATCAATTAAGAAAGCAAGAAAGCCACGACCAACCAGAAGAAGTTGCCACGCGGAAGCGCCATGCCAGCACGAATGTTGAACTCGGCGATCAACGTCTGCAACAGAATGGTAAGGTATGGTACGCATATGATCGGTCTTATAAATTACGATATACAAATTACACGATATATCAAATAAACATAATAAATAAAAATTATTTACTTAATATTTACTCACCTTGAAATCGCCAGTACACACGGCTACCATTCCATTATCACCTAACAAGGCCACCTGATCTGTATTGGGTGCGGCAGCCACTTGAGTATAAGAATTGGGTGTTGTAGTCACGGGTGGCTTCTGTAATCAGCCAGTCAGTCAGTCGGTTAGACAGTCAGTCAGGCTCTCGACCACAGCAATCAGTCAATAATTCATTCAGCCCGTCAGTCAGTCAGGTAGTCAGTCAGTCAGTCAGTCATTCGGTCGACTGACCACCCGTTCGCACTGTCCCTGAATCATCAGGTACACTTCCGAGCAAACAACGTAGACAACTTTAACACGTCGATCCAATCAGTCAGTCATGTAGTGAATCAGTCAGTCACATAGTCAAACAATCAATCAATTCAATCAATCAGTCGGTCAGTAAGACAGTTAGTTAGTCAGTTCGTCAGTCAGTCAATCAAACGACTGACCGCCAGTTCGCACTGTCCCTGAATCATCAGGTACACTTCTGAGCCAACAACGCAGACAACTTTAACACGTCGATCCAATCAGTCAGTCATGTAGTGAATCAGTCAGTCACATAGTCAAACAATCAATCAATTCAATCAATCAGTCGGTCAGTAAGACAGTTAGTTAGTCAGTTCGTCAGTCAGTCAATCAAACGACTGACCGCCAGTTCGCACTGTCCCTGAATCATCAGGTACACTTCCGAGCCAACAACGTAGACAACTTTAACGCATCAATCCAGTCACTCAGTCAATCAGTTGCTCAGCGAATCAGTCAGTCAGTTAGTCGACCAGTGAATCACCAGTCAGTGAATCAGTCAGTCAATGTCAACCAATTTACCGGTCAATAAGTCAGTCAGTCAGTCAATCAAATGACTGACCGCCAGTTCGCACTGTCCCTGAATCATCAGGTACACTTCCGAGCCAACAACGTACACAACTTTGACGCGACGATCCCGGGCCACCACCGTCCAACAGGTGGGTGCTTCCGCGGAACCTGTGAGTGAGTTAGTGAGTGAGTGAGTGAGTGTGAGTGGAAAGCGAAAGAGTTAGTGAGTGAGTGAGTAGTGAGTAAGTAAGTGAGTGAGTGAATGAGGGAGTGAGGGAGTTAGTGATTGAGTCAGAGTGAGTGAGTGTGTGAGTGAGTGAGTGTGTGAGTGAGTGAGTGGGTAAGTGAGTGAGTGAATGAGTAAGTGAGTGAGTGAGTGAGAGAGTGAGTTAGTGAGGGGAAAGTGAGTGAGTGAATGAGTGAGTGCTTGCGTGAGTGAGTAAGTGAGTGAGTGAGTGAGTGAGTGAGTGACCCCACTAACGTTGATTATTGGCTCTGGCCAGCTCGGGAGCGCGCCAAATATAATGAGGATTATAGACGTTATTCACGAGAAACATCCGATGAACGGTCGTGAGCACAGCCAATCCGGTACTGCCGTTCAAACTGTCAAATGCTCTACACTCAACCACTTTGAACTCTTTGGCTTCCTGAAAGATGAGACAGTTTTATAATCATGCTGGAGCAAAAACACGGAATAAAAATGATGAACTTTAGTCTTCAGGTACTGAAATTCTGAGTTTACGGTATTGAAAGTTGTTGAAAGGTCAAACAAACAGGAAAACTTAATAAAGCTAATTCGCGGAATTGAGACTAAACATTTGACATAGATAAGTGACTAACCTGTAATTAAGGTGACTAATTACTTGTCAGTATATTTGTGCGATTTGAACATTTGTGATGTAGCACAACAATTGAATAAAATTACATTTTCAATAGTTTTCCTAATCATTTTATAGCTTGGTCATTGTTTCTTGTTATCCGAAGTTAATTGTGCAGGTCGGTTACACACGTCCGCAATGAATTCATCGCAGTTTTCGTATGTTATCCAAATGTTAGGTGAAAATATTTTATTTTTCGATTTTTTTAAAGCGCGCCAAAAAGTGTTTGAATAACAAGAAACCCTGTATACGATATATAAAACCAACATTTCCCATGGCAAAGTTGCCGGATTCGAGGGATTTGCCAAAAAGATTGTACATGAACACCCGACCGTCGTGCTGAACACACATCACATCTTCGGCAGTTGTCCACAATACCGAGATTAGCTGAGCGTTGTCCCACTGCAAATCAAAAAACTAGTTTTGAAATTGAAATAAATAATAAAATAAATGTAGAATGTTGTCTTTGCTTTAATAGTAACACAGTTGATTAAGATACTAAGATTGAAAGGGCGCTTTCGCTCTAGATCTTTAAATTATATAGGCTATTCAGGGTTCCTGGTTTCACAACATTTTTAAACAACACTTCTCCCATTCGGCCGGCAAGAAATGGCACGATATAGTCCTAACATAACGATACAGATTACACGCTAATTTCTGGGATTATATCACCACACTGGCGGACGAGCTCCAGAGGGGAATTTCGTCGAAGAGGTGGAATGGACAGTTTTAACGCCATTTTACCTACACCTTAAGGAACAAATTCAAATTTTTGGAAACGCCAAAGAGGGGGAATTCCACTTTTCCCACCCCTTCTCGTCCGCTAGTGCATCAGGACGTTTCTAGCAAAAAGAAAACGCGTGGTGTCGCACTGCTATGGCTTGGAAAAGTGTCACTAAGGTTCTAATAATGACAGGTTGTCTAGTTTAGTCTTAATGAATAAAGCTATTCAAATAATAATGCCATGTGTTACTATTATTACCTGAATACATCCGACACTCTGACCGGTGGCCGTACAGATGTAGATCGTCTGACGACGCTGATCCGTACGTTCATTCCAGACGGCTGGAAATAGAAGTTAGAATTTTTCAAGCGAAGGAATCAGCAGTTCTCAGGCAATTATACTTGCACCTGAAGGAGCAAAATTTACTTCTTCTGAATTGACAGAGTAGAGAGTTCTACTTTTTGTTCTCCTATCATCCGCTAGTTAGCAGAAGCACGGGCATTGACTGCGAAATTTTCACCATGAAAGTTTTCTCGTTCTATACTACACCACCATGTTGATGTGAGTAGGTAGAAAACTCACAATTTTAGGGAAATCTCTGGAAATCAATGATGGCGGTTCTGACTTTTATAAACGCATAGATGAAAATATCCATTAAACGACAACCAACCAACGCTACCGCCGAACTGTGAGCCGGAAAACCGGACGCTGGACTCGTCCTCAAACAGTTGCGTCCATTTCATACGTTCATAGATGGTTTGCTTCCTGGAAAAGATTTGTCCAAACTCATTGTTCAAATATCACGTAAAAAATTCTTGAAAACTGCAACGCGCGCCGAACATTTCCTCGGTGAAATTATTTTTGGACAGGATAGTCATCAGTATTTGTTCTCGGAAACAGCCAAGTGAAATCGGAGAACGAAGTAAAAACGTAATAAATTACTGTTTTATAAACAAATTATATTCTACATACATTCTTGAACAAATAAAAATATGAATGCAAAACTCACCTGTAAAACAGCTGGTCTAAACTGCACCAGTCCGCATAATACGAGGCAGACATCTGAGAACTCAAAAACTGATGAAGATTTTTCAATAGAAGACATAATCATATAATCAATATTCATGATGATAGAAATTGCAAAAAATACAAAAATAATAATAAAATACAACCGGAGCAAAAAAATAATACAAAAAATGATAAAATAAAATACAACCGGAAACGCGAACCGTGTTTTCGAACAGTAATAAAACCCCACATCTTTGATAGATGACAATAATTTATTTTTTTACAGATTCAATTTTTATGACCGAAAAATAACAGTAAAAAATTACAATTTGTTGTAAGAAACAACTGGAAATTAACCCAAAACACGCGCACCACATTCAAATTCATAACTGACCAATCAGCGTTGAGCACATTAGCAGACGAGAAGGGAAGGGAAAAGAGGAATTCCCTCTCCTTGGCAGTTTCAAAAACAAGAGTTTGTTCCCTCAGGTGTAGGTAAAATGGCCTAATTTATGCCAATTCCCCCTCTTTGGATAAAATCCCCTCCCTTTGGATTGTTTCGGCCGCCAGTCAGCGTTGAATGTACTGTACTCTGATTGATCATTATCACGACACAAGCATGGCTGATTATGGTGATGGAGAAAACATAATATAATCACTATTAGCGATAGTTATGTAGGAAATAATAATATTATCACTACTAGCGATTGTTATGAAGAAAGTAATAAAAGTATAGTAATAATAATATCACTTAATTATTTATCATCATCATCACCACTCTCATCATCAACTGCCGCCGCGCGCGCCCGTTCCGTCCAGTCAAACGGCTGCCAGGCGCGTTTCATGTCCAGCAAGATCTTATCGACTTCTTTCGGTTCCAAACGTTTCGGTCGCTTCCATTTCGCGTGATCAAGATCCAGCATGCCGGCGATGATTTCCTGAAATATTAAAAAAATAATCACAATTAAACAAACCGTAAAATAAATGCGCAGCGCACCATAAAAATATTTATTTGAGGTTCCTGGTTCAATAATTTTTTACGGCGCAATGTTGATATGTTTTCATGTGTATAGCCGATCCAAGATTTTTTTTTCTCAGTCAAAAAATTTTGGCGCGCAGTTTGATTCGAATGAGTCAAATTCGAATGTATTTTTGGCGCGTATTCAAAATTCCGAAGAAAAATAGTTTTTTTTCTAATGGCTTTTGCACTACATATAGCTTGGTCAGGGTTTCTTGTTACTAAACATTTTCCTGAAAACCTTATACTGAACAAATAATAAGTTGGGATGTTAAATAACATGTTATACAAATGCAGTGTAAACATCTGAAATGTTTGAATAAATTTGAACGCGCGCCGAAATTTGAATGCGCGCCAAAAGGATTACTGTAACAATTTAGGAGTAACGAGAAACTATGACCAGACTTTACGAGATACGAACGAAGCGCCAATTTCATTGCGAACGCAAGAAATGGTTTAATAAAATGGTTTAATAAAATGGTTTAATAAAATGGTTTAATAAAATTAATTTCGTTAACTGGATATTCTGACTAAGCTATATCATGTGTAATGCATGTGCACTAGCGGACGAGAAGGGCAGGGAAAAGTGGAATTCCCCCCTCTTTGGCGTTTTCAAAAGATAGAATTTGTTCCCTAAGGTGTAGGTAAAATGGCCTAAAACCTGCCGATTCCCCCCTCTTCGACAAAATTCCACTCCCTTTGGAGATTCAACTCGTCCGCCAATGTGCATATGCTTTGCTCGAAATTTCGCCAAAAACGCGAAAGAAAATGAAAATGAAAGAAAAAATGATTACCAACCCGTCCGAAAGAGCTGGGGAATTTGTCCTCGTTTTCGATGACATGGGCGAATCCGGCCTGAAGTCCGAAATCCACCGCAAAATAAGAGAATCCTTTGGGAATGGAGCGGCGAATGTCCTTTTTGCTAAGTTCAATCAGCTTTTTGTTGTTGGCCCACTCCTCGTCTGACTCGAGGATGGCTTTCTGCAACAACAACAACAATAACATATATAACAACAACAACCAATGCTACAACAACAAACAAAAACAAAAAAATTTTTTTTCAGTCAATGTCAAACAATGAGGATATAATCATAGAGAACAGCAACATCAACAACAACAACAACAACAACAACAAAAATATATAAAACAACAACAACAATGAAAACAGCAACAACAATAACAACAACCACACCACAACAATAACAACAACAGCAACAATAGATGCCATAGACAAGAGCGAACATCTCGAGTGGTTGACGTTGGGCTGATAACTCTCGTCGAGCCGCTCATGTTTCATGCAACCATGTTAATGAACAAAGTTTAGCATTTTAGTTGTTACAGTTTCAAAATGCCAAGAAGAATATTAACTAACAGTTCAGAAACAAGAAGAATATTAACTACAGTAAACAAAAACAACAACAACAACCGCAACAACAACAACAGCATCAACAACCACAAAAACAACAACAACAACAACATTAACAACAACCAACAAAACAACAACTACAACAATAATAGATGCCATAGACAAAATCGAAAATCTCGATTGGTTGACGTTGGGCTGATGAACCTCCTCAACCACATCTCACGTTTCAAGCATTAATCCTAACCAATAGAGTTTGCAATTTTCAGCTGTTACTTCCTACTGTTTTCTCTTTCAGAATTATCATCAATAACAATAAAAACAAACTCCAAATTAATGAATGCAGCACAGTGTGTTCCATATCGTGAGGTATGGTAAATGCTTCAATCTTCTTATGATGAGAGCAACAACAACAGCAACAAGAACATTAACTACAGTCTACAGTCAACAACACCAACAACCACAACATCAACCACAACATCAACATCAACATCAAAAACAACCACAACAGCAACAACAACAACAACAACAACAACAACAACAACAACAACAACAACAACAACAACAACAACAACAACAAAAACAACAACAAAAACAAGATCAGATTTCATTGTGTTGTCTCGCATATAATCGGTCTTACAAAAATTACGAATTACAAATTACCTGAATTAAAGAGGTAAAAACATGAAAAATAATTAAGTTTAAAGAATTACTAGAATTGAACATGAAAAGAGAATAACGACGCGATTTATACGGAAATTGTCCTAAGGGACATTTCGAAAACCGAAAGGGTTTAAGGAGAGGAATAACAACAGTTTTTCAACGTATAATACGCGTTTGCATCAATTGTAAAACGGATCAAAATTAAAGTAATGATTCAATCAAATAAAGGTAAATGGAATGGAATGGAATGGAATGTGATAAAACTACAGTTCTGTGTTTCAAGCATATTGGCTATCTAAGAAAGTAGGTTTTATATCTTCGACGTATTTATATACGATGTTTGAATCAATCAATCAATTTTCTCCTAAAAACAGCAGAACATGGAACTGTAACTAATTCCTGAGGAAGCTCATTCCAGATATTCAGACATCTATATATTAAATGGTTTCTCAATGAAACTCCTGCATGAGTTTTCACAATTTTGAAAGAGTGTCCTCGGGTGTTAGATTTAATAAATGAAATGAAATCAGAGGGATCCAAATCCCTGAACTTTTTGTGAATAAGTTTATGGAGCACCACCAGGTCATTTACAATCAGTCTAACGATAAGTGGCAATAGATTGAATTTACTGCAACGGTTTCTGTACGACAATGTCATTGCATCAGGTAAGTATCGAGTGAAATCTTTTTGAATAGATTCAATTGACTCTTTGTCTTCCCATTTGTATGGTGACCATATGCAAGAACAAAAATCTAAAGTGGATAGGGTGAAGGTTGAGAACATCTGTATATTAAAGTTGGGACAACATCAACAACAACAACGACAACCACAACAACAACAGCAAACCTTGAAATAGATGAACACGGTATCAGTCATCTCCTCCGGTATGGGAATGCATTCGATCTTCATATGCAGTTGAACAACAACAACAACAACAAGAACCACAATAACAACAACGTCAAAAACCACAATAACAAAAACAACATCATCAACAATAACAACAACAACAACAACAACAACATCAACAACAACAACAGCAAACCTTGAAATAGATGCCCATCTCCTCAGGCATTGGAATGCATTTGATCTTTACATGCAGTTGAACAAGTAACAACAACAACAACAACAACAACAACGACAACATCAACAACAACAGCAACAACAAAAAACAACAACAACAACATGAACAACAACAACCACATCACAACCACAACAACATCAACAACCACAACAACAACAACCACAACAACAAACCTTGAAAAAGATGCACACTGTATCAGCCATCTCCTCAGGTATGAGAATGCATTCGATCTTCATATGTGGTTGAACAAGTAACAACCACAACAACAACAACAACATCAACACCAACAACAACAACAACAACAACAACAACAACACCAACAACAACAACAACATAAACTAACGAACCTTGAAATAGATGCACACGGTATCAGCCATCTCCTCAGGTATGGGAATGCATTCGATCTTCATATGAGGTTGGTGGCGGAGATTCTTGGCGGTTTCAAGAAATACCACATCTTCATCACGATCGCGAAACATGGCCACCAGACCTTTGCGCCAGATCTGGAATAAACCGGTATGAACTGGACGGAACTGGACTAATTTTTATTGCTATTTATACCTCGTGTTCCAAACAAATTTCAGTGTATAGTTTTTCTCTTACTTCAGGAAAATCTTTGAGAAGCTAATACTTTTGCGCCAGATCTGGAGTAAACCGGTACTAACTGGACAAAACTGGATTGAAAAGTCGGCTTCATAGTTCTCAACTCAAATATCAAGGTGTAGTTTTTATTTCGTAACACAGGGTGCCAAAAACTTTTTGAGTAATGATAAACACTCATTCCACTTAATCACTTACTCATTCACTCACTCATTCACTCACTCACTCACTCACTCACTCACTCACTCACTCACTCACTCACTCACTCACTCACTCACTCACTCACTCACTCACTCACTCACCAATTCACTCACTCACTCACTCACTCACTCACTCACTAATTCACTCACTCACTCACTCACTCATTACTCACTCACTCACTCACTCTTGTAACTTTTTTTGGAACCACCACATACACTTTTTCATACTCGTACATATCAGATGAATTTATGTGTGAGGTGACATCACACATAAGCAATGAATCCGACCTTCATCTCATTATGAATGTCTTCATCCAATTGAACAGAACTGGAGCAATGCGTCATGGGTATGATGAAGCAGTGACCATCCACCAGCGGGACGTGATCGTCCAGGGCGAGGTAGGTCTGAAGTTATTTTAGTAAGTCAATTTCATCAATCAACTCATGATTTATTTGGGCAGGGAACCACGCAATCCGTTAATACTTGAGTCATTCAGTAAATAAAGAGTCAATCGATAGATCACTCACTGAGCAAGTTAGTCAGTCAGCGAGTAAGTCAATTCAGTTAGTGCCAAATTGTTGAATCCGGGGCATCACAATTCACAATCAACCAATAATTAATTACTCATGAATCATGCATTCATCTTTCAGCTATTCATTGATCATCGCCTCATTCAGTCAATCGGTAAAACAATCATTCAATCTGTCTATCAGTCAGTCAATCCCTCAATCATTCATTGAGTCAGTCAATGATTCAGTAAATCAGTCAAATAATTCGGCGTTCAGATTGCCATGTTAGCCTAGAAGCTCTTGTTTATCAATCATTTGGTCAGTCAGTCAATCCATCATTCAGTCAGTCAGTCAATCAATTATCCAGTAAGTCAATCATTCAGTCAGTTCGTCAGTCAATCATTCATCAAGTCACGGCACCTGAAATCTCGATGCTACCATCAACTGTTTGTTCCGTTTGCGCGAGTCGCCACACAAACGACATGAGTCAATCATTCATTCATGCAATCAGTTATTTTATCAATTATTCAACCACTCATTCAATCAGTCACTCAATTGAACAATCAATCATTCATTTAATCAATCAATTATTCAATCAATCATTCATTCAATCAATCAATTATTCAATCAATCAATTATTCAATCAATCATTCATTCAATCAATCAATTGAACAATCAATCATTCATTCAATCAATCAATTATTCAATCAATCATTCATTCAATCAATCAATTATTCAATCAATCAATTATTCAATCAATCATTCATTCATTCAAATCACCTGAAATCCCGATGCCACCATCAACTGTTTGTTTCTTTTCCGCGAGTCGCCACACAGACGACATGAGTCAATCATTCATTCATGCAATCAGTCAATCAAATATTATATCAATTATTCAACCACTCATTCAATCAGTCACTCAATTGAACAATCAATCATTCATTCAATCAATCAATTATTCAATCAATCATTCATTCATGCAATCAATTATTCAATCGATCATTCATTCATGCAATCAATTATTCAATCAATCATTCATTCATGCAATCAATTATTCAATCAATCATTCAATCAGTCACTCAATTGAACAATCAATCAATAAATCAATAAGTCAAATCACCTGAAATCCCGAAGCCACCATCAGCTGTTTGTTCCGTTTGCGCGAGTCGCCACACAGACGACATGAATCAAGAGTGGCCTGATGATGACGGTATTCTGAAGAAAATAAATAAATAGAAAGTAAATAAACTATATTAAAAGATTTTATAGGTCAGTAAAAGTATCTAGTTAAGATTGTACAATCATTCAAGAGAACATTTTTATTGCGTTTTGAAAAAATTTCTGATGTAAAAACGGGTCGTTATGTTTTTTAGTGTAAGCGTGATTAAAAATTCAGCTCTGAATCCAACAATGATACGATCATCAAGACATCAGTGACAGCAACAACAACATTAACATCAACAACAACAACAACAACAACAACAATAACAGCAGCAACAACAACAACAACAACAACAACAACTACAGCAACAGCAACAACAACAACAACAACAACAACAACAACAACAACAACAACAACAACAACAACTACAGCAACAGCAACAACAACAACAACAACAACAACAACAACAACAACAACAACAACAACAACAACAACAACAACAACAACAACAACAACAACTACAGCAACAGCAACAACAACAACAACAACAACAACAACAACAACAACAACAACAACTACAGCAACAGCAACAACAACAACAACAACAACAACAACAACAACAACAACAACAACAACAACAACAACAACAACAACAACAACAACAACAACAACAGCAACAACTACAACAACAACAACAACAACAATAATAACAACAACAAAAACGACAGCAAATCAACCAAATGGCCCTGATAGAATTCCCTATCTCCAGTGGTTGACGCTGGGCTAATAAATCTAGTTCAGCATGTCACGTTTCAAGCAATTATCCCTCGCGATAAAGTTTTATTTTCAAGCTGTTAGCAACTCGTAATGACCTTTCTATCAGAATCTCTAACACCAATAGCATAAGCAAACCTTAAATTCAACGTATTTCAACGTGATTGATAATGAATAATCAAACAAATAGTGTTAACACGTACATCGATCATCATCACCCTAAGCTTCGCTGTGTTAAACTATAATGTTGGCTGAGTTGAGTTGCGACTAGTAGTGTTTCAAGTTTAATTCATAAAATACGGGCTTTAGAAACAGCCACTGAATATCATACATAGATCGAAAATGGAGGACGAGAAGGGGAGGGGAAATTCGAATTCCCTCTCTTTGGCGGTTTTAAAGAGTAGTTTTTGTTCCTTAAAAGGTGAAGGTAAAATGGCCTGAAAACTGCTAATTCCCCCTCTTTGACGAAATTCCCCTCCCTTTAAAAGATTAGCTCGTCCGCCAGTATGGCGCAAAATATACATATATCAATGTATGTTAAATATTAACTAAGAACAACCCGATGTACAGTTTAAGGTTTCAATGCAAAATCTTACAAACAATTATTCATTACACCCACTTGTTCACCAATGTTCCCCCAACTCCATCTAACCGATAAAACGATCAATTTCTGATTTTTTTTGCAGAACTCTCAACGACGCCCATAAATTCCCACACTCTTATGGTTGTTTCGCTGATATTAATTAGTGGCGTTGAAACATGCACGATTTTCATAAATCACAACTGCTCGTTTCAGTCGAAGCAATTCTTTGCTGTTGTGTCTGTTGGCAGTGTTAATAAGTATAGCTTGGTCAGGCTATCTTGTTACTAAATAATTTGCTGAAAACCTTATTCTGAACAAATAATAAGTTGGGCATGTTTTAATAACATGTTATAAAGATGTGGTGTGAGCAGCTGGAAAATTTGACTGAATTTGAACACGCGCCGAAATTTGAATGCGCGCCAAAGGATTACGGTAAAAATTTTGGAGTAACAAGAAACTGTGACCAGACTTTATCATGACCTATAGATTGGTCAATATATCTTGTTACTAAATGTACTCATTGAAACATTTCAGTTTCGTAATTTGGCATATTTATCAGATGTTAGCACACGATGGCGGACGAGCCAACATATGGAGAGGAATTTTATCAAAGAGGGGGAATCGGGAATTTTAAATACACTTTAGGGAACAAAATCCTTAGGGAACAGAAAATAAATCGCCAAAGAGGGGGGAATTCCCTCCCCTTCTTGTCCGTCAGTTGCACGGAACGAGTGATAGTCATAAATTTCACTTTCACCCCGCCGCCCAGAAATATTCGTCGACGTCACATTTTATGCAAAATAATGACAAATAACACGCATTCCGGAGAAGGAAAATCATTTTATTCACGCGTTTATTTCATGTTTTTCCTGTGACGTCACGCAAGAATTTTCCGTGTTCAAATCAAGTTTAGATATTTCATTTTTGCATATCAACGTGATAAAAGTGGATACCCCAGTCGTATAAATGAAATCACGAAAATCCGAAAACCTTCAATTTCACTCTCATTGTTTCTCTGCGCAACCACGTTTTCGTTCTGGAATCAAGTTAAAGCCCATATGTTGTTTCTGGCAGCGAAAATATTGCCCAAAACGTCTGATAATGAAACATCAGATAAACAGTGATAACACGCACATCAATCATCATCATCCCAGGCTATACTGTGTTAAACTATGGTGTCAACCGATTTGAGTTGAGGCTAGTGGTAGTGATGTTTCATTATCAGACTTTCGGGCAATATTTTTGATGGCAGGAACAACATACGGGCTTCACATAGAAATTCAGCCATAATTTATTCATGAAAGACTAACACGGATCGTATTATAAAATAGGAGATATTGAGAAGTCTATTTTCCTCTCTATTGAAATCTTATTTTTTGTTAATTAATAAATTTTTAATAACCCTATATAAACTTTCGTTCAGAACCATTTTTTCTTAAGGTAGTTGTTCATTTTTAAAACCACCGATAAGACTTAACTTTTCTTTTGATAACCCTCAATATGTACAATGCACAATGTACAATAATCCAGTATAATGGTGATTATTGATTTGATTATACTTAATTAATTTTCTTTATATCTTATATGTTATATCTTTAACTTTTTCCCTAACCGAATGAAATCGAACACGTGAACGTCCGTCTGGTGGTCGCCAGTCATTAATGTTTTTCCCAATTCCCCATTATCTGATTGCATTACTTACCGATTGTGTCTGATCAATCATTAGTAAAGCTAGGTCATTGTTTTTTTACTTAATTTATTTGCTAATACTGTTATTTAAAACTTTATCTGTAAACAGGCGCGACGACGTTGGTATGTTGTCCAAACGTCAGGTAAAAAACAATGTTTTCTCTCAAGAAATTTGTGACTAACAAGAAATCCTGGATTGACTATACGAGTGATTGTCTAATAACGGGTTTATTGATATTTTTGAAAACAGTTGCATGCATTGTATCATTGAGCTATAGCTTGGTCAGGGTTTCTTGTTATAAAAAATCAATTTTGTGGACCGGTTATGAACGTATGAACTGAGGGCAATTTGCATACGTTGTCCAATTGTTGTTTAATTTTTTCTTTCTCGATAATTTAAAAGCGCGCAAGAAACAGATTTGAATTCAATCTGTGCGCCAAAAAGTTTTTGGCTAACAAGATCTTAGGGATAAACTACTTATCCCCAAGATAAGTAGTTTTAAGCTAAGGATAGGCTTTACCTACTGTTGTTATGTGTGTGAACAACCAAAACATTTTCCAAAATTTGACCGCTCACCAAGAGTTGATTTATTAATGTTTCCGAGTAGGAAGACACTATGAATGGAGTGAGTATGTTTCTTCCCGACTAACCTGATAGACATTGTTTTACCTACAAAATGTAACGCCCATCAATTTATTATTCAGCCACGCTTAGACGTAATTTCATTACTTTAGGGTGTTTAAAATTTATGTATCTGGTTCATTTATGTAATGAAAATCAATCATTAGTTGGTTGCTGTTGTTTTGTTGTATTTGTTTTCCAAACCACATCTAACATCAAGTCAGTTCAACTTTTAGTGGTTCACACACATCTTTCATGATTTAATTTGTGATCATCGAGATTAAGAAGTGAATATGATAATCTGTATTCCGCAATCTTTGCGCTTTGACATCCTACTTTGCTAATCAGGCATGATAGTTGAATAAACTAGCCTTTTTACTTAATGTATATTGCTTTGTTATGCTCTCGGGGAGAGTCGACTGTCTATCAAGACAACATAATTATACCACTTAATTTCGAAACTTTCCCACTAGCAAACAAAAAAATTGCCTGGCAATGTTCCACCATACTTTCAGTTTATTTCACACTGCAACCAGTTGTTTCACACTGTCAAACTGTCTCCAAAGTTTGCCACCGTGAGCGATGTCCGTCATTAACTACTAAGTTTGTTCTTATCGTCTTTTACCATTTATCAGATCGCATTTACACCGATAATGCGTGTCTGTTTTACTTTACACGATGCGTCGGACGCTGCGGTTTGCAGTGTAAGAATTTATGCGTGTGAACTTGTTTCCGGTATAGCTCGGTTGCGACTGGTGTTTCTTGTCATTGGTTATTAGAAATCAGAAAATAACTGAATTGTTGTTCAGTTACAAAACCCGGTAATTAAGCCGATTTGTTTCATAATATATGTATTTTTTGTTTTTATTGCAAGTCGTCGAAGTTTGTTTTGCTCCACTAGACGAGTCGGTATGCATTGTTATAACTGATTGTGTCTGTGAATCGATTGTGAGTGAACTCAAATTTCTTGTTATAGAATCATTTTTTATAGGAATTCAATACGTTCCGTTCTGATACTTCTTGTGTCTCAAGAGTCATTCCTATAAACATTAGGCCCACTTTGTTACTGAGTTGAAAAATTATATTAATATTTCTGTTGTTGAATGTTTTTTGCAAGAGTTTTGTTAAAAACATGTTCAAGCCAACTGGTCGGCATTTCAGAAACATCAGTTGTGACAACAGCTTGCCAATAATTTTTGGAAACATTGGGCAATGATAATGTAACAGGAAATAACTGTAAAAACAATTTCACGATTGTTGAAAAGAAACACCGATAGCATGGAAAACTCATAAAATTTTTCCAACACGTGTTACAATTGTTGCATAACGTTTTTTCTCTCAATATATTGACTATTCTAGTTTTATTCCAATCATATTTTTGCAATGGCAAAGCAAACAATTGTAACACTTTTTGATTGAAAACTTTACCGTGCCATTTCTTTTCAACATGATTCATTGCTTCCACCACTGTAACATATTGATTATCGCATGAAACAACAGAAGCCCAGGCTTATTGTTTGGTTGCCATCATCAATAATGTAATTTATCACTTGTTCACTTTTCTTCAAGGGTTAGCGGACGAAAAGAAGACTAAATTCAGATACTGATCGTTAGCTCTGCTTTACCGAATTCAAAAACTTCAAGTTATTATGGTGCAGATAAAAATCCAGTAAAACCTATCAATTTCTCTTAGTTGTCAATAACTTTTCCCCATCCATCAACGCACTAGCGGACGAGGGAAGAACTGAAAAGTGGAATTTCCCCCTCTTTGGCAGATACAAAACGTGTAATTTGTTCCTTAATGTGTGGGTAAAATGGCTTGAATTTCACCAATTCCCCCTCTTTAGGAAGATTCCCCTCCTTTTGGTGGTTTCGCTCGTCCGCCAGTGCATCAGCGTTGTTAAGCAGAGTACCATAACAACGTAAGAACGAAACGCAGCGTTGGATTCGGATAAAAAACTGTAGCTTCGAATAACAACAGTTTCTGATTGCGTCAAGAAAACCAGAATATGCAACGATTGCAACGATTTACTATTGATTTGTTATTGTTCCCAGTTTTTGATTTATGGGTTTAGGTTACTGTTGGATTTTGATTGACATCATCAGCTTTGTTGTTTCATCCATCTAACCATTGTTCAGTTACTTGATCTTTCGTTTTGTTTGAGACTCTGACTATTGTTGACTGTGTTGAGTGATCTACGACCGTTTAGCAGACTATTTCATCCGACTACATAATTTCTGCAAAGGATGCAATGGAATTTTAATGCAATAATCACGATTACCCAGGTTCTTGCTTTTTTAACCAGTGTACAGACTTTAACGAGTTGGTTACCGTACGTTTTTTAATGGATGTGATTGGCTGTGGAATGTGCATTAACTGGAAACAAAATTGTTTATGAAATAAAATGCATACGTGTTTACTGCCTAATGCATTTAACCGTGTAATTATTCCTTTTGTCTCATGATCGGTTCGTTCGTGCAAGGCGGCTATTCTAACGAAACTAAATTTTAGTTACTTAATTACAACTAGATTCCGAAATCATCAACAAACCGGGACCACTTTTATGACGCACTCTATTTATCTGCCAGTTACGGATAAACCTAAATCATGCTCGTTAGCCTTGACTAAGCACGAAGTTACCTGACAGTTTTTTTCTTGCGCGGACGGGAAAGTGAAGAATAGAACGAAAGATAGATATTTCTAAACGAAAACTGAACTGCAAAGCTAAATTAAGGTAACGTGAAAGTACTTCAAGACTACATTTTACTTGTCGGAAACCGAGACACTTATAAAATCCAAAATTCTCCAACCCTTTAGAACATTAACACGTCAAATTATTCTAAGCCACAAACCAGTGGCATTGTAAGCCGCAAACCGGTGGCAAAGTTATCGGACAAAAAATCGGTGCTAATAGAATTATCGCCCTTTGAATCCGAATTGCTTCATTAACCGACTCACCTATTTAATTCAGAGCAGGTATGACTCGCAATCAACAACATCCCAGGTAATTGACTGTTTGAAAATGCAATCTGAGCCACTGAAGGTGCCAAGTTCAAACATTATTGTATAGAAGGATGGCCTTCAAGGTTCATTGTAATTCAGACAGTAACTTTGTTTCGAAGTCCGAATCGCCGCCTGTCTGGCGCGATGGTTTATAAGCAAGCAACATAAGACACGGGGCATGCTGACCCAACAGAACCAATATCACCATTCCATACATTCGACTCATACATAAATCATCATTACTGTCATAACTTTGTACCATCGTACTTTAACTGAAATAGCACTGTCGATCTTCGGCCCCAGCCTTTTTCTCATCCACGGTCCCATCCACTCGTTTGACAGATATACTCTACCGCTAGAGGTTGTGGACAACGACAGCGATCGTTCGACAACAGTCAATTGACGATCCATTAAAATGTCTCCCTTCGATCTAACGTTGATGTTGCATCGTGTGTGTGTAACTAAACTGTCAAGCCCACTTATGCTGTGCTGCTTCTTTGCAATTGCAATACTGTTTCTGTTTACTAACCAGCTCGGACTACATTTCGATCGCACCGAACAACTCGCCCGGGCTGCAATCACAGCTATAAATATTATTTTATTGTTATGTTTGAACGCTAGTTTTATTTTAATTTCGTTTATCTTGTTTCCGATTCAAATTTGTATCTTAAACGAAAATACGGCATCTCCTATTTGATCAAGGTTCATCAACTAAATCCTGCCACCTAATTATAATATTTATGAACTATAATGCGAATTTGATTGATTTTTACTTATCCATTCAGCTCAATGAAGAACAGCACATTACAGATATAAGTGAGGATACGTATGTTAAATATTTATTTATACTATTTATCTGACACATTAATTTACTAGTAATTTGTTCTTGATGTTTTATTTCTTATGTTTTTACAGGAGACACAACATCTAACAAAACAGTTGCGATAACACACGTGAACACACCGGAAAGCTTTCTTGTTCACACTAGACACTTTCTCGGCTCATTAACATCATATATATAGACAACACTTGGAATTTTATTTAACTATTAACCTTGCACTTGCACATCATATATAATTTTGATTTCTATGAATTTTATCGGTTCTAACAGAGTTACATGTAAAAATATGATCAAGGGGGATTCAAGATTAAGCTATAGCATAATGATCATAAGTGTGCTAGATCTCTTCCGTTATAATACCGCCATAGACTAAATATTGCGGTATAACACACACGATTCATTTCCAGACTATTAGTAAAGACATGTTTGTTAGGGCGCGCGGGCTTGCATGGCTGCGACAATGTTAGGTAAAACAGTTGCCAGTTTTTCATTGCAAGTAATTTTAGTTAGCAATTTTTATTGCTCACAAAGCAGTTTATATGACTAAGACGTTGGGTTTAAGCTTTTTTTCAAACGAACTTAGTCATCGTTTTAGTCGTTACGGTCATTTAAGCAACAGTAAACCATTGATCAAGCTTCTCGTGCATGCTAAAACTTTATGACTTTTGGTTAATTGGATGTCAATGCAGTTGTTGCGATGGTGCTGTATGTTTCCCGAATTTATTTACTTTGGTTGCACGACCTGTTTACGATATTTACATGTTTTAATTCACCTGTTTACTTCATTGGCCGTAATTCCGGAGAACTTGTGTTTGATTCCCATCAGACAGTCAGCGACAAAGACCAATTCTTTCCTGAACACATATTTTATACGTGTGAACGCGATATTGGCGAAATGGCGTCGGAATGTTGTCTCTGTTAGTGTTGTTTTCGGTTGTTGTTATTGTTGGCACGTTTTTTTGTCGGCTCGTTCTTGCAAAGTTATGATGTTTAAAATACGCATGCATATCGGAACGAACAGCGTCGTCATTTCGGTGTCGCCCGAGCTATCCACTTCTTTTTTCTTGGATAGTTTTCTTTTTATTTCCTTTTCTGATTTGAACACGTGCGTCGTGTAAAGCGAACGTGCACGCTACAACATGCAGCAAGCATTTTCTAGCAACGTTTTTTTATACCGAGTGTTGCTCTCTATTACGCACTGATTACGCGCTATTGCCGTATTCAGTCATTCATTGTAACTGCCTTATTCAGAATTGGAACATGAGTTGATTAATTGGCCATGAGTCACCATAAATTACCAGCAATTATCGTAATGACTCATAATTACAGGCCCCCAAACATCCAGGTGCCACCAACTTATTTTTCCAGATCTTCTATCATCAGCTAAAACAACCAGCTAACCATTTCTATTGTACGTTGGGCAAAAAATTGGCTGAATAATAACCTTCACGTTTTTCGTTGTTTACAAGGTAACTGCAACAACACTGGATACATTTTATTTTTTATTATCTATAATCGTCGCGTGCTGGCGACAAACGATATCACCATCATAGTTATCAGATACAGATCAGCGAGATGCCCGCGGTTATCTACGACGTTCTGCTGATCTCGGGCGAAGAAAAACACCGGATGACGACGCAACGTCACTTGGCTGCCAGCAGCATGGCTTCCGCAGTGCTACTAAACGTACGATGGAAACCATGCGTACGAATACTTTGATCAGTGTTGAATTACTTGTTGTTATTTTAGTTTGAAGAAAAGTTCCTTAAAGTCCGCAGCTTTGCTCTGTTCAACCTTTTCTGCTTTCTGTTGTTCCGCTCCCAACCGAAACATGCAGTCATGATGATCAGTGACGGTAGACGTCGATGTCACGCATTGCTAGCGTATAATCGATTACATTCCACAGTAAGTTGTCTGTAAGTATTGACTATTGACTATGGCTCTGTTGTTGTACTACGTACTTTGCGCACTGTTGAGGTGCGCTCGTTGCAACTGAAAATATTAACCATTTACCTGTTTGTTAATATTACCGTTAGTTCAGTCAATCTATAGACATTACGTTAATGATTTACTAATTGTTCACAACGTAAAATATAGCTGTTTAGTTATGCTTCCGATGACGTTTCGTCACGAGAAAATTTTTGCTGATGTTCGAGCGTCGCTTACCGGCTAAATTCAGCGCTTATCGGCTATAGGATCTGTTTTCTTGGCGGGAAAATCTAATAATCATGTGTCATCTGAATCGTTGACTGAGTAGATCAATACTGTTTATCGCTGACTCACTGCGGTTTTTGCATCTGACTGATGCGTCGATTCATGGATGACTCGACTTCTCACGATGATTACAGCAGACGTAAAGTTAAGACTGTATTTAATTCGATGATTGAACGTGTTGTTGTGTACTTGTTTTGTTTAATTTCACGATTACTCAATCTCCAGGCCCATAATTGATCGTTCAATTTCCAATAAATGCTGTTTATCTCGGATACAGCTAACAAACTTCTACCGTTTTATTACATCAAAATAGTCATTTATTATTGTCATGTTATTGTTATGTACATGAGTGTTTTCTCTTAAACTCACTCACTCACTCTCGCGAGTTCTGACTTTTGATCCATTGACAATCTATAAAGATGTTGATAATTGCACCGAGCAGCACCATATTATGAGTAGTTTCCAAATTTTCCTAACTTCATTAAGTTCCTAAATTTCAGTAACAAACACAAGAAACAGAACAACAACAGCCAAATAATTTCCCGCCATCATGCACGTCTATTTTCAACATCTCACACTTCACTTTCTATCCGTCTTTATATGCGTCAACCGACTGGTGCAGGCACTGGGCGTCGAACAGGGCGAACAGAAGGTGCAGTTCAGGTTCTACGACGTCACCTTCGATGAAGCACGTTGGTTATCGACATTTGACTATTATTTTCAGTTGGTAACAGACTTTCATGAACGCCTGATGGATTTCAGTAAACTTTCGTTTTCAATTAAACCAAGGCGGTAAACTCAATTTTGCAGTCTGCGACGGTCCCGATCAGGAGCTGCGCAGCGAGGCCTACGACGGTCACATCTACCTCGGCCGACTTCTGGAAGCCGAAACAGCCATGTCGTCGCAGATGTGCATCCAAAAGTGCTACACCAACTCGAAGTGCTCCTCAGTGAACTACTACAAGCCCAACAAGTTCGGCATCAAAGGTTTCTGCGAGCTGCTGGCCGAGACTCAGTGGGAGAATCCCAAGCACATGCGCACGTATCCGGGCGGTGTGTACTATGAGCGTATCGCGTGCCAGAAGATCAATGCCGGTGAGTTGAGCGTGGTTCAATGTTATTGCGTTTTTTAATGATTCGTAACGTTACCACGTCAGTATGTGTAGTCTAGTGTGTAAACGCTAGCTTCGAAAACTGGTGGTCCTGGTTTAAAACCTGATAGGAAATTACTTACCATTGCAGGCAAAGCCGGTCATCCGAACGACGCGGCACCATGGGCGCCTGGCCCACTGGACGCGGATCCGACCGCCAAATCGTCGGCGCAAACATCGCACTTCCTCAAATCATTGTATAACAAAATCGCCGATTTCTCGCGGCGAGCAAGCACGAATCTCAGCGCGCAGTAAATTCGGTTAACTCAGCCCCGTGGATGATTTCGTCGATCGTTTCCTAGTGGATTCTGCCTTGGTGGTCTCTAGGGATCTACTATGGCCGTGTCGGCACGGATACATTGACGATGACGAACCGACCCATTTTACTGCTAATCAACATCATCGTGAATGCCATTAATGATTATCTCAGTTATACATAGACAAGATGGAAGAGTTTGACGAGGACGACTACGCCAGTCAAGTCCGACTTGTTTGGATCAGTGCTCCTGTTCAGTGTTCTACGACCAGTTTCGGATTGATAGAGAAGAATCTTTGGTGTTCCAGAGGAGCTTGTTTCAGAGCTGAATACATCTAGACGTGAAAATGCTCACAATAAATTGAAATAAGCTCCCTCTTACTCAAGATGCGTTTATAGTCTTTCCTGGAAAGTCACTAGAAATTGATTGCTGCTTATAACCACTTTCTGGAAAGTTCAAGTGTAGAGAAGTCTATGAACGCACTTTTACGTATTTATTTCCCAGTGACGCATTACTTAATATAGTCGCCATTACGAATGGCCCAGATAAATCAACATTTCGTGCACATTAATATACATATTATCTGATGGCTTTGTTTTCAAAAGCTGTTTATCCATGCATTATGTCGTTCTATACATTACATCTCTGTCACACTCGAGCTCACATTCTATTGTTTTTTCTTATTATTATTTTTTCGTGTTTATTGTAGTGCATATTTTTGTACATAGACAGTTTCATTCTCGACAATGGTCTGGCTTACTATAATCACCCCCGATGAACATTACTTCGTCGGATATTACTTTGTAAGGTATTTTGTGATAATTTTATCAATAAAGCAAAGGAACATCCGGCGTTACCCGAGGCCGAAATTCCCACCCGGTGATAATTCTCGCTCGATAGACCAAAGATTATTCTGCTAATAATAACATTTTTGTAATATATATTAGTACTCAGTCTATGTACGTCTATCTTAGTCGTTTTGATACTTCCTCTCTAGTAATTGTGCTTTGTAGTTTTATTTTGTACTATAACTTTTTTCTTCATTACCATTCCGTCCAGCTGAGCAAAAGTTTACTGACTCGATACCACCATCGAAAACTCATACAATACCGAGTTGGAATCGTATCGAATCGTCGTGAAACTGGTTTTTATTAATTTCGGTCAAATGTGAGCGACAAAAGTGAATAAAAAGTCAAATGCGGTTTACGACCCGATCTGATTCAGGACCATTAATCGCGTTTTAATATCAATGTGAATCGTGTTGTTTCGAATCACATATTTAGAGTGAAACCGAAAATATGCTGTTAAGATTTATATATAAAATGTGAATTTTGTTCAGTTGGCGAACGGTTTTCCAATATTTCTTTATTTACATTGGTTCGTCAGAAACAATACCATGAATTCCAGTTTAAGTATGCATTTTTTGATATTTGCATGTCGATTTTGATGAACCAATACCCTCGACAAAATACGTCTGTGTCAGTCCGGCTTTTACCCCTACGTAAGGTGCTAAAAATCGATATTTTTAATGTGCTTTTATTTATTTATTATGTCAAGGAGGGTTTTGTGTGGAGTGGATTCAGATTTTTTTCATAGTACCTTAAATCCAGCTCCACACGTAATTATCCTTGATAAGTAATATCGCTATCGTAAGAGATGCTGAACTTAACTCTATCGCTCATTAAGGATTTTAATTATTTTTTGTTGCATTTCCCTCTTTTTTCTCGCCTGGTATTTTCTGCTGTTTATCACCACCCTTCCGGACTGTCAGCGTATGGCTTTTGGCCGATTATTTTATAATATCACCCTGATGCGTGAGCGTTTTTTCTGTAAAACTTTTCCCATGCAAAATTATTATATGCATAGGGGAAAGTTTCACAGTTCTGAAAACGCCGCACCACGGGCGTATTTCTGCAACACCCACCGGTAAAATTACACATCACTTTAAAGTACAATTTCTCAAAACATTCACAACTTGCCATACCGAACTAATCGGAATGAAACGTCTGGAACACGTCTAATGCGGGACTAAAATTGCTTAATTTCGGGTGTCTAACAACACGTCAAATTATCTTGCCTTGCGTTTTCAGATTACACGGCTAATTTCGGGTGAAATAGTAGAGCTCGTTAAACAGTTAGATAGGCAGCGTTTAGCGCTAAAATACCAAGAGCATCACATTGAAATTTTCTGGAAGTTTTTTGGCCAATAGCCATATATACATGGCTGCAATCAAATTACACTCAATGTATGCAGAACGCACTCAATAAGGAGTTGATAGTGTATAGCATAAAGAAACTGTAGGTTTGCAAATATTACTACGTTATTTTGCGAAACTTTTATTTTGAGGACTCTAAAATATTTTTAAAATTACAGTATGCACTGAAAGCATCTGCTGCTCAACGCCGAAATGAACCCAGAATTATAAAAATTACCGAAATTGCTTTGAAAGAGAAGATTCAAATTTCAAAAGCTCGTCAAACACTCTTCAGTGAAAAAAATCATATGGAAACAGGAAAAAAATTGCGTGCCCATTTGTCTCATTATCTAGCATCCCACACACAAGCTTACCCAAAAAATTAATAAAAAAACGTAAATTTTTTCGGGGTAAGAATGCCTACAAAACTATGAATGCACCTGCTGTTCAGAGCGCCGAATAGAAACCAGAATAATAAAAATTACCGAAATTTAATAAATTTTATTACCGCACACGCATCTCCAAAAAATTACCGACAAAGTCAATTAACATGCCGCACATATTTCAGATTCCGGTGAGTTTATGACGGAAATTGCCCCTGTCTTGCCGTCATGCTTTGGCGGACGGGCTCATCCACCGAAGAGGGAGAATTTCCCCTCAAAAAGGGAGGAGCAAGTTGTTTTGTGGCCATTTTATCT
>OZ038442.1:4694949-4754096 GCA_964036265.1 Daptonema setosum
CAATCAGTGACTTATTCGATTCATCAATCACCCGGTCAGTAAACAAGTTGATGTGTTATCGTAAAAAAACGGTGTTTGTTTGTGTCCTAATTTAGAGTACCGTCAGTCAGTCAGTTACGTAGATTGTCAGTCAGTCAGTCTATCAGACAGTCAGTCAGTCAGTCAGTCAGTCAGTCAGTCAGTCAGTCAGTCAGTCACAGCCAG
Source organism: Daptonema setosum (assembly GCA_964036265.1). Lineage (NCBI taxonomy): Eukaryota > Metazoa > Nematoda > Chromadorea > Monhysterida > Xyalidae > Daptonema > Daptonema setosum. The sequence goes on from OZ038442.1 coordinate 4,695,154, forward strand.
TCAGTCACAGCCAGTCAGTCTCAGTCAGTCAGTAAGTCTGGTCAGTCAGTCTGTCAGTGTAACTTTTTCACTGACAAGTTTCTAATACATACGTTCTTACAAAACAAAATGCTTGTCAGGTGATTGACCAATTTAACAAAAAAATAAGCCACCAAACTTGCAGAACACACCCACCGACAGTCAGTCTGTCATTTGCAGTCACTTTTCACAGCCATAATAGTCTGTCATTAAGTCAATCACCCACCCATTTGTCTGTCAATCAATCGGTCACATAAAAGGTAGCAAATTACTGATAGTTTCACAAAGATTAGCCACCGAGCTTTCAGGACAAAAACTATTCGACAGTCAGTCAGTCAGGCACTGCCAATTCTTACATTCATAACAGTCTGTCATTCAGTCAATCAACTAACCCACCAGTTTGTATGTCAATCAATCGATTACATTAAGCATATCAAATTACTGAACCCAAACTTTAATAACAAGCTACTGAAAACAAATGATCTTCAGCAACTTCTGTTGATAGCTAACAACGATTGCAATTGTACATTATACAGTAAGTATATCAATCAAACAGTACAGCACGTAGTGACCGCTGACATGGACATTCTACAGAACAATAAGATGCAATCATTGATGGAATACGGTACCAATTATCGTATCAATTCAGATGGCGTTACTAACAATGAACTTCAAGATATCAAAACGGTGATCGAAGAAACTTGTCGAAAAATCGCGAAACGTAACAAAGTTCGAAATATAGAAGAAGTGGTTAACACTTATTGCAACAAAGTTTCGAAATTCGTCAACACCAAAATGTCTGCTATTGAGCGCCCCAGATATGAAGGTACAATAAGAAACGTACGCACCAGCAAAGTATTTGACCATATGATTTGTACGTCCGTTGATAAAGCTGCTAACAATTTCGCTTTCACTTGCAAAAAATATTACATACGCTGCATTCTCAATGAAATGGGAATCGCTCTAGATGGCTCAGTAAATCCGGCAACAGCCACGTACGAAGTATACAATCGTAATGAAGCGGATGTTATATCTAGCCACTCACAATACATAAAGAAGATGATGGAGTTCGATATAAGCGCACAGAACATGAGCATACCTGTTTTGTATGCCATACCTAAACTTCATAAAAATCCTGTGAAATTCCGATACATCGCTGGAGCAGCTTCTTCTAGCGCTAAACCTGTAGCATTAATGTTACACTCAATACTTAAGCACATGAAAAATCATTTTTTTCACTACTGCCAAACAGCTGAGCGAAGAAGTGGTTATAATCTATACTTTTCGATTGATAACAGCGTTGCGGTAATCAATTACTTCAACAAATTCAATGTCGTTATCGATAGCATTGCTACATTCGATTTCAGTACACTGTACACAAAACTGAACCATACATGTATTAAGAGTAGCATGACAGAGTTTACCAAACTACTGTTTAATAACCATGGCAAACAATACATAAGCGTTCCGAAATCACAATACGGTAAACCATTTTACACTAATGAAACAAAGAACGACACAAATCGTTTATTATTTACACAGACTCAAGTTATCAACATGATATGTTTTATCATAGATGAAAGCTATGTACGCATCGGTGATCAAGTGTACAGACAGAAGGCTGGTATACCGATGGGCGGTAATGCTAGTCCTATGATTGCAGATATCACACTTTCTTGGCTCGAATTTCAATACATGAAAAAACACAAACCATGGAATAAAGAACAGTTCATTACTAGATATATTGATGACATTTTGTCTATTAACGTGGACTTTGAATCTCATGTGCAACTAATGTACCCACCAGAACTAGAACTCAACAAAGAATCTCCAAATAACAATGAAATCAGTTATCTCGATATAACGTTCAATACTGCTGAATCTAGTACCAAAATTTACAATAAAACTGATGTTTTTGATTTCGATGTCAATCGTGCATTTCACAATGATAGCTGCGTTCATCCTAAGCTCATCAACGGTGTTATTATAGGCCAGTTACTCCGATTCAGTCGTATTTCTAGCACTCTTCCTGATTTTAAATTAACGTTGCAAAAATATACCGATCAGTTGAAAACCAAAGGCCATAATCCACATGACATCATTAACTCACTCTGCACGTTTTGTAGTAGATACAACAATAAATTATGGAAATTCGGACTTTTGGATCATAAATCGGTGGTTCAGAAAATTCTTACACCAATCAGTGTCAATCTAACTGGCAACCTATTCTAATAATATCGATCTTTTATGTTAACTAGTCAACAGTCGACCGCACAAGTTGTCCACACTGCTGCACTAGCATAGTACTCTACATTATATAGATACACGCAAACATCTTCTTTAGTTATGCTTTTTAGCTGAATTCTACATACACATTAGATTTCGCACATAATTTTGTTTTTGAAATATTTTGTTTTTTACTTTGTTTTTCTCTTTTATTCTGTATGATTGGAATGATTGGAATTAAAAGTGTAGATTAGTCGATGGCAAGGTAGACTTCTGACGATGACGGAGCCTTGCCATCGGAACATTGGGTCAAGCCCTTTAATTCCGTCGAAACCCAATGTTCCTTACCTCCTATCCTACTGTTTCAAATTGTATGATTGTATAGACTTCTTTTATTTCATGAAAAATCAAATCACCCGACAGTCAGTCACTTTTTACAGTCATTATAATCTGTCAGTCACAGTCACTTTTTACAGTCATTATAATCTGTCAGACAGTCACTTTTTTACATTCATTATAGTCTGTCAGTCAGTCACTTTTTGCAGTCATACAAGTCTGTCATTTAGTCAATCACCCACCCATTAGTCATTCGTCTGTCAATCAATCGGTCACATACATAAAAGGTAGCAAAAGAATGATAGTTATCTCTGACAAGATGTACGAACTAATACTCTATCGTCAAAGAGAGGGGAATTGGCAGTTTTCAGGTCATTTTACATACACCTCAAAGAACAAACTCAACCTTTTTTAACGCCAAAAAGGGTGGAACTACACCTTTACCTCCCTTTCTGGTGGATGTACGTGGATTTATCCTGACAAGTAACAGGAAATTACCGGATTATCAGCATTACATGTCATAACTACAAGTACGAAATGCACGTTATACAATCAGATTCTATAATCTTACGTGTCACGTAAAATACTTCAGATAAGAATCAGCAGAATTTTTTGCATTTTCAAGGTCATTAACACAAATATATATTGCACTACGAGAGACATACTTTTTTTAAAGATACAAAACATTTATGAATGTTACGAGGGAAACCTGGTAGTTAGTTCAAAGAAATTTGTTAAAACGATGGTTTTTTGCAACACAAAAACTAGACAAATTGAGTAAAAAAAACGGGGCTCAGTTCACTTCAGTCATATACCCGCAGGAATCTAACCGACAGAACAACAACAGCATAAAAACAATAACACTAATAACAACACAACAACAACAATATCAACAACCACAACAACAACAACAACAACAACAACAACAACAACAACAACAACAACAACAACAACAACAACAAAAACGACATCATCATTAATTCAGCAGATTTGGCGCGCAATTTAAATTCAAATTCTGCTTTTGGCGCGCGTTCGAAAAAAATTATATTAAGAAACTTTCGATAAGCTATAATGGCGTGGCAAATAATTATCCGATAAACACCGGCGAGGCGCCAAAATAGCGTTTTTACTACGTCTCGGATTTATCAAGGAGTGGTTGTACTTACTAGCGGACGAAAAAATGTGGGAAAAGTGAAAAGTAGAATTTGGCTCCCCCCTCTTTGGCTCTTTCAAAAAGTAGAATTTGTTCCCTTAGGTGTAGACAAAATGACCTGAAAACTGCCGATTCCCTCCTCTTTGGCGAAATTCCCCTCCCTTTGGAGGTTTAGCTCGTCCGCCAGTGGTTGTACTCTTTTTCTTGTGAACTGTTCTTGGTAAGGTAGATTATTATCACACTGTTTTGCAACTTTAGAACAAATCCGGAGATTTGCACGGGCAGATAGAATGGCAACTAACATCCGCTAGGTGGCTAAGTTGAAGATATAAGTCGATTTCAAATACAGATCAAGGGAAACACGTATGAATGGATGAATGGGGAATGAACTATGTTAACCCACCTGTTTGTTGTAATTTTTTTCCAAATCAACAACAAGAACAAAAACAACAACAAAACTCTAAAAACAACAAAGACAACAACAACAACAACGAAAACAACAACAACAACAACAACAACAACAACGAAAACAACAACAACAACAACAACAACAACAACAACAACAACAACAACAACAACAACAACAACAAGCAACGACAATAACACCACTCATCAGGATAAACATATTATCAAGGATACGAATCTTGATGAAAAAATAAAATAAACAAAAAAAGAAATAAAAAAAAGAAATAAATAAACGAATAAAACAGTAAAAAAACTATGCCAACCGGATTCGAGAAGGCGCCGAACATGGCCAGTTGTTGCTCAGAAGTGGTCATCTTCTCGTCGTGCAACATATCGGTGATCGATGATTGCACCTGTGAAAGCAATTATTATCAGAGTTTATGGAACGAAAAACAATAAAAAAAATCTGGCGTTTACGGATTTAGGCAGGTGAATTTATGCAGCAAAGAAATCATACGGTTTTTCTGAAGTCCACTGAGACGTGACTGACTCTTTTTTAACTCATACCGGGGAACTTGAAAAAAAAAACAGGGGAGAAACAATTGTTTTATTAACCTGATTACCTGCCATGAATAACTTCTAACATCTGCCTTCAGAGTTCGAAGGAATGTACATACAATTTGTTAACCTATTGACCGAAAAATCAATTTTGTTCCTTAATTTTTTTTGTCAATAGATTTACAGATTTCATTTTCTTTCGGACTTCGAAAGCACCCTAACCGGATCTTTGGTGGATTTGTTGGCCTTCAGTGGTGCCGTGACGCCGGTACGGAAATCGGTGGTGGTCAAGATCACATCCTTGGGACCACGATCGCTGGACGTCGATGACACCGATGATCGGCTATCCGAAGATCCGGATCGACTGCGGCTGGAGCTGCTGGAAGCAGTGAGTGAGTGAGTGAGTGGGTGAGTGAGTGAGTGAGTGAGTGAGTGGGTGAGTGAGTGAGTGGGTGAGTGAGTGAGTGAGTGAGTGAGTGAGTGAGTGAGGGAGTGAGTGAGTGATTAAATGAGTGAGTGGGTGAGTGAGTGAAAGAGTGAATGAGTGAGTGAGTGATTGAGTGAGTGAATGAGTGAGGGAAAGAGTGAGTGAGGGAAAGAGTGGGTGATTGAGTGAATGAGTGAGTGAGTGAATGAGTGAGTGAGTGAGTGAGTGAGTATAATGAATAGAAAATTCATCAAGAGTATTGTTCCAAGAAATAAAACGGTTAGTGATTGAACAAATGCCTGATGATCAAGTTACTCAATAACTTGATGTCATAATTAACCTGCTACTACGGCGTTTCTTCTTCTTTTCATCCTTCTTGGATTTTCCACCACCAGTACCACCTGATTCCTCAACCACGCCTTCCGACAGCTGCTGCTTCAGCTTGGCCATCAAATCCTGAAATTAAGAGTAATTTTTTTTATTGGAATCAGCTCATCTTGAAGTTGAAATAGGTTTGTTGATAAACTACGATTCCTGGCAGTCAAGTATATAACAAAATATAAGTTTGCCACTAAAAACTGCCAACGGCCTGCAGTCTGGAGGTAAAACATCGTGTAAATTAACCAAGAAAATTTTGATGGAATTAAAATACATTTTATATTAAATGAGAATGATAACCTGAAACTTAAACAAAATAATATATAACTTATTAATCAATAAAAAAACAATTGGTCCAAAATATATAACCTTATTGCCCATCATTTCCGCCTTGATCAGGCGCGCATTTAGCTTGTTCTTCTCATCATTAGTTAATGGACGCGAGCGGCTGGCTCCGGCCGATGAGGGACCGGCTCTATCGGCTGAAATATAATCACTATATTATTTTTTATAATAAAATTATAAAAATAAAAAAATATTAAAAAAATAAGTAAACAACTAATTACAATAAATATAATAAAATAAATTTGTTAAAAACAAATGTCAGACATCGATCTAAAAAGATTTCAGCACGCAACACGTTTCTAAATATTCGTCAGTCATTTCAGCCAAAGTTATGAATTATCAATCCAACTTTTAGATTTTTCACACTGAATTGGATCAAAAATCTCAAAACACCCTTACGATATGAAAAGTGAAAACAATGAAGATTTATTTTTTTTGGAAAACTACGAACCCTCATCGTTTACAATCTGATTGCCATAGAATTCATCCTGGGTTTTCTTGGAGCCCTGGACGAAGGTTCGAGCCTGGAACCCGCCCGTTCCACCCATGCGTTGATCCAATTTACGAGCCACCGACTGAAAAATCAGACACTCGGTAAAGTGTCTCTTTGATACGGGCGGTTTGACGGGTTTGGCCAACCCAGCCATCCGCCCGGATCACCGTTGCCATTTATTGGCAGTCCGCGACCCGCACGCCACTAATGCCCACATCATCCATTCTATGAACTTTGTATCTCATATGTATATTCACTGTATGTATATAAACCATAGCGATAGTCCAATTCAATTCAGTGTTGCCCCAGCCCCCGCCTCATTTTCAGTCTGCCACTTTTGCCAGTGTGGCCCTCGCCACCAATGTAGCCTGTAGATCCCCAATTATTTAGCCCAGCCATCATCATTCTTTTATATATCTTTATATATCTCAATATTAGATTATCTCCCATTCTTTATTATATCTTTGTATTCTAATAACATTCTATATCTTCTTAATCTCCCTTCTATAACATTAATCCATAACGGTTTCTATAACATAAGTCCATAATGATTTCTATAGCCTACTTATCGTAAATGTATCATCTATAAATTATGTATCATCCTTATATCCATCTTATGACGTAATCTACTCTTATATCGTTATAATATGTATTACGGATTACTAAATGCCCCAAGTTAAATTCATAATAAACTATTCTAAGCCGTTCATTCGCATGTCTGAACTCTGCAACTAAGCCTAACAAACACATTAACCTTAACCCGCAATTAACTTAGTGAGCCTAAGACTAAGCCATAATAGGAGTAAGTTAGTGGTATGTAGGTGATCCCTAAGTTAGCCCTTTTAAGCCAGGATCACCTCATATCAGATGGAGGCCCCTACCCCGAACTCGTGACCCCCTTTTTCCTTAGTTTAGAATAAAATTCTTTTAAAAGAAACTGTCTTATTATATTATACGTTTTCAGATGATATAGCCACCTAGCCCATAATATAATTCCGAGATTATTTCTTCAATCAGTCCCATTTCAAACAAACTAATTAATTGCTTTTCTCTTCATTCATTTTTCAGCCGCCACAATTATGTACTTTAACCAGACGAGCCACTAAGTTAAGGAAGCCATTTTTCAGACAAAATTAGCCAAGCACACCCAAATCTGCCATTTGCCTTTTTCCAGATGCGTCTTAACAGAATTCTGGTAGAATACATGCCTAAATCAAAAGCCTAACAACTTCAGTCAGTCACAGATGCCAGTGAAACTTTTCAACAAGTCTCATTATTCTCAGCCACCCTGTACACTCACCCTGTACTTTCCACAGTCCAGCCAAGCCAGTCGGTCCAGATTTCAGTCAGCCCTTCTCTTATCAGTCTGGATCGACATGAAGTGGAAACAAATGTGAATCTCATTTTCACCCCCCCCCCCCCCCCCAACCTTTCAGCCGATGGGAATGGTGCTGAACTTTAACAAAAATTATTCAGCCGATGGGAATGGTGCTGAACTTTAACAAAAATTAATGAAAAAGCCAAAATATCTCCAATAAATGTTACAGATAACATTTCAGTATCCTTTTTGCACTCTCCCATAAACTTTAAGTCAAATAACATTCACCCAACCAATAACATTTACATAACATTTCCCCACAGCTTCCAGTCCATCCGCCTACATATTGATCAGCCAGACAGTCAGTTTGCCATTTAGATACATACACCACTTGACTTCACACCATTCCCCATCCCAGCTATCTGCCCCCACCTTATAAAAACACAGCTTTGTATAATATTACATTAGCTTCATATTGGTACAATATTCATTTGTATATATGATGGTACTGAGCCCGCCAAGCCAGCTTGACCAGCCCGCCTTGCGTCGTTCAGGGATGCAAGTCACCTGATGTTTCATCATTCGATTTTGGTCCCTTCCTGTGTATGTACATATACATATATGTATGATGTACATACATAGATGTTTCTACACATAGGTAGTGTCTAATAATCACATTGTATATAGATATAACTACTTGTTCATAATTCTTTAACGTTCTTGTGTGTCAAATTCCACTAAGTTTTTCATTCAAATAAAAAATTAAACAAAAACAAAACAAAAACATTGAATGTTAAAACTATTCGGAAAACTCATTGTATAGGCATGTCTATGTTGTAAACTTCATTTTTTGTACAAATCAATTGCTGACTTGTACCAACTCATGGTACAGTCAATGTTTTAAAATTTATGAAGGGCCCTTCTGTATTATAGTTGCGTGAATGCTAGCTTTTAGTTTCGTTTTAGAAACCTCCGGAGTGATTGGGTTTGAGTGATTGACTCCCCATAAGTGTTTGAATAGGGTTGAGTGATTGGACTCCCCATGAAATTTTTGATTAGGGTTTGAGTGATTGACTCCCCATAAGTGTTTGAATAGGGTTGAGTGATTGGACTCCCCATGAAATTTTTGAATAGGGTTGAGTGATTGGACTCCCCATGAATTTTTTGAATAGGGTTGAGCGGGGCTCCCCACGTCTCTATTGAACAGGGTTAAAAGTATAAGACTAATCTCCCGATTAATCTCCCATGTATTATTAACGCCTATTTTAACTTAACTATTCAGAGGAATTTCGCCGTTCGTCATTAGCAGCAGAGCCAAACTACCGTGTTAGCCATTCTCAATAACAACCACACCGTGTCCGCAGCCGCACCATTGCGCCCGCCGCCCACGATCAGCAGGTCGTAATTCGCCACGCCATCCAGGAACCTGTCGTCCCCGCCTAACGTTGGTTAAGGACAGTTAGTTATAAGCCAATTAACCCACTCACTCAGTTTTAAGTTTACTCACTCACTCAGATTTAAGTTAACCCACTCACTGAGATTTAAGTTAACCCACTCACTCAGATTTAAGTTTACTCACTCACTCAGATTTAAGTTTACTCACCCACTCAGATTTAAGTTAACTCACTCACTCAGATTTAAGTTAACTCACTCACTCAGATTTAAGTTAACTCACTCACTCAGATTTAAGTTCACTCGTTCACTCAAATTTACGTTCACTAAACAACTCATCTATTCAATCAGTAAGCCTCTATTAATTTTCATTCATTAATTCACACTCGGAAAAACTTATATAGTCAAACTCACTTTCTTTAACACTTCATTTTGGAATCTATTTCATCAATATTTCACATTCTTTTACTCAAACTGGTGACTCACTAGGTTAGATCAACCATTTTATTTTTCCCAGCCAGCAGTACAGAACCCAGCCAGCCACCCAATCTACATACTAGCCTAGCCAACAACATGCCCACAGCCGAAACGTAGCAACATTCGTAAACTGCCGTTGCCGCTGCCGTCTGAAGTTGGTATTTCACAGTTTTTTTCAGTAAGCCAATTTTGCCTTACTACCCAAACTCACTTTCTTTAATACCTCATTTTTGAGTAGTGTCAATTTCTCATATTTTATCTACCCAAACCAATTTTGCCATATCATTCAGACTCACTTTATTCAAACTAACTCATTTTTCGAGTATAGTCAATATCTCCGATTCATTTACATCAATAAAACACTCACTAGGTTAGATCAATCATTTTTATCTCAGCCAGCTATAACTGACCAAAGCCAGCTACAAAGAGTCCAAAGCCACACCGTTGCGCCCACTGCCCACGCACTTCATCCGTTCCTTGCCACGTCACTCACGCTGCCACATAACGTTGGTTACGGACACTTAGCCATTTTGCCAATTTAGTTTTCAGCCAAATTTTCCTCTTATATGCTTCCTAGTTAATCCCGCCAACTTAGCCCGCATAATAATCAATGCATGCCGGAAGATATTGGGACATTAAATCGAAGTCTTAAAGTTGCTTTTGACCAATTACGAGACCTGAGACGTATCAATAGAGAGTTGGTGGCAGAGAATAGCCACCTGAATTCAATAGCCATCAACATGGTGCACCATGGTGAAGCTCAGCCTCAGCCAATTGGAAACATTGGCTTTCCATTAAACACTATTGAACCCTTTTCGGGTGCCGGCCCCGCCTTCATTAAACATTTTTTGGAAAAATTTGATAAATTAACAACTAGCCTAAGATATCAGCCCGCTGACCAAGCCACCCTCCTGCCTATTTTTCTCACCGGTCAGGCCGAGAGAAAATATGCCACTTATGATGCAGCCATTAAATCAAATTATCGAGCCCTATACGAACAATTATTGGCCGACTTCGCCAAACCTGAGTCAGCCAGCATAGCGGCCAGAGACCTGTTTCAACGTAAACAACTGCCTCAGGAATCTGTTTTAGTATTTGCCGACGAATTAACGCAACTATTCGATCGAGCCTTCCCCAATGCCCAAGACAAGACTCTTCTCAGCCACATGCTCAAACAGGGAGTCAACAGCCAACTCAGCCAGGCCCTTCTCGTTCAGCCAGATCTGCCTGAAAACCCTGATGCCCTGATTAAGTTAATGCATAAGCTTGAAAGTCGTCAAGCCAGCATGATAACACATCCAGTAGATAGTGCGTTCACTATTCGAGCAGCTGAGTCATTGTCAGCCATGCAAGAACAGATGAATCAACTGTCGACAAAGATTCAAACTTGCTTTGAATCCGCCAATCAGCCACGTAAAGCTAACCAAGCTTTTGCCGCTTTCACCCCAAACGAGTCCAAATCAAGCCCCGATGTACAGGATGAACTAAATCAGTTGAAACAAGACATACAAAAAATTACTGATGCCATTGCCACTAATTATAATCCAAAACCACGAATAATCTGTTTCAACTGCAATCGCCCAGGTCACGTAGCCCGCGAGTGCACACGACAATACAACAACAATCAGTCTTTCAATAATCAATCAAGATTTCAGAATAACACTTCACGACGCCCGAATAACCAGCCTAACAACCGAAGGAGCCAACCGCGGTACAACAACAATCAATCGAACAATAATCGCAACAACAACAACAACAACAATCATCGCAACAACAACAGCAACAACTAAAACAACAACCGCAACAACAACAATAACAACAGTTTCAGATAAAACAACTCGCCAGCCAACGGTACACAACAATACAACAATAATCAGTTTCAATATCAAACTTCTCAGGCCAACACACCACAACAGAACATGGGGTATCAAAACAAACAACTGAATCAACCGCCAACATACGGATACAACAACAACAATAACAACTACAATCCCCAATTCCAACCAAATTTCAGCGCCCAACAACAACATCACCAAGCCTTCTTGGCCAGCCAGACCACCGACGATGCCGACTTCATAAGCTATGAACCACGGTTCGAGTTTGACAATGACTATCATCGAGCCTTTGCCATTTTAGAAACCACTGAATCTCCAAAACTACCAACCACAAACAAGTCAGCCACCAAACCACAACTTAAGCCAAACAACTCATTCTACATATTGCCAATGTTAATCGCCTTGTTAATCACCGGTGCAACGTGCGCAAACAACACGTTCTACATATGCCCAACTGCAACCGCCGGAGTTCCATTCACCTTGCCACAGCCTTCTAATTGCACAGTGCCTCACTTTAGCCAAATAAAGCTCATTAACCTGACTCTTTTTAAGCCAGTCACTAAGCCAATAGTCATGCCAGCCTATAAATGCCAGTTAGCCAATCATACTGTGTGTACTAAAGAATCATGGCTAGGAAGTAAATCCATAATAAGTCGCACCACCACGTACTCAGCAGTCAATACAGCTCAATGCTCCATTTTGGCCGACCAGCTGACAACATGCGCCCAACTTAATCACACTCGATGTATCATCAACAGCCAAACGAACTCAACCATGATCCAACTCAACCCTCATACGTGGTCGGGAGAGAATAGTACTGTAGCCGGGTTCCACTACTGTTGTTATACAGACTGCGCTAGTCAAACACTCAACTTGATTGTTCAGTTTGGTTCCATAGCCGCTTATCCGACTCAATCTGACTTACACTCAGATTTGGGTTTCCTTGACCGGTGTCAGCCAAGCCTAGGTAAATGTATTCAGTCAGAAGCCACCTATATTTGGAATGCCACCTCGTATACTAGCCATCCATGTCCCTACGAGATAGAAGGTAATTTTTCAGCCAAAGCCACACGACAAGGTCAACTGGTCATAGACTCATTACAGGTAGCATACTCATTAAACACGTCAGCCATAGATAAATGCACTGGAGCCATGCACACGATGCAGAACGCCGTTCTTATTAAACTTAACTCAACCGCTGACGTTGAGTGGGTTCAGTCAAAAACTCTGTCTCAGTCACCAAACACACAAGCCGAGTCGGACATTGCCAATGACAAATATCAATTTTTAATAGCCAAAGCCAACTCATACAGTTACCAGCTGTTTAGCCACCAGTTCCATAATCTTTGTCAGTTAGCCAATTGGTCATTACACATGACCAAACAATTGTTGTACATACAGCCAACAGCCGGTGTCCGAGCTCTGCTTCAACGAACAGATGTTTCAGCCTATTGGAACAACGACGTTCTACATATTAGTCAGTGCCAGCCCATCGTGCCTACCCACGTATTCTATAATCATTCAGTGAACAATCAATGCTACAAGTTCAAGCCAATCATATACCATGGTACAATAGCGTTTGTCTTGCCCGGAACCACCGACATTGTCCACCAGTCGCCAGTAACGCCCTGTCAACTACCTACTAAGTCAACTGACACTTCTCAAATTCAGCCTTTACCTTTCCCATTTGCCTTACACCTTGCCAAGCGTTGGAAGCCACAGTTGTTCACAGCATCAGCCACTTATAAGCCTCGAGATTCAGTGTTTGCCTTGAATTTAGCCTCTCACTATTTTCACAGTCTCCAGTCAATAAGCCAACAATTTGAAAACATGAAGTCATTAGCCATCAGTCAGCACTTAGATCCAGCCTATATTAAAAGTGCAATAGAAGGTGTTGGTGCCGGAATTAGTGACGTTTATCGTGATGCAGGACATGCGTTCGCAGAGGTATTGCAGTCCAGCGCCTCGTCAGCTTCCACCCTTCTTTCTGGTCCACTTCAACTCATCTTGAATATAGCCATAATATCCATCATTATTGCCGTATTAGCCATATTAGTTTATTTTGTTTGGGAAAGAAAAGCCATGAAGCATTTAAAACGAGTTATCCGTTGTTGTAGCCCTTGCCAACGTAAATCACAGTTATTCATTGCTACACCAGGAGCTCAAGAAACCATTGAATTACAGCCCAATGCCATTACCTCGCCCCACAACACAAATGAGCAGCCTATAGTTAGCCTAAGCCTGTCGCCATCCAGCTCAACAGCCACATATCATTCTACTACATCACAATGGCCAAAATTCTGGATACCTGCAGTAGATGGAACTAAGCCAACAAAGCAGTAATTAGCCTTTAGCCATAAACCGCGTCCATCAATAAAACGACTTCCGCCAGGTAAAGTTAGTTTTCAGGTACTGTTAGTTAAAAAGTTCAGTTAAAATTTCAGCTTAGACAGGTGAGAGTTAGTCAGTTCAACGACTTTCTAATTTCTCAGAATTGCCCAGCTGCCACTCAATGTCATATCCAATGGTATTATAAATCATAACAGCCAATGCTTGATACGAGCCCGACAACACTACAAAAGTTATTCAAAATGAGGTTGGTGTTAGTTAGATAGTTTAATTAGAAAGAGTTTAGCAAGGTAAGCCTCAATTTTTAAGTCTCAGAAACTTGGTCAAGAACACTTTGCCAAAAACAGCGCAAGTGGATATCCGTCAATGATGATTATTATGTGAATATTATCAATTGATTTATTATATTGTTGCCTTAAATTTTGCCATCAATGTTTTCGTGCCTTACTTAATATAAATTTTTGCATGTGATTTACAAATTGTGCCATTATATTAATAATAAGCTATGATTTGCATATAAATATAATATCAATGTATTATATTGTAATTATGTATTCACATTCATGTTATGTATCAAGATTATTGAATTAAGGTATATAATTAAATTTTTTCTACGAATATTTACCCCACTGTATTTTGTCCGACGAGGTCGTCGGTTTGCCAGTCAGGGGATGGTGATACGGGCGGTTTGACGGGTTTGGCCAACCCAGCCATCCGCCCGGATCACCGTTGCCATTTATTGGCAGTCCGCGACCCGCACGCCACTAATGCCCACATCATCCATTCTATGAACTTTGTATCTCATATGTATATTCACTGTATGTATATAAACCATAGCGATAGTCCAATTCAATTCAGTGTTGCCCCAGCCCCCGCCTCATTTTCAGTCTGCCACTTTTGCCAGTGTGGCCCTCGCCACCAATGTAGCCTGTAGATCCCCAATTATTTAGCCCAGCCATCATCATTCTTTTATATATCTTTATATATCTCAATATTAGATTATCTCCCATTCTTTATTATATCTTTGTATTCTAATAACATTCTATATCTTCTTAATCTCCCTTCTATAACATTAATCCATAACGGTTTCTATAACATAAGTCCATAATGATTTCTATAGCCTACTTATCGTAAATGTATCATCTATAAATTATGTATCATCCTTATATCCATCTTATGACGTAATCTACTCTTATATCGTTATAATATGTATTACGGATTACTAAATGCCCCAAGTTAAATTCATAATAAACTATTCTAAGCCGTTCATTCGCATGTCTGAACTCTGCAACTAAGCCTAACAAACACATTAACCTTAACCCGCAATTAACTTAGTGAGCCTAAGACTAAGCCATAATAGGAGTAAGTTAGTGGTATGTAGGTGATCCCTAAGTTAGCCCTTTTAAGCCAGGATCACCTCATATCATCTTGGACAAAACTATAGTCGAATGTTTTGGTTACGACTTTTTTAAGAACTTTTTTGAGTGTAAAACCTTCTTTCAACCGCAAATTGCTGCTTTTGACCGCGCGAAGGAAAACTCGGATCGGCGAAAACTTATCTACTTTGTGTAGATCGTGTTCAAATTGACCTGGAAACGTCTTCAAAGTGCCGATCAACCTTTTTAATGGAACCCATATGGCGGTCGGAAGCAGCAATTTTGGGGTTGAGGGAAAAGTTATACAGAAAAAAAGTAAGTCCCTAAAAAAGTCGTAACCAAAAAAAAGTTGACTATAATTGAACCTTTGCATGAAGGATAATTTTTCACAGCTTCAGTTTAGAGAATACTAAACAGCTTTGGCGTTTCAACAGTTTAAAATCAGATATTCTTATTCTTTCCTTTTTTGCCTTCGTCTCACAGCCGGAAATTTCTTCAAATCCTGCCAACATTCAAAATTTTATTCTATTCTCTTCTGCTTACTACGCTACGGCTGTTAAAATATGATTGGCATTACCGACCTCTTTAATCGGCTTGGCATGCACCACTTTACCGGGTATTTCATAGTCTTCGTCGCTGCTATCGCCCGGTCGGTGGAAGAGTTTACCGCGTCCCAACATGACTTTAATGCCGCAAATGCAAGTAATCTAAAACAGTTTTATAGATTCGGCTATAGGTTAACAGTTCTGAAGTTAAATAGGGTTATTTCAGGTAATATTTGCCTTTTTTAAATACAGATTACATGACTTCGTGGAATGGAAATTCAAGTAATCTACCTACGACGGGGTCACTTAAGCTAAGTGACCGAACATTATTTTCCCGAATCAGAACTCACTGAAAATCAACCCAAGTAATCTACAACTGCATTATCCTAGAGTCGATTTTGAGGTGTCGTAATTTGATTTACTTTAAATTAATAGTTAGTTAACTAATTGGATATATCGAGAAAATTACCCCCTACAATAAAATATATATATATGCTTTAACCTTTCTATGTCTCTTTATTTGCCTAACCGTTATTATTGACTCTTTTAAAAAAAGTCGAATTGATATACGAAGCTTGCACGTAATGGCGAAGCTTTCGATTTGTTGATTTTAACCAAACAACACATCACCAACGACAACCAATCAACTCAACTGTACACGTACCCATAGATCATTCAAGCACGACTTTATTGTTCCACAATTGTATTGTTGTATTCAATATAAAAGCATCAAGAAAATTCACGACTGAGACAAGAACATGGTTTCAGCGTCATAATCACAAATCGACAAAACAGCGATATTCAGTTTCTGCGCTTCTCTGGTCACTCAAAAACCGATTTACTCTCGGCACAGCTGAATTTTCGCAGTTCACAGTGGAAATACAGTAAAACAATATCGTTGGTATTTCGGATTATGAAAAAATATTGAAAATTTATCGCCACGGAAACTCAAATTCAGTAAAACAATAAAATGCATCGAGATCGATATAGCTGTAATGAAAAATATAATGGCAATATCATATGTCATAGTATTTTACGGTAACTAAAGGCCGCATTCTGTTTCTGCAAGCAAAAGTACTGGCCAAATCGACTGACAATGAAACATCACTACCCTCAACTCAACTCCGTGACACCATAGTTTAACACAGTATGACATGGGTGATGATGATTGATGTGCGTGTTAACGCTGATTGTCTGATGTTTCATTAGCAGACGTTTTGGGCAATATTTTTTTGCAGAAGCAACATACGAGCTTCAATTGGGAACGAACTACAAAAATGAAAATCGGTGGCATTTGACAAGAATATTCAGTGGTCAGGGGATCGATCGATCGTATCAGCAAAAATGACACATTAGAACAAATACAATGAAGTGAGAGTTATGTCAAAACAGAAAAAATTTAAGCTGTAAGAAATTCAGTTTTCAAGTTGCAAGCTTCAACCTGTAAGAAAAACAACTAAGACAAGATTCGTAAAATGAAAGTTAGAGAAAAACCATAGACATTAACCACAGAAAAAAAATTGATTTAAGATAGAGAAAATACAAAAAATGCTTCTTTAATCCACACGATAGGCATAGGATACATGTGAAATAATTCGGCGCATTCACACAACGAGCACAGGAAATCTTCATTATAAAGGCAAAAGTGAAATTCCGTATTCAAATAATCACTAATCAATGCACAAACAGAGCAATTGGTTGGAACACCGGATTACTCACAACACGCGACAACCAATCACTGACGGAGGAGCCGAAACCCCAAAGGTAGGGGAATCTTTCCAAAGAGGGAGAGAAAAGTGGAATTACCCCCAACCCCCTCTTTGAATATTTCAAAAACGTAGAGTTTGTTGCCTAAGATGTAGGTAATATGGCCTGATTTCTGAAAATTCTACCTTCTTTGAGAAGATTCCTTACCCTTTGGAGGTTTGGTCCGTCCGCCAGTGCGACACAATCGGAAAAAGTGCATACAATGAGCGTCGAGATTGTGAACCTCTCGAAGATGTCCACATTTTGACTATTTACACCAAGTAATCGGAATAAAATACAAAAAAATACAAAACGAACGACTATAGAACAGATAAAAGAGGGAAGGACAATTAGAAACAACTAGATGAAGCGAGCTGCGAGTATGAGAATTTCGAGAAGCATTGATCATGATTAACGATCAAACAAAATTCAAAATGCGGAAAAATATACTGATCTTTAAGGAATTAATCCAATCAAGGAAATAAGTCGAAAGCTAAGGGAAATCAGTGATATGTGAATTGGTAAGGAGGGCACTGGCGGACGAGCTAACCCTCCGCAGAGAGGGGAATTTCGTCGAAAAGGGGGAATTGGCAAATTTCATACTATTTTACCTTCACACTAAGGAACAAATCCTACTTGTTGAAAATACCAAAGAGGGGGGAATTCCACTTTTCCCACCCCTTCTCTCGTCCGCTAGTGAACCACGGCAAAAAAATTCAGTCGACGATGAGTTTCGACGCCCGACGGATAAAAATTATCTTCCTGATGTCCATTTCACCTACAACCACTAGCGGACGAGGGAATAACGGAAAAGTGAAATTCCCCCCTCTTTGGCGTTTTCTAAAACTAGAATTTGTTCCCTAAAGTGTGGATAAAATGGCCTATTTCATGTGAAATCCCCTCCCTTTGGAGGTTTGACTCGTCCCCTTCCACCTACAACAACATCAACGACTGCATCTTGCCGGCGCTCTAATTCTCCAAAGGGAGGAGAATTTCCTCAAAGAGGGGGGAATTGGCAGTTTGCAAGCCATTTTACCCACACGTTGACGAACAAAACACATTTTTCGAAACCGCCAAAGAGGGGGGAATTCCCCTTTTCCCACCCCTTCTCGTCCGCTAGTGACTTCACCTACAACAACATCAACGACTGCATCTTGCCGGCACTTTCCTTGACGGTCGACGTCAGCGCTTCGATCAGGTGTTTCTTCTCTTCAGATGTCATGGCATCGGCCATCTGACGCCAGTCCAACGATGTCAGGAAATCGTTGAACTCGGCGATTCGCGCCAGCGTGGATGGCGGGCAGGTCGGTTCGGAGGAGGTTGTTGTTGAGGAGGAATCGGAGGAGGATGAGGACGTGGCTGATGTGGTTGAGGATGATGATGAGGATGCGGGTGGCTGAAGAAGAAGAAGGGATGAATGAAGAAATGAGTGAATTGATATACGAATGAATGAATGAATGAAGAAATGAATGCATGGATATACGAATGAATGAATGAGAGTCAGTGAATATGGGAGTGGGTGAGGAGGTCATGGTTGAGGAGGAATCAGATGATGAGGAGGACGTAGCTGATGTGGTTGAGGATGATGATAATTCGGGTGGCTGGAGAAGGAATGAATGAATGAATAATGAATGAATGAATGGATATACGAATGAACGAATAAGAGTCAGTGAATGTGGGAAGGAGTAAATAAAGGAGTGAACGGGTGACTGAATGAGTGAGTGAGGAAGTCATGGTTGAGAAGGAATCGGAGGAGGAGGAGGAGGACGTAGCTGATGTGGTTGAGGAGGACGATGAGGATTCGGGTGGCTGAAGATTGTGATGAGTGAGTGAGTGAGTAAGTGACTGAGTGAGTGAGTGAATGAGTAAGTGAGATGGGGCGATGGGTGAGTGAGTTTGGTGGACGATGGGTAGGGCAGGTCGGTTCGGATGAGGTCAGTAAATCGTAATATAGCCAGTCATTCATACGGTATTTTCGTAAGTCAAACAGTCACTCAAATAACAGCTAAAAACATCCACAACAAAGACAAATACTATAACAAACAACAACAGTAGCAACAACAACAACAACAACAACAAAAACAACAACAACAACAACACTAACCACTATCATGGGCCCAGAAGTATCCAACGCATCATACGGCGATATATCTGTGCCCGCAACGGCTACTTCTCTAACCGGCTCACACACGGGTAATCCGTTCACATTTGTTGATGATTCCATCGCGGGCTTAACCACCTGAATTCAGAGTCAAAGTCACCATTTGGAGTTTCTCATAACAACTGCAGATTCATTCGTACCAAAAAAACATATTTTTTTCCAAAAGTGTCAAACTAAAATTTTGCGAAACGGTGTACAAAAAATGTAATACAAGTGGTCTGAACTTTTCGCAAACCGCTTACTCGCAAAGCATAGCATAGCCATATATCGGATAGGATAACTGATTTTTGTTGATTGACTTCGATGATAGTGTCAGTGCGAACAAAAGTTATCATGACAAACATCAGTCAGTTTCGAAAAAAGTTACGTACATAACGACGGATTTAGTTCCGCATTTGAATGAGCACGGCATGACGGACGAGCCAATGCTCTAAAGGAGGGGGAATTTCACCAAAGAGGGGGGAATTGACAGTTTTCCGGCCATTTCACCTACACCTTAGGGAACACATACAACATTTTTGAAAATGCCAAAAAGGGTGAATTTCATTTTTCCACCCTTTCTCGTGCTAGTGAATGAGCACCTGAATGAGGAACCCGTTGAACATACCTCTTTACTTGCTTTCGTAGCAGACTCGGCGACCACCACTGATGCATCCATAACATCATTATCCATCGTCGGTTCGGCGATCTTGACGGGCGATGGAACGACGATCGTCGACTTGGCCGATGGCGTCGGCGGCGGCTGATCGAAAACGGCCGACGTTTCGCCTGGAAAGGCAGAAAAACGTTGAACATTGAACGTAATATATATGAGGTATGACTGACTACTACTAATAAAAAAATGACACACTACTGAAAAAACCACTATAATTTGAATTTCTATACAAACTGGATATTGAAACAAGTAACATCTCCCCCATCAAGATAATATTAAAAACAACAACAACAACAACAGAACACCAACCACTTTCATCGGCGTCAGCTGTCTTCTGCTCCGTGATCTCATCTGTCTGCTCGACAGACTTCTCAGTCACTTCATGATTCTCTTCGGAAGTCTCTTTCGATGATCCCAACGTCTCCTTCGAGGGTAGTGACTTGTTCTCCGAGGATTCCTTCGAAGAAACCGACACATCCTTCGTAGACACTGGTTCCTCAATGGAGGCGGGAAGCTCCTTGGATTCTTTCGTCGACGTCTCCTTCAAAGACGACGACTCCGATTCGACCACTTTCGGAGCCTCCGATTTGGCCACCGACGAAATCGGCGTTGGTTTCGTGGGCGTTTCTTGGATGGCCGCTTTGGATGATGATGTTGTTAATCCTGATGTTGTTGTTGTTGTCGTTAATCCTGATGTTGTTGTTGTTGTTGTTAATCCTGTTGTTGTTGTTGTTGAGCTAGCAGCATCCGTGTTGCTGGTCGTTGATGAAGTCGGCAGCGGCAATGGGCTGGCCGGAGCGGCGGGACTGCGCGGCAGACCTTGTTGCTGTTTGGCGGCCGCCTGAAAACACCGTAAATGTTTTTGGACGTGAAACAAAGTTACACTCAGAGTTTTGGTATAACAAGAAACTCTGGGCAGACTTATAGTTTCTACTGATACTTGGAAAATATGACGGAAATGTCGTGAAACAATCACAACACATGATAATTTGTCATTTCACTGGTGTTCTGGAACTGGAATGTCGTCAAAAAGAAAAGAGAACAAAAATCTCGGGGTCAAGTAAGAATTTACGAATCGAACTAAGAAACTATTTTTTCGCCAACCTTCTCAACCAGATGTTTCGTACGCGAGTTGAATCGAGCCAGGAAGCCGCTGGCGGGAGGTGTGCTGGACGCCATCGTCTGACGGCTGCTGACCGTGGCCTTCTCACAGGAATTGATGATCTGCAAAGAATACGTGTTGGTTGGTCGGTTGTCATGCCCCGATTCACAACATAGGTCGTGGATTCGAATCCAACCAGGATACTCGAAATTTTTCAGTTTCTTGGTAGGACTCGAATTCGTTTCCTAATAGGTGAACCACATCTGGGAAGGAAACTTTTATGAACATAAGAGTGAAGGATTTTTTTGATCATTTGGAAAATGTTAGAAAAAACTCTCAATCTCGAGATCGTCCGCTCTATTAACATTTTGCTATCGCAGCATGAAGACTGAATAAATAGTAATTTGAATCTCATCTAAACTATCTCCGAGCCAGTCAACAATTACTTTACCAACCCGTTCCTTATCGCCGATCGGAAAGTCCAACGGATCTCGGCCGTCTCCGCCTCCGGCACCGGCACCCACGCCACCGGTGGTCATCGGTGATGAACCTGATTGTTGCTGATCGAACGATATTCGCTTCTTCAACGGCACCCGTCGACGTCCTCGGACCTCGACGTTGGCCGGACGATTCGTGGAGAGTTTCTCCGGCGATGGCGCAAAGCTGACGCATTTCTGAAGTTATATACTTTCTTTTACTCAAATAATTTTTGTATAAGAAAATACGATGCTGTTTCAACCTCCAAAACTACATCATTGCAGAGGTCGAGGAGCGCTATTACCATTTGTTTCACGGTTTCGGTCAGAAGAGTTTTCGAAAACTAGTGAACAAAATATTAGAGTTTTCGAAAACCAGTAAACAAATTATCAGAGTTTTGAAAACTAGTGAACAAAATATCTGAAATCGTACGAACCTTCTCCGATCCACAGTTGGTCGGCGAGTCGAGCGGCGGCAGCGGCGGTGACGATGGTGCCGAGTCTGTAACATGGATTGACATATAAAAAACATGAAAAGAAAACAGGGATTTTAAATTTTATGAAATCATGGACATTTTCAGGCACAAACAAGGTTTCATGAGCTATGAGATCCTTGAAGTCTTACTTTGTTGCTGGAATTGTTGTACATTTGGGGTATTGTGGGGTGCGTGGTGATGGTGATGGTGAGTTGCGTTGGGTTGGGTGTGCGTTTTGAAAAAAGAGTCCTTCCTTGAAAAAATTCAAAAAAACGGACCCATTTTTTCATTGTCAATCCATGGTCTGAAGCAAGATGATCCCGGGAAATGATCACTAGTGACTAAAATACGTATAGTATTATAAAAAAATAACCTATCAAAAAAATTTACAGTGCAAACATGAAACGTTGATGATAAAGAGAACGAGAACGCTCATATTCGATCACCTAGCTTGAGTTCCATATTTACGTTTCTTTACAGTGTAAGTCGGAAGACGATGTGAAAACTTATCAGTACACCTTTCTGGTGTTCATCGTTTCCCAACCTGTTTGACACTATTGATCATCATCACCATCGCTTTACTAGTCAAATAACAGACTGGATACATGTGAGTACTACATGAATTGCGAGGATTACATGAGGAGTACCTGTGGTGTAGCGGTTAGCACGTCCGTGTACTGAACGGAAGGTCGTGGGTTCGAATCCTACCAGGATACTTGAAATTTTTCAGTTTCTTGGTAGGACTAGAATTCGTTTACTCATGCAACCGGATGAATTTTATTATGCTCACCTTTATTCGACTCTTCATCCGTACTGGCCTTGTCTGAATCGACAGTGGGGGATGACTTGGACTCGTGCAGTCGTTCCAGATACGACTTGCGGAAGGACGTTAGTTGGCGATTGCGATTCAGCGATCGGGCTGATGGAGTGTCGGCGGCCGCCGGTGCCACGAGCCTGTGAGTGAGTGAGTGAGTGAGTGTGAGTGAGGGAGTGAGTGAGTGAGAGAGTGAGTGGGTGAGGATGAGAGAGCGGTGAATGAGAGAATGATGGAACCAGTGAGAGCCAGATGAGTAAGTAAGTAAATGACTAAGTGAGTGAGAGGAGGGCTTGAGCGAGGTGAGAAAGAAGAATGAGGGAGTGGAATGAGTGAAGGAGTTAGATGAGTAGATGACTGTGTAGTGTAAGTGAGAGGAATGAGTTAGTGAGGAAATGGAGTGAGTAAGAGGTCAGTGAGAGGAGTGAGAGGTGAATAACTGAGTGAGTAAACGAGAGGAGTGCGGGGTAAATGAATGAGTGACTAAAATGAGGGAGCGTGAGGAGTAAATGAGCGAGTAAGTGGCTGAGTGACCGAGTGAGTGAGTGAATGAGTGAGTACTGAGTAAGTAGCTGAGTGACCGAGTGGCTGAGTGACCGAGTGAGTGAGTGAGTGAGTAAATGACTGAGTGACCGAGTGAGTGAGTGTGTGAGCAAACAAACCATTTATCCAGACCCTTACTCTTCTCCATCCACGGTTTGTTCGAGGGCGCTGGCATACTGGCACTGCCGCCACCACCACCGGCCGCCTTGCGCTTCAGGATACCTCGAGGCGTCGTGTTGATCGGCGTACCCGTGGAAGATGATACCGCTGAATCAGAGTCCGTGTCCTGAAACATTTTTCATGAAACCATGAAGAAATGATTTTCCATTACAATAATACCAAAACCCACCGAAATCTACCAAAATAACTTCTGCGAAAGGGAAAGAGCCGATGTTGAAAACACGGAAAACAACCGCAGTAGGTTGGCAAAAATTTGTATTTCATGAAACTATGAGGAAATGACTTTTTCATTAAAATAATACCAAAACCCACCGAAATCCAGCAAAAAATTTTCAGCGAAAAGAAAAGAGCCGATGTGAAAAACATCTAAAACAACCGCAGTAGGTTGGCAATAATTTTGTGTTCAAGATTGCAAGAAAATCATTCATAATTGCCGGTGTCTCGGCTCACTAGCGGAAGAGAAGGGGAGGGAAAAGTGGAATTCCCCCTCTTTGGCGTTCTCAAAGAGTTGAGTTTGTTCCCTAAGGTGTAGGTAAAATGACCTGAAAACCGCCAATTCCCCCTCTTTGACGAAATTCCCCTCCCTTTGGAGGTTTAGCTCGTCCGCCAGTACATCGGCTACTACGACTTCCCTGGCCACTACGAGAACACCATTCTGACATGGTGTTAGTGTGCCTTATGACTTCAGTTAATGAAGAAGTCAGAGTAGAAAAAAACTAAAAATTAATAAATAATTAATTAATTAATTAATTTAATAATTAATTAAATAATTAATTAATAACAAACCTGCGATGACGAAGCCAGTTTATCGTCAGAGTTTTTACGCCCATTGACAGTGGATGTCATCTTGGCCTGACTGGCTTTCTTGAGCGCTGAAATGGGGGAACATATTAAACAAAATATGAAAAAAAACAGGAAAAAAACAATCTAATCACTCGATTACGACAGCAAAACAAGTACGTTTCACCACAACGTGGGGCAGCCAAAACAAATCACAAAGGCATATGTGAATCTACAAGAACATAACGAATCGTGTAATGTAGAACAACTATAGGCCATTTAGGGGTTATTTTCACTCAAAATTTTTGCACATTCATATTTTCGAAAAAATCGTCACTTGACATCTGAGAAAAAATCGCGCCTGGCGTTTTCAAAAACAAAAAATTTGTTCCGTAAAGTGTAGGTAAAATGGCATGAAAACGGTAAATTCCTCTCTTTAAAAAATTTCTCCTCCCTTTGGAAGTGCGCTTGATTCATTGAACGGTGTGAACACGAGTCCATATATTATTTTTGGTACGTTACTCCAGCTATACGAATGAAAATGATTTACAATAACCAGACCACAAAAAACAGACAACACATCACTGAAGCACAACCATAAAAAACTATAGATAAAAAAAAACAATAAAAAAACTATAGATTGATTTGATATACTAAACATACCAGGTTCATCATTATCTAGGTCATCTTCGGGAGCTTCGGGCTCTGAAAAGATATTTGTGCGGATGGGAAGGTTCAACCCATGAAATTCTATGATTATGATGTAATACCAATAACAGCGATGTATTTCGATACAAAAAGGAACGTGTGTGCATACTTACATAAACTTGCTTTCGATTTTAAAATTTTTTCCAAGAATTTTCATCAAATTGTTTTCTTAAATTTTCCAATATATTCTTCACAATTGTTGTGACACCACCGAATATCATTGTAATTAAATCGCAGTTTTCAGATCGAAATGTGATTCGAAATGATTTTTTTTTTCACCCTGTAATGAAAAACACACATAACCCAATATGCAGGGGATAGTCCCGTGCACTAGCGGACGAGAAGGGGAGCAAAAATTCCCCCCTCTTTGGCGTTTTCAAAAAGTAGAATTTGTTCTCTAAGATGTAGGTAAAATGGCCTGATAACTGCGAATTCCCCCCTCTTTGGTGAAACTCCCCTACCTTTGGAAGATTAGCTCGTCCGCTAGTATACCACGTGTTTGTGCGATAACCGATAATACCGTGTCCATCCATTTCAACACCCACTAAGGGCACGTTCAGAGTTTACATGGAATTGTCCCCAACCTTTGTGGTTGTTTCAAACTATTTAAAATTTACAGGATAAAAAATCCAGAAACCAATTAATTTTTTTGCTAGCTTTCAAGGTCTGAGTTCTGAGAGTTTGGGACCATTTGCGACGTCTTAATGTATCATAAAGAGATGAGCATGAGCTTCATAATTTTTTTCGTGTAAGGGACTCAAAAACTACTCTGAACGCACCCGAAGCCGAAATGATTAAAAAAATTCCGATCACCCAAAACATGACGTGATGACGTGTGAATAACACAATAAGGAATCCATGAGGATGAGTAAACCAAAGGATTGTCTGTGATCGGCTAACCAAGATATCTGTAGGTTTCTTCAGCCAATGCAGCTGCAAATCTTCTCTTAATTTTGTTCCATCATAACTTGGTCAGGGATTCTTGTTATAAAAAATAATTTTGGGGCCTGTTACGCACGTACGTATGCAACGAATTAAGCAAAATTTTCGTATTTTGTCCATGTTATATGAAAAATATTTCAATTCTCGAAAATTATAACGGCCGCCAAAAGTACATTTGAATTCAAATTGCGCGCCAAAAATCTTTTGAATAACAAGAAACCCTGGATAGACTATAATTGTGTTCCACTAATTCACTTTAATTATCACAAAACGAGTAAACGACCGACGAATTTCAGCCTTCTAAGCGAATTAACAAGATATAATAAAAAATATTTTAATAATTATTAAATAATTATAAATATAATTTTCTCCCACCAACCAATCAACGTTAGGTTGTCCTCGTCTTCCATCAGGGTGGATGCCTCCGGCTTATGCTTGTCGGGTGTTCGACTGAGTATGTTCATGGCGTCGAAGATGTTCTCACTACATAACGGCTTATCCTTGCCCTCCTCGTTGGCGGTGGCTGAAGAATAACATTATTGTTGTTGTTTTTTTTAGTTCAAAAAATTCATTGTTGCTGTTGGTGTGTATGCTAAATATTGTTTGTTGTTGTTTTGCGTGTGAAACTGTTATTTTTATCGTTTTTTACAGAAACAATTGAGTATGTGCATGGCGTCGAAGATGTTCTCACCACATAGCGGCTTATCCTTGCCCTCCTCGTTGGCGCCGGCTGAAGAATAAGATAAACATTGATTGTTGTTGTTGTTGTTTCAAATGTTCTTTTTTATTTTGTTTTCACAGAAATAATGGCGTTGAACTTGAAGATTCTCTTACCACATAGCGGATTATCCGTCGTCTCGCTGGCGATGGCTGAAGAATTGCATTATTGTTTGTTGTTGTTCTTACAGAAAAGTTGTTGTTGTTGTTGTCGCTTTGTTGTATGCTGCTGATGTTGAGCAAATCAGCTGTATTAGTTTTTGTTGGTGAAAAAAAATTTATATAGCCTATCCAGGATTTCTTGTTACTCAAAAACGTTTTGGCGCGCAATTTGAATTCGGATCTGTTTTTGGCGCGCTTTTAAAATTTTGTGAAATAAAATTTTTTTCACATAACAATCAGATAACATTCAAAACTTGCACCTGATTCATTGCATACGTGCGTGACCGGCCCACAAAATAAAATTTTAATAATAAGAAAACTTGACCAAGCTATACACGTTTTATGGTTTTTTTATTGTTTTTACCGAAATAACAAACCTGATTCTGTTTCTCCCTTCTTCTCTGGGTCCTCGCTTCCGTTGGTCAGTGCAGCTGCCTTGTCGATGATTTCTTCGCTGAAAACAAACATGTAGACCATCTTAAACATTTGATATAAGTTTGACAGCTAAAGCTCAAACAAAAATATTCCTCAATTGAAAGTGAAGGGTACTTTTCGGGCATCTACGTACTGCATCTACTCACATACTGAACATAAACTCACAGGTCCAAACAGCAAGTGCTCATGGTTATCCCACCAATTGGTCAGAAATTTTTTTATAATCAATAGACCCCAATGGTTTTAATATTTGTTCTTTTTTACATACCCTGAGTATGAATGACGTGAGAAAAATCCACTCACCTTTTCACTGGTTTTCTCTCGTCCGCCTTGTCAGTTTGCTTCTTCTCTTCTTTCATCTCCTCATTGATTTTCTTCACCTCCTCCTTCTCTTCTCCTTTGGATTTCTTCACTGCCCTCCTGCTGCGTCGCGTCTCGCGTTTTTCCGTCTCACTTTCGTCGGCGGTGGTCGACGCATCGTCATTGCCATCATCGTCCTGAACGATTTATTTAAATTATTCAAGTTTTTTGAGAATTTTTTTCCGGAAAAACATTATTTAGAACGATTTATTTGTACATAAATGGATTTTTTAGACCATTTTTCATATGAACGAAGAACAAAGTATGTATACGTGAAACGATTTTTTGTGAATTTTTTCTTTCAATTGAAATCATCATCATCGCCGTCGTCTTCCTAAACAATTTATTTTGATTTTGATTTTTTAAGAACATTTTTCGGAAAAAAACGTATTATTTATTCATATGTAAATCAATTTTAAATGTATATTTGAAAATATATGTTATAGTTGCACAATTTTATTCAGGTCAACACACTTGAGGTCAACGACGAGGTCAACACTTCGTGAAACAAATCACTTCAAAAGTTTATTGTCATTTCTTCCAGAAAAATCACTGTCAACTGGGGGATTCCTGTGATTTCAGTTTGCACAATTAATCGAACTGAAAATTCTGCATTTATATAACTGTTATATACCATGATATAATGTTTTTGATATTGTAACAAAGGATAGTTTTTTTCTACCAAATCTTGCCACGCCATCAAAGATTTTTGACTTGTTTACGTTGTTTTAACGTTAAATTAATACAGATTCGGTTTCACGGGAGTGAACTGAGTAGTTTTACATTCAAATCCGTTTTTTTCAAATGGTAATTTTTTTCAAATCAAATCGTTTTTTAATTGCATTTTGATTCAAATTTCGGGTGATTTTCATGTGCATCGCATCTTAACAATGAACAAATCTGCCAACCTTATCACCATCACCATTTTCGGACTCGGTGTCGGTTTTGGCCAATCGAGTGCTCCGCCGACGTCCGACGAACTGCTCCGGACTCATCACCGACTCAGCCGTACGTCGAACTTCACTGTCATCCAACGAATGCGTGGTCGGGGTGGGACTCTGCAGGTGAAGAATTAATTTTTATAATATTCATTTTCATAATATTAATTTTAATAACATTCAGTTTTATAACATTCATTTTTATCTTAGAGTCAGCACACACACATCCTGCCGCCAAAACCGTGTGCAAAACTTTTCACTAATGAAACATCCGATGAACATTTTATAACACACGCATTTAGAATGCTGGTTATGAAAAGTTATGTTGAGCTGCGCCTGATGTTTCACTAGTGAGTTGCATGGCGGGCAGAAACTGTATAGGGGCCCTAGACCCGATGCATGCAGTTCCCATCCTAACACCAATTTTGAGCTGAACTTACCAGAGCGACATGAAATGTGTTTTATGATTGACTATGCATTTATATTATAAAAATAAACTGCTCATCTAGCTGACTGATTGAGTCTTTTATTTTATTGGCCGTCAATTTTTTGCAAAAGTTTGGTACATTCTAAAATGATTTTAAAAAAATCTGGGATCCCCAGTGTCAGTAAAGCGCTAAAATATTCACATATCTACATAATAAAGGAAAAAAAATCCGAATTTGTCCCCATTGTCAACAGAAAACAGAAAAGTGGGAACAGAAAATTTTTTACAACCCTTTTACCTTCCAAAAAAAATAACAGTATTTTTTCCATTTGATAACCGTGCCCAACCTGAGAGTAATTCGAATCCACCGACCCAAGTCTGGTCGACGCCCGACGTTTCGGCGGACGACCACGACCGGCTTTCTTTGCCGGTGCCATCGACTCGTCGATCGCAGAACTCTTACCATCGACGTCATTCGAAGTTGAAGTTGAAGTTGACGACTTGAAGGTTGTCGACGACGCGGTTGAGATTTTATTTTCGCTGCCATTCGCGGTGACGGTTGAGGCGGTTGACTTCGACGTTGGTTTAGATTTGAGCTTTTCTGCCGTGGCGGATGAGGAGTTGGCCACTTGATTCTTCTCCTTCAACCCGCCACTACCGGTTGACTTGGTCGACGATGGTGTTGTTGACGTGTTGGTCATGGTGTTGTTGTTGTTGTTGTTGTTGTTGGTGTTGTTGTTGTTGTTGTTACTGTTGTTGCTGGCGGTGGTGTCGACAACAGTTGATGTGGCGGCTTCCGCTGGCGCAGCAACCTGCGAGGAAAAGAAACTGTAATAAACGGACTGAAGCAGACGTCAACTATGGCTATAACAATCTTAACCTATTCAGTTTTAGAAATAGCTCTACCAATGCATCTACAAATTACTTGACAAGAAATTAAAGTGGTTCATCGCCGCCAAGCTGTTGTAACCCTGCTGGTGTCAAAGTTTTCACTAATGTTTCACATGCGCGCAGGGACAATGCAAGTGCACACGCCGTTACAATAAACAAGCTACACCGCGAGTTTGATAACATTTCTCATGAGTGGAAGGAAGAACATACAGTTTAGATTATGAAAAATGTCAGAAACAACGATAACTCGTAGAATTCATATTTCTAGATTAGTTGTGTGTGATAACCACATTCGTGGAGACAAACAACCAGAGGTGGGCCGCAGGGGGGGGGGGGGGGGGGGTAGGGGGGTTTACCCCCCCCCACTTTTCAGGGTCGGCGGGTAGCCTACCCCTCCCCCCTAGACAAAAATTTAGGTCGCCTACCCCCTCCCCCCCCCCCCTACTCGAAATTTTTGAGAAAATCGGCCTCAAAACCTCGATTTTGAAGCTCATTTTTCAAAATTTTCTGGCTGTAAGATTTTTTTTTTTGAAGAAACACGTTTTCTGGGTTAATTTTCTTGGTTAAAACCTGAAAAAAAACGGTATATGTGATGTTTATACCATATAATAGAAGATTTTTTAGCAAAAACAAGCGTTTTATGCGAAAAAAATTTTTTTCTACCCCCCCCCCCCCCTACCCGACCTTACCCCCCTCACTTTTCGGACAGGTCGGGTAAAATGGGATTTTCTGTCGGCTACCCCCCCCACCCCCTGCAAAGTGCCAAAAAACCCGGCCCACCCCTGCAAACAACACAACCATTTTTTAAAACACAGTTTCATGACCCTCAAATGTTAATCACATCTTTAGTACGGACAGAAAGACCTTGAATTACCCAACGAAAATTGCACCGATTATTCTGTCAGAAGCCCCAGCTGTTAAACACGACATTACCATAAAGATGCTTCCACACTAGCGGACGACAAGGGGTGGGAAAAGTGGAATTCCCCCTCTTTGGATTTCTCAAAAAGTTGAAATTTTCCCCTAAGGTGTAGGTAAAATAGCCAATTTCCCCTCTTTCAAAAAAATTCCCCTCCCTTTGGAGGTTTGACTCGTCCGCTGATGTGCTTCCAGAATTCAAAGGAAAGGAGAACAAGAATATTAAACGGACATTTTTAGGACTTTTAACGTGAACGTTCTTGGAAAGAATTTTTTTGCAACTTATTTCAAATCCAACAGTTTTGCTAATTATCCATTTCCATTTCATTGAACTCTGAGAGCACCTTAGCGTGATATCGAGGTCACTAGCGGACGAGAATAGGAGGGAAAAGTGGAATTCATCCCTCTTTGGCACTTTCAAAAAGTCGACTTTGTTCCCTAAGGTGTAGGTAAAATGGCCTGAAAAATGCCAATTCCCCCCTCTTTGACGAAATTCCCCTCCCTTTGGATGTTTGGCTCGTCCGCCAGTGTGTCGAGATCATTTGCAAAATACTAAATACTAAATATCGCTTAAATTCGGTCACCTTGTGTCACTAGAGAAAAAAACCAGAAGGGGTGGGAAAAGTGGAATTCCCCCCTCTTTGGCGGTTTTCAAATGTAAAATTTGTTCCTTAAGGTGTGGATAAAATGCCTGAATTTCTGCTAATTCCCCCCCCCCCCCCTCTTAAGGAATATTCCCTCGTCCGCTAGTGCCTTGTGTATTTTAGCCTATAAATCTGGAATCACTTGTTCAGTTGTACAACCGGACCTTTTTGATAATTTAAAGGCGCGCCAATTTTTTTTGCTATGAGAAAAAAAATCAAGCGGTTATTAGCCCCAGCGGACGAGAAAGGGGTGGTAAAATGAAAATCCTCACTCTTTGGCGTTTTCGAAAATCATAATTTGCTCCCCTTAAACGCCAAAGATGTAGGAAAAATGACCTCAAAAACTACCAATTCCCCCTCTTTGACAAAATTCCCCGCCCTTTGGAGGATTAGCTCGCCCGTCAGTGGTTATTACAACTGATGGGTTGGGTATCTACCCTAAACTGCTAGGAAGACATACACTTCATCACACCGGCCGACGAGCTAATCCGTCAAAGGGAGGGGAATTTCTCCATAGAGGGGGAATTTGCAGAAAATAGGCTATTTTACCTGAACCTTAAAGAACAAATTGTACTGTTTGGAATTGTCAAAGAGGGGGGAATTCCACTTTCCCTCCCCTTCTCGTCGGCTAGTGCCCACCACTGCTATGGGTGCCTTCATAGTCAGTTGCAAAAACAGCTGCAAAAAAATTGCAGAATTTTCGCAACTGTTTTTGCAACTTTTCCGTAAACCCTTTCTGTCTCATCAACGTTTTTGCCATTTGTAAAAATGTGGCACGGGAAAAGGTTACGGAAAAATTGCAGAAATTCTGCAACTGTTTTTGCAACTGACTATGAAGGCATCCTATGAAGACATGCATTTCAGCAGTTAGTAATAAGTACCTTTGGATTGTTCGCAGGTAAGTCATCATCTGAGTCTGGATCACTCATGGAATCGTCCAAAAACTCGACCGTATGGTGCGCCGCTATGTGCTTGGTGGTTTTATCCGGCTAGAAATGTACATACGTTTTTTACATGAAAAAACCACAGCAATAAGCATAGACACAAATGGTCGAAAATGATAAATGGTTCCTGAAAAAAACAGTGAAATTCCTTGAATGATTGTTTCGATGCAAACCAAACTTTGACGTAAACGAATCAAACGAAACAACCGTTGTGTATAGTTGGAACCAGCTATCATTATCGACAACAAATTGATTCATTAAATGAAATATCCATAATTATGCAAAAATATCGATGAAAATGCAATGAAACAAAAAAATTACGCCATATGAATTTTGGGAATAATTTCAGATTTAAAGAATTTTTTTGTATAAAGCAAAGATTTTTGCTATCGATAAGAACATAAAAATTCCCAAAACTCACCAGGCAAAAGATTATGATCAGTATTGCATTGAATAACCGAACGTGTATGCCCGTAGACTCCGAGAATAACATTAATTGTAGCAACTTTTTACCGAAGAACAGATTATTTTTTTTGCACTTTCCGATGAGTTACTTATAGAGAAAAAAATTTAGTGATAAGCAAAATAAAGAAGAAATGAAAAGTTGAAAGTTTTTTGAGAAAGAAAGAAACATTAAAAACAGAACAATGAAGATTTGTGTTCGCTAAATTCGGATTCGGACAACTAATTTGCTTGTTTTTGAGTGTTTTTCGCATTGTCGAATTTTTTATATTCTCCACGATAAGCGGTCATCGTGAAATGAAGCTACTCCAATGGCCAAATCACCCAAAATTAGTAAACAATGATTTCATGATAGCTTGCAGATATCAGACCGGTCAGAAAATCAATTTTACAAGTAGAGTAGCATAACATGATAAAAATATGATTCAAACTTCCAAACTTCTCAAACGTCTGCAGTCTGTCATGATATTCAGTCACCCTCATGAACCAAAACGATTCCCTCCAATCACCTGATTTCGTCAATGGTAAGTTTCGGGTTGGATTCGAATTGGATACGTGGAACGCTTGAAAAAGTACCATCTTCTCAAACCATCAGACGAAATTCAACGTAAACTCGAAGCGGCTAGCGCAACTTTGCACGGTTCTCTCTCGACAATCGTCTTAATAATATTCCACCCATTTATTTTCACCTATTTCTCTATGTTATGGAAATAAGTGGAAATCCATATTTCCAATCATGAAACATCAGCTTAACCTAATAAACCGACCTGCAAAGTTGCGCCCAACCGTGTTTAGTGACCGAAAAGCCCAAGTGAGTAAGCCCCGAGTGAGAAATCATATGTGAAACAGGAAGAAAGCCACCAGTGAATCATGGAAACACCATCGAGCGCCTGACCAATTGGGGTGTTGTTGTTGTTGTTGTTGTTGCAGATGTTGTTGTTGTTGTTGTTGTTGCAGATGTTGTTGTTGTTGCTGTTGCAGATGTTGTTGCTGTTGTTGCGGATGTTGTCGTTGTTGTCTCCGAGGTTGATTTAGCGTCCAACGAAGACGGCATTTCATCTATCGGCGGTCTGAAAATGGCGATTCATCAGTAAGTAATGAAAAGAGGTGGAAACCCCAAAACTCTCCCGATTTTCATCCATTTTACTTCACATTATCCTTGCTTATTATGCCCAGGGGGCGACCGCATGAGCTTAAAATTTCAAGCTTACCCAGCCGAGTCCAATCCAAGTTTCACAAGTTGGAAGGAAAATAAGAAATACAAAAAAAATTACCTCCGCTGGCTACGATCGACATCGATGAAGGATAATCCTCTATTTTTTGTCTTAAAAGACAGCTAGTTTCGCTATGAAAAACTCTGTTCTGGTTGAACGAAAATTGGCAAATAAAATGAAAACCAACTGAGATTGTTGAGTCTGCGAGTCCATACAGTACTCGGGTGGGAGTTTGGTAGAGACGGGTAGGTTGCTGTTGCTATTGGCCAGCTCCGGTAGGAAGCTGAGATTGCTGAAAAATAGAGACGTTTCAATGCAAGCACAAAATTCTGAACAGAGATTAAGTGAGATATACATTTCTAGTCTGCCGGAAAAAGGAAGATAAATCAGAAATATCGCACGCCTGCAACTGTAGTCTCATCGAAAATGTGTGTGGCTTCACCTTGTCTAATGCCTAAGCCGCACGGTTAGGTTCAAATCTCGGTTTGAGATACAGCATACTCAAGAACGTTGTTGATCATGAGTAAATGTTTCATGTAAATATGACGATTGTTTGTCGCCTGTCTAGTCTAGTGCGTTGGGCGCCGGCCCCGAAAACCGGCGGACCAAAGTTCGAAACCTGACTTGAGACACAGACCCTGACGCGTTGCTCTGGGGTTTCTGACATTGCCCGTCAGTTTATTCAACATCTGGCCACTACGAAAACACCATTCTGATATGGTTTTAGTAAGCCTTATGGCTTCAGTTAATGAAAAAGTCCAAGTGAAAATAAATTAGTTTACTATATTTGTGATTTGGTATCCAACATCGCTATTGCAATTTGCGCAACAACCGAAATGATTTTGAATGTCAACTAACGGTTTCTCTCGTAATTTGTCTTTCTGGTGTTCCGTCAGTGTGATGGAGCGACGCGATCGTTTTGAGCTGCTGTCAATGGGCACAAAGTCCTGCAGTGAACATTAATTTATTAATTATTATTTACAAAAACAAAAAAATTTGCAACAACAACAATTAACAACAATAATCGACAGCAACAACAACAACAACAACGACAACATTTACATAATAAGCAACAAAAGTAGCAGCAACGCAGCAGTCAACAACCAACAACAACAACATCATCAACAACAACAACAACAACAACAACAACAACATCAACAACAACAACAACAACAACAACAACATCATCAACAACAACAACAACAACCAACAACAACAACAACAACCACAACAACAACATCAACAACATCATCAACAACAACAACAACAACATCAACAACAACAACAACAACAACAACAACAACAACAACAACATCAACAACAACATCAACAACAACCAACACTGGTGGGTTCATCCTCCAGGGCGCGTTTCGGCGGTCGACGTTTCGGCGTATTGTGTCGGGAGGACTTGTCATCCGGTTCGGACTCGGATTTGGCTGAAAATAGCAATAAATTATAGGTTAAGTAGCAAAATAAAAACAGCAAAACAATCCTGAACTCTTCATTCCGTTACTAAAACTCGAATTCAAAGTAAGACTGGTTAATATAGCTTGATGTAATTGCAAAAAATCTTGGGGAGGCACTTGCGGACGAGGTAATCCTCCAAAGGGAGGGACATCTCATAGAAGAGGGGGGAATCGGCAGTTTTCAGGTCTTTTTACCCACACTTCACATAACAAATTGAGTTTTCTGAAAACGCCCAAGAGGGGAAATTCCACTTTTCCCACCCTTCTCGTCCGATATTATGGGAAGGGGCGGAGCCGTTATGCAATGGATTAGGCGCAGTGTTCGCGTGTTACCCTACAACCCAAACCCTAATGTTATGTGAGAAAATACAAATGTGTACAAAATTCGAAGCGCGCCAAAACCAAATTTGAAACTGAATTCAAACTACGCGCCAAAAAGTTTCCTAACAAAACCCAACCATCAATATCGCCGATGCCGGCGAACGGTGCGTTCATGTCGATCGCCTTCATCGGCGTTTCATCGTCGGTCGTCGACGGGGTGCGCCGACGCACCGGAGAATCCGTGGTGGCCACCGGCATGTTGAGTACCTGGAATAATCAGAAATTGCGTTATCTATCGCCACACAAACAAACAAAACAATCCTCTCGTCACATGTATAGTCTGGGGAGTAGGACGTCAGCCTAGGAAAACCCGGTGGTACAGGGTACAAACATGTCTTGAAATACAGCTTGTCAGCCTCTGTGGTTTGTCATTGACCATTGTTTTGTCGTTATATTTCTAATATTAAGATCTCATGATGGCATCATCATCAGTAATGCAGAAATACCCAGTGCATTGAAGTTGTTCTTTTTACTGGGAATTGTTCATCAAGGTTTTTGAAATGAGAGAGTCTGAATAAACTTACGGACAATAACAGAAACCCAAAAGCCAAGCGCCTGCTTTATTGCACACCGCTTCGTTTAATTGAAATTAAATTCACAATGAAAATAGTAAAAATTAAAAAAAAATCTTGAATTTTCTCCACTATTCTGATGGAAAATCAACCTCGTGTGCCGGCAGCTGGGACTCCAGCAGGGCGCTGGTCGTCGGTTCGTTGGGCGTTTGTTCTTTGGCACTTTCGGGCGATGGCAGACCCTCCGAGTTGGGCATCGGGATACCGCGGTTACGGCGTTTGGCCATCGATAGAGCCGCTCTGTAATAATTAAAGTCAGTCCAGAGCCCTGGCGGACGAGAAAGGCTGGCAAAACTGTCAATTCCCCCTCTTTAACGAAATTCCCCTCCCTTTGGAGAATCGAATCGTCCGCTAGTGTTTTTTACCGAGACTTTGTTATCACTGAAGTCAACACAACAGGTCCGACTAATAACACCCTTGAGTATGGCTATGGGGTTTTTGTAGTAGCCGGAGAGCGTTGAATAAACTGGCGTGGCAATTAACGTCTGAATTCAGGTGCCAGAAAGAGGGGTGCACCGTTACCGTACGCCCACGCTCTAGACCAAACATGCGTCATATCTTGTTTGGTAAAATCTTATGCTCAAATAAATGCTTCGATGCGCAATCAAACCCCACAAAAATACATTATACTAGAATAGAATAAGATATATTCAATGTAAGAATTGACTGCCAACCGTAAATGGGCTCCATACTGGAATTTCTTATCAGTAGCGCCGAATGTCTTCTTCCAGAACAGGCTGACCTGAAGATATTGATTCTGGCTCACTCACTCACTCACCCACCACCAACCTCCTGTGAGGTCACTCACTCACTCAAACACTCATTCATTCATTCATTCATTCATTCATTCATTCATTCATTCATTCACTCACTCACTCACCCACTCACTCACTCACTCACTCACTCACTCACTCACTCACTCACTCACTCACTCACTCACTCACTCACCTCACTCACCCACCACCAACCTCCTGAAGTCACTCACTCACTCACTCACTCACTCAATCACTTACTCACTCACTCACTCACTCACTCACTCACTCACTCACTCACTCACTCACTCACTCACTCACTCACTCCCTCACTCACTCACTCACTCACTCACTCACTCACTCACTCACTCACTCACCCACCACCAACCTCCTGAAGTCACTCACTCACTCACTCACTCACTCACTCACTCACTCACTCACTCACTCACTCACTCACTCACTCACTCACTCACTCACTCACTCACTCACTCACTCACTCTCACTCACTCACTCACTCACTCACTCACTCACTCACTCACTCACTCACTCACTCACTCACTCACTCACTCACTCACTCACTCACTCACTCACCAACCTCCTGAAAGACGGTGACATTGGATGCCTCCATGCCGACAATGAACAGAGGCGAGAGCAGTTTCAGCAGGTCTTCGTCCAGTGGTCGTGTGTTCAGTACGTTGTCGACGATGACTCGCTTCAAGGTGCGGATCGCTTCCAGACGCTGAAAGGAGAACAGGAATACAGAATAAGACACATCAGTCAACAATACAACAAAAAGAAGAAAAAAAATTTAACGAGCAGTTAATACACAAGAGCCTGCTAAAAAATTAGAGCCGAACACGAAAAAATAAAATAAAAATTGTCCTAAACATTATCTAAAACGTAAAGAAATCCTTATTGCGCACAAACAAGTTAAAGATAAATATATTTTTCATAATATAAAATAGAAAAGTTAAAAATTATTAACTAAAATAACAAAAATTTAGAAAAAAAATTCAACTTTTTTTTGCTAAACTAACATGTTTCTGGACCGGCGCGGAGGAGGTGGTGGGCGCCTGTTTATCGAAATAGGTGGAACACATTCGACCCAGGTAGTGCGCAAACACGTCCGTAATGTACAGTAACTGAAAAAATAAAAGAAGTTTAAAATCAATGATTCATTAAAAAAATCTAAGCAAGTCGACTTTTCAGTGTTAGGAATTCGTAAAAAAGATTAGGATCAATTGAAAAAAGTTTGGGCCACTGGCGGATGAGTCAATCCTCCAAAGAGAGGGGAAATTCTTTAAAGAGGGGGAATCAGCAATTTTCAGGCCTTCTTCCCCGCACCTTAGGAAACAAATTCAGCTTTCTAAAATCGTCAAAGAGGGGGGAATTCCACTTTTCCCACCCCTTCTCGTCCGTTAGTGGTTTGGGTTAACCTGAGTCGGTTTCATGGCGAACTTATCGAAGAATGCGGTCATCAGCGCGAAAATGTTGATGCATAGTGCACGGATGAGCTCCGGTTTTTCATCGTACTAAAATTGAACAGCAATACGTTAGTTAGCTGCAAGCTAACTTAGGAAAAAATATTCGAGGTAATGTCCACTTACGCCAACACCGACATACTAATAACTGAAGATAAAATAGTAACATAGTGAACAGTTAAGTCATTGATTTGTTACAAATTAGTCACAGAAATACGTTAAAGACATGAAGAGTTGAAAGAGGGGTTGACGGGTCGAGCTAGAAATGAGTAAAAGTAGAAAAAAATCTCAACAAAGACGATCTCGAAAAATCCACTTACCGATTCCGTCTCGAAGTTCTTGATGGCCGCCTGAATCAGTCGTATGGACAAGTCGAACGCCGCCGTCAGATCGCCCAACGCTAGTTCGTCCTTTTTCGACGTTGAATGGGCGGCGAAAGCGGCGGCGGCTGACGGGGAAGGTTCTAAAAAGTTTCTGGTGAGTTTCCTTTTTTCCTGATTTCATTTAGAAAACTTATTTCTTTTGACAATATCTTAGTTTCCGGTGAGAACTTCAGGAAATTAGGGTTCAGGATTAGGAAATCACAGAAAACTAAAAGAGGAGCGTGTTATGGAGAATTTCTTGAATAGATTTGAATTTGATGCAAAATCTAGACAGACATTGTTCGTTCATCAAAATTAGCTATGATAAACTAGAAAAAAAGAAACAAGATTTGTCCCTCGTTGGGTTTCGAACCCGGTGACCAAAAGTCAGGTACAATGGCTGCCAGCCACCCTAACCACTGGAGCAGAGGTGGGCCGCAGGGGGGGGGGGGGTAGGGTACCCCCCACTTTTCAGGGTCGGCGGGTAGCCTACCCCTCCCCCCCTAGACAAAAATTTAGGTCGCCTACCCCCTCCCCCCTACTCAAATTTTTTTTGAAAATCGGCCTCAAAACCTCGATTTTGAGGCTCATTTTTCAAAATTTTCTGGCTGTGAGAATTTTTTTTCGAAGAAACACGTTTTCTGGGTCAATTTTCTTGGTTAAAACCTGAAAAAACTGGTATATGTGATGTTTATACCTTATAATAGAAGATTTTTTTTAGCAAAAACAAGCAAAAAATAAGCGTTTTATGTGAATAATAATTTTTTCTACCCCCCCCCCCCCCTACCCGACCTTACCCCCCCCCCACTTTTCGGACAGGTCGGGTAAAATGGGTTTTTCTGTCGGCTACCCTCCCCCCCCCGCCCCCTGCAAAACGCCAAAAAACCCGGCCCACCCCTGCACTGGAGTACGTATAAAAAAGACAAATCAACCTTCCAGCTGTTCAACGATGGCCTCAGCAACGACGTGACGCACCATCTCGCTCAGCATGTATAGTGGATGCATGTCCTGAATGAAACATCATGTTTTAGAATTATAAGTTGAATGATTATTTAATTTAAATCATAACTTTTTATCTCTTTTAAAAATTTTCTTCTACACTTATTCCAACTTTTAACTCTAATCAAACCGTGATTCATTGAAATAACTTTCTTCGTTACTCTTAACTCTCTCAAATGA
The DNA here is from genome assembly GCA_964036265.1 of Daptonema setosum. Lineage (NCBI taxonomy): Eukaryota > Metazoa > Nematoda > Chromadorea > Monhysterida > Xyalidae > Daptonema > Daptonema setosum. Next base: position 4,735,673 of record OZ038442.1, read on the forward strand.
AATGAAATTCCGATCCAATTTCTTATCATTCTAGATTAATTAATTGTTTCTTCTTTTCTTTCTCTGCATACTACGCTACGGCTGAGTTGTTAACCAATTTGTGTGCCCTTGCCCTCTTATTTCGTCTTTTATGCGAAAAATTAACACCTTGATATTTCCCAGATACACAGCAAAGTGAAAAAATAACAGGGACTTCTTCACTGGCTTAGCGCGTTAGGCACGCGTACCAGTGCTATTCCAAATGGTGAGTATGCGCGCATAAAAGCTTTCGTTTGGAAAAAAACTTCTAGGAAAGTTTTGGGGTTTCCGAAAATGGACAATTGCATTTTTCTCGCTGGCTAGTTAGAATGCCATACCGTTGTACAATATCAATGAAAGTTTCAATTATGAAAAACTATAATATAATCAAAAAGCAACACCAACAAAACACGTGTCAAAGTGTCGTTTGATCATCATGGTTTTGCAGAACCATAGGGCGCAGGCATCGCGCGTTTCATTCTCCACGAGGCGGATACACCGATTAACGTCCGTGTAAAACGACTTCCACACACCGATTACAGCGCCGGCCTCTCTCTGCAAATAGCGATATGAAATTTATTTATATATTTATCGCAAGCGCCCTAAAATAGAAACCATGAATTAAATATGAATAAAATCGTTCAAAAATAGCCGCCTGAAATTTTGGGCATTTTCATGAGAAAAAAAGGTAACACAAACACATGATTACCAAAATAAATTTACCCAATTTTTTTGATTTTTTTTTGAAAACTTTTATAACGTAAAAAAGTATTTTTGGGTCCCCTGAGTGTCAGTAAAGCGATAGTAAGCGCTAAAATGACGACATATCAACATATAATATAAAAGCTAAAATTCCGAATTTGTCCCCTTGTTAATTGTTTTAGCTAAAATTCCGAATTTTCCCCCTTGTTAAATGATTTTAATTTGGTATTTATGGGAAACACTTAATTAAGTGCGGCTCTGCTGCAAAAAAATTACTAAGCGTGGTGAGGAAAGTTGCTAGGTGCGGTGCGGAAAAGTACTAGGTGCGGTGCGGTTCATATTATTAGTGCGCAACCTGCAGCTGTGCCGGCGTCGGTTCGTCTTTGTTCTTTGTTTTTGTCTTTTTAGTGGTCTTCGTCGCTTTCTTTGTCCTTTTCTGCTCAGGCGACGGTGTCTGGTTGTTGACGCGGACAATCGAAAAGAAGCAAGAAGCTTAACGATTTTTTTCATTTTTTTTGTGGAAAAAAGCAACGCACAAAAGCAAACCTACACACAAGCATACACAAGGTGACAAGAAGCAATATTTCGAATCACTAGCGGACGAGCTAACTCAAAACTCTCCCACGGGAAGGCAATTTTATTGAGAAGGGGAAATGGACAGTTTTCCGGTCATTTCACCTACACTTTCGGGAATAAATTCTACTGTTTGAAAACGCCAAACAGTGGGGAACTCCACTTTTCCCACCCCTTCTCGTCCGCTGGTGTTTTGAATGAGTATGCATTGTTGGGACAACAGTAAAAAACGAGAAAGCGAAAAAACCCAAACCATTGCCGATTGACCTTAACCAAAACCAAAAACTGACAATCAACCAAAATTAACGCCCAAACTGGGGAAACGTGACGTGAATAGAACTGAACAACAAAAAACATGAATGTGAGGCAAATAATGAATAAAACAAGAGAATAAATTTCATTATAATTTAAAATTCTTATTTCAATAAAAAAAATTCCAACCAAGAATACAGAATTTTTCTATAAATAAATAAGTGATAAATAATTTTTATTTCAAAAAAAAATCCAACCATGGACTTGAAGGCCTCCGAGGTGCCCAACGCCATGACCAGTAGGTTGAGCGCCGTACCGTAATCGTGCTCCAACAGGGTGCCCTCGTCGATATCGCAAGACTGAAACAGCTAGAACGTTAATTAATGAGAAAACAAGAAATAGCAAAAACATAACAATTCATAAAAAAATTCATCATACATGTTTGAATCGCCAGTTCTCCTTAACGAGTGCGAACGCACAGGATAACCCCGATTTTATTCACAGACCGATAAATTACCAAAGTTGGCCCGAGTCACCAAATTTATCACTATTCCAAACTCGAATTGGCCAGAATCAGTGAATTTGCCATCCCGCATCGCCATAATTCTTCATGGGTTATCAATAAAACTCTGCATCTGCTTGACGAGCGCCGGTCAGACTTCGCTGGTCATCTTGTGCATCTCACAAGACGTTTTTTTATAATTAGGCGCTAATCGCCGTTTTCAACAAAAAAACGCCAAAACAAACTTCAGTCACTAATAAAAAATCTCAGATTGACCCGATCGCCAAATTTTCCAAAATTGGCCCGAATCGCCGAATTTCCTCACGGCTCACCTTATCCATGAAACTCTGCATCTGCTTCACGAGCGCCGGCCAGACTTCGCTGATCATCTTGTGTATCACACCGGACTCTTTATGAGAATCTGGCGCTAATCACCGATTTTAACAAAAACCGTCAAAACAAACTTCAGCCACTAATAGAAACCGCAGATTGGCCCGAATCGCCAAATTTTCCAAAATTGGCCCGAATCGCCGAATTTACTCACGACTCACCTTATCCATGAAACTCTGCATCTGCTTCACGAGCGCCGGCCAGACTTCGCTGATCATCTTGTGCATCACGTGCGGCGTAAACGTATGCGCACGTTCCGATAATACGGCGCACAGGCGTTTGAATGCGCCGAATAACGGCGTTTTCGCCCAATCACGTCGTGCGCCGACGGAAATCAGATGGAAATGCTTGGCGCAGGTTTCGGTGAGTCGAATGATGCTGCAAATGAGCGTGATTGAGTTAAGAGAGTGAGTGGGCAAGTTTGTGAGAAGTGAATGAGTGAGGGGAAAAGTAATGCGGATAATAAATAGTGAGTGATTGAGTGAGTCAGTGAGTGAGAGAGATTGACTGAATGAGTGAGTGAGCCAGTTAATATATGAGCAAATGAATGAGCGGAGCGGAGTGATCCAGTGAGCGAATGAGGACAATAGCGGACGAGAAGGAAGAGTGGATTTCCCTCCTTTTTGGCGTTTCCAAAAAGTAGGATTTGTTCTCTAACGTGAGAGTAAAATAGCCTGACAATTGCCAATTCCCCACTCTTTGGTAAAATTCCCTCCCTTTGGAGGACTAGTTCGTGCGCGAGTGGATTAGGAGATAACCAACTTCATCGACACCAACTGCCGGAGCGGTTGGGTCTCGCCGACCCGGCTGATATGAGCGACCACTCCATCGGCGATGGCGTTTATCAATCGCAGTTGACCGGCGCTCAACTGCTCCGAATCGCCGAGCGGTCGCCACAGAGACAGCGCCACGGTGAAAAGTTGGTGGTCCTGAAATATTAAAGTCGATATATCCATATTTAATGTCAAGTATTGCCCGTTATTCTACTATCTATTGACATATATAACGAACGGGCCATTTATGTATTGCTCATTCATATTATATCCCGAACATCACGAGTAAAAAGTCAACTTTAACGAAGACTAAAAACCTAGTCAACTTGATATTCGATGTACTATTAAAGTTTCACCAAAATGTGGATTTTTTATAATAGGAATTTCCTTGAACAATAGTTTTCGGCGAAATTCCAGCAAATTTCTCATAGCCTAATCCATAATACAAGATTACCAGTTGCTACATGATTTGTGTAAGATTCCCTACATAATGAACTCAAACAATACACTAACAGTGTACCTAATACGATACTGTGATTAAGCAATATCATGTTTACACTTACACAAATATAAATCACGGCAGCGGTTGGATTACATGGGGCAACTTAAAAATCCATTCCCCGCAGCAAATTTCAAAATAATTTTTTTCTACCAAACATGAAATTTTATGCTCGCGTACTAAAATTGAATAAAAGCAAAAAATGATTTCTCTCAAAAAAATCTTTTTTCAAGTAAAAATGAGCTATATTCCGTCAACTTACCAGCATAATATCCGTGTTCTCAGGGATGTCACGACCATGCTCCAACAGGTACGCCAGACAGTGGTTAATGGCTTCATAGAAGCCCTGATCGCCCATCACTGACGTGCGAATTACCGACTTCAGGTGTTTCAGGATTACGGTCATCAGATCCAGACGGTCGGCTGCAAAAAAGTAGAACATTATACAACAAATTATAACGAGATTTTTTTATATCAGACGAAGTTAGAGCGGGAATTTGGAATTCCAAATGCATCGGGGAACTATACTCCAGATTGGCAAACAGAAAAGTTCTCCGCGTTTTTTTATGATCAGACATTTCATAAAAAGGATGAGATTTCATCACACGATGACGATAGAGAACAAAAAATTTCAATATTCTGCGAATGAATATCAACTCACTGAATTAAATCAATGTTACATTCAAAACCTCAATATGTAAAATTAAATATTAAATTAATAACAAATAAAAAAATAATCGATCCCATGTGTCTTCATAGCCAATTGCAAAAACAGTTGCCACAAAGTTGCACTTTTCCGGAACTTTTTATGACGTTCCGAAACGTTTTGTTTCAAAATTTTCTTCTGTTTCTGTCTTCCAAAATTTATCGGAACGTCAAGAAAAGTTCCGATAAATTTTAAATTTTTTGCCAATGACTATGGAGGAAGGCAACCCAATAATTACAAAACCAACTTAATGTCCCGAATTTCTCGGCTTTTACGATGATCAACGTCAGGCAGCGAATGACCAGCGCTCCGTGCTTCTCGATCGTCCAGAACTTGGAAAGTGCCGTCTTTTGTATCGATTCTGGAAGTTTCTTGGTCTTTGCCTTCTTTTTCTTCTTGCGAGAACCTTCTTTCACTAGCAAAATTTTGACACTCGTTAAGTGATAAAGAAGGAAAAGAAGATTTTTGGCTTAAAAAATTCGACAATAAACATGTTTTAAAAGTTGTCTTTTACGCACAGATGATCACGGAGGACGAAAAAATTTGATTTTTGAAAACATAAATCGTGGAATTACATGAATACAATTCAGTCAAAACAGGGCAATCGGCTCACTTCTGATCCTCCGAAAGTCAGTAAATTTCAGCGCATAAGTAGACAAAACGAACCGAATTTGCAGTCTTTCAGTATCACTTCGGGTAGATCTTTATGCATGGTAGTCGGTAGAATTGTATGGCAAAGAATCTGGGCGAACTGCGGCCAGACGTACGCTGGCAGGTCGGGTTTCGTCGGCGTTGGTGCCGTGGTGGCTGGAATAAAGTTGGATACAACTTGATCAATGTTTTTTTTTAATTAAAAAAAATAAATTTCATGGACCTGTTACACACCACCGGCCGCTGTTTTTTACATTGTTATTTGACAACCACGACGCAGACATGAAAAATGAATCAGGCGCAGCAACGTTCAAACAACATTTTTTTTTTGTTTGGCCCTCAATTCACAACATCGGTGAACCACATACGGTGAGGGAAAGGTTGTTTTGTGATTTGTCCCGCTCTCACCAGGATACGTCTCGCCACTCCAGCCTCAGAGTTGGCTCCAAACTCGAGCACGATTATCAGTGGCATGGCAATCGTATGTGTGCGTACCGGGCTATATCGAGTGGGTCTTTACCCGTACGCTGACCGCCACCACCCAACCCAGCAGTCGAGAGTCGAACCCGGGACCTGGCGGTCCTAAGTCTAACACTCAACCAACTAAGCTAGACGGCCGGTTTCAAACAACATGCAAGGCAGCATTTTTCTTCTGAAAAGTGTTTTAACGCATTGATTCAGCGATATATGCCATAATTCATGCGCTCTAAAAACACGTCATCATCTATTTAGGTTACCAGAAAGTCACCAACCAGATGTTTCATTGCCGCTGGTCGTGGCTGTCTGATTGGTCGCAAACATCTTCTCCAGATCATAGCCACCGCCACCGAGGATGAACCGCAACATTGGTTCGACCATCTAAAAAAATTTAAAAAAAGTTCGCATAGCTTGATCAGTAATTCATGTTTTTAATTGTTTTAGTTTGAAATCATCATTCTTGGAAACCTTAAGCACCAGGCCGTTTATGTGTTGTCCTAGTGCAATCTCAAATCAAAAAAAAGTCTAAAACAACGCGAATAAAGAGAAATTTCGAATTCAAAATGTGCGATAACTTTTCCGCATCAAAAATCAGGTTTCGAACCCGGACCCACCCGTTTCTGGAGCAGGCACTTTAACCACTAGACTAACCGGCTCAACGAACAAATCTAATCGACTCTCGTGTATCCTGATCAACATCCACCAACACAACAAAATAGTCATCAAGTAACATAAGTCAGGTTGCGAACACGGACCCACCCGTTTCTGGAACTGGTGTTGTAACCACTAGACTAACTGGCTCAAAGAACAAATCCAATCGATTCTCGTGTATCCTGTCCAGTGTCAACCAGCACAACAAAAAATCATCATGTATCACAAGTCAGGTTTCGAACCCGGACCCACCGGTTTCTGGCACTGGTGTTGTAACCACTAAACTAACCGGCTCAAAGAACAGATCCAATCGATTATCATGTATCCTGTCCTGACCAGTGTCCACCAGCACAACAAAAAGTCATCATGTATCACAAGTCAGGTTTCGAACCCGGACCCACCAGTTTATGACGCGGGTGCGTTAACCACCAGACTAACCGGTTCAAAGAACAGATCCAATCGATTCTCGTGTATCCTGACCAGTGTCCACCAGCACACAACTCGTTCAGTAAACACGCGCTCGTGATCGATGAACTTGGTTTTGCAAAGCATCTTCATGATTACGCTGAAGCGGGCTTCGGCATCTGGAAAGAACTCAAAGAAGATTTATTTTTATTCAGCACATTCGAGTATAAGTGTGTGTTAAAAGGAGATGGTAATAATAGTTGAATAAGTGTAGGGACGAATGGAATGTAATGTAGTGTAATAGGTGTGATATAGTGTAATAGAATAAATCATTGAAGAAGCACAATTTCCAACGTAATCTTTCCTTTCTACCTCATAGAAGGTGCTGAGGCAGTGCAATACCCCTAGAAAGGTTTGGCCTTCATCAGAAAAGTCCCTTCACTATCAGACAGATCTGTTGCTTGTTAAAGTTTCATAGTACATTGGTATGCTTACAGAGAAAAACCGCATTTCAGCTCGGTGTCAGTTCGACCCAATTTAGAACAGAAATGGTTCGATCACATGAGTGTTTACAACGTGGTGAAAAGAGTCAAGATATGAAAAAAGCGGCAAAATGGAAAATTCATGTTTTTCTGTTTTCCCAAAATCCCACCTTTAATCAATTTGGTGGTGCGATCGGTCTTGCCGGACGTTTCGATTGGCCGATGCGGCACATAACGATGCAGGTACTCATGTTCCCCGAAATTCTCGATAAATGCCTTCCACGCCACGTAGGTTTCAGCCAGGATGGTATGCGACTTGCAACGAATCACCGGCGATATCACGTCCAGTAGCGGATTACACAGACGCGTACGCTCGTGCAGTGACTGGAGAATGTGTGGGAATGACAAATATAAAATGGAATTATAAATATATCATAACACTTTAGAAACGTAAACGTACAGTTTATTGTTATCTGGCGAACTTATTGAGAGAATTGTTGAGAAAACCAAAAAACGTTAATTTAGCCATTTCTACACCTTTCGACAACAAATTATATCTTTTGAAAACGCGTAAGAGGGGGAATTCCACTTTTCCCTCCTCTTTCCGTCCGACAGTGCCTTAACCCAACCGTGCCCATGAAGAGCACCAATCTGGCCCCGAGTGTGAGAATGGAACTGTACATTTGAAAACACCGAAGATGGGGGCGGGAGATTTCCATTTGAAAACGTCAAAGATGGGGGAGGGAAATTTCCATTTGAAAACACCAAAGAGGGTGAATTTCTCTTTTCCCACCCTTTCTCGTCCGTTAGTCCCCAACCCAACCTTGCCCATGAAGAGTACGAGTCGGGCCCAGAGTGTGAGGATGGAACTGTACATCTGCAATGTCGACATGCGATCGAACGTGGGTTTGATGATCTCCTGAAAAATTTGAGAAAAATAAAATCTCATTTTCAGATATTAATTTGTCACTGAAAAATTATTACCAATTCATGAGGTTGTCAATCGAAAATCAGTGTTTATAGATTTGAGGCTTTGAGAGAAAGAATTTTTCATGAGCTGAAAGAAAAACCGAACATGAATGAAAATTATTTAATAGAAAAAATAATAAAATTATAATTTGAATATTGCTAATTGACCAAATAAAGAACCAACATTTTTCTCAATCAACGACAAAATATGCTGAATATATAATGGCAGTTGTTGCTGATCCTTCTTCACTTCGTCCATCATGTTCAGCACAATATCGAGTGCGGCTTTGGCGGCAGCCTGGAATGAAAAAAAAGTTATAGTGTAAATTATCGTTAACGACCTGACGCTGAAATACACTTTGATTCGAAACATGTCATAAAAACTGTACGAGCCTCATTTGAAATTAAAAACGGGCTGGGCTCTCTCCAAAAGTGTCGGAAAATATTCAGATCCATGATTGGAAATAACACTTTTGCCAACGGTATTCCAGGAAGAAACTGATGAAAAATAATGCTATTATAATGATATATGTATTTGAAAAAGACATACGAATTTAAATTAAAATTTATTATCTATTACATAAAAAAACAGAAACTGTCTAACTTAAGGTTATGTCAACTGACGAGCCAATATAAAAGATAAAAAATAGCAATAATATTATAAAGAACAGCCAAACCTTCTCATCACTAGAACAAGTGGTCCATAATCGGTTAAAGGCGAGTTTATCATCGGCATTGGTGAGATCAAGCACCGTGGTGGAGGCGGACGGTTGGAAACTGAAAGTAATTATTATTAAGTAATTATAAGTAAATTTAAAATTAAATATTTAAATTAATAAATTAAACATATAAATAAGTTATATATTTTGCTGAATCAATTCAACTAAAATTAAATTGAACATTTATGGAATTATGTTTTTAATAAGTCAATTAGTTAATTAATTCGTTAATTAAATATTCAAAAGACCAAACAAAAACACGAAAACAACCCAACACAATCTTATTATTTTTCACTTTAGATTGGGCTTCGACTGAAGAGTCCCACCAATCCAGGCGTCTCGATTAAGGGAGGAAACGCCAACCCTTTTTGCACACTTTTTTATAACATCGACTTCCGCTACCGGGCAGGAGGGGAGACTGTCAAGAGTCATTGGTGTTGGTGACCAGATTTTTTAGCCAATTAATATCAAAAGATCTGTTGATAGTTAACTTCCATTAATTGATAGATTATAGTTAAATTGATTATTGATGAATAGTTGATTTGCGACCAAAAATATAAATTTTTACGATGAAAAAAATATATTGGGTTTAGTTTTCGTTAGTTTTTTTAGATATAGTATATAGTAGATAAACAAATATAGTATATATAAATATATATAGATAAAAATAAATTTATAAAGAATATATTATAAATATTTAATAGAAAACTAACGTCCGCTGGACCTTCTGCACCTCAATGACTGACATCATGACTAGTTGGAATGGGGGCAAAGTTGAATGGTGACCAGCATTGACTCGATTGATTGATAGTTGACTCGATTGATTGATAGTTGACTTGATTGATTGATAGTTGACTCGGGTTGGGTTTATAGTTGACTGTTTGGGACAATATTTGTAGAATAATACTGAGCAATATTCGGTGTGAATTGGCGCAATTATAATAGGAATTAAACCCGCCTGAAAAAAGATGAATATTATGAGGACTTTGACCTTTTTGTTTCAATGTTAATTGTTAACAAATAAGATAATAAATAGGTAACTAAAAGACACTGGCCCCATACGCATCTAAATCCTGGCTAATCTTGATTAACCTAGGATACATTTTCCTATCGAAATACACTGCAAAAAAGATTAACCTAGGTTAATCCTTAATTAACCTAGGTTAATCTTGATTACCCTGGGGATTTGGACGTGTATGGGGCCACTCACTATTTGTGTAATAATGAGCACGTTTGTTGAACGTTAAATTCTGTAGTTGATTGATGATATCCAACTTTGAATATTATAAGTTCAACGTGCTTTGAAATAGATGATGTAAAATACCCACCATTAACTTTTGAATTGTTTCCATTCCTCAAATTGAGCGTGAACTTATGTGCGAAGAAAATATACTTATGAACTAAGAAACAGATTCTAATGATATTTTAATAATAAGAAATACGTCTTATTAGGCAAGTCTAAAAATTGCGAAAAAAGTTTCTTAGTAAGACTGTCGAATTTTTACTTGAGCACATAAATATAAATTTTTAAAGATTTTAGAAAATTAAACATCTGGGAACTAAAATTTTAAAGTTCTAAAAACAAAGTTGGGACTTTAGAAAAACGTCGCTGAATACGATATTAAAGCCAATAATTGAACGTAAAACAAACAAAATATAAACTCGATTGAATTGTTGACTAAAAACGAAACTTTTCCAGACAGTTCCAGTCCAGTTATGGCTAGCATGTACAATATACACTCTACAGCAATGTAGTAAACAAGAATCATGGTAAAATATACAGATTGTGTATTCAATGTATCATTGAAAAAATCCTTTTCATAAATAAAATATACAAATTTCATGAATATATGAACTACGCAGAAATGTTGTACAAAAATTATGAAAATATTGGAACTTTCAACGCGAGCCAAACAAACTTGGAACCAAAAATTTTCTTGAAAGAATTTGCGCGCAACAAATAAAAAATTCGTTAAATTTTCTAACATAACATTTAGGCAACCTGGATTTGTTTACGACACTGGCGGACGAGCTAACCCTCCAGCAGGGAGGGAGGGGAATTACTCCAAAGAGGGGGAATTAGCCAAAATTGGGTCATTTTCCCTATACCTTAAGGAACAAACTCTACGCTTAGAAACCGCCAGAGGGGGGAATTCCACTTTTCCCACCCCATCTCGTCCGCCAGCGGTTTACGAACAAGGCGCCCATATTCATATATAGCACATCACTAGCGGACGAGATGGGGAGGGAAAAGTGGAATTCCCCCCTCTTTGGCATTTTCAAAAAGTATAATTTGTTCCCTAAGGTGTACGTAAAATAACCTGAAACTGCCAATTCCCCCCTCTTTGATGAAATTCCCCTCCCTTTGGGGATTTAGCTCGTCCGTCAGGGTAGCACATCCAGTGGTTCTTCTTAAACAGTCCGTCAGTGTGTCAAGCAATACCAAGAAATTAAAGGTTATAAAAACATGACCAATACAGATATGGGAATGCGTGTTGCATATCGCAACAACACTACGTAAGAGTACAAGAAAACGCAACATCTCAATTTACGCCACAAAAACTATATGACTTTTTATTTACTCGTCTCGCGAGTCACGATACACACAGAATAATAAAAACAACACGACAATATTATAATGATATTTACACAAAAAATATAAAACCAGTTTTTCTCTTAATTGACGGGTGCTGGGTGCCAATTAACTCGTGATGTTTTGCAGACATAACATGGGGTTTGACAATTGTCATGTTACATCACTAGCGAACGAGCCGAACCTCCAAACGGAGGGGAATTTCTCCAAACAAGCGGAATTGGCAGAAATTAGGTCGTTTTATCTACACCTTAGAAACAGATTCCACTTTTCAAAACCACCAAAGAGGGGGAATCCCACATTTTCGTCCCCATCTCGTCCGCTACTCGCTAATGCAGACATACAGTGCGAGTTTGACAATTATCAAGCTAGATGAGATGTCTGTGTAATGCAGTAGCGGACAAGAAGGTATGGAAAAGCGGAATTCCCCACCCTTTGACGATTTCAAAAAAACTGAATTTGTTCCATAAAGTGTACTAGCGGACGAGAAGGGGTGGGAAAAGTTAAATTCCCCCCTCTTTGGCTGTTTCAAAAAGTTGAATTTGTTCCCTAAGGTATAGGTAAAATGACCTGAACATTGTTCATACCACCCTCTTTGGCAAAATTCCCCTCCCTTTGGGGATTTAGCTCGTCCGCCAGTGATAAAGTGTAGGTAAAAGGACCAATGGCCCAACAAACGTGACAAAAATATCGAATGACACGCAACTGAAAGTTTGAAACCAGTATCATAATCAATAACCAAAGCGTAAACAAGCACATTAACTGCAGTAATTAGCGGAACGATAAAGGGTGGGAAAACTTAAATTCCCCGCTCTCTGGCGGTTTAAAAATAAAGAATCTGTTCCCTAAGGTGTTGACCCAAATTTCTGTAAATTACCTCTTCTTTGGAGAGATTCCCTTCCCGTGGGAGGTTTAACTCATCCGCCAATGACCACCGTTAATGATGTTTTTATGTACAACTATTTGTGTGGGTGCAGTCAGGGTATGTTAAATGAAACAATGAAGCAATTGTTTTTTATTTTTATTTTCCTGTTTTTTTTTCAAACCTTCCCTACAGAACCAAAAAAAAACAGCTTAAATGGTGTTAAGTTCGAAAAGACAATAGATCCTAATTGTTCTTTCTCTTCATTCTTCACATACCTTGAATGTAGTGTTTTTTTTCACAAAACTAGTTTCAAAATCGACTATGTTGCCATACCGCTTATGCACAATCTTTTACATTGCCTTATTGTACAGAGAGCACGGCCAGTTTATGTTTCAAGCAATTAAAAAAAAACTCTAGCAATTTAGCATTATAGCAACGTGTCACAAAAAATCATCGATATTCTATCAGGCAGACGAAACACGAAGCGATACAGCATGGTATGCACAGGTTACTTAAAAAAATAAACCAAAATGTGAGCTAATAACAAAAGAAAAGCGGGAAACACTCAGATTCGAAGAAATAAAGCCACGCTTAATTGAAGCCATCAAACAGTGTAAAGAGCTGAATAGTAGGCGAACAATAAAGAATTTAGCGGCCAAAGAGATGGAAATACCCCGCACTGAAGACAAACTTATCCTCCAAAGGGAGAGATAATTCATCAAAGAGGGGATAATTGGCATTTTTAAGGCCGTTTTACCTTCACTTCGGATATCAAACTGCACTTTTCAAGAGCGGCCAAAGAGGGAAAATACCACTTATACCTCCCTCCCCTTCTCGGCCGCTAGTGTGGACATAGACATTCAACTTCAGTATGATCGCTGATAAACCCTGACCACGGAACGAAAGAAAAGTACATCGACACTCAGTAGTAGATCACTTGGTCCATGACACTTTGGGAATGTCGTTGAATTCGGTCATCTCGTTCATCTTCTTGTTGAACTCCTCCACCTTCTCGCGATGACTCTGCTTGGCTTTCTGACGAATACGTTGCATCTGAAAAAATGAAGATAAGACATAGTTTAGTTTCAGAGATAGCACTGGCGGACGAGTTAATTTCCCAAAGGGAGGGGAATTTCGTCAAAAAAGAGGGGGGAATTTGCAGTTTTGAAGCCATTTCACCTACACCTTAGGGAACAAATTTTTCTTTTTCGAACTACCAAAGAGGGGGGAATTTCACTTTTCCGTTCTTCCCTCGTCCGCTAGTGGGAGATAGTGGAAAAGGGACCAGAATTAATAAACGAATGAATTGAATCGAAACATTTGTCACGTTTTTAGTACTGAAAGAGTCGCAGTAGATAATATTATATCGGACCAGATTGAAAGTCTCGACTAATCTATACATCAAAATCACGAAAGCAATTTAGACAATAGCATTATAATGTTATAATTTATAGCTATCTATAACTTACTCAGAAAGCGTTTGGCGCGCAATTTGAATTCAAAAGTGCTTTTGGCGCGCGTAAAAAAATCGAGGCAACATCCAGAGGTTACTCTCAATCCATTGACCAGGGTTTTGTCAAATAAAATAATGAGGTCAAATGTTTTTTTCTTGTTTTTTTTTACTTGACCATAGGATCAAGTTACAGACACATTGATCAAGCTATAATAGATTTCTCTAATTCTCCGATAATTTTGTCGGGTCAAAGCAGAAACCATGACAACAATCATTAACCGTTTGCTGACGCAGCATAGCAATTAATTATATAAATAGTCAATGATTAACGAACCCATTTTCACTCATTAGTATAGAACAGTCATAGTCGACTACGGTTTATCGTCGATAATTTTATTTTTGACTCGTTTTGTGTCAGGCCACACAATTTTCACCTAATGTTTCGCTTTATATTCGTCAGGAACGCATATTTGGTTGCACGCATTTTATGACGAAACCTGAGGTGCTGTTCACACTGGCGGACGAGCCAAACTTCCAAAGGGAGGGGAATTCCTTCAAAGAGGGGGGAATTTGCAGAAATTAGGCCATTTAACCTACACCTTAAGGAACAAACTATACTTTTTGAAATCGCCAAAGAGGGGGGAATTCCACTTTTCCATCCCCTTCTCGTCCGCTAGTGGCTGTTCATACTTCTTTTGCGATTTTCTGCGATACTCGCGCGTGAATCGCAAAAAAAAAATTAGGTTGGTTATAACACGTGTGACCCTGAAATTCAGGCAACAGCTAGCTGCCTAGTTGGCCGAGCCACACGTGTTATAACCAACCTAATGTTTTTTGCGATTCACGCGCGAGTATCGCAGAAAATCGCATAAGAAGTATGAACAGCGCCTAACGAATCGAGGGTGAAACATTAGGTATGTATGAATGTGCATGTTCCTGCACACAATGAGATGAGCCAAGAATAAAATAATCGACTATATCATGTCAATAGCGGCCACTAGCACGAGTGAGAATTTTGTTGATATTTCTGCCACTGGGAATATAATAAAGCGACACGCTGAGCGAGACAACTACGGCCATTTCAGCGGTCAAGTTAATTAATTTTGACTTAATTTGTTTACGTACAGGTACAACACATTCATACTCAATATTTCACGTCGATTCGTCAAGTTTAGTATAAAATTGGCGCAAAAACGCTGTCTACACCTAACGAACATAGAACGAAACATCTAGCTGCAAATTGTCTGAACTGGCACAAAAAGAGTCAAGAATAAGGCGCTATTCATACTTATTTATCAATCTTGCGATTTTGCGATCAGAACACATTATTGTATTAGCGATTTTGCGACTTATTGCGCGATTAATCGCAAATAAGTATGAGTAGCGCTTAAAATGATCGACTATAGCGCGGAGGGAGGTGAATTACAGAATCGGCTCCAGGTCGAGATTACAACACAATAATTGATTATTTCCTAAAGCATCACGAAGATGATTGAAGACACAGATTGCTAGGTGCACGATTTTTTTCTTTATAGTCTTAACGGACACTTTGAAAGCTTTTTCCCCGTTTAGCCGTTTTCCGATGGGTCTATTGCACCGCTAACGGTGACAGTATGTACCACGCAGAACACCTCCGTTTAGGATATAACGAAAACATCTCAATAGGTTATCATAACCATACCACGATTACAAACTACTGGCACCGCGAGGTGTACCACGGGGCATGGACGACTTCGTAGAGAACGGAACGACTTTATAACGATTTCAGATTACAGTTTCGTGTGTGAATACTCGATAAAAGTCCTAGTGATTCATAAATTCGGTTATTTTTCGATAAAGATATCGTCGGATCTCGGTGAATTTCCTCGGACGGAATTTATATCGAAAAAAGATCTGACATGATGAATCATTAGAACGGTTATCGCATCGAGAAATCACGTAACTTTTTGAAATAGTAATTTATATTAAGTACTATTGGAATAGTAATCTACTGAACCACTAGCGGACGAGAAGAGGAGGGAGAAGTGGAATCTCCCCTCTTTCACGGTTTCGAAAAGCTCAGTTTGTTTCTCAAGATATAGGTAAAATGGCCTGAAAACTGCTGATTTCCCCCTCTTGGACGAAAATCCACTACCTTTAGAGGGTTAGCTCGTCCGCCAGTATACTGAACCCAGTGCGATTTAGGCACAACAGACCAAGCAGTAAGTCATTGAAACCAAGGGTCAGGTGTCGAATCGGGGGCCGAAAAGGCATATACGTATATGCCAGACGGCATATATGGATCGGCATATACGTATTTGCCTATTCGGTCCCCGATTCGACACCTGACCCAAAATTATTATAGTTTCTGACTAACAAGAAATGAAAAAATTAATAAATAAACATTTTCAATAAAATGAATAAATTAATAGCGACGACGTTTCGAAATTTTCTGGCGGTATTTTCTTTATAACATTTTTGTCCGTCACTGCGGTAAATTGGCGCCAAATTTGAATTTGAGTTTTTAGTGAGTGAGTGAGTGAGTGAGTGAGTGAGTGAGTGAGTGAGTGAGTGAGTGAGTGAGTGAGTGGGTGAGTGAGTGAGTGAGTGAGTGAGTGAGTGAGTGAGTGAGTGAGTGAGTGAGTGAGTGAGTGAGTGAGTGAGTGAGTGAGTGAGTGAGTGAGTGAGTGAGTGAGTGAGTGAGTGAGTGAGTGAGTGAGTGAGTGAGTGAGTGAGTGAGTGAGTGAGTGAGTGAGTGAGTGAGTGAGTGAGTGAGTGAGTGAGTGAGTGAGTGAGTGAGTGAGTGAGTGAGTGAGTGAGTGAGTGAGTGAGTGAGTGAGTGAGTGAGTGAGTGAGTGAGTGAGTGAGTGAGTGAGTGAGTGAGTGGGCGTTAGGAACTAGCAAATGTAATACTGTTGGACTCAATAGCAACAAGCGCCAACAATACAACCCAATTAATGGACGCACCTAATATGGCTATGAGCCCTTGAACAATAATTAATTGCATGAAGTTTCAGTTTAGGGCACTGGCGGACGAGCGAATCCTCCAAAGGGAGGGGAATTTTGCTAAAGAGGGGGAATTGGTCATTTTCAGTCCATGTTACCCACACCTCAGAGAACAAATTCTACATTTTGAAAACGTCAAAGAGAAGGAAATTTCCACTTTTCAGTTCTTTCCTCGTCCGCTAGTGGTTTAGGGTATATATAAGTTATAGCCGAATCAGTGTTTTTGTTAGTCAAAAAAGTTTTGGCGCACAGTTTGAATTCAAGTATGTTTTTGGCGCCCTAACAAATTATCGAGAAACAAAGTGGGTTGTTTTCTGATGGCATTTACATAATGTACAGGGTGTCCCATTTAAAAGTTACGTTTTGTTTTTGCTGTAATTTTCGAGAACATCAACCGATTTCGGAGTTTTATGCGGCATATGATGGAGAATTTACGACAAATTTTTTTGGCGCATAAAATTTTGAAATCGCATGATTATATCAATTTTTATGCAAAATCTACGAAAGTCCCTTATTTTCAACAAAAATCGTCTATTTATTCCTGTTTTTCGCACATAATTAACAGTTTATTGGAATCTACTGATTAATGTTATCACAACCAGGTAACCAATACTTGAAATACAAGTAAAAAATACCAGAACAACCATTTTAAATCATCAATTTGATGTCCACCCCTAAGATTCACTGTTTTCAACCATGCGCATGCTCTGGATATGACTCCTCATATTTGCCCGCACTTGAATTAAAGGGGTGATGACTTAGTCAACATTTTTCATAATCTGCAAGAACATATGGTCCTTTAGTTTCTTCTTAAATGATTATTAATGTTTTTTAAAGCAATGGATCTCAGATTTTTGAGTTTCGAAAAGCTTCGAGCTACCGTTCACTGATTTGAGGGCAAATTGAGGGCACAACCAGTGCATGCGCATGGTTGAAAACTGTGAATCTTAGGGGTGGTGATCATGCTGATGATTTAGAAGGCTTATTCTGGTATGCTTTTCTTTTATTTCAAGTAAGTGTTACCTGATTGTGATATGATAACAATAATCAGGAGATTCCAATAAACTGTTAATTATTTGCGGTGAACAGGAATAAATCGACGATTTTTGATGAAATAAGGGACTTTCGTAGATTTTGCATAAAAAGTTATATAATCATGCGATTTCGAAATTTTATGAGCCAAAAAAATTTGTCGTAAATTCTCCATCATATGCCGCATAAAACTCCGAAATCGGTTGATGTTCACGAAAATTACAGCAAAAACAAAACGTAACTTTTAAATGGGACACCCTGTACATAGCGCGCAAAATTCATTGCAAATGTTTCAAACGGCTTATCAAAGTTAATTTCGGTAACAAGATACACTGACCAAGCTATAGCAATACTTTCACAATATCCATCTATCGATTTATGCAAACTTATCCTTCTGCTAAAAAAACCATGATTTTTTATAAAACTCAATCAATGCTCGGATTTTGAAAATCAACTTGTCGAGGATTAACGTAATTTTAATGCGATAAAGCGTGCCTCACTAGCGGACGAGAAGGGGTGGGAAAAGTGGAAATCCCCCCTCTTTGGCATTAAAAAAAGTAGAATTCCTTCCCTTAGGTGTGTGTAAAATGACCCCGAAATGTGCCAATACCCCCCTCTTTGACGAAACTCCCCTCCCTTTGGAGGATTATCTCGTCCGCCAGTGTGCCCGCTTACGTACATATAGGTACAGGTGGATATTATACAATTGAATAATCGAATATTATAC
>OZ038442.1:4754296-4769296 GCA_964036265.1 Daptonema setosum
AGAGCCTTTTGTGCGATTAGGGATCTAGTTTTTATGTGTGATTCTCCTGGAAAAAGAATAAATGGAATACTGAAATTTATCATAAAGAGCAGTTTTCTTTTCAGTAAAAAACATTCGATGAATTTATCTTTTCAAACAAGTTTAACTTAAATATAAATGTTTGTATTATGAACATAAAAACAGTTGTGTTGAAAGAGTTGTGTTTTCTAACAGCAACGAACAGGTTAGTTTTTTTCTACTTTTCCATAACACCAATTGATAATATAAATTTTGTTTTAGGTTCAGGCTCAAACTTACGTTTGGCACGGTGAGGCGGTATATTACATCGATTTGTAAGAATTGACCGATAAAAAAACCTTATTGTTTTATTGTCTGAGAACTTTTAAAGAAAACATCAAAATTTGATCACCCTGTATTAAATGCGTTTTGTTACACGGTGCTCATGTGGCAAGTTTTGGTAAAGCCCGTATGTTGTCTCTGTAAGAAAAAGTGTTGCCCAAAATGTCTGATAATGAAACATCACTAGACTCAGCTCAATTCGGTCGACACCGTAGTTTAACACGGTATAGCATGGGGTGATGATGATTGATGTGCGTGTTAACACTGATTGTCTGATGTTTCATTATCAGATGTTTTGGGCAATACTTATGCATGCATAAACAACATACGGGCTTTAACACCGAGTGGCTTATCGGCTCAGTGCTACAACATGCCGAATCTCAATTACACCCCGACTAAAGACGGCTCCGCTGGAAAATCTTTCATGTACATATAATTCACCCCTGGATGATTTCTTTCAAATAAGTAGCTCCAAGCACAAGTCCCGTGAAAAATTGCTTATTTTAATCTGTCTCAAAATTGAGTATTAAAACATAAAAATTTTTGATTGACTTTGATTGTTATTTTTGTTAGTTAATTGTTATTTTATTTATAGCACCTAGCACAAGCCTCGTGCGACAGTGCCTATCTTACTCTTTTGCAAACTCGCATACTAGAAGCTAATTTTTAATTAAAATAATCTATTATGCAGGCACAACTCTTAACGAAAATGGGTATTGGAGAAACCCAAAAGTTGACTTTGAGGCTCCCAATGGCTGCCCGTCTGGCGCCATGGCCAATGAGATGGTTTCTCAGTTCACAGCGTAGCTCGAACCGCAGTAGGAAAAAATCATCAGCTTTGCAGAGGGCGCGCTGATGACCAGGGCAAGCAGCTGGCAGCAAGCAAGGCATTTTCCTCCGGTGTCAACATCCCCGGAAACATGGCATATACTGAAATTGTGAATATGGTCACCTATAACATGTTAAGGCTTGACAGTACCTACCAATACACTGATACATTAAGAAATCTCTGTGCGTCACGGATAAAATGTGGGCGATGGATGTGCTTTTCTACCCGATAACCAAAGGAAACCCCCCGAAAGGTCAGCATCATAAGATAGCATCATGTATCAACCGCATGTTGAAAACAGGTGGAAGAAATTAGAAAAACGGGCAATTGCCTCTCATTCCATGCTGGCTAGACCTTTCGTGTTGGTGTTTGAGAATAATAATAACTAATTCCCAGAAGCTCATGTTCGTACCTGGAGACCACACTAAACGGAATGAATGTCTGTCCCCGAATGCTATGGGCTACGTATTCTCTGAGGCGTTGTTAACCCTGCTCTTAAACGGCTGATCAAGATCTTCAAGATTGCGTTCGGAATGTTCAGCCTGAAAGAAGTGATCACAGGACTGACTGACCGTTACTGACGGATCTTACTTGCCTGGTTCCGCCTGTTCTGAGTGACAAGTGGTAGTTCCTCTAAGACTAAGAGTCTATTAGAGATCATCCCAGAGGGCAACTCCGAATACGTTGATTTTCCTAGTGGAAGACGGGTTCACGTAATCAATGAGAAGCCAGGCTTGTTGATGGGAATGTTCAATGCAGGTTCAACCTTATGGGCATTGCTTGCTTATCAGACCCCTATCGCCGGGTACATATGGGCCGCTGGTGTGCTGAAACAGACACTGAATGAGAAAGTCGGTGTAGATCTACGTGAATCCAGTGATGATTTCGAGATGCTCTTGTATGGGAAAACAAGAGAAACAACAGTTAGTGATCTGCTCCAGTTGGCTGATCTCTATGGGCGGAAAGGCTACCTGGCTTGCGGTGAGAAAATATTAATGGCCTCCAATGTGTTTATTGGCAAACTAACTTCAAGCTACCATGATTACTCCTCCCTCATCGCAAGGAGCACCCACAGGACTTTCGCCGGTCCCGTCTACGTACGAAATTACGTTCTCACTCAACTAATGAAAAGCGGTCTTCGACGATAAAAAAGTTGTGTGAACAGGAACAAATGAAATGCGCGAGTGAAAAAAGTTGAATGAAGAAAGCTGATGTTCTATGGTCACATGATGGTAGAAGAAGAGATAACGGTCTAACGCACATACATTAGATATTTACAAAAAGATATTATGAAAAACATTGGCCGTTAACTTTATGGCTATTTGCTGCAGCAAGTTTCATACGGACGCCAGCAAGTCTACACGTTATATCAGTCTGTATAGGGTGGCTAATTGGTTATTAGAATGTCCAGTGAATGTGATCAGTGAATCCCCTATAAATTTGAATCTTGGGTTCTTCTGCATATTTTGGATTCTGACGAAATGCAACGTTTTTGAAGAGAACAAAAAAACAGAAGAAAATTAAGTTTTTCTTTAAACCGTGAACCCAAAATTCAATCAATTTTTTTGGATTTTTAATTTACATAACAACGAACTTCACATTTTTTTCTTGTTTCATAAAAAAGGTGCAATCCGTAAGAATCCACAATAGAATGAAGAATACAAGATTCAGTTCTATAAGGGAAACACATACTACCATTACTGGCCATTTTAATAACGACTTGTACACCATATAGTACTATACATATAGTTTAATAGCAATACAACGGAGGTAGAATGAGTGAGTGAGTGACTGACTGAGTGAGTGAGTGAGTGAGCGAATGTGAGTGAGTGAGTGAGTGAGTGAGTGAGTGAGTGAGTGAGCGAGTGAGTGAGCGAGTGAGTGAGTGAGTGAGTAAGGGAGTGAGTGAGTGAGTTAGTGAGTGAATGACTGAGTGAGTGAGTGAGTGACTGAGTGAGTGAGTGAGTGAGTGAGTGAGTGAGTGAGTGAGTGAGTGAGTGAGTGAGTGAGTGAGTGAGTGAGTGAGTGAGTGAGTGAGTGAGTGAGTGAGTGAGTGAGTGAGTGAGTGAGTGAGTGAGTGAGTGAGTGAGTGAGTGAGTGAGTGAGTGATTGAGTGAGTGCATGAGAGAGTGAGTGAGTGAGTGAGTGAATGAGTGATTGAGTGAGTGCATGAGAGAGTGAGTGAGATTGTCATAGGAGGATGGAGAACGCAAGAGCATAGTGGAAAACGCTGCCATAGCATAACAGCCCGTGAATATGATGTATGTATATACCACTGATTTTCATTGTAAATCGCTTGTTATTGTTGTTGTGACTGACAGGTTGGGTGAATGACTGACTGACTGACTGACTGATTGACCGACTGACTGACTGACTGACTGACTGACTAACTGACTGACTGGGTGACTGACTGACGGAATGAATTCGCTATGTAGTGATTTTGACGTGTGATTTACTCAAGTAATAAGTGATTCTGCTGAAATAAAAAAAAATGCTTTTCATATTGCATCTATAAATAGTGGTTTACACTCCCGATTCGAAACATCGATATTTTTATCTTCGCAAACGAGCATACTTTTGATAAATTCAACATGAAAAAAATAAAAGCATAAAAATACTTCTGAAAGTTTTGGGGTTTCAGATCAGCAGTGAATCGGTTGGATTTCTTTTTATATTTTTATATCACTAATTAATGATTAATTTTGTTTCAGATTCAGGTCCGATTAAAGATTGTCACGGATGCCGCGATGGATTAATTTTCAAAAATCGATCAGCTCAAAAAAGTTTAATTGTTTTTAACTTTCTGTTTCTGATTTCGAAATTAGTGAAAAGCGTGATGTCATTTGACATCACGCATTCCTAACATATTTAGAACTATCCAGAACATTCCAGTTATTTCGATTGAAAAGAGTAACCTTTGAGCTGGTACCGAAAAATTGTGAAAAGTAAAAAAAAATTGTAGATTAACTGATAACCTTCAAAAGATCGGTACCGAATAGACTAAACATTCAAAAGAAGTGAGTTAAAAATACGAAAATAGCATGTTCTGGATTTTTTTTGAATTGTATAAACATCCCACCGGCACTCAAAAATGGGATACTTGATTCAGATAACCTTCGACACACCACCCTCTTTACTGAGTTAAAACCACGACAACGAGCTAAACAAACTGGTGACTGGGTTTCTGTGCCACAAGGACAAGTACAGTTCCATATGTATTGAGGGCCCATTCTGGAACAAAGAGTATCGACGAACAATCACCACTGTGCCAATAACAGAAGAGGAATGTCGAGAAGCGATTGCAGATGGTGTTCAACCAGAGAACAACCCACCGACATTCCCGGCATATCGCTGCAGTTGGGAAGCTTTCCAGACCAAGACAGAGGTGGAAGAGAGCATCCACAACCTGACTTCAACAAAACGTGTGTCTGCCGACCATTATGGTGGATTCATTGTGGATTCATTGTTTGTCGGAGGCAAGTGCAGGTGTGCGAAACTGTATAGGACAGCTCGTTGTGGATAACGACTGAACGTAAAAACATCACATGCGGACACACAAAAGCTGTAACCCTGACTCTCTGGTCCCTGTCTCTCTCGATCTATGTGCGTCACCGATGAAAATGTGGGTGATGGATGTGCTTTTCTACCCGATAACCAAAAGAACCTCCCCGAAAGGTCAGCATCATAAAATAGCATCATGTATCAACCCATGTTAAAACAGGTGAAAGAAGCAATCGCCTCCCATTCCATGCTGACCAGACCATTCGTGTTCGTTGTTGAGACGTTCATAAACCAGGTAGGGGGTGAAGAGAAAAAAGAAAAAATGACAACGCTCATCTCAGGTCTGCAATCAGAAATAACTGATTCCCAGACGTTCATGTTCGTACCTGGAGACCACACTAAGTGGAACGACTGTATGTCCCCAAATGCGATGGGCTACGTGTTCTCTGAGTCGTTGTCTAAGCTTCTGTCGGATAACTCTGCTCTTAAAGAGCTGATCAAGATGTTCAAGATAGCTTTCGGTATGTTCAGCCTGAAGAAAGTGATCACAGGATCAGGGATTCCAATCAAATCGTTAGTGACGGATCTAACTTACCTGCTTTCGCCCGTTCTCAGAGACAAGTGGGAATTCAACTTTGTACATAAGACAAGTGAAACTGAAGGCACGGTTTACACAATTCAAGAAGTTATATGAAATGTAAGATCAATATATCCTAAGCAATCAGTCTCAATGTCCAATCACAGTCTCAAAAAATATAAAAATTTATTCGTGTTTGAATTTCATGTTTGCCTTGTCGTACGATTAGCACCGTGTAACAAAGTGTAACAAAATGTAACAAAGTGTAATCAAGTGTAATAAAGTGTAACAATGTGTTCTACACCGAAACTATCGCGGTTGAACGGCGGGGCGGCAACGGAGCAGCGGGAGGATGGCGACCAACAATCGAGCTAAGGGGAGGAGTGCCCAGGAGATTACGATTCATTGAGTCATCATCACTAAATATAATTTGTCACCACTTTTCATGGAGTCTTTCATTTAAAATGTCATCTTCCCTTCACCACTTATCATTGATTCGTATATTTGAGATGCCCTTTTCCTTAGAGTGGAAATGGCCAGCGCTTTTCAAGCTGAGTCTATCCACGCATCAAATAAATTTTTTAAAATCAATCGACCTGATTAAAAGACCAGATACCACTTTGAACGCTACCGGAGATTCGCAGAGTCAACCCAACAGAGTTCTCAATGTCAGATTTACAAAATTTATCGAAATATAAATATAAATATTTATTTCATTGTATATTATAGTGAAACCCGTCAATCGTTTACCTGCTATGATTTATAAATGTTTTATTACTAGTTGTAAAATTGTATTAAACAGTTTTTCTCTGGTTTACGCGAATTTTTTACAATGTTTTCTTTGAACGTAATAAATCTTTACAATAAAAGTATAGTGATAATTTATTGGAAAAGGAATTGTTCGGTTACGTCTTTTTTGGGACTTTTTGTGTAAAACCTTTTCCTCAACCCCAATTTACTGCTTCCGACCGCCATATGGGTTCCATTAAAAAAGTCGATCGGCACTTTGAAGAAGTTTCTAAGTCAATTCAAACACGCTCTACACGATGGAGTTGAGTTTCGTCGATCCGAGTTTCCTATCGTGCGGTCGGAAGCCACAATTTGGGGTTGAGGGAAAGGTTTCACGCACAAAAAAGTTCCTAAAAAAGTCGTTACCATAAAACTTGACTATATGAGTAAAACAACACTCCTTTGCTCACTAACTGACTCACTCACTCACTCACTCACTCACTCACTCACTCACTCACTCACTCACTCACTCACTCACTCACTCACTCACTCACTCACTCACTCACTCACTCACTCACTCACTCACTCACTCACTCACTCACTCACTCACTCACTCACTCACTCACTCACTCACTCACTCACTCACTCACCTCACTCACTCACTCACTCACTCACTCACTCACTCACTCACTCACTCACTCACTCACCCACTCACTCACTCACTCACTCACTCACTCACTCACTCACTCACTCACTCACTTATTCACTCACTCACTCACTCACTCACTCACTCACTCACTCACTCACTCACTCACTCACTCACTCACTCACTCACTCACTCACTCACTCACTCACTCACTCACTCACTCACTCACTCACTCACTCACTCACTCACTCACTCACTCACTCACTCACTCACTCACTCACTCACTCACTCACTCACTCACTCACTCACTCACTCACTCACTCACTCACTCACTCACTCACTCACTCACTCACTCACTCACTCACTCACTCACTCACTCACTCACTCACTCACTCACTCATTCACTCACTCACTCACTCACTCACTCACTCACTCACTCACTCACTCACTCACTCACTCACTCACTCACTCACTCACCCACTCACTCACTCACTCACTCACTCACTCACTCACTCACTCACTCACTCACTCACTCACTCACTCACTCACTCACTCACTCACTCACTCACTCACTCACTCACTCACTCACTCACTCACACATTCCATTCCAAATGCGGAGGATGCAAGAGCATAGTGGAAAACGCTGTACTATGTTCAACACATGTGCCAGCCCGTGAATATGATGCACCCCTGATTTGTAATGTATATCGTTTGTTATTGTTGTTGTGACTGACTGGTTGCGTGAATGACTGACTGACTGACTGACTGGGTGCCTTTTTATGTGCAGTAACAAACGAAATGAATTTTGTTATGTAGTGATTTCGTCGATTATAAGCCTTGCGTGCGATTAGAGATATAATTTTTAAGTGTGATTTTGTTGAAAATAGAATACATGGAATACTGAAGTTTTTCATTTCAGTAAAAAATCATTCGATGATTTTATCCTTACGAATAAAATTAACTTTAGAAATACAAATTGATATTATAAACATAAGAAACACTTTTGAAAGAGTTGTACCTTTCTATCAGCAATGGAAGGTTAATTTTTTTAATTTTTTCATAACATAACATGTTTTTTTAATTTCGTTTTAGGTTCAGACTCCAAGGTCCAGATTTCACGTTTTGCACGGATAACGCCATGGGTTACATCGATTTGTAAGAATGGACCGATAAAAAATCGTATTTGTACTTGTCTCAAATGAAAAAAAATGTCGATAAAAATATCAAAAGTGGGACGCCCGGTATTGAGTGCGCATCGTAAGGAAAACTTCAAAAAAAAAGTAGAAATTGTACCATCACAGTTGGTGATTTTCAGAAGTCTTTGCCTGATCAGTAGTCTTCGTCTGATAAACCTGCAACTGGATGGCTGGTTGGAAACAGTGTGCAGTCCACCTAATTTCACAAAAATATCCTGTTATAGGGTGGACATTTGGTTATTAGAATGGCCACAAAAAGGTGATCAGTGTTTCCTCTATAAAACTGTATCTTGGATTTTGAAGTCAATTTTGGATTTTGACGGAATTCGACGTTTTTGAAAAAAACAAGAAAAATAGTTTTCCGTGAATCCGAAATCCAAAATTAAAAATTCATATTTTGGATTCACAGATAAAAATGATTTTTCTCTTTTTTCTGGTTTTTCACGAAAACGTTACAATCTAAAATTGACCCCAAAATCCAAGATTCAGTTTTATAGGGGAAACACTGATTACCTTCTGTGGCCATTCTAATAACCAATTGTCCACCCTATATCTATGTATTATATGTACATCGAGGCAGAATAGTTCACGCAACAAACGAACCTTTCCTATTGCAAATACATACCAATATTCTCTCATCACATTTTTAAGGTTATGCAGTGACAGTGCAGATATAAATATAAACTCTTCTCGGAATAAATTTCATTCTGTGTATAGAGCACTTTCATGCATTTTTTCATTTCATCCGGCGATCCCCTGCGTTCGGCTGAGGCTTTCTAAATTAGTCAGGCGTTCTCCTGCGTTTGGCAGAGGCTTTTCAAACCAATACCGTTTTTCAAGCAGTCGTCGAATTGAGTTCACTAACAAATCAAGTGTCACTAAATATTTCGATCCGTGATATAAGTAACTGTTCGTCTTTATCTGCATGTAGGTAATCCACATCCTATTCACTTAAATCCTATATTCCTAAATATAACAACAGCATAGAGGACCTGTACAGTGGAACAGACAGACTGGAAACCTTTATTGGACATGACTCATTCAAACTAGCGCGCCGTCATCAGTAAACTGGGATCCAACCGGAAGGTTTCGCTGTGAACTGCCGGGCCCGGAAGATATCGAAATTTTCAGACGCCAAGATAAGCTACATACGTCACCGTGGTAATTGTATCGAGAAACAATTAAATAGTAAGCAAGGAAAGAAGAAAATTACTGAAAATTAGGAACCGGTCCGAACTGGGGAAACGTTGATTGGACACGATCAATAAAACTGGCGCGTCGTCATGATTAAACTTGGAGTTAGCTGTAACTTGAATTCGAAATTAACTGCAGGGAGTTACTGCGGAGAACAACCTGTGCTCAAAACGTATCAACAATGGTCAGTTACCAAAAAAAGTTGAGTGACACGATATATCGCGAAACAGTACGTGATAAATGCAAACCATCCGAAGTCAAGATACAAGTTTGTGCCATCCAAATCCCGAGACGAAATCTGTAATTAGGAATCAACATGAAAATTAGCATCCAGAAATTCGTAAAAACTTCTCCTCGACGATGCGGCGCTAGAATCATCTACAAATCTGATACTTTAACCACTGAATAGAAGCGATAAAGAGGCATAAACAGGCTGTTTATGCGAAAAGTGGTGGACATGATCGTTCCGCGACTTAGTGCTAGCCTACTCAGACTCATAACTACTGGCTTGTAATTTTATTGTATTAAATAAGTGAGACATTTATATTGATTGATAAATGAATATACTTTTTCACATGCCAACTTGATAATCTGGTCTAGTCAGTCTAACATGTATTGATCAATAATTTTATTTTAATAATTAAGACAGTCGAATATTATTGATTGATAAATTTATTGTGTTATGTTAAATTTGCCGCCGCCGTCATAAGCTAGGATGTCAGAAAATGCCCCTTAATATGCTATGAAAATAGCTATAATGTAGGTACAGAGTGCTATTACGCATCGACGAGCTTGTGCCGCCATAATAGAGAGCTTAGACACCGTCGAAGGAAGAATTTCAACCTTCGGGGAGGCAATCGAATATTATCTAAGACAAGATACGGGCACCCTCAGCCGCATCAAGTATCCGCCTCAAATCATGATTTGAGCAGAGTGATTGACCTGCTTGAAATTCAAAAGCGTAACTACACCATATCAATATGCTTAAATTGTTCGATTGAGCACCGCGTGCAGTACAGAAAATGACAGAAAATCGGTACGACTGCTTTAGATTTTTAAGTGCTTACAACAGTGTACAGTTAAAATCCTACCAGCAGTGCAAAGGCCGAATTATGATTTCACTTGAAACATGCCTATCCCCCTGGTTATTCACCGATGTTGTGAATCAGTCAGATCACACACCAGCAACCGAAAGGTTACACACGAATTGATACGAACATTCTCCAGTAGGCGGAGCCTGCTGGTGTGGGGATATTCAAGTTCGTTTTCGACATGCTTTTGGGCAGTTGAAACGCAGTGCACGGGACTTGAGTTTACTTCTACATATTAAACGTGATTCAAGTGATTAAATAATAAACGCAAGTTAAACACGTAATCCCATCGGAATCGGACATTACTCCTTTCAAGCAAACACAGTTATAGGCAACAACAAGTAAGGAAACAATCGCATGAAATCACACCTTACGGTCACACAATCCCCACGGCCCGTAAGACCACGACTTGTATGTATAACTTACAAAAATATTGAACTTGTCTTTGTGTGCCAAAACCTGTTGTTGTAGTATATGAATATATTTGCATACACTTTACACGATTCAATAGTGCTAAAATAAGCACAAATGTTCATACTTTTTTCCAACCTTTTCTGAATTGCTCGAAAAATTTTTAAATTATTTTGTCATATGTACGTAATTTTTTATTCCACAGAAGAATCTGTCATTCTTTATTCGACCTTGGTCAAAACAAAAAACCAAGAAACCCTGGCATCTGCTGTTGAGCGACTAAACCGACTGCATCTTATATATTTGCAAAGACTGCTCAACTAATATGACTTGTTAAATGACTAACTACCAGACTAAGTCCCTATCCTTCATTTGGGATTGATTGAAATTCAAATTGAAATCGAAAAAAAAATTATTGGCATTTTTTATAAACAACAGTAGTAAATGCAAAGAGACACCGAAAGGTTATGCAGTATCAGTTTCTACTCCAACCGTTCATTATTTACTTCTATCATGTGTTGGCGTAATCGAAAACATCTCTCTGGAAGCATTTCATTAACAGATGACCGTAACACCACCACGTGTATAGCTTGGTCAGGGTATCTTGTTACTAACTATTTTCCTGAAAACCTTACAGTGAACAATTAATAAGTTGGTCATGTTTAATAATATGTTATACAAATGTAGTGCGAACAGCTGAAATTTTTTAATAAATTTGAACGCGCGCCAAAATTCGAATGCGCGCCAAAAGGATTACGGAAAAAAATTTTAAGTAACGAGAAACTGTGACCAGACTTTACCGTCGACTGTCATCTCCTCACATGTGACACCGTCACCGGCACGATGGCCGAAAGTTGATTGACTACCGAAACATGGTATGTTGGTCAAACGAAACACTCTAGTTGGTATTCATGTTTATCCGCCACTATCCGTGGTCGAAATTTTACCGCTATTTGATTCTGATGTTCAAACCCAAGAGCGAATCACATACTTAGCAAAAAATAGTCCGTATCTTTCTTATTTATAATTAATACTAGACCAGCAACGTGGGATCCTTCCCCTATTATTATAGCTGTAAGATGATCATGTCAGACATTTCACCTCGATTGGCGCCGAACAAATCACCAACCGATAAGACATGTCAACGTGGGCGGAACGCGCCAACAATCTAAAAATGTTCATTGAGAAGACGTGCCTCGATTGGTATACACGAATGTCATATGTGCGACAATTGCGATCATTGGCGATGCAAGGCTGGCTAGCATTAATATGGCCAAGAAATTTGCCGACGAAGTGGGTCAGCCGCAAGAGGCGCAAATTTACACGCTGCTGCTGAATTTGAACCCCACGGCACCTGACGGTTATTTCATCTCGATTGGTGACTGCCGGCAACTACCTCCAATCTCGGTGTCACAAGGAGGCTGCTCTGTCATCGCTTCTAAGAGCCTTCACCAACGCGCCGATAGATACAACATCATGCTCAGCCCCTGAGTCAACGAGTGCCACCGAATGCACCCGATGCGACGATTTAATTAGCACCTAGCACGAGTCCCGTGTAAAAGTGCTTATCTTCCACTGTCTCACACAACACTTGAATATTAAGTATGAAATTGTCAATATTAATGACTTTGTCAACTAATTGATACATTTATTGTAATAATAAATAGCACCTCGCTCAAGTGCTTATTTCACACTGTCTCAAAATTGAAGATAAAATGAGAAATAAAACGTTATTTGAATTCTTCAATTAATTTGTATTTGTCAATCAATTGGTATTTTATTTGACGACTCGAGTAGCACCAGTGTGACAAGGGCTTTTTACAGCTGGACATTGCTTACTACAGATAATCCTGACAGAATTTATCTGCCCAGCAAAGTTATTTTGCGAATTTGCTACAACGAACAATCTCAATCCCGTGTTATGGTAAAATCATCGTCAAGTCTTATGTCAATGAGCAAACACGAACATTGTCATCAATCCCGTGCTATCTTATCACTCAATCTACGACGATGGGTGTGAAGTCCCTTTCTTTCTTGCCGCGCGGGAGTGTGCCGTTGTTGTGAATCAGTGAGCAGTATTTCTGCCAACTGTTTCTAAAAGTTCCGCCTACCGGGCTGTATAAACTTTCTGACATTACATCAACTTCATTCGATTCATGTTATTGTGACAAGCAAGTCAGAGAGCGGAGCCAGATCAAGCCAATGTATGACTGACTAATTTTATATCCCTCTATTCTAATTTAATATGCAGACTTAAATAAATAACTTATTAAGAACTAATTGGTATTCAGATATATATATATATATATCATAACAAACAAACCCCAGCATTATAACGTCACAATTGATTCTTGTGGCTTGCCTGCTTTTAGGCTCATCACTGAGCTGATGACGAAGACTTAAAGGAGGAGGAGTATCACCAGTACAACAACAACAACAACAACAACAACAACAACAACAACAACAACAACAACAACAACAACAACAACAACAACAACAACAACAACAACAACAACAACAACAACAACAACAACAACAACAACTACAACAACAACAACAACAACAACGGCAATAACAACAAGAAAATTTTGAAATCGGTTTGGCGCCGTAAGAAAAACTTGAGAGCGGTGCGGCCGGCGGGGCTGTGGCCGGAGAAATAAGCCGGGACCGGACACGGTCAGTCCTCCATGGTGGGAGGCCGGCTGGATACAATAAAGTTTATTAAAATAATTAGAGTTGTTTTCAGACAACCCAATTGATTCCGAAGACACTCCGAAGCCATCAAGGGCCACCGAAGTCAAGCGCGAGTAAGTGCATTCTTACACAATTATTTTTGAGCATGTTAACACCATGCTCACCAGACGATATAGACGGCCCAGTGATTTTGCTTTACAACACACGGGTAATGGACGAGACATGTACAGTCCAATGCACAGGCATCACCACGTTTAAGCTAACAGCCACATTGGCAACTGTCCACACAGAGCCAGGCAGATGGTGAAGTCGACTGGGGAAACATCTTGTCGAGCGTGCTGAGTGAAAACTGGATCGAGGCAAGCATGACGGCTGTCATAGCTGTTCTTGTGTCTATGCTTGGCGGTCTGCGGCCTGCTTGCAGACGATTACTTTTCTCAGGGCCGCAGTATCACAATTATGATCACCTTTCGGTTAAAATAACAAAAGTGTCATTGAGCATTGTGCTGTCTCCCACCAGCTTCATCTTCCTAAGTCCGCCGTTGGGCCAAGTTATTTTGTTGCCGCACCTAGCACGTGTCCCGTGCAAAAGTGCTGGTATTCCTCTGGAACGGGAGAAAGCCAGTGAGCCGTTATGAAGAGGGTTCGACAAATTCTTATTCAAAAGTTCGATTGTTTGGTTGGACCAACGTCGGACGAAATGAATAGGTAAACCTAAAAAACGCGGTTATTTTTTGCTATTTAGTTTTACAATACATTGTAATTTTATATGTTGTTTCATTTCAGGATTCAATCCGCTACTTGACGAGTTGTAAACGACTTACACTATATCAAACGGCTTCCTATAAGTACGACATACTATGTATATGTACTCATGTATACTCATGTATTATATCTAGTTCAACTTCAACCTGTTCTCGATCATGTCGGTAAAATTCTGGATTTCTCCAATCAACTCCGCTAAGTCCCAGTTGTGCGCTTTTCCATTTTCAATGTTTCCATTACAGAAATTGGAGTTTTTTCGACAATTTGTTAAACTATAAATGGTCTCGTTATATTGTCAGCATCAGTCACTTGACCCATCCCACTTAGTTGTCGTAATATCTTTCCCGTGCCGTTAGCAAACGAACGCAGATCATTCGTTCTTGCACCGTTGAATTGCAAATCACTTAATTCCGAAAACAGATGGTCTCTTAGTTTATCATCGGATCCATACTGTCTACTCAACAACTCATACGCGATGGTATAGTTCACATCGCTGACATTCAGTCCGCTCATGCACATCGCGAACTTTCCTTTCAACAACGTTTCATACAATAAATGTATGTCGGAATTTAATAGCACCACTCATTATTATTTGCAACCGCATCGTATGCGCTGATAAACTCGCTGAACTTCGCTGACGGATTCCGATCGAATTTTGGGATTTCGAACTTTGGTAAGCGAATAAAATTCTTCAGCGCATTCCCTTCATGAAGCACATACTGATATCACGGGATGAACTTCTAATGTCGCTTCCGCTTCAGACAAAAATGGCGATTTTCGCTCGCCTAGAGAAACAAACAACTCAAGATGAAGGTGCGTTAGAGCGTTATGGTACATAGATTACTACCATGCTAATCATTAATTTGATTTTAGTTTCATTACATTTGATGATACGGAAAATGTAAATTTTTACTTGAAAATTCATTGATTTCATTGGACTTTGAGTTGCAGAGTTTGAGCAGTTGTTCGTCTTTAATTTGAATTAAGGATGGCAATATGAATTTAATTTGAAACGCTTTGATTTTATT
>OZ038442.1:4774296-4936847 GCA_964036265.1 Daptonema setosum
TTTTTGGTAACGCCAAAGAGGGGGGATTCTACCTTTCTCACACGTATTCGTTTGCGCGTGCCTGATTGTACCTTTTTGGGTTCGACCTTACGTTTTAAACATGTGTTAATCGTCTTGTTTGTTTAAAAAAAATGCGTTAAAAAATATTATGGTTATAAAGGAAACACTAGCGGACGAGAAGGGGTGGGAAAAGTGGAATTCCCCCTCTTTGGGGTTTTCAAAATATAGAGTTTGTTCCCTAAGGTGTAGGTAAAATGACCAAATTTCTGCCAATTCCCCCCTCTTTGACGAAATTCCCCACCCTTTGGATGGTTAACTCGTCCGCCAGTGAAAGGAAATCATCGAAATGGTCTGGTTTCAAAAAACCTCTCGTTCATTTAGGAGGGGACGAGTGAGTGAGGTTAAAATCGAGATTATAATGAAAAGGCTCTGAATTGGACTGCTCACTGCTCCTTTGAAAAATTCATCTGATTCACGGACGCCTCGTGGTGATTACTCAATTGCACTAGCGGAAGAGAAGGGTTGGGAAATGTGGAATTCCCCCTCTTTGGCGTTTTTTAGAAGAAGAGTTTGTTCCCTGGGATGTAGATAAAGTGGCATAAAAACTGCCAAT
This sequence comes from Daptonema setosum, assembly GCA_964036265.1. NCBI lineage: Eukaryota > Metazoa > Nematoda > Chromadorea > Monhysterida > Xyalidae > Daptonema > Daptonema setosum. The sequence continues at coordinate 4,774,910 of OZ038442.1, forward strand.
TCCCCCCTCTTTGAAAAAATTCCCCTCCCTTAGGAGGTTTGGCTGGTTGTGCCATTTCGTAACAGCCTTCATAGTGTTTGTCTATTTTTTGTTCTTGACACCACTAGCGGACGAGAACGGGTGGGGGAAGTGGAATCCCCCCCCCCCCTCTTTGGCAAATTCAATATGTAGAATTTGTTCCATAAGGTGTAAAAAAACTGTCTGAAACTGTCGATTTCCCCCTCTTTAGAAAAAATCCCCTCCCTTTAGAGGGTTAGCTCGTTCGCCAATGCTTGGTACGGACAAACTGAGTGACTGGCTGATTTACTGACTGACTGATTGAATGACTGACTGACTGACTGTGGGTTATGTAATATGGGTTCGACTGTGTATAGAGGCATGGTGGGTTGACGTTTGAGGTGGTTTATGAAGGTTATAACCCGATATGTTGAGTGAGGCAATGGCGGACGAGGGAAGAACGAAAAAGTGGAATTCCCTCTTCTTTGGCTTTTCAATAAGTAGAATCTGTTCCCTAAGGTGTAGGTAAAATGACCTGAAAACTGTCAATTCCCCCCTCTTTGATGAAAATCTCCTCCCTTTGGAGGAGTAGCTCGTCCGCCAGTGGAGTGAGGCATGGGTGAATTATTGGGTGAGAGCAGACGAAAACGAAAGCATAAATAGCCGTGTATCCACTCAAATTATCATTCATCAGTTCTAACGTATGGTTGGACCAACAAAACGAAAAATGTGACATGATTAATAAAAAAAAATTTTATAAATGCGGTTAGTTGTTTGCTATTTTTGTTTACGATTCATTTACTAATGAATTTGCTGTTTTATTTCAGGATTCGATCAGTTACACTGTATACGACTTACATTAGCTTCATATATATATTTGATAATTGTAAGATTGAAAACAAAGTTGACTAAGTTCGTGTTACTCAGAGATTCTTTCTGCCGTGCTAAACATACTTTAGAACCAAACAGACATGTTATAAACATTGTGGCAAAGTTTAACGTGTTCAGCAAGCGTGTGAAACAAGCAGCAGCATATTGGAGATTAGGTGATCGGCTTCAAGTATCCAGATAGAGACCGAAGGCAATATGGATCGAAATTCATCTTAAACTTCTCCATAAATCTATCCATAAATCCGTATAGATGGGTAATAGTAGCTGTTTGTGACAGTAGTGCGGAGAGCAACATCTTCAGTAAACAGGTGATCATAATCCTTGCATATTCCGAAACCAAATACTTTGCCGCCGAAATACTTTATCTGTCAACTTGGCACTCGGAACCATCGACCATCTGATCATCGAGAAAAAAGCAATTTTCAAGCCACATTCTAACCATTTATGGATAACCCAAGCGACGGCGAAGCTAGTGACGGGTAAGATTGCCAATGCTGATATGTTTGATGATTTCGTTCTTGTAGATATGTACAGTCGATGCAGCGGGTTATGTCTTGTAAAACTGTCGCCATTCACGTCCTAAAATTGCGTTTTTCTCTTACTTTAACGGGAATATGATGATAAAAGTTGTGGCTATGGAATAGGGTCTGGCGCACCTTTTCAAACCGCAAGAATAAAAAAACTCGTTCATACTCATGAAACATCACCTTCACTACAAGTTTATGCTCCGTGTACGTTCTCGTCAATTTTTATGCACGTGAAATAATTTTTTCAACTATCTGTCAAACTGAAAAGGTGTGTCAGATCCAATTCAATATTCCCACCAAATCACCTTACTCCCGTTATAATCCGAGAAAAACGCGATTTTAGGATGTGAATGGCAATAGTTTTACAAGACATAACCCGCTGCACCGACTGTATATGTATGTGTAATCATAGCAACGTAGACGTATGGTAATCCAGCCTTCCGCGAATAAAGAAGTCCAAACCTGGGCATTCGAGTATGCCTAAACTGAGCGTCAAATGCAATAGCACATTCAAAACGATCGAGTGCTACGACCGACACTTGGCGGTCACATCTCGCAAGGACAGTAATTACAAATGTGGAGTGTTTCACAAGTGCCCCCATTGTGGTACAAACTTCGATCCGAAGACAACACATCAGTGTGGGTACTACGACTGTAATGGAACGCTTTACTTTACCATTTATTTGTAATTTACTGAATAAGAAGCGGAAATGAGTCTACAGGCGGAAAAAAAACAAATGTTTCACACATTCGAAGATTATTTCCAAAAATATCGATAAAAAATTCAACCAAAGGTGTCGCTACCGTACTACTACCGTAGCGATTATTATTAATTGACCAAAGAAAAGGGGGACCGACGGGGGATGATTGACAGCCTTAATATCATTATTACTTTCTCCGAGTGGAAACCATGAACGTGTTTGGATGCTACTCATGTCGGATCGCAGCGAATGTGGCCATCAACAGCCTGTTCGAAAAAAAAAATGTCAAGGTTCAGTATAGTTGCGTTAGTGGCAACACAGGGCTGCTGACGTGCCAAGCAATTTAACCGCAGCCAACATCAACCAGAATCACATCACCAATATCTTTCCATTTTGGACTGGTCCTACAGTAATTGTCAGCAATGTAGACGAAAAGATGACATCAATAAAATGGTGGGACGATCAAAGATGAATATGGAAGAACTGAAGCTTGTAGCACCGGGTGACAGAAGATAAATGAGCGTATGTGAAAAAGCATAGGTTAGTGCACGAAACTGGACTTATATACCGGCTTGTGGACGACAACTACGTGTGACGCGCCCCGTATGAGCTTTCTTGGGGAAGTGCAGTTGTCACGCCATCTTCCTTACTATTTTCGTCAGCCTACAAACAGTCTACAGCAATACCGTGCGTATCAGAACTACCAGCGCGAGTTCACGCGGCTCCTCAAAATCATTCAGGAACAAGAGCAGATGGGAATCAGTACCGACTGGACTGAGTTCTCGGACTTCCTGCGCATCGCGTTCACCACCGGTGCCATGCCGCTGCAGCCACCACAGGCACATCCGACTCACCCGGTCATGCCTCGGCATTGCTCATTCCCTTACAACGTTCACAACCACTGTATGTCACAATTCAAACCATCCTTTCATTTTCGGGGTGAACTCGCGATTGATAATTGACGCGATGTTTTGTGCTTGATAATTTTTCATTTCTAAATCAGTCCTATTTTTCAACCAAAAATTTTTGTTTTCATCCAAAAACCATATTTGTCTCTGCATTTGTTTTCTCACATGTTCTTCAGTACTCGGACTCGATTAATAAAACATTCAAAATAAACCTGGTAAATTGATTTCATTTTACATTCAATCGGGTTAACCTAACCCACGTTTCATCGTTACATATTGTATCATTGCTATTTTTAATCCATTCAATCAAACCGCTTTTCACTTCATAAACTTTTCAAGAACAAATCCAAAATCATTCTCAGTTATCGGTAACTTGTTATTCGTTTTCGGATATTCCATTTGATTCCTAAGGCAACTCTTTCGCAAGTCTCAGGCATCCTTGGTCATCGACTCTCTGGCGTATCAATCAACGAGGCTCGCGATTTGCCACCCATCGAAGCCAGGGAACGCAGACACTGACTGACTGAATCAGTATGTTTTTTTGACTGGCTTGTGTTTGCAATAAGATTTGAAATAAGGTTTGAATGATTGAATATTATTGTGAATGTTTAGTTGTTAAATTTTTTATCATTATTCATAGCTTGAGAAATGTTTGATTTAACCCATAAATCTTCTCATCCTCATCCATCCCCATTCAACTAGCGGACGAGAAGGGAAGGGACAGGGGGAACTCCCCCTCACCAAAAGGTAGAGTTTGTTCTTTAAGATGCATGTAAAATGACCTGAAAACTGTCGATTCCCCTCTCTTTGACGAAATTCCCCTCCCTTTTGTTCTATTTGTTTTTTCTGTTCATCCGCCAGTGCACCATTCTCATGATCTCACCACAAAATAAATCACCAGACAACACTGGCGAACGAGCTTATCCTCCAAAGAGGGGGAGTTCCACTATTCTCACCCCTTTTCGTCCGCTAATGCCATACAATAAAACGTCTAAGAAAGAGGATATCCATTTTCCCATCCGTTCTCGTCCGTTAGTGGGTAACATAGTTGCAAGTTCTTTTATTCTGTTGTAAAAATACCCCTCATACATTACAGCCTCGTGCCCTGTGCCTCTTATTGTTATAGTGAGTGTCGATTCTTTTCTTAGGACAGACAGGCTTACGGACTGAGTGACTGAGTGACCCTCAGTTATGTAATATGGGTTCGATTGTTTTTGAGGCATGGCAAAGGGTGACGAGAATGCTTATGAAAAACTGTTTATGTGAAGGTTAACATGATTTGCTGAGAGGCTGTTATGTTGATTGGTGTACTAAACGGACGAGAAGGGGAGGGAAAGATAAATCCCATTTTCTTTGGCGGTTTAAAAAAAAGAGTTTGTTTCTTATGGCGTAGGTGAAAGAGGCTAATTTCTGTTAATTACATCCTCTTTAGAATGATTCCCTTAGTATTCTTAGCTCATCCGCCAGTGAATGCATGGGTGCACTAATGGCTGAGTACATACGATGGTATAAGAGCGACGTATTCACCCAGATTTCCATTCAACCGTTTTAACGTTTTCACCGACGATGATCAATGTGTGAAAAAAACTGTACAGATAAGCATTGAGTGAGGTTAGTTTTTTTGCATTATGTTTTTGGTGCACGTATTGGAAAATAATTTTTCATTTCAGGATTCAATCATACCTCAGCCACAGGCGGGAACCTATTCAATTGATCAAACGTATTGTACAACGGAGATTTTATTGTTGTATAAAACGTTTCCCTGTTTACTGACTCTGTTTCACAACACCAATTTAAGTTATCTTTCTGTAATTGTTGCTTGGAGCGCGTGTAGCACCGCGTGACAGTATGTCTGCGCAACAAACAATCGAATGTTGGAGACGTCTTAACAATCACTCGTGACTTGCTGCATATAGACTCTGCAGTCTCCAGGAAGGAGGAAAGCTGGCCTCGATTCAGTCTGAAATGGAGCAACAACAGTCGAAGTGAGGTAGATAATGTACTAAATTACATCTATCCTCAAATGATACCTCTTCAATCGCCTTTCGCTAATTGCTCGTCCAAAATTTCTGTGCATTTTTTTGTAGCATTTTGGGGTTTTCAGTTAGACGTTTACCCTGTTGTTTGAAACGAAGCATGGCATTGTTATAATTGTCGTTCAAATACATTTGTCTTTTTCACGCCAAGTGAGTCCCACTTTGACTAGCTTTTCATTATCGTCACTCGTGACCTTCTTATGAAACATTTTCTCTGCCAACTCATATTCATCCTCATTTGGATCATCCATAATTTGTTTCCAAATCCCAAAATTTCTCTTGATTTTATCTCATTTGCACTGACGTCATCTGTGCAGTTCATTACAACGAGGTACGACCCGATGTCTCCGTTACCAACCATACCACCGGTTAGTATTTTACCGATCTTTGTATTTATCAGTGTCAGACCAGACATTATTTCAATTGTCTCTTTCTTCGTGTTGACAATAATCAAAAAGTCAGTGGCCCCGACCAATAACTTAGGTTCGAATTTTTGTTTAAAATTACTTGGCCAATGACTCTCATTCAAACCACTGATTCTGTTCAGCAACTCAATATCTTCGTCACTCAATTCTGGGCGTTGCTGTGGATGACCAATATACCTTTTGGGTATCACATTACCTGACATGTGTAATATATTACCATCATTCATACACAACTCCCATTCAACACGATGAGTACGCATATTCGTTGGTTTTGGTTCTCCAAAACTATAAACGTTCAGTGTCTCTACATTTGTTGCTTGCAAACCGAGTTTACTTCTCAGATCGGTTGCCATGAACGTACGCATCAAGAAACACGTTGAACTGGACCTCACGACCATTGTGTGGATTACGCAACAATGCCGTTGATGTCATCAATAGTCGAGATGTGCTCCATCGTGATGTGATATGTGAATTATATCTTATGTGCATTATGATTTGTGATACTTGCTTGTATTATGTGTTCATTAAGTTATAAGATGTTTTATTTAGGGGCGGCTAGAGTGTGCTGGCTAATCAACCAACAACAACAGACAATACCAAACACAACAACAATAACAAAAATCATGCTCTCAATCATCACCTTCGTCATCATAATTGTAACGACCGCCACACAAGCTGCACCGCGGTTTCGCCGAGACTCACCAAGCGACTTAATGTCCATTTTCCGGGCGGAATTGTTTTCAGCAAAAAACAAGCTGGCGGGCTTCATGAGTGAGGAGGACGACAACAAGGAATGGAGCAACATAACTGTCTCCGGTGCCCTTTTCTGCTATCATCGAGGCCCGTACAGTGGTGCGTCCGTCCATTTAATGGAGAAGGACTCATGTTAGTTAAGATCTTAACTGTCCTGTTCGTATGGTTTTCCTACACAAACTTTTGCCTACTAAAATCTCTCTGTCTTTACTAACCTTGACCCTAGACTACCTGATGTCTTAATACCTGGTCGAAACACCATTTCAACAATTTTTGAAACCCTGAATTCTATTCCCTGATATGTTAAGTTAATGTGACTGTAATTAGACTACCATTCACATGACATGAGTGACATTGACATGACAAGACTAACTAATTGAATGATTCAATCAGAACTCACTAACTCTTTTTACAGTTTCCGCTGACGAAACGCTGGCCGTCGCGGAAATGGACGACAATGGTCAGTTCACCCTCAAGGGAGGCGAGGATGAGGTGTGGGGTATGGAACCATACCTCGTCATCAAGCACGAGTGCGCGAACGAGCTTTTTGGAGGCATCACCAAAGTTGGTCAATATTTCTGTAAGTCATTATGTCAGTCAGCATGTCAGTCATTCAGTCAGTCAGGCAGTCAGCGAAGCCAGTGAATCAGTAAGTCAGTCAGTCAGCATGTAGTCATTTAGTCAGTCAGGCAGTCAGCCAAGCCAGTGAATCAGTAAGTCAGTCAGCATGTCAGTCAGTCATTCAGTCAGTCAGGCAGTCAGCCAAGCCAGTGAATCAGTAAGTCAGTCAGCATGTCAGTCATTCAGTCAGTGAGGCATTCAGCCAAGCCAGTAAATCAGTAAGTTAGTATGTCAGTCAGTCAGAGTCAGTGAATCAGTTTCAATTGCAGCCGTGCCGGCGAGTTCTCCGATTCGATTTCGTGCAGTCCGAGCACAAAAACGCGGTCGTCGATTTAGGATCGATCAACATTGGCGTGAAGTTTAGAGGCGAAACAATGGACTGTTTCGACGATTAGATTTTTTTTATTAATTTGTTGTTCTGATGTATCTTTTATTTCATTTTATGATTGTATTTGTATTGTATGCTGTGTTGTGTCTCTAATGTCTGTGCTGCACTAGCGGACGAGAAGCTGTGGGAAAAGTGGAATTCCCCCTCTTTGGCGCTTCTAAATAGTATAAATCGTTCTATAAAGTGTCAAAAACGGCCTGAAAACGCCCAATTCCCCCTCTTTGACGAAATTCCCCTCCCTTTGGAGGTTTTAGCGCGTCCGCCAATGCTGTGCTCGTGATATGTCTGTCAATGTGTATGTATATATTTTATGTACAGTGGAATGGCCACCCGTCTACACTGGTGTCGGTCGGCAGTTCATCGGCAAAAAATGAAATGATAACGTGTGAGGTGTGGACGTGGTAATCTTAGAGCCAGAGGCGTATAACTTTTCTTCAAATTCATCCAATCTAACCAAGCAACATAGAAAAGCAAGCACACGCAACGCAACAAATACGTTTTTTTATTATCTTCATTAATCATCTGATCACCAGCCATAACAGAATAGAACGGTGGTAGCATATAACATAAATAAAGCAGCATCGCACACACACATTGACACAATCACATTCAACATTCACATTTCACATATTACATATACATATAAAAAGGTCCAAAGTGAACTATCATATATCATATCACATTCACATGAACTGAACGCAAATCATTTTGTCATTATTATGGAAGAAGAACCTTTTATATAATGAGAAAACTAGCAGTACTCAGTACAGAATAGCAAAAACGTAAGCTGAATGAACGATTTCTGACAAGTGAATTACTGACAAATGCATTTCCGGTACACATGCGGCTTATCGCGGATCAACACAACGACTGAAAACAGCTTTGTTTTGCGTTTTGACGATAAAGTTGCATACTGTTGACTCATTCGAATCGTTCTTCCAGCCGGTTAGTAAGAGGTGTAACTGAACATACAATGTGCCAAATAGTTTTAGGAATCCGGCTCGAAGTTAAATGATCACCTGACCGTGCATCAATGAAAATATCTTTTCCAGCCTTAACCAGCTGCTTGATGAGGAGTTTGACCAGAAATCAATCAAAAATTGAGGTAACACATTACACTAATGCATTAGCACGAGTGAGTGAGTTAGTGAGTGAGTCAGTGAGTCAGTGAGTGCGTGAGAGAGTGAGTGATTGAGTGAGTGAGTGAGTGCCAAAGGGAGTTAGCCAAATACATAGGCGAACGAGCGGCTCTCACTCAGTCTAAAATAAATAATTTGTTACCAAGCGATATTTTACTTCGCAGGCTCTCTCGGAACTGTGAAGGACTTCAAGAAAATCTATGGCAATGTGGCGGGTAAAAACGTGCAGTTCGACAACTTGTCACACCCAGAAGAAATCGGCCGAATTTCAGCTGCAATCGAGTACAGCCAAGCAGAGCTGATTAGCCGACTGCAGTTCCCGTAGGTACTGGAATTTGCAGTCAGCATCCACAAATGTCAAGGTTACACTCGTATTTTTGCTTCCAATGTTTCCAAAGTTGTATTAAATAAAAACCAACTTTTATAGCAGAATGATAGAACTCAAATTTCATCCCAATTTGTACAAACAGGGATATATTTAAGGAATGTCAATTGATCACGTGATTGTGGTTGCCGGGAAATCAGTTTTTGAAGACTCACAAACGTATGTGGCGCTGAGTAGAGTTCGAACGCTGAAAGGGGTGCATCTGTAACCAGGTGAAACTCCATGGGGTGCAGGCCGTGTGTTGATTTCTACCGTGAGATTCACTATTATGATTATATTATGAATATATTATGTTGCTCGTATAGATAAATTGAATTTATGACCTATTTTATCACAATATCTGAGATATAGACGACTTGAGCATTTAGTACCTGTTGCGGTGAGAACATGAGTTGTGCTGTGACCGTCGTTCGTGAACACCTGACAAATCTTAAAACAACATTCCAATATATGTAGGTGCCTTCATAGTCTGTCTGCAGAAAAGTTGCAACTTTGTTCGACAACTTTTTTGACGTTCGTTTCAAAATTTTCTTTCCTCTTTGAAGTTCCGAAACATTTCGAAACGTCAAAAAAGTTGTCGAACAAAGTTGCAACTTTTCTGCAGACAGACTATGAAGGCACCCATCTATTATTCATAATTATATGTTTACGTACGCCTGAGTTGTTGTTTATAAAAATCTGAATTCTTGTTTATAAATTTCTGAGGTCTTGTTTTTTAAATTCTTGTTTATAAAATTTTGAGTTCTGGCTTATAAACTTCTGAGTTCTTGTTTATCCATTATGGTGCTTCTTAATACCATATGCATATCTTGTCATTTTTCATAAATTACATAACTTTTTACCGCACACATGTTTTATCGCACATATGTTGATTCACTCTTTGTAGCATAATAACTTACCTAAGTAATAAATATACTAGGATTCATTTGAGTCGATGTTGTTGAGTGATTAATCGTTAGGAAATCTCTCAGTAACGATTCACTGCCGAACCGTCACTGAGTGGTTTTTGAGAAAATCATTGAAATATGTATGAAAGCTCTCTCGCATGCGTCGATGCCAGCACACACATAAGGATGACGGGCCAGTCTGAGGTCCTATTGTACAGGGTGTCCCACTTAAAAGTTTCAATGAGAATTTGCTTTAATTTTTGATAGAAAGGACCGTTTTCAAAACTTTTTGCGGTGATTTGCAGACAATTCTTGGCAATTTTGTTTGACGCTTAAATTTTTGAAAAAGCTGTGTGATAACAGTTTTAGGCCAAAAACCCCGAAACCCCTTATTTTCGCATTTTGCGATCATCGGCGTCACATATAAACGTGTTGTTGTTGGTCTGTTAACGACCCGAACAAAAAACAACAACCTAACAATTGAAGTCTCACATTATAACAACAAAATAAACTGTAAAAATATTCGAAAACAGACATGAAAGGAGCATGTGCATTACGTGAGTCATTAGGTTGATTGAAAGCGGCATTTCAAACCGAGGCAGCTCATCATTGTCGCATCAAATTTGAGCGTTGTTAACAGCCAGTGGAATATTTGCGATATTTCAAACTAATGTAAGTTTAAAAATTATCAATTTGAAGGAATTCTCGATTATTACGATAATTAAAAAGTTTTATGAGAAGGGCGGGTAAATCTGATGCTTGGTCGCTGGAAGAGGGGTGTGGTGGTCATATTGAGAAACGTTGATTATATGAAAGCTTTTAGTGTTTTTATGATTTTTTTGCTGAATTAAGGTTTCAAGTTATAGAATAAGAAAGCATTTTAACGAAAGTGGTGCCCCATGATATAACAGTAACGTCATAATGGGTGGAAACCACGTGAAAAAGGCGAAAATAAGGGGTTTCGGGGTTTTTGGCCTAAAAACTGATATCACACAGCTTTTTCGAAAACATAGGCGTCAAACAGAATTGCCAAGAATTGTCTACCAGTCAGCGCAAAAAAATTTGAAATCGGTTTATTCTATCGAAAATCAAAGCTAATTTTCAATTAAACTTTTAAGTGGGACACCCTGTACATGACATTTCGGTTGAACTCGCCCGATGTATAATACGAATAAGACGCGCACTTACTTTGAGTTAGGGGATCCTAAGGGATTGTTACAACGTTTTTTTTAGTTATCAATCCCGACAACGGTGTATGCATTTTTTTCAGAACTCCGTTACTTGAGCCTTCCTGAGCTGAGCGACATCTGAGCTAATAACGGTGGCTTATAAGTTCTGACTTATAATTAATAATAATTTCATCCCGTCAACAATGCCATAACCATCCTTGGCAAACAAGGAACACAAAAAACTCAAAAGAACTGCCAGCAACTCATATTAATCGGGTATACACAGCAGTTAACGCCGACGTCACAACTGTCCGGAGAGTTGAAAACGTATGAAGAGCCAGGAATTCTAAAACGAATGCAAATAACGCATCGAAAAAGTCAACTCCACTCACTCACTCACTCTTTAACTCGCTCACTCACTCACTTACGCACTTCTTATCTACACCCAGTTCACAAAATCATAATCTCGCCACGAAACAAATCACCATACAACACTGGCGAACGAGCTAGTCCTCCAAAGGGAGGGGAATTCCGTAAAAAAATGGGAATGGGCCATTTTATCTACACCTCAAGGAACAAACTTAACTTTTTGAAAACGTCAAAGAGTGGGAATTTCACCCTTCTCACCCCTTTTCGTACGATAGGACCATACAATAAAACGTTTTCAAAACGCCTAAAAAGGGATATCCATTTTCCCATCGTTTCTCGTCCGCTAGTGGGTGAAAAAGAAGAAATTTTGTTAGTCTCTTGTAAAAATTCCCCTCGTTCATTAAAGCCTCCTGCCCTGTGCCCCATTGCCACTGGCGGACGAGCTAAATTCCCAAAGGGAGGGGAATTTCGTCAAAGAGGGGAGAATCGGCAGTTTTCAGGCCATTAAACCTACACCTTAGGAAACAAACTCTATTTTTTTACAGCTAAAGAGGGGGGAATTTTACTTTTCCCACCCCTTCTAGTCCGCTAGTGCCCCTTGCAATAGGTGGCACAGTGTTATAGTGTGTGTCGATTCTTTCGTTATGACAGACCACTAGCGGACGAGAAGGGGAGGGAAAAATGGAATCCCTCCCTCTGTGACAATTTCAATAAGTAGAATTTGTTCCCTAAGGTGTAGGTAAAATGACATAATTTCAGTCGATTCCTCCCTTTTTGGAAAAATTCCCCTCCCTTTGGAGGTTTGACTCGTCCGCCAGTGTGACAGACAGACAGGCTTACGGACTGAGTGACTGTTAGTTATGTAATATGGGTTAGATTGTTTTTGAGGCATGGCGGGGGTGACGAGATTGCCTATGAATGAAGGTTTATGTATGAAGGTTTGCCTGATATGCTGAAAGGCTGTTATGCTGAGTGGTGCATTACTAAGCGGACGAGAAGGGGAGGGAAAGAAAAACTATACCCTCTTTAGCAGTAAAAAAGAGAGTTTGCTCCTTAAAGTGTATTTAAAATATGCGAACACTGGCGGACGAGCCAATCCTTCAAAAGGAGGGGTTTTCCATCAAAGAGGGCGAATCCGGAGTTTTCGGGCCGTATTACCTAAACCATAGGAACAAATTTCGTTTTTAAAACGCACCAAAGAGGGGGAATTCCACTTTTCCCACCCCCTCTCTTCTGCTAGTGCCTGTAAATTCCATTCTCTTTAGAAAGATTCCTTTGAACGTTTGGGTGATCCGCCAGTGGATGCTTGTTATTGCACCAGTCACTGGCGGACGAGCTAAATCCCCAAAGGGAGGGGAATTTTGTCAAAGAGGGGGGATTTGGCAAATTTCTGGCCATTTTACTTACACCTTAGGGAACAAATTCCACTTTTAAAATCCGCCAAAGCGGGGGGAATTCCACTTTCCCACCCCTTCTCGTCCGCTAGTGGCACCAGTTCACTAAGGACTGAGTACATACGAGGGTATAGAAGCGACGTATCCACCCTAGTTTCCATTCAGCCGTTTTAACGTTTGCACCGACGATGAAAACTGTGTGAAAAGAAAAACAGTACAGATATGCATTGAGTGAGGCTAGTTTTTTTGCTTTATTTCTCGGTACACTTAAATGGCAGATGACTTTTTATTTCAGGATTCCATCACGCCTCAACCATAGGCGGGAACTTCATATTCAACGGATGTATTGAAAACGGAGATTTTGTTTTTGTATAAAACGTTTCCTTGTTTATTTATTTTTATCCTGTATATACTGTCTGATGTAGAACAATATAAACGTAGCAAACAGTACAATTAAAACAATTATTTCGCGTTTAATCACATTCCACAAAAACCCTGTACCATAAATATTACTTTGCGATTTACAAACCAGTCACACCCAGATTTACGAGTCACACCCAGAAGAAGCGGCTGAATTTCAGCTGTATTAGAACACAGCAAAGGAGTGAGGCTCTCTCGGAACTGTGATGGACTTCAAGAAAATCGATGGCATTGTGGATGGTAAAACCGTGCAGTTCGACAACTTGTCACACCGAGAAGAAATCGGCTGAATTTCAGCTGCACAATCGAGTACAGCAAAGGAGTGCTAATTAGCCGACTGCAGTTCCCGTTGGTTCTGGAATTTGCTGTCAGCATCCACAAATGTCAAGGTTACTCGTCTTTTGGCTTTCAATGTTTCCAAAGTTGTATTAAATAAAAACCAACTTTTATAGCAGAATCATACAACTCAAATTTCTTCCCAATTTGTACATACATTTTATTTTATTTTATGTTATTAATGTCACTCGATCTTGCGATTGTCGATGCCGGGAGATCAGTTTTTGAAGACTCACAAACATATGTGGCACTGAGCCGAGTTCGAACGTTAAAAGGGGTGCATCTGGTTTCATTTGACAAGTCAAAAACCCAGTGCAAAAAAAACTGAAAAAAACTGTGCTCGACGAACATGCTCGTATAGGCATATCTCAAAATGCTAACAAGTGACTGGTTGAACAAGAAAAGAGTCGTCAGGCACTATAACCAGCATCGCATCATGTTTGACCTAGCCCCGCATCATCAACAGTCGACTACATCAAGCAGCCATGGAAAGTCTGAACAACGATTATTGTGAGGAGCTGAGGGCACAACGAGAACATCTGAAAGGGCAGGTACAGGCGATATTCTAAACAGATAAAGACTCTATGACACAAGTGAAGGATTATCTGTTTCGAAAATGAAGAAAATCAAAAAAACAACAACAACGAACGAATGGAGCTGGTGGTGTTGCAATTGAATCCACGCGGGGCGAGACCTGTCGATGGGATTTCAACTGGCCATTATTGACTTATCTTCTATGATGAATAAAGTCGACTTGGTAACCATCTATCAGACATTGCACACCGAACCCACTTACCAAACGACTATGTTGATAGTGGGCGATCTCGAACAGTTGCCACCGTTGAATCAATTGCATAAGAATCACCCGATCCACACGTACAGTTCGATCAGTGCGCTAGCTATGATGATTCTACTGAACAAATTTCCACTCAGCCAACTGTACGAAAACTACAGAGCAAACTTTGACATAACCGAGTTGGTGGGACACTTGCTCTACGGTGGAAGCTTGCGTTGCTGCAACAACTTACCGAAACTCGCACTACTCGTACTCCATGCTCTCTATCGAATACTCATGAAACATTTGATGACACTCATGAAACTATTTTTGATGATAGTCCTGATACTGGTAAAAATTTGTTAATCCAAATACTTCTTTCGTCGCTGGAGTGTGTAAAGAAACAAGTAGAATATGTATAATATGGAGCTCCGCCCCCGACCGTAGTCTCAGTAGTCTATAAGTTAGACTGTTTTTTTTCACTCTGTTCGGACCTTGTTCGTTTTCTCTGAGATTCTCGATATTGACAGTGTTATGGGGTAATCTCCCCCTTGGATTAATTGTCACCAGGAACAAGTGTCCCACAGAGGTTACTCCGCCTCCTAGCCTCAGCCGAAGGACGGCAGGCCAGATTCCCTCCGCGGTACTGGAATCTATACGTCCGAGTGATCGCAGGCGTGGACCGCACCAACAACGCATGTGAGACCTGGAATCGTGCGTGGAACAACAGGCTTGGGAACAGTACACCGACCATAGAAAAGTTCATGCGGTCGTTGGTATTCGCGGTCAATGATGCCGAGAAAATAGCGGCAACGGTTGGTGGATGGACATTAAAGTTACAAACGTTCCAATTAGAAGTCAAGTCACCTGGTTGGAAATAATAATTACCGTCAGTCAGTGTGTAAATGTGTAAGTAAGTGAGTGAGTGAGTGAGTGAGTGAGTGAGTCAGTGAGTGAGTGAGTGAGTGAATGAATGAGTGAGTCAGTGAGTGAGTCAGTGATTTAGTGAGTGGGTGAGTGAATGAGTCAGTCAGTCAGTCAGTGAGTGAGTGAATGAGGAAGTGAGTGAGTCATTGAGTGAGTCAGTGACTTAGTGAGTGAGTGAGTGAAATTGGTATCGTTGCAGTACGCCAAAAACCAGGCGGTACACAGACAGAGAGCGAAGTGGCAGGTCCTGGACAAAGCCATCTACAACGGCGTGACAGAGAATGAAATGAGTAGACAGTTAGTGAGTGAGCGCAAAGAGCTATGAGTTTATTAGCAAGTTTAGCGAGTGGAGTGAAACGTTAACAGTAGAAACGGATTAGAAATAAGCAATAACATAAATGAATATATAAAGATAATAACTATGAAAGTAAAACAGAACCTAATCTTGGTGTCGTATATTAATTATAAATAAATAAAGGAGTCTCTAAAAGGTTACGGCTTAGAGCCCCGTAACATATCATATGGTTTAATTACAGAAACAGTTTTAAAAATGTTTTAATGCTATATTACAGTGTTAAGATCTTGTATCATGCCAAATTTTAGTCTGACTATTGTTGAGTCATAGATAATTTTGAAACCAGTTTATTTTGATGAAGTTTGGATTTTTGATAAGTTAGGTGAAATTGCTAAGAGTTATAGAGACAAGTTATACATAATTTTAGAGTGATCGAACCAAACGCGAATCGGGTGATAAAGAAGACCAAGCCAGACCGATGTCGCCAACGAATAAGCGTCAACGCCGGTACATGGCTACCATATTGGGAAATTGTCCATTGTCAACGTTTGGGCCGAACCCAAGTGCTTCTAACCCAAGTGGAACCAGTCAGAATCAATGTGGCTTATGCCACCGATTCATTCACTATTCGAAGATGTGTCTCGAACCAGCCGTCGGCTATTTTGATGCATTAAAAACTTACATCGCCGAGTTGTAGTTAATGAAGCTTCCGCTGCCCCAGGGGCACCAGACTGATAGAACTCACGTGATGCAACGAAATGCATCCAAAACTTGCAAAAATCGCAACAAATACACGCCGGAAAATGCGGGTTGCGTGTTTTGCCCAGAAACAATTCATGGTAATAAGTAACCTTAAATCACTTTTAGATCTCCTGCAGAGCTCTTATACAAACACCATGCCGTCTGCTTCATTCCATCTCGGACTCCAGAACCAGTACGGTAGCCAGTTTTACTGGTTAGATGGGTCTCCGTCGACATACATATAGTAACTGGGACCCACATAGCAGCCATTGCACGGGTTACTGTACGAAACTGGACTTCTATGCCGGCTGGTGGACGACAACTACGTGTGACGCGCCCCGTATGAGCTTTTGTAGGCACGTGGGGAAGTGCAGTTGTCATACCGTTCACCAAACGCGGGTGATCAGTTCGTTCCGTACGAATCCATGTCCGTCAGTATAAAACTCGCTTAAGCTTATTATTTGCGAAATCGGGGCTTCAACATTGAAAGCACTTGTCATGCGTTGGTTTATTTCATTTGAAAACCTATTCAGAGCTAGTGCAGAAATCAAACGTCACACAGAGCGAGTTTTCCAAGTAAAAATGTACATAATGCAATGTACTCACTCACCCACTCACTCACTCATTCACTCAATCATTAACTCACTCACTCACTCACTCACTCACTCACTCACTCACTCACTCACTCACTCACTCACTCACTCACTCACTCACTCACTCACTCACTCACTCACTCACTCACTCACTCACTCACTCACTCACTCACAGGCTCACGGACTGAGTGACCGAATGCCTATTGGTTATGTTAGTTGGTGGGGTTAAGAGAATGCCTATGAGTAAATATTTATGTATGAAGGTTGACCTGATATGCTGAAAGGCTGTTATGTTGAGTGGTGCATTACCAAGCGGACGAGAAGAGGAGGGAAAGAGAAATTTTACCATCCTCTTCGGCGAAAAAAAAGGTAGTTTGCTCCTTGAATTATGCTTAAAGTACGCTAAAAGGTGTTGTTAAAATATGCTAATTGCTGTAAATTCCCTTCTTTTTAGAAAGATTCCTTTAGACGTTTTTGTGATCCGATAGTGGATGGATGCATGTTATGGCACCAGTCACTAGCGGACGAGAAGGGGAAAGAAAAGTGGAATCCACTCTTTTTGGCGATTATTAAAATTGAAGTTTGGTCCTTAAGGTGTCCTTAACGGCCCAGTTTTTCCAAATGCCCCCTCTTCGACGAAATTCCCTTCCCTTCGGGGAATTAGCTCGTCCGCCGATGACCAGTCTACTAATGGCTGAGTACATATTGTGTTATAAAAGCGACTTAATTATCCACCTTTATTTCCATTCAGCCGTTTTAACGTTCACACCAACGATGATAATTGTGTGAAAAGTAAACCAGTACAGATATGCATTGAGTGAGGTTAGTTTTTTGCATTATGATTTCTGTACATTTAATGGAAAATGTTTTAACATTTCAGGAATCCATCACACCTCGATTCTCGATTCACAGTCGAGAACTTCATATTCAATTGATTGTATCAAAAAATTGGACAACCGAGATTTTATTGTTGTATAAAACGTTTCCCTGTTACTTAATTTTATCCTGTTTATATTGTCACATGTAGAACAATACATCTTCATTATCTTCATTCCATTTCTATTATCACTTATTTCCGTAACGTAATTGTTTTGTTCTAACTCTCTTATCAATGAGCAACTCAACATGAAGCAACGTATGCGTCAGCTCGAGTGAATAAGCATATCTTATTCTATCATTATTAGTGTATTATTCATTATTCACTTATTATTATCATCATCGATTACTTGTACAGGATGTCCACACGAAGTATCACAAGTTATTTATTCTAATAACTTTTGCAAAAATGAAGTTGTGAAGTTTATTTTCTCACTGGAGGTAGCCAACGTATTAGGAAACATAACAATTTTTATATTTTTTGAAATCCGCCCAGAATTTCAGGAAATACACGGGTTTCGGAAAAAGACCAAATTTCCTTTGTTTTTTTTCGGGGGGAAATTGTAAAAATTGGGTTCTGTGTCTGAATGAATTGAACTCATTCGAATGAGTTGTGACTTAAGAAGAGAGTGATTTATTTTTGAAGGGATGTTTATTTATTTTTCTTGTCAGCTCAGATGTAATGTCCTGTTTTATAAAAAAATGAGAACATCGGTTGAATATTCCGACGTTCAGCGTTTTCATGCCTCATGTTGGAATGAAACCTACAAATTTATCGATTCTGTCAACAAAGAGTTAAAGAAGAAAATCGGTCAAAGTCACCGACAGTCAATGCGATCAAGAAATGAAATTAAAAGCTATAAAATTGACGACCGCGATGATTTCGAGGGTTTAATACCAACATGAAGCACGAAAACAGTGAAACAGATGGGGCTAATTTAAACCCTGAAACAAGACATTAAACCTGAGCTGACAATGAAAAACAATAAATACAGTCTCAAAATACAAAACACTTTCACCTAAACTTACAATTCAGTAAAATTAATTTTAATTTACTAGTCTTAAAACCCGATGTTTCATAATTTTCCACTGAAAATCAAAGGAAATTTGACCTTTTTTCCGAAACCCATGTATTTCCTGAAATTCTGGGCGGATTTAAAAAAATTATAAAACCATCATGTTTCCTATTATGTTGGCTGGGCGGATTTCAAAAAATATAAAAATTGTTATGTTTCCTAAAACGTTGGCTACCTCCAGTGAGAAAATAAACTTCACAACTTCTTTTTCGCTAAAGTTATTAGAAAATTTCACTTCGTTTGGACACCTTGTACATTCAGCGTGTATGTTCGAGTGACTTAGTTCATTCAAATGCACGCGCTGGAGATTCCTGTTTGAAATGGTTGGCTGTGCGGTAGTACGATAACCGCTATTCCGGTTTTTATTCGGTTTCCCGGCTGCCAGCGAGTTTTTCCAGTTTGTCAGTTTGTTAACAGGCTACTTATATTAGTCCGGGATTGTCCACTGGGGCTTGTTGAGGGTGACTTTAAGGTCACTTGGCCCATAGTGGCAATCCGCCACACCGGTTATCTGTAGTCACTTCTCGGTCGCGACTGCGACTTCTGGTTCCCCAATGGACCGGCCCCGAATCAGTGTGGCCACTGTTATAAATGGGGCCATGAGGCCAACCAGTGCCGAGAACCGGCCCGTGACTTTCATGATGCAGCGGACCACTTCTACAGGATCATACAGGGGAGGAACCGGGAGCGAGGACGACCGGTGGACTTCCGACGTCCCCCGTCGACGTACATGTACACGTCGGGAACGTCGGAATCGGAGTTACAGGAACAATCGAGGGAGGCCACCGAACTACAGCGCCTCATCGAGCAGGACCGGCGAACATCGGAATACGAACATAAAAGGAGCCGCGAATACTACTACAGTCAACTGGAACATCAGTTGGATTGCCGCGAGAACTGGCTCACAACTGGCGCAGCACCCAACACCCACCGGTTCCCACAGGACAGGAACCCGCCACAGGAACCCGCACCCAGCACGGCGCGGTTCTGCCGCAATTGCGCAATGCGCATCGACAACTGGAAATTCTGCCCGAACTGCGGGCACCCGAACAACTAACTGACTCAACTCACCGGCAAATGATTATCTTATGATTAAATGAACATTTCGTGTTGTGAGTCGATTTTGTCTATCGAGTTGATTCAGTCGTGTTTTCTTCAGTCTGGTTTTGAGTCAGTTTTTCGGTGTAGTGTGAGTTAATTCTCGGAAGTTTGGAAAACGCAAAAGAGTAATAAAAAGGCCGCCGTCGTGTTTCGGACGTTGGGCGAATTTCGTTGGTGTTCCGTGTAGGATCAGTTTGTATGCGATTGCACGGAGGTTGTGTTTTGTGTGGATGAGTTTTTGTCGAGTAGATCTGAAAGCTACTAACGGGTTTTATGTTAGTGAGTATTGCCTTTGTGTTGTTGTTTATAAAATGAAATTTATGTGGTTGGACTTTGACTAGTTATATTTGAATTCCTTTGACAGTTCGTATTTGATCACCATAAAGTTTCTTTGAGAAATTAATAAAGTGTTTGTATTTGAGTATAGTTTGGTATTCCCTTTCGGTGACAGAAGCTAGCCAATGCAAGACTTATTTCTGTAACTGAATCTACAATTTGCAAAAAAGTTCAAGGAATCCGGCTCAGAGTTAAATGACAGCTGACCGTGCATAACTTCATCAATAAATTTGCCAAACTTAACCAGCTGATGGATAATGAGTTTGACCAGAATTCATTCAAAAGTCTACTAAAAAATTTTATGTAAAATACTCAATGATATTATGTTATTATTTTTTTTTACTTTATTCCTCGACCCACCATCGACGACCTGTCGATGAGATTTCAACACGTCATTACTGATGAATCTTCCATGATGAATATAGTCGACTTGGCAACCATTTATAAAAAAATGCATACCAATTAAATATATTGATAGTGGGTGACCTAGAACAGTTGCCCCCGTTGAATCAATTGCATAAGAATCACCCGATCCACACGTACAGTTCGATCAGCGTGCTAGCTATGATGATCCGATTGAACAAAAATTCCCAATCATCCAACTATACGAAAACTACAGAGCAAACTTTGACATAACCGAGTTGGTGGGACACTTGCTCTACGGTGGAAGCTTGCGTTGTTGCAACAACTAACCGAAACTCGCACTACTCGTACTCCATGCTCTCAATCGAATACTCATGCAACTATTTTTGATGATAGTCTTGATACTGGTGAAAAAATTTAACCCAAAGACATTTTGCGTCGCGGGAGTGTGTAAAGATACACGTAGAATACATATGTATAATATGTAGCTCCGCCCCCGACCGTAGTCTCAATAGTCTATAAGGTAGACTGGTTTTTCACTTTGTTCGGACCCTGTTCGATTTCTCTGAGATTCTCGATATTGACTGTGTTATGGGGTAATCTCCCCCTTGGATTAATTGTCACTAGGAACAAGTGTCCCACATAGGTTACTCCGCCTCCTAGCCTCGGCCTCAGCCGAAGGACGGCAGGCCAGATTCCCTCCGCGGTACTGGAATCTATACGTCCGAGTGATCGAAGGCGTGGACCGCACCAACAACGCATGTGAGTGGAACAAGAGGCTTGGGAACAGTACACCGACCATGGAAAAGTTCATGCGGTCGTTGGTATTCGCGGTCAATGATGCCGAGAAAATAGCGGCAACGGTTGGTGGTGACAGCGCATGATGAATAGGCACACACCCGATGCTTGGTCGGTGCTCACGGGCTGTTATGTTTGGGTTTTTCCCAGCCCTGAGCGGCCGAGCCAGCATCGGGTGTGTGTGCCATTATTGTTATCTATGAATCAGTCTGTGACTGACTGACTGACTGAATATCGAATTCAGTATGCTTTTAGGGCTTGTGTGTGTTGTGTGAATTTAGATTTAGAATGTATTATTGACTTTGATTCAACAAGTTTTGCATAATTAATGATTTAATGATTGAATGTTGTTGTTATAATAATGTCGAGTTAATGCTTTTTTATTATTATTGATAATTTAAATATGTTGTTTTAACCCATCGGGCGTTTGATTTGATTTAATTTTGACGGCTGTTCGCTGGATTTCAAGTGGATTTTACCGATAGAACAGGTGAGTTAATACTGGGTTGGTAACATAATTTTTGGAGACAAACTTGGATTACTTTCTGAAAAGTAATTTTATATTTTTGAATCAATATTGTTGATTTGGCAATTGGATTTCAATTGAACGATTGATTGGAAGATTTATTTTTGAAATGGTCCATTAAAGTTACAGTTAGTTGAGTGCTACTTATTTGATTATTTGGAATATTTGAAATTGATTTAAATATTCGGATAATGGGAATTTATTTAAATCGTGTGCGTTTGGATTTCATTTGAAAGTTTGACATTTTACAATTTGACGATGTGAGTGTTTGCCTGGAATTGAATTGACTTGTTTTAGTTGAAGGTTGAATTAATGGATTTGAATTGAATAGTTGATTATTGAATAAAAAATTGATAAGAATTGAAGTGTTTGATTTGATTAATATTGAATTGTTGTGTGATTTTTTAATCCATGATTGACATTCGATGATAAATAATTGCTCGCCTACTGTTGTTGTTTGTGTCTAGAATTGAATTGGGAAAGTTTGAGGAAATTTTTCTTGGTGGAGGAAGATTATTATGATATCCCGTAACCATGCTACGTAGATGAATAAAGTCGACTTGGCAACCGTCTATCAAAAATTGCACTTCGAACCCGCATACCAAACGACTATATTGATAGTGAGCGACTTCATTCCGGTGAATCCATTGCCACAGAATCACCCGACCAACACGTACAGCTCGATCAGCGCGCTAGCTATGAAGATCCGATTGAATAAATTTCCACTCATGCAACTATACGAAAACTACAGAGCAAACTTTGACATAACTGAGTTGGTGGGACACATGTTCTACAGAGGAAGCTTGCGTTGCTGCAACAACTTACCAAACATACCACAAAAGATCTTCCCCACATGGAAAGGACTGGCAGTCAAGATGATCGCGGTAGAGTCTCCCGATGAACAGCCGGTCGGGGATATCGAAACCGGGGGGAAGCGTGGGTTGTGCTGAGCTTGTGCAACCACCTGGTCAACCTGGGAGCACAATCAGATCAAATTCACATCATTTTACCGTACGATGGACAGATACGAAATATGTAAGCAAATAGTTGTGATACGGGTGGGATGAGCGACCTGCTCATCCGCACCCAGCCCACAATCACCGCCCCCATATCGCCCGCCTTGCAACATCACGTGTATGTATTGTATGTAATAGCCCAACAGTCCATCAGTCAGTCTGCCACTTTTGCCAGTGTGGCACCAGTCATCAGTCCAGCCCGCCAACTTGCCTGTAAGCCAAATTAATTAGTAAGTAGCATTAGCCTCCCAATCTTGTATCCCATATTATAATCGGTGTACTTGATATCTTCTATACTACCATTTGATAACATTACCTAATTGCGTCTCAATATTATATTCCATATTATATTCTGTGTAAGCGTCATCTTCGATATTGTCCTTTTTTATGTAACAATTACCTTAATCAATTTATTAACTCTATTCTTATAATACATAAAAGACCTTATCGTTACAGTATTAATGAAACAGTCTAAACTTGTTCCTTTGCTTGTCATATTCACACCTTAGCCCAAACAAATACACATCTTCACAACTTAGCCAGCAATCCATCTAGTTAGTCTAGGAAAAAGTTTTATTAGGAGTAAGTCAGTGATACGGGTGTGGTACCAAATAAGATTAAGTCAGTTTAAAAGAACCACCCTGTATCACTTGAACCAAATGAAGATGTTGCCGTTCAGGTTGCAGCAACAGCTGCGACAGCATAGTTAACTAAACGCGTCCGTTTTAAAAATTTAATTGTAATGCTCATGATTTTCAGTGTCATTATCAATAAAGTCAAAAGTACCAAAATAAAACACAATGAAATCAAATTACCAACACCAGAATTGTTCAAATTTTCAGAGTTTGATTTGACTAATGAAACAGCACTAGAATTGCTGAAATCTGAAAATTGCGTTTACCAAGGTTACGTTAGTAATTCGGTTCCGCCGAGTAATAAAGAATGAACTGGCGGTCGGAGATCTGCTGAAAACTTTGAAGAAAAGTCTTGTTTGAAGAGAAGATGAATTTTAAGAGAGTGCGGAGGTGTTTGTCAGTGGTATGATATGTTAAATGATATGTTTATATAATATGTTTTTTTATATGCTATGATTATACGATATGATATGTTTGTATGCTATGTTTATATGATGATTATACTGATGATGATTCCAACAACATAGCCTGTTATGATTCCTCAACCTACGACCACATTATTATTATATGATACAACTTAACCAATTCACTGATTCCATGAGTATCTCCATAGTATCTCTACTCTCTATTTTAGATAAGTTACGTGAAATTGCTAATGGTTATAGAGACAAGTTATGATTTTAGAGTGATCTAACCAAACGCGAATCGGGTGATAAAGAAGACGAAGCCAGACCGATGTCGCCAACGAATAAGCGTCAACGCCGATACATGGCTTCCATATTGGGAAATTGTCCATTGTCAACGTTTGGGCCGATCCCAAGTGCTTCTAACCCAAGTGGAACCAGTCAGGGTAAATGTGGCTTATGCCACCAATTAAGTCACTATTCGAAGATGTGTCTCGAACTAGCCGTCGGCTATTTTGATGCCTTAAAAACCTACATCGCCCAGTTGGAGTTGATGAAACTTCCCCTGCCCCAGGGGCATCAGACTGATAGAACTCACGAGATGCAATGAAATGCATCCAAAACTTGCAAAATCAATCGATGCTGAATTTGTTAAAATAAAAAAAAATATTGATAAAAGTGTTTCATAAACGCGGTTAGTTTTTTTGCTTTATGTACGGTACATTTGTTTGAATGTGCTTTTTTTACTTCAGGATCAACCACACTTCACACACAGTTGCACGTTAACGGCCGGTATCTGTCAGTACACCATTTGAGCATACGCAGTTAGATGTGTCTGCAATTTTGTTCGTGTGGAGGACATGCTATTGATGCCAGAACATGTATTATCGTTGGAAACCGAGGAACTGTATATCACACAAACAAATAACGGTAGCAATGTGGCCTCGAAGTTACGAAAGTGTTGGTGACAAGCCTTGCCATGTTTCGCTTTGTTATGATGAATAATAATTGCTGAAAAAAAGGGCAGAACATGAGCAAAGTGGTGCATCAGCAAAAGAAACAACCACGGCAGCAAAACACACCTGACAACATAGCGAATGCATACTTACTATTATTATTATTATTGAGTATTATTCTATATTTGCATCACTATTGACTCTGCATATTTTTATAAAATGTTTGTTCGTTTAACAACCATCAGTTGTCTACTCATGCTATATACAAACTGTATACAACTATGATTTACTGCATAATCATTCATCTATATAATAATTTCATACTTATACTTGCACAACACTGGGCAAAAAAATTTGGCTGGGAAATTCATATGGCAAAGCGTGTATCCGAAAACAAAAAAAGGAAATTACTAAGTACTCGAAGTAAACAATCGAAAAAATGTTTTTTGGTAGGGGAAGATTATTATGATTTGACGTAACCATGCAACGTAGATGAATAAAGTCGACTTGGCAACCATCTATCGAAAATTTCAAACCGAACCAACATATCGAACGACTATATTGACAGTGGGCGTCTCGAACAGTTGCCGCCGTTAAATTAAGTGTCACAGAATCACCTGACCAACACGTACAGTTCGATCAGCGCGCTAGCTATGATGATTCGATTGAACAAATTTCTACTCAGCCAACTGTACGAAAACTACAGTGCAAACTTCGACATAACCGAGTTGGTGGGACACTTGCTCTACGGAGGAAGCTTGCGTTGCTGCAACAACTTACCGAACATCCAACAAAAGATCTTCCCCACATGGAAAGGACTGGCAGTCAAGATGATCGCGGTAGAGTCACCTGAAAGAACCAGACGGTCGGGGCTATCGAAAACGAGGGGAAGCGTGGGACCACCTGGTCAACCTGGGCTTGTGCAACCACCTGGTCAACCTGGGCTTGTGCAACCACCTGGTCAACCTGGGCTTGTGCAACCACCTGGTCAACCTGGGAGCACAACCAGATTAAATTCACATCTTTTCACCGTACGATGGACAGATACGAAATATGTGAGCAAATACTCGAGTCAAATGTAGATGTTGCCATTCAGGTTGCAGCAACAGCATGGTTAATTAAATGCGTCCCAAATTTTCTGATGCAGTTTCCTTTTATGCAGTTTCCTTTTATGCAGTTTCCTTTTATGCAGTTTCCTTTTATGCAGTTTCCTATTATGCAGTTTCCTTTTATGCCAATTCCTTTTATGGAAGTTATCCGTCTCTATAAGGTACAATGATTTTACTCTCTGTTTGGACTCAGTTCGTTTTCTCTAAGATTCTCGCTTTATATTGACTGTTCGTTTCTACCGTTGGTAAATGAAACTCTTTTCTGCATAAAATAATTTCGGTGACCCATCTTATAACAATCCATTAAACAATGTTCAAATAAATAAAACCACATCATCACACAACCAAAGAACATCAACTTAAAAATTCTTAATAGTAATTGAAATATTCTCATACCGACCAAAATCGCTAAAGTTTGTATTTTTTCCTATGTTCACGCACTGGCGGGCGAGCCAATCCTTTAAAGGGGGATTTGTATATACCTTAATAAACAAAAACTACGAACAAAAGTACCAAAGTGAGGGGAATCCCACTTTTTCCTTCTTCCCACGTCCACGTGCTCACGGGACGCTATGAAGTTTTTTAGAACAGTTTCGGGCATTATTCAGCCATGTCAGAGTACTCACTCACTCACAACACTCACCCACTGCACTAACTAACTTAACTCACTCACTCGCTCACTCTTTGCACTCACTCACACACTGAACTCACTCACTCATTCACTCACTCACTCACTCACTGCACTCACTCACTCGCTCACTCGCTCACTCACTGCACTCCCTCAATCACTCCCTCACTCACTCCCTCACTCACTCACTCACACTCACTCACTCACTCACTCACTCACTCACTCACTCACTCACTCACTCACTCACTCACTCACTCACTCACTCACTCACTCACTCACTCACTCACTCACTCACTCAATCACTCAGTCACTCACTCACTTACTTATTAATTTTACTTACCCAGTTTCAAAAACAGAAATGTAATTCCTAATGTGTATTGTGTAGGTAAAATGACCGCATAACTTTCGATCTCTCCCCCTCTTTGAATAATTTCCCCACCCTTTGTAGGCTTGGCTCGTCCGCCCGTGTGTACAATGAATCAGGCACACTGGCGGACGAGCCAAAAGGGAGGGGAATTTTCCCAAAGAGGGGGAAATCACACAAATAAAGCCATTTTACCTACATCTTAGGGATTTTTTTTGAAAACGCCAAAGTGGGGAGAATTCCACTTTTCCCACCCCTTCTCGTCCGCTAGTGATCAGGCACAATGTTCGTAGGTCGTCCAAATGTAATATGAGAAAAATTATTGGCGCGCCAAAAAGCGAGCTGAAATTCAAATTGTGCGCCGAAACTTTTTTTAGTTACACGAAACCCTGAATAGGCTAAAGGACTGGCGGACGAGTCAAACCTCCAAAGGGAGGGGAACCTCCCCAAAGAGGGGGGAATTTTCAGAAATCAGGCCATTTTTACCTACACCTTGGGGAACAAACTCTTCTTTTTTAAACCGCCAAAGAGGGGGGAATTTCACTTTTCCCTCCCCTTCTCGTCCGCTAGTGGGCTAAACGAATTCAGTCGGCAAGAAATCTAACACGGATGTTTTTTTTGTATATTATAATATTGAAATCGACAATGGTCGTTGTGCACATATAAATTCGGTTGCCTTATCAAATGAGTGAACCTCGAGTGTCACCACTAGCGGACGAAAAAGGGAGGGAAAAGTGGAATTCCCCCCTTTTTGGTGGTTTCAAAAAGTATAGTTTGTTCCTTAAGGTGTCGGTAAGATGACCTAATTTCAGCCGATTCCCCCCTCTTTGGAAAAATTACCCTCCGTTTGGAGATTAGGTCCGTCCGCCAGTGCTTGGCGCACATATACATTATCCGGTCGCTTTATCAAATGAGTGAACCTCGAGTGTCACCACCTTTTTTGAATGCCTGCTTTACCGCCTTTTTTGAATGCCTGCTTTACCGCCTTTTTTTGAATGCCTGCTTTACCGCCTTTTTTGAATGCTTGCTCAAAATAGAAGGTATCACTGGCGCGGACGAGCCAAACCTCCAAACGGAGGGTAATCTTTTCAAACAGAGGGGGATTCGGCAGTTTTCCGGCCTTTTTGTCTGGACTTTAGGGAATAATTTATACTCTTTGAAGACGCCAAAGAGGAGGGAATTCCACTTTTTACACCCCTCCTTCCGCTTGTAAAAAGTGAAAGTTCCACAGTTTGTAGGAAAGTCAAATAAAAAAAATATTTGTCAGGTAATAGTGAAGAGGCTGCAAATTTTTTCACTCTTTTGAAAAAATACCTTGTTTCGTAAAATGCATCGTCTCGTGATGCGTGCCGCTCTTTGTTACAGTGTGTGCCGATTCTTTTTTGTGACGGACAGACTCAAGGACTGACTGACTTGACTGACTGACTAGCTGACTGACAGACAGACAGACAGACAGACAGACAGACAGACGGACAGATTGACGGAGCGTTTTTGTTATGTGATATGGGTATGGGTTCGATTGTTTTCGAAGACATGGCGGGGGTGACCAGATGTATGAGGCACCAGCGGACGAGAAGGAGTGAGAAAAGTGGAATTTCCTTTCACATTGGTTGTATCAAAAAATATAATTTGTTTCCTGAAGTGTACATAAGTAAAATGATCTGAAAACTGCCTATTAGACGAAAAACCCCTCCCTTTGGGTATTTTTTTCGTCCGCCAGTGGTATGAGGGTTAACCTGATATGCTGAATTGTTAAGCTGTTTCTTTTTCTTCACGTTGAATAATGCATTGTCATACTATTGGCCACTGGCGGACGAGCTAAACTTTCAAAGGGAGGAGAATTTTTCAATGACGGGGAGGGGAATGGGCAGAATTTCTACCATTTTACCTACGCGTTCATGAACTAATTTTACTATTGATATGACCAAAAAGAGGGGAACGCCACTTTTCGCTCTCCTTCTCGACCGCTACAGCTAATGGCTGAGTCAAGTACATGAGAAAACGGAGGTATAAAGGCGACGTATCTATGTTCCTCAGTTATCAGTAAGCCAGTTTAACGTTTGAACAGACGATGATAAATGTGATGAAGTATAGATGAACATTATTGAGTAATACGGTTAGTCTCTGCTAATGTTTTCGGTACCTTTTGTTGAATGTGAATTTTCATTTCAGGATCAACCACACTTCACTCACAGGCGAGTACTAGACATAATTACTAACAACTCATTGTTTCGTAAGTGATGAAAAACATATATTTTATTGCTTATCAACATAAACTATTGTTTCACTGTTACTTACTTGCATCTTGCGTCTGCGGAACAGCGTTTACAGCGTTCAACGAACAGTGTTGACAGGTAGATTTGGAAGTGTAATGCGCAGACGTTCCATTACTAGTCAAGATTAGTCAAAGACGAATCGAGTTCTCTAAAAACCACTTAACATTTCTGACGTCGATGACCCTTCGATTCATTGACATGATTCAACGTTGCACATGATAAATTGAATTACATTACTCGTAGATTTTACTTGCATCATTTAACTTCAGGTCTTTTCACATCCTTCATTTACACGTCAATTTATCCTCAAGGAGCGATTAAGTTGACCGATGAGATGAGAATGCAACAAGAACTCGCGATATAACAGGTCGGAAACAGATTAAAAGAATAAAAAAGCAACTAGCACAAGCCGCGTGCCTATTTACTCAGTCTCAAACTGAAATTGTATTAAAATATTTCACTTGTCTTTTAAATTGTATCATAGATTATTTAATTGTACTTGTTGCGCAATGATAGCAAGTCTACTCTAAAAATCTGTGGTCCGAATTATCTACTCAATGGTGTTCGATGTCTTTCTGCCCCAGTCTGTGATATTAACTTTTTGTGCACCACTGCGATAGTCTTATCTGATAGAACACAGAGACTCACGTCCCGAGTCGAAGTGTGTAAGTACAAAACACAACACTTTTTATAGCATTGAAAACCACGTATAGCTTAACTTGGTGCCGATGTCACCCCATGATAACGGAATTCTGTAACTCTTTATGTTATGAAAGAAAATGATTAACGGCACAAGAGCAGGAAGGCCGGAAGCAGGTGCTGGAGGCTTTCCCACTTCCGAATAACCACTCGGTCGTTATTATTAACGTCGATAACGAACTCGAGCGCGAAGTTGGCACTTCGTTTGTCAACAAAGAGGAGGCGTCAGCTGTATGCAAGTTGTGTAAGGAGCTCATGCAGTCAGGCATCTCTCATGACTGGTTGACCGTCATCACAATTATTTACATACAAGATTCCACCGAAAAAACCCAACTGTAGACAAATTTATTCACTACTTTACTATATACTCTTGTGAACCACCATTTTCAACATTTCGACAATAAATTTCAACTTTTTGTCATTCATTTAGTTTAAAGAAGTAAACCTATCAAATAGTTCTTTCCAGCGTCGGTTTTCGTAGTTCATGAATAATACCATTACTGCAATACAAAAAATATCAGCAAACACAACACAAGTATCAGCGCAAGTCAAACGACACGCCACCCAGCACCAGTCAGCAACAACAATCTAATAGCAACGATCGATATTTTGCCGACATTACATTGCAGACCGATGGTCGAGTAGCGGCGCCAGCAACAACCAGTGCATAAGATGTTGGCGCTTCGGCCACGTAGCCCGCGAAAGCAAGGAAGAGGCGGTGGACAGAGCGAAGGGCATACGACGTTACGTCTAACGTAACCGACATCCGACATTTTTATTTAGCACTATACATTCATATGGGTGCCCTCGCCACTCACAAACCGAACTCCGGTGAGTCTCTGGGTACATCAGAGCAGTCGGCTGATCTCTAACTCAAGCACTCAACAGACAAATGTCGATCCCGCAAACTCGGGATGGCTCCGAGTCGCCAGTCGGCGGCCTTTCACCGCTGACGTCGCGCTATGTTACGCTTTAATAAGTTTAACAAGTTATAAAATAATTCTCAGCAGTATTTCTCAGTAGCATACGACGTAACGTCTAACGTAACCGACGGGCATACAATGACGAACATGCGGTGGACCAGGCCATTTCGCAGCTGAAACAGCAGCACACGCAGAAGATAGCGCAGTTAACGTAGGCTATTCAGCAAGTACACTTAAATTCAATGAGCAACTCAAGAATGATGCAACGTATCCGTCAACTCGAACAATACATTCTCGAGCTATGTACGCCCGGCATCCAACTTCAACATGATTGGTCAGACGAGTCCAAGTTGCAATAAACAATGGTATTTGTGACTCGTCATGTTATGAAGAAAAAAACATGATTAACGGCACAAGAGCAGAAGACCGGAAGCAGGTGCTGGAGGCCTTTTCACTTCCGAATAGCCGTCCGGTCTTTATGATTGACGTCGACAACGGTATCGAACGTAAAGTTGGCACCTCGTTCGTCAACCAAGAGAAGGCGTCAGCTATGAGATTCACTACGCCACTACGTTGCTCCCGAGTTTCAACGAGGATTGGCGCCATCCGGCCCGGATCGACGTCACGATCCGAGTGTGGGTGCGGCGTTGATCTCGGTCGTCATCATCGTATGCATGTATGTAGCCTCCGCCCCCGACCGTCGCCAGCTGACCAACGAAGAGGAGGCGTCAGCCCTATGCGAGTTGTGTAAGGAGCTCATGCAGTCAGGCATCTCTCATGACTGTTTGACCGTCATCACCATTATGTATACATTTAATAAAGTTTCCATCAGAGAAACCCAAATGTGGATAAATTTATTCTCTACTTTACTATATACTCTTGTAAACCACCATTTCAACATTTCGCCAATAAATTTTTTTGTCATTAAATTTTTTGCCACATGTTGGGAATACTAATTTAAAGAAGTAAAAATATAAAATTAATCTTTCCAGCGGTGGTTTTCATAATTTATGAATAATACCACTGTAATACGAAAAAAAAACAGAAAAAGAATAGCTTCTTGCAACACACATTTCCAACATTATCTATTAATTTAACAAAACCAATTAAAAGTCGACCGTTTCCCGGATACAATGAGAGCAGTCGACTCCCAAAAATCATCATCACCCTGTTTATGCACTGAAGATTAATCCACTCAACTCAACACAGAAATAATTCAGTTTTCTAAGAGTTAACTCTGTCTGGATAGGACATTGATCGAGAATAACTTCGAGAAATCAACTTTAGATCAGTATCACATTACTCATTAGACATACTCACTAACACACTAACTGATCCAAACACCCACTCAACTACTCACTCACTCACTCACTCACTCACTCACTCACTCACTCACTCACTCACTCACTCACTCACTCACTCACTCACTCACTCACTCACTCACTCACTCACTCACTCACTCACTCACTCACTCACTCACTCACTCACTCACTCACTCACTCACTCACTCACTCACTCACTCACTCACTCACTCACTCACTCACTCACTCACTCACTCACTCACTCACTCACTCAATAACTCACTCACTCACTCACTCACTCACTCACTCACTCACTCACTCACTCACTCACTCACTCACTCACTCACTCACTCACTCACTCACTCACTCAGTCACTCACTCTTTCACTCACTCTTTCACTCACTCACTCACTCACTCACTCACTCACTCACTCACTCACTCACTCACTCACTCACTCACTCACTCACTCACTCACTCACTCACTCACTCACTCACTCACTCACTCACTCACTCACTCACTCACTCCCTCACTCACTCACTCACTCACTCACTCACTCACTCACTAACTCACTCAACAGCTAACGCGGTAGCCATCGGGACTCGACGGGATCACTTACTCAGTGCTGCATGATAGTAACTGGATACAACGGTCGTATGGCCCAATGGATAAGGCGCCTGCCTACGGAGCAGGAGATTCTGGGTTCGATCCCCAGTACGACCTGATGTTTTTTGTTAACTACTTCTAGTAACTCAGTGCTTCTTTATCATCATTATTTTATGATGCACATGTGAAACATTATGACTAGTTTTATAATTGCTTTTCACACATTATTTTCGAAAAATCAACCCTTACAATTTCCTGATTTAGTTTCACCAATACAACTTTAAGGTATGTAAGACTCATTCACTCACTCATGCAGAAAAACTAAGTAAAAATCTTAAACAGAACCGTCTCTTAGGGGTACAGAAAATCTATCCCATCCAGTCTAATTCTATCCAAGGTAAATCTATACATGGTAATTCTATCCAAGATAAATCTATACATGGTAATTCTATCATAGGTAAATCCATAAATAGTAATCAAGGGACGGCCGCTAGGCCGTTCCCTTAATATGGTTCGATTAAGATAAGCTTTTTTACGGGTATCTCGATCTAGCCTCATCGTATCGACTTCTAGTCTATTCCATCGGTTTTCTTGTGTGATTTTACATATCCGTGGCTATTTTTTTTCTTGTTAGGGATGAATTTTCATTTTTCAGGTCTAAAAACGATGAAAATGCGATTTTCCGTTTTTTTTCCTCCACCCAAAATGGTGTCAGCAAGTTGGGATGAACGGATAAAGTTGAAAATTGGTACATAGGTGAATTTCACGCCTAGAAAACGATTTCCTGAGTGTCCCGCAGATCGGATAAAGCTTTCCACCATTTTTGAGGGATTTTATGAAAAAAATGTCAAAAATCGCAGGCAAAATGATGAAAGAATTGTTGTATGAGCGATAGGGTGGTCCGATCAAACTAAAATTTTAACCGGGCGTGTATCACACATGTCGAAGTATGTTCCGCTATTCAATTTACCATTCTGCTCAAAAACACAAAAAAGCGCAGCGGGTCTATAAAGAAAAAAATTGAACAAAATTTTCACAAATGCTCAAATACTCGTGTTGAGGTAATTGAATCGATATGAAAAACTGCCTATCATATGCGGAATCGAATTCCAATATGACCTCTGTCTGACACATTTTTCGATAAAATCATCGTACTTTGACAAAAACTTGAAGAAACTGATGAAGAATGTTTCAACGTTTTTGACGATTTTTGCTCCTTTGAAAATCAGATTATCTCAAGATGTAAAGCCTTGAGACCCTTTGTATTATCTGAATGTCTAGAATAATTGTAGTTGTATAGAACACAGAAAAGATGATTCTCTGCATCTTTTCAAGAAATATTTATGAGCCGCCAAAAACCAGTGAAAGTTCAAGTTCACTTAATCACGCTGTTTCAGCCACATTGGATTTCAAAATTTTTATTTATAAAGAAACAGGAAAAACCTAATTTTAACAGGAGGTCTAGAGGAATTACAGTTCTAACAAACTGTATTTTTAAAACTCGATCAGTACCTTTAAATAAAGTTTTGTGGTCCGTCAAAATGTACAGAAATAAAGAAAAACGGGTCAAAAATTTTTTTTCAAGTAAATTTTTTTCACTGGTTGTAGACGTGTACCAATATCAATAAAACATCTCAAAACATTATTATAAGTAATCTGGAAGTAAGGAAAAAAATTCAAGAGTCACATGGTACATAGCGTACGCTGTTAAGTACAGCTCGGCGCTAACCTAATACTAGTCAAGTTTTGAAGCAATTTTCACACTAGATATAATGATAAAATTATGATTTAAAACTAGGTTTGATGTAGCGAATCAACTTTTAAAATATTTTTCATCCAGGTAGTCAAGTGGATAGTGGTTTGCAAGTTAAACGGGTGGTGCTGGGTTCAAAACCCCTGAAAATCTAAAACAACGAAAATGTTACTTTGTTTTATTTTTGATATTATATACTTCTCCAGAAATTCAACTGTCTATTTTAGATATAATAAGACAGCTTTTAACTCACTATTTTACTAATTAGGAACTAATAAGAACTTTTTTCATCTTTATGTCAATTATGTAATGACTCCTTTTACAAGGAAAAAATTGATGGGGCTCGCAAACGATCACTGTTCACAAATATTATGGTAATTCAATATTCAAAAATCTAAAGTTATAAAAAGACTGAAGTTCATGAATCTTATGAAAAAAATTCAACTCATATAGAATTTTTTGTTATAAGTATTTATTCGACATACTATACTTGTGATTTGTTCGCACATAAAAAAGTTATAGACAAGCAACTAAAAATGCCCTGAAGGCATGGGGAATAACGAATATGGTTCGATCCTGGCTAGTCCAATCGTGAAAAAGTATGAGACAAGAAATTTTATTCTCATATTTTAAATAGTCTGATCGTGAAAAAGCAGGAAACAAGATTTGCGATGTTCACGAAAAAAAGTTTGTACTTCATTAAGTCAAGAATCAAACCAAATTACACGAAACATATTTGGGACTTTTCGGTGAAAATCAAATCCCCTTTATTTCGTTCAGCTCGTTGTGAGCATGGTCATTTATCTTCGGTTTGTGTGACAAGTCTGCCACGAATTTTTTTTATTTCATTTTCATCCAATAATGATGGGATTTTTTATAAGATACGTAGGTTTTAAAATTGAATACCAGCATTTGAATAAGGAATCTGAATGATAATGAATCTTACCACACCAATCGTGAAAAGTCCCAAATATGTTTCGTGTAATTTGGTTTGATTCTTGACTTAATGAAGTACAAACTTTTTTTCGTGATTCATCGCAAATCTTGTTTCCTGCTTTTTCACGATCAGACTATTTAAAATATGAGAATAAAATTTCTTGTCTCATACTTTTTCACGATTGGACTAGCCAGGATCGAACCATATTCGTTATTCCCCATGCCTTCAGGGCATTTTTAGTTGCTTGTTCTATCATAGGTAAATCTATACAAAGTAATTCTATCCAAGGTAGATCTATACGAGGAAATTCTATCCAAAAAAATTCTATCCAGGGTAAATCTATCCAAGGTAAATCTATCTATACAAGGTAGTTCTATCAAGGGATGTTTTATTCAAGGAAAATCTAATCAGTGAGTGAGTGAGTGAGTGAGTGAGTGAGTGAGTGAGTGAGTGAGTGAGTGAGTGAGTGAGTGTGAGTGAGTGAGTGAGTGAGTGAGTGAGTGAGTGAGTGAGTGAGTGAGTGAGTGAGTGAGTGAGTGAGTGAGTGAGTGAGTGAGTGAGTGAGTGAGTGAGTGAGTGAGTGAGTGAGTGAGTGAGTGTGTGAGTGTGTGTGTGTGAATGAGTGAGTGTGTGAGTGAGTGAATGAGTGAGTGAGTGAGTGAGTGGGTGAGTGGCAATTGAGCATTTGAAAAAACGATGGCGTTATCGAACTTTATGATATATTATAATGTCCCCGTATTTATTTAAAGTGGATAAATACTTTCAATATTTTTTCTCTCAATTTTATTTGCCCTGGATACATTTACCCTGCCTGAATAGAAATTCTTCGGCACAGAAATTCTTCGGCACAGATTTCCCCCTGGTAATTTTCCTTTTGGTTGCATTTTCCTGAGATAAAAATTTCTTTGGATAGATTTTCTTTAAAAATAATAAGAAACATCCCTTGATAGAACTACCTTGTATAGATTTACCTTGGATAGATTTACCTTGGATAGAATTACTTTGGATAGAATTTCCTCGTATAGATTTACCTTGGATAGAATTACCATGTATAGATCTACCTAGGATAGAATTACTTTGTATAGATTTACCTTGGATAGAATTACCATGTATAGATTTACCTATGATAGAATTACTATTTATGGATTTACCTATGATAGAATTACCATGTATGGATTTACCTAGGATAGAATTACCTTGTTTAGATTTGTAAAAAATGTAAGTTCTCCTACTCGTCTCGTACACTGATTTCACTAGCAGACGAGACAAACCTACAAAGGCAGGTGAATCTTCTCAAAGGTGGGGAGGGTGGATATCAGAAGTTCGGCCATTTTATTTACACCTTTCAATTTCCGTCCCCTTCTCGTCCGTTAGTGCCTGATTGCACTGGCAGACGGGTCAAACCTCTGAAAGAAGGAGAATGTGGTCAAAGATGGGGGGGATTACCAGTCTTGAGGCAATTTTACTTACATTACTTCCCCCCTCTTTGGCACTTTCTAAAAGTCGAGTTTGTTCCTTTAGGTGTTTGTAAAATGGCCTGAACTCTGAAAATCTTCACTCACTCACTCACTCACTCACTCACTCACTCACTCACTCACTCACTCACTCACTCGCTCACTCACTCACTCACTCACTCACTCACTCACTCACTGGATCAATCACTTATTCACTCACTCACTCACTCACTCACTCACTCACTCACCCACTAACTCACTCACGCACTCACTCACTACTAACTCACTCACTCACTCACTCACTCACTCAATCAATCACTCACTCCCTCACTCACTCACTCACTCACTCACTCACTCACTCACTCACTCACTCACTCACTCACTTACTCACTTGCTGACGCGGTAACAATGCATCGGGGCTTGATGGAATTACTGACTCGGTCACTCACTCATACACTAATGCAGCATAAGAGTAACTAGATGCGGCCCAATAGATAAGGCGCCTGCCTACGGAGCAGGAGATTTTGGGTTCGATCCCCAGTATGACCTGTAACTTTTCCATCATAGTAGTGTGAATAAAATAAACTTATATCTTTATTGCAACAGGGAAATTATATTTTTTGAGTGACTGTATGCATTTTCGCTGGTTACTTTGAATTAACTAACTGTATACTTACCGAAGATCAAGCAATTCACAAACCATTTTGCCAAATGGATCTCCTTCGAGAATATCTTTTTATTGGAGTAACACCAAGCTTTGGAATCCAGGTTGAATCACTCATTCGGTCGCTCAATAAATAATTCAGTCTGCCAGTCACTCACTCATTCACACAACCATTTAGTCAGTCAGTCACTCACTCATTCACACAACCATTTAGTCAGTCAGTCACTCACTCAAATTGTGAATGTACTTGACGTCTGATCTCATTCCATCTGCTACACTTTTATTATTTTTATTTTTTGCTCTCGGTTGCATGTATCTATCGCAATTAATTTTGTGCTCACATGTATCCAGTCTGATAATTGACCAATAAAACGATGAGGATGATGATTGTGACTGACCGGCTGACAGACAGACTGACTAACTGACCTGACCACTGAAGGACGGGCGAATTCTTCAAAGGGGTGAATTGAATATCATTATAATCATTATAGAAGGGAAAATTGGCAGTTTTCTTATCTTTTCACCTGTTCTTCACACCTTGAACAACAAATTATAGTTTTTTTCTAACTGCCAAAGAGGGGGAATTCCCCTTTTTCTTTCTCTTTTCGTCCGCTAGTGTGACTAACTAGCGGACGAGAAGGGGAGGGAGAAGTGGAATTCCCCAAACTTTGGCGGTTTCAATATTAATCCTTGTTCCCCAAGGATTAGAAAAAATAGCCTGAAAACGGTTGATTCCTTCTTCTTTGACGAAATTCCCCTCTCTTTGGGGATTTAGCTCGTCCGCCAGTGACTGACTGATGTTATGCAATATATTCTGGATTGTTTTGGAAGCAATGAGGGAGAGGTGAGGTGACCTTGTTAATTGACTGATAGACAGTTCATCACCAAGAATAGCTGAAAAAATTCAGCTTCCTGGTGGGACTCGAACCCACGACCTTCAGCTGACGCACTGTCGCACTGTGGTATTTCACATGTACAACATGATTAACCACGACTGACTGGCTGTTATGTTAATTGAGCTCATTTGTTTTTTCGAGGCAGGGTCGAGGACCTAATTGACTCACTAATTGACCTAATTGACCTAATTACTTCACTGGCGGACGAGAATTGCTGGGAAAAGTAGAGTTCCCTCCCCCATCCTCTTGGGTGTATTCAAAATAAAGAATTTTTGGTTTTATAAGGTGTAGGTAAAATGGATAGCAAACCGATAATTCCCCCCTCTTTGAGGAAATTTCCCTCATTTTGAAGAATTAGCTCGTCCGCCAGTGACTGGCAGTAGTATAACACAACTGACTGACTGACTGATTGAGTCATGATGCAATGTTGCACTATTGGAAAAAAACCATGGTATAAATACCCGTGCATTCCCCTAGATCATCATTTGTACAGTCTTGCTTAACAAACGAGAGTTAAAAGCAGCAAAATGGAACAGGTTGGTTATTTCTTCAGTTTATGTGCAAGTTAATAATCGTTATGTTTCTTTTTCAGCAACGGATACGCCAGCTGCAACCCACTTGAACATGAACGTGACTGTAAATTAATTTATGTAACATTTTCATGTTTTTGACTGTTTTCTGACTTAACTTTTTATACACAATGGTTTCATATTCCGGTGCCCTTCCCGCCACAACAGGTGGTGGACATGCACGGCACTAGCGGACGAGAAGGGGTGGGAAAAGTGGAATTCCCCCCTCTTTGGCGTTTTCAAAAAGTATGATTTGTTCCCTAAGGTGTAGGTTGAATGGTCTGAAAACTGCCGATTCCCCCCTCTTTGACAAAATTCCCCTCCCTTTGGAGGATCAGCTCGTCCGCCAGTGATGCACGGCACCGCATGGTCGCCCAGCGAGTGAACCATACTTTGTTGCAACTTCAATTATTGTTTTTATTTATTTTGACTTTAATTTGTACGGAAATTTTTTATATTTGCTTAACCGTTGGCTGTAAGCTTTATAAATGTATTTCCACGTTTTTGTTCCATATTTAACTTAAGATATAAATGACCACCAAGCGTTTTTTCTCATTCTAATCATCATGGATTTAATGTTAATCCCCTGTTTAAGCAATATCTCATCAACGTGCCTTTTACTCTAACAAGAAGAGCATGTGCCATCAAACGCTGCACGAATCGGGTTGTCAATGTTACGGCCCACGGACTCCAAGGTGTACACAAACTGAAAAGTATGTCGGCATGGACCAAACTCTAATTCCTATCTGCGATTGGCACACAAGTTTATGTTCGAAAATGATGTGCCGCAATGTTGGACCAGAATTACCACCATGTCAATATATTAAGTGCAAACGCAACATTCCGTTTGTTGTGAATCGGCCTCGATGTATCAGCCATACTGTGAACGTTGTAGGAGAATGTCGTTCAGTCTTGAAGCGACCGTCAGTAGTGGGCTACACTGAAATGACTGCCAGGGGACATACGGCATCATTCTGTGTCGACTGCATCAAAACCATCGGTAACCGCAAGAAATCTACGAGGCATTCCAAGATCCATCAGCAGATGTTGCGATGTCAACTATAGTCGGTTGTTTCAATAAATTTTTATTGCCTTATTTAACAGTGACAGATGTCGGTTATCGGTATTGCTTGCAACGACGGAAAGGCCGCACATCGAACTCTTCTCTACAGAAGCAAAATGATATTCTAAAATTCTAACGGCTTCCACTGGGTACACGGTCATACCGTGTTGACAATGCTATACGCTCAAAAGACGTTTTGTTACGAACCGACTCTATATCAGGTGGACAGCCTAGGATAATCTGTATAGAAGAACAGTACTTTCCCAAATGTAATGTCAACAGACATGCCGAAGGACTTTACCCTCGTCTAGAATCCGGTTATTCGCATTCCTATTTTGATTATTTCTCGTTATCCTTGATACCTATGACCCAACGTGCGAAGAAGAGGAGGAATAGAAAGTGACTGGCGTCGCGCAATGCTACGCTTTAATCATATAATATAATTGTTATGCTGGGAGACACTGGCCTAAACTGGTAGCCAAGCACTGAAGCACTGAAACGAACGAGTGGTTGAGTTCGCTGATCGATGGCCCGCCACGACTAGACGTGCTACTGCTCAACATGCACCAACCACGGTGACGACTGTGCCTGCTGGGAATGGCTCGCACACTCCTTGATACCTATGACCCAACGTGCGAAGAAGAGGAGGAATAGAAAGTCGTGAGAAGGAGAATGAAACGTTAAAATTCAACTGCAGAAAAAGGGCATGTACATACGAGGTGGCGAGTCAGCGCTCGGTCTGTGAGCGGTGTACTGTTGAAGGAATGTTGTGTTTTACATGTTGGCGTCATACCAATTGTCTGCATATTTTACTTCTCCATGACGCTCTCCGTTGACTCGGAAGACTACACTGATGAGACGGTGGCGGGTGAGAAATTTTATTTTGCACAATACATTCATATGGGTCCCCTCGCCACTCACAAACCGGGCTGCGGTGAGTCTCTGGGTACATCCCAGCAGTCGGCTGATCCCAAACTCAAGCACTCAGCAGACAAATGTCCGTCCCGCAAACGTGGGACGGCTCCGCGTCGACTGTCGGCGGCCTTTCACCGCTGGCGTCGCGCAATGCTACGCTTTAATCATATAATATAATTGTTATGCTGGGAGACACTGGCCTAAACTGGTAGCCAAGCACTGAAGCACTGAAACGAACGAGTGGTTGAGTTCGCTGATCGATGGCCCGCCACGACTAGACGTGCTACTGCTCAACATGCACCAACCACGGTGACGACTGTGCTCAGAAAATGACAACTTGGCACAGTTGCCAGGTATCTTTGAATTGAAAAACCAGATGGAACGGCAAGTTGATCAAAACATATGTGCCATGCACGCAAAACTCTCTTCATCCTCGAGCAGTACATCGCATCAACAACTATCTCATGTCAAGCCATTCACCGCAACATCAACACTCCTATCTCATGTCAAGCCATTCATCGCAACAACCACAGCATTAACATTCACATCGAACAATGAAATATTGATTATTATAATGTACTATAACGCATTTACATTACATTTAAAAAATTTCAACTTTAGCATTACGTTTCAATTTTTTGTTTATATTTTGCATAATTTCGTCTTATATTCCTTCTTTTACCGTATTTTACTGCCTTATCTACCTTTCATATTCAGATTCAGCAATTATGCATTTCAACGAGGGCGTTGTTTCAAAAACAAATAACAAGTGATACGGTGAGCATCTGAGATGCATATGAGTTCAGTTACGGTAGTTAGCAATTACCGTATTAGCAAACATAGGCGTGGCTTAGAGAGCCAACAGCCAGCCAATCAGCAAGTTATTATAGCATCAGAAACGAGCACAGTCAGTCAGACAGTCAGAGCGAGACAGTCAGTCAGGCAATTCAGTCAGTTAAATGGGACACCCTGTACATCAACTGTCCGCGACTTTTTGTCATTAATTTCTTTGCTACATGATGTGAAATGATAATTTGAAAAAGTGAAATTATTAAATAAATCTTTCCAGCGGTGGTTTTCATAATTCATGAATAATACCACTGCAATACGAAAAAAATACTAAGTGGCTTGTTGCAACACACAATTCCAACATTATTTACTAATTGAACAAAACCATTTAAAAGTCGACCGAAAAAAGTCACACTCACACATGTAATATAACCTATCCAGGGTTTGTGTCAGTTGTCAGAACAAAACATCCTAACTTTTAAATGAAAAATGCTAACCCAAATATTTTCATCAACTCGGCAAAAGAATGAAACACTGATAATCACTAGCCATAACAAAACTTGCAAATATAAGCTTGCGCATCAAACTAGTTACAGACTACGGCATTAGCACATCAACGACCGGTACCCCAAACACGACTGACACAATGAACTGGTTGAACGAAATCCCAACATTTACCGGAACCACTAACGATCCACAAATCGGAGCTTGGTTATGGCTTTTTCATACATGCAGAACGCTACAGGGCATGACCTACAATGCACAGGCTTTGTTTCTACCCACTGTACTTTCGGGCATCGTCCTACAAACATACAACGCATACACTGAACGGGGGGGATCACCAGTCTTGAGCCCATTTTACTTATGTACATTACACCTTAGGGACACTAGCGGACGAGAAGGGTGGAAAAAGTGGAATTCCCCCTCTTTGGCGCTTTCAAAAGGTCGAGTTTGTTCTCTTATGTGTATGTAAGAAGGCCTGAATTCTGAAAATCCTCACTCACTCACTCACTCACTCACTCACTCACTCACTCACTCACTCACTCACTCCCTCGCTTACTCACTCACTCACTCACTCACTCACTCACTCACTCACTCACTCACTCACTCACTCACTCACTCACTCACTCACTCACTCACTCACTCACTCACTCACTCACTCACTCACTCACTCACTCATTCACTCACTCACTCACTCACTCACTCACTCACTTACTAGCACACTCACTCACTTACTCACTCACTCACTCAATCACTCGACGGAATCAATCACTCAATCACTCACTCATACAGTAGTGCTGCATGATAGTATCTGGATACAACGGTCGTATGGCCCAATGGATAAGGCGCCTGCCTACGGAGCAGGAGATTCTGGGTTCCATCCCCAGTACGACCTGTACTTTTTCCATCATGGAGGTGTGAATAAAATAAACATATAATAATTATATTGCAACACTTCAAGAACAAGAAAGTTATATATTTTGAGTGAACGTATGTTTATTTGCTGGTTACTTTGAATTTTTTATACTTACTGAAAAACAAGCAACCCATGTGGCCAAATGGATCTCCTTCGAGAATATATTTTAGTGGAGTAACACCAAGCTTTCGAATCCAGATTGAATCACTCATTCAGTCGCCCACTCAATCATTCAGTCTGCCATGCCAGTCACTCACTCATTCACACAATAATTTAGTCAGTCTGTCACTCACTCAAATTGTGAATGTACTTGACGTCAGATCACAACCCATCTGCTCAACTTTTATTATTTTTTTTGCTCTCGGTTGCATGTATCTATCGCAATTAATTTTGTGCTCACATGTATCCAGTCTGATAATTGACCAATAAAGCGATGAGGATGATGATTGTGACTGACCGGCTGACAGACAGACTGACTAACTGACCTGACCACTGAAGGACGGGCGAATTCTTCAAAGGGGTGAATTGAATATCATTATAGAAGGGAAAATTGGCAGTTTTCTTATCGTTTCACCTGTTCTTCACACCTTGAACAACCAATTCTAGTTTTTTTCTAACTGCCAAAGAGGGGGAATTCCCCTTTTTCTTTTTCTTTTCGTCCGCTAGTGTGACTAACTAGCGTATCTAACACTGTGACTGACTGATGTTATGCAATATATTCTGGATTGTTTTGGAAGCAATTAGAGAGATATGAGGTGACCTTGTTAATTGACTGTTGCACTATGGTATTTCACAGGTACAACATGATTAACCCCGACTGACTGGCTGTTCTGTTAATTGGGCTCATTCGTTTTTCGAGGCAGGGTCGGTGACCTCACTAGCGGACGAGAAGGGGAGGGAAAAGTGGAATTCCCCTCTCTTTGGTGGTTTCAAAAAGTAGAATTTGTTGCCTAAGGTGTAGGTAAAAGGGATTGAAAACTGCCAATTCCCCCCTCTTTGAGGAAATTCCCCTCCCTCTGGGTGAGTTGCTCATCCGCCAGTGGGTGACCTAATTGACTGACAGCACTGGCGGAAGGTGCGGGGAAAAGTCGAGTTCCCTCCCCCATCCTCTTGGGTGTATTCAAAATAAAGAATTTTTGGTTCTATAAGGTGTAGGTAAAATGGCTAGCAAACCGATAATCCCCCCTCTTTGAGGAAATTTCTCTCCCTTTAGAGAATTAGCTCGTCCGCCAGTGACTGGTAGTAGTATAACATGATTGACTGACTGACTGATTGAGTCATGATGCAATGTTACACTATTGGAAGTGAATAACGATGGTATAAATACCCGTGCATTCCCCCAGATCATCATCACTCGTCTAACAAACTAGTCTGAAATGATAAAGCATTGAAAAAAACAGGTTGGTTATTTCATCAGTTTATATGCAAATTAATGATCGTTATTTTTTTCTTTCAGCAATGGATACGACAGTACAAATCCGCTTGCCCATGAAAGTGAATGTAAATTATTTTAAGATTGATTTCAATGGTTCTGACACTGTACTT
This sequence comes from Daptonema setosum, assembly GCA_964036265.1. NCBI lineage: Eukaryota > Metazoa > Nematoda > Chromadorea > Monhysterida > Xyalidae > Daptonema > Daptonema setosum. The sequence continues at coordinate 4,819,580 of OZ038442.1, forward strand.
TCTGTACTTTTCAACCATTCTCATCTGTACATGTTACACGCGTACTCAGGTAATGGATTTCACTAAAATGTAGTTTTGCCGACGTTATCGTTGACATGGTAATCTGCCGAAGATGATTTGATCAAGCATCTGGTGTTTCGCACCGAATTGTAAAACAAAAATTCACTGAATTCCAACGGATATCGCGGCCAGGTGTGTTCACGCGCTTCGGCCGCAAGCCGGATGAACGTTTCCGCATTGCTTGCAACGAGCCTGTGCCCATTGGAAAATTCACATCGTCAGCTTAAGTTCGGGTCGCCACGCGTGGCAACGCTTCTGATGTGTCAAAAATATTAGCCACTGCTTTTGCAGTTGCCACCGGCGTCACCAGCTTCCTCAATGATTCTGAGCTGTTCTTCGCGCCCATTACTGTGTGGGTCAAGCTCTACATCAACTATTGTGTTGTCGATGAGTTGTCGGATGTGTTCAGGCAGTAAGACGACCGAGGTGACGCCGCAGCTTCTTTCAAACCTAGCTGGATGTGTACGGAGGGCTGCTATCACTGCGATTCGATAAATGGTACATAATGCCTCCTGCCATCGCCCATCACGATAACAAATGCATATAATGGTCAACTGCAGTGCGGCATTACGCCTGATCAGCGAGCGCTATCGGGAGGCACATACCCGTTTTTCCCGTCACATGCCCTACCGCTTTTCCGTTTCTGTTTAACGATTTCGAGGGCGGGGATGAGGTTGCGCATTATGGCAAAACTAGATTCAATGTGGCCGGCCGAGGCTGACGTCGTTTCACAACTGCTGAGCTTGCTAAATTAAGGCGTACCGTTGCATGATGTGGGCATAATAACGTCTTATACTGATCAGAGCACACTGAAAACGCATCTTTTGAAAACGCACATCTTCAACTGGTGTTGAAGTTTATACCCACGGACCGAACTTTATTGACTCTGTGACGTGGTCTCTGTAGTCGCTCAGGAGTGATATGGAGTTGGCGTTCTTAAACTGAACTCATGAAAAATTACTACCCTCAGAGAAAAATGATTTTGCACCTAACTTGTTTTCTACGAAATTGAAGAACGTTCACCGTTGTAGAGCAGTTGAGCAGTGGTCAACATGATTATTCGCCTCTCTTCATTACAAAGCTGAATGCGATAAGATGCATGACGTCGATGTGTCAGTCACACAGTTACACAGCCGTGAGTTATTGAGTCACTGAAAACCTATCTGAAACCTATCCGACCATGTCTCAAGATCGTTTGAATGGCTTCAAATGATGCTTGTTTTCGGGTGCTGAACGGAGATCTGGGACGTGTTCTCACAGATAAACGGCGATGGGAACTGCTGGTGTTGGAGTTTATTTTTATTCCAACTTTTGCTGGGAGACACTGGCCTAAACTGGTTGCCAAGTTCAAGCACTGAAACGAACGAATAGTTGGAATCGCCGATTGATGGCCGTGTTCCTCACTTCTGCATGGAAGGCCAATACAAGGACTAAAACGACTGGGTGCAGTACGATCTACACTATATCCGATAAATTTCTCATTGCACCGGAAGTTGCATCAATCACGGAAAGGCCGCACACGTTCTGTACAGAAGCAAAATAATGTTAATAATAAGGAACGACGCACTGGTACTGACTGCCCGGGTATTCAAAACTGAGGAACAGTACTATCCCAAACGTCCCATGTCAGTAATGTGGGGTGATGTCAGTAAACACCCGGTATTCAATTACCTGGGAGAAAAGTTGCAATGTCCGCTTTGCGCGCGTCCCTAAATGCAATCAGAAATGATTGATGCACAAATATGCATGATATGATGGTTCTCCCTATTTTTATCACACACTCATATGTGTTTCACAATTTTCTAGAATTTTTCTGTTTCTTTTTTACCTTTTGTCACAGAACCTGATTATTTTTTTATAATACTGGGTCCATGGCTAAAAGTTGCCATCTTTTTTAGATGGCGTCGCCAGGCCGCCTACTAAACAATGACTCACAGGACATCTTTGACCAGGTACCCGTGGAGGAAATAAAGGCCTCACTGGAGGAGTTGGCGTCATACCAATTGTCTGACTATTTTACTCCCCCCGTGACGCTCTCCGTTGACTCGGAAGACTACACTGATAACACGGTGGCGGGTGATACTTTTTATTTTGCACAATACATTCATATGGGTCCCCTCGCCACTCACAAACCGGGCTGCGGTGAGTCTCTGGGTACATCCCAGCAGTCGGCTGATCCCAAACTCAAGCACTCAGCAGACAAATGTCCGTCCCGCAAACGTGGGACGGCTCCGTGTCGCTTATCGGCGGCCTTTCACCGCTGGCGTCGTGCAATGCTACGCTTTAATAACATAATACAATTGTTATGCTGGGAGACACTGGCTTAAACTGGTAGCCAAGCTCAAGCACTGAAACGAACGAGTGGTTGAGTTCGCTGATCGATGGCCCGCCACGGCCAGACGTGCTACTGCTCAACATGCACCAACCACGGTGACGACTGTGCCTGCCGGGAATGCCCGAATTACCCAGCCCAGCAGGTACGGAGCGATCCGAGCTACATAACTGTAAAAAATTTCAAAATTCATTAGACACATTCATCGCCCAATAAAATTCATTCTCATTAAACAAAGAAGCTCTGATCGTTCGTGAAGCCATTGCATATGCCTTCATTAAGTCATTGCCATTTTGCCTTCATCAATTGTTAGCCATTTGCCATCAACACTAGCCATTCTGCCTCCACATTCATGAAAAAAACTTATATTAATAATCTAATAATATCGCGCAGACAGGTTCATCCAGACGAAAATCCACAGGATGCGAACGGTTGTTGATGTCTGCCACTATTATGATTCTATTATGATTATATTTGTTGCCTGCATCGTTTGTTACCATTGATAGCCAATTTCAATCAGAAAATGACAACGTCGCACAGTTGCCAGGTATCTCTGAATTGAAAACCAGATGCAACGGCAAAATGATCAAAACATTGAAAATATGTGCCACGCACGCAAAACTCTCTTCACCCTCGACTTGATAAAGGTGATAAATAAAGAACACCTGTCTCTGATAACAACGAAATGTGATTTCTGCAAAAAAGAACCATTGATTTTCAAAAACACAAAGTGTGCCACACACCACGATAATGCGATAATTGTCGATTGCAACACGTACATCAACTGTCCGCGACTTTTTGTCATTAATTTCTTTGCCACATGATGTGCAATGATAAAAGTTCAAATTATTAAATAGATCTTTCCAGCGGTGGTTTACGGCCACTGCAATACGAAAAAAAGACGTGGCTTGTTGCAACACACTTTCCAACATCATCTATTAATTGAACAAAACCATTTAAAAACCGAAAAAAGTCACACTCACACATGTAATATAACCTACCCAGGGTTTGTGTCAGTTGTCAGTTGCCAGAACAAAACATTTTGGCGCGCAGTTTGAATTCAAACTTGTTTTAACGTGCTTTAAAATTTTGAGAAGTAACACAAATGTAATGTTGAGTCAAAATCTCAACTAAATCTATCCAAGTAAGATCCACCTGATTCCTAGCTAACAATGATTTAACTCACCTTGTGGCAGTCGGATTTGGCCGGATGGGGCTTCGTCGAAGTTAAGATGCATCGTCCTTCGCTGGTACTGCGGCTGACGTCAGCGGGTGGGGCGGCACTGCAAATAGATGAATTAGTTATGAGCGACTCTTATTTCTGAAATCAAAGAATTCTACGATTCAGTCAATGCTCGATTTTGATGTTCGAGAAAAACGGTTTTTAACCAGATATTGTCTAGCTCAACTCACGACTGAAGTATCTCTGAGTTCGGTCTACCTGATTTCGACTAGTAACGAATTTAGCTAACCCTGCAGCTTGGTGAGCGGGTCGGCTTGCGACACGGCTTCAATGCGTCAGGGCAGGGTTTGGCGGCACCGTTTCGATTCCGGTTGAGTCGATCGGACGTGGGAGGCTGCAAGAAATTCACTGTTTATTAAGAAGTTATGTAAATTAATACAATAAGTATATCAATAAATAGTTTACTGAATTCCAGGGAGAGTGCCTTGATAGGTCGGGTCAATCATGAAACATGTATCTCAATTGAAATGAGTTCTGAGATTCCTCAGATAAATAATTTCACCCAGCAGTCAAATCTAGACTCGGAATTTAACTAATACTAAATTCAGGGATTCAGTCAAAGTGAACTAAGTGGCCCAGTCAATAATGAAATTCTTGATTCAATTTAATATGCCATACAAAGTTCAATCAATGCTGAAACTTCAACCAATGTTCACGACTAACCAGTTACGTTGCCGGGCGTGAGGATCGGCAGGGGCGCTGGACCGACGTGAGTGAAATTGCGGTCTCGCGTTGGTGGAATTTCCCGCGCACACACGAATTCGTCTATAAATATGGAATTATATTATTGACGGACTCGTCTTACTATGCGAGTACCGCGGAGCTAATAGATAGTCCTCGGAACGGTCAGGGTGAATATGAATCACGACAGTGAATGATCCGAGTTAGAACTGGAGTTCACGGGTGGTAATTTGAATGTGAAAATCACCTAGGCTATCAAATCGAAACTAATCAAGATGATAATCAACGATTTTATGGACTTTTGAGAGAAGGTATTTTATCCTCCAATCTTAGACCATTCACTTTCGTGCGAGAGTTATATCGGGTCAGCAGTCTGACCTCAGTGAAACGAGTGGAAAGATCGGGGCAGTCTTCTGACCTCACTTTTTCCAAACCAAACGGTCGGGGCAGTATTCTGACCTCACTTGTTGGACAAACTGTCGGGGCAGCGTTCTGACCTCTATCGTTTGATTTGGAGAACACTTGGGGCAGCGATCTGACCTCGTTCGTCTCACTCAATGCACTTGGGGCAGCAATCTGACCTCGGTCGCTTTGAGATTTTTACTGATTTTACAGTCCCCGGTCCAGAAGCATAGGACACGTGAACGATAAAAGCAGTGGGTGATTTGATTCTACGGTGGGTCGAATACTAGCAGATGAGCGCAAGTATTAGACACACGAAGAAGCAAATCAAAAAACAAAATTTACAAAATCAAAATTACCCAGACCAACGCAAGTGTTTCAAAGAGAAAGGGTGGCGTCGGGGATAATTTCAACCTTGAAAAAATACAAACAAATACTCAACTCAGCCCAAAAAGAGGCAGGTCAAGTCAAATAATAACACAATAATAAATATAAGAAATTGATATGTCCACGCGTGTGAACAGCGAATGATCGCTCAACTCCAACACAAACAAAATCGACAAGTCAAAAAGGTGAGAAACGTTTTTATTCGGGAGAAAACAGAATGAATGAACCCCTCAAAATCGGGCAACGACAAAATATGCAACAAAACGGCGATCACACAACTAACTACCAAATGTACTCTTGATCACGAACGAATTTCAAAATAATAATGATGATTGATAGACCACAAGGATTAGTCGTTTCGCGCCAAACGTAGAATTTGAAAAAGACTCACTTTATACTCGTGAAACGGTACTTGCAGTGGTTTTGGTGGCACGGAACTATACTACTGTCAAATCAATAGTTTTACAAGGTCACGACAATTTAGTGTGTATTGTGGATTCGGGGTCTAATGTTACACCACCGGTGTAATACTGGGTCCCCGGACCACACCATACGCGCGCTCTAGCTGCCGTTCTGTTGACCGTTCGGTCACCGATCGATTGTTGCACGCGTTGACTGTGCTGTTTTGCCAATAGTTCGAGCGCTCGCGCATCAGCTAATCCCCCCTATTTTCTATTTTTGACTCGTTTTGACTACATAACTATGAGGCATTCCAAATTCTCGTCAGTTTCTTACAGTTCCTTAAAATTGCCTGAAATTTCCGAAATAAAATATTTGCATATTTTCTTGTTCTTGTGAAATTGTTTGTGTGTGGACTCACACGTGTCTGCGTGAACCGCGATACGTGACAGGTGTTTGCCTGTTATCTTTTAATTATAATTTAAGTTTGAAACATATTCTTTTAATCCTTTTAATATTTTATTCCTAAAGTTTGAAACCTCATAATGTTTGTCACCTAGTGTTTCCAGGTACTTTTCAGCGTGTCGATCCGTCAATCTTTTTATTCAAGCTCGATCAGCTCTGTCTATTATTGTGACAGTTTGCACGGCTGACAACTTGAATACTTTTTGCCTGTTTTCTATTTATTTTTTGAATTATCTCTAGCTCTCAAAACAGTAATTCTACGTTGTACAGATTACTGGTTTGACAGCCAAGGTATAATTCGCGACTCAGTGCTATATTTAGTTTGTCCACCGCTTCTGGATAACTAGCTAAAGTACTAAGTCAAACAAATCGAGTGAGGTCAGATTGCTGCCCCGACAGATTTGTCCTTGAGTGGACTAGGTCAGACTTTCTGGCCGAGTCATTACTCAAGCCCTAGTCAAACACTGAGGTCAGATTGCTGCCCCAACCTTTGACTATTCAAATCGAGTGAGGTCAGATTGCTGCCCCGACAGATTTGAAACAGAACAAGTGAGGTCAGATCGCTGCCCCGACCGTTCTTAAAATCGAACAAGTGAGGTCAGATCGCTGCCCCGACCGTTCGTACATTGAACAAGTGAGGTCAGATCGCTGGCCCGAACTTTCCGCTTATCACATTTAACGACCGAGGTCAGATCGCTGGCCCGACCGTTCATAAATTGTGATAAATGAGTCAAGTACAGAACCCTAATTCTTACTTCTAATTCTCACCTGAAATTGATTTCAAGATACACTAAACTGTATAAATCAATAAATAATTTTCCGATAAACTGAGATCACCAGACCAGACTCTAACCTGGGCTGAAACTCGGTAAATATTGACGTATTGAATACCCTGGTATAACAAGGGGAATTTCAACCAACGTTACACAAATATAATAGGCAAAAAACATGTAACCGTAACACAAGTATAATTAAAAATGCAAAGGTTTTGCACACATTCAGAACCTCAGTACGCCATTTTAAGGCATAAAATACTGTTTCCACACAACATTCATTGCATTTTCACACAGTCTTTAAGAAAATTAGTGCTTCCCTCAACTCGACACATAAATCATCATCACCCTGTTTGTGCACTGAAGATTGATTCACTCAACTCAACACAGAAATAATTCAGTTTTCTAAGAGTTAACTAGAAACTCTGGATAGGACATTGACTGAAAATTATTTTGGGAAGTTAACTTTAGATCAGTTACACATTAAGTTTACACTCACTCACTGACATACTCACTAACACACTAACTGATCCACACACCCACTCAATCACACACTCACTCACTCAATCACTCACTCACTCACTCACTCACTCACTCACTCACTCACTCACTCACTCACTCACTCACTCACTTACTCCCTCACTCACTCACCCACTCACTCACTCACTCACTCACTCACTCACTCACTCACTCACTCACTCACTCACTCACTCACTCACTCACTCACTCACTCACTCACTCACTCACTCACTCACTCACTCACTCACTCACTCACTCACTCACTCACTCACTCACTCACTCACTCACTCACTCACTCACTCACTCACTCACTCACTCACTCACTCACTCACTCACTCACTCACTCACTCACTCACTCACTCACTCACTCACTCACTCACTCACTCACTCACTCACTCACTCACTCACTCACTCGCTCACTCACTCGCTCACTCACTGACTCACTCACACACTCACCTACTCACTCACCCACTCGTTAACGCGGTAACAAAGCATCTGGTCACTCACTCACTCACTCACTCACTCACTCACTCACTCACTCACTCACTCACTCACTCACTCACTCACTCACTCACTCACTCACTCACTCACTCACTCACTCACTCACTCACTCACTCACTCACTCGCTCACTCACTCACCGACTCACTCACTCACCCACTCACTCACCCACTCACTCACCTACTCACTCACCCACTCGTTAACGCGGTAACAAAGCATCTGGTCACTCACTCACTCACTCACTAACTCACTCACTCACTCACTCACGCACCCACTCGTTAACGCGGTAACAAGCATCTGGTCACGAACTCGACTCACTCACTGACTCAGTCACTCACTCACTCACTTACTCATTCATTCACTTACTCACCTACTTGATAACGCGGTAACAATGCATCGGGTCATGAACTCGACGGAATCACTGACTCTTTCGCTGATAACGTAGTGCTGCTCAAGAATAACCAGGTCCAATGGTCGTATGGCCCAATGGATAAGGCGCCTGCCTACGGAGCAGGAGATTCTGGGTTCGATCCCCAGTACGACCTGTATTTTTTCATCACGTAAGTGTGAATGTATGCATTTTCGTTGGTTGACATTTGACATTTGATAATTTTATACTGACAGACTTTCAAATGAATAACAAACCACTTGACGAAATGCATAGCTTTCGAAAACATATTTCCCTTGAAATAACACCAAACCAAACTCTCGAATCCAATTTGCTAGTAAGTTGTGAACCTTGCTTATTCTGTCTGCACATGATGTCTGTTTGTGTTATGTATGAGTATTTAGTGTTTGCAGTTTATTAGTTGTGGTTGTGTTTTCAGAATTTCAGCTGACCAGTATGACCAGCTATCCCACTCTTCTAAACTTTCATGCAACCACTAGTCCACTCCCTGACTCACTGGTTCTCTCATTCACTCACCCTAATCACACACTTATTCAGTCAGTCAGTAACTCACTCAAATCGATGATACTCACACGACTCACTGTTCTACTTATTCAATGAGTCATTCACCACTTACTGGAATCTCATTCCTGATTAACAAAACGAATCACATTAACTCGATTTGAAAAAATTATTGCTAAACGAGTAACACAAACGCAAAACTGATACTTGACACAGTGAGGACTTCACATAACTACATAGTTAACGCAGCTTCCAAATTGATATTCTATACATGCAATTCAGTTTTTATCGATCTGTTTTTCTCAGTTAATGTGAGATTTAATTTGAGAGCCGAACTCAGTAGGGCCACTAAGTTCTCTAATAATTATTGAACCCTATACCCTGGTTTAATTTTGCTTTGTTATATTAACTGACTGTTGAATGACTAACAGAGTTTTGAATACAAACTTGACAATAAACTCTTTTATTTTTACTTTTTGTCAATTATAAAGAAACGGCTGTAATAAAAATGCTTTTTCCTAGTCCCAAATTTTTATCCGGCGGTGAGCCCTTGAACTAGCGGACGAGAAGGGGTTGGGGGGTTGGGCTTCCCTCTCTTTGGTGATTTCGAAAAGAAGAGTTTGTTCCGTAAGGTGTGAGTAAATATGCCAAATTTATGCTAATTCCCCCATTTTTATTGAAATTCCCCTCCCTTTGTAGGTTTCAATCGTCCGCGAGTATGCTCTTGTTACAACCTACATGGTTTATGGTTCTTCGCACTGACGGACGAGGGGATATCCCCAAAGAGGGGGGAATTGGCAGAAATTTGGGCATTTTACCTACACCTTAAGGAACAAATTTTACATTTCAAAACCACCAAAGAGGGGGGAATTCCACTTTTCCCACTCACTGGCGGACGAGCTAAATTCCCAAAGGGAGTGGAATTTCTCCAAAGAGGGGGGAATCGGCAAAATTGTGGGCATTTGTCCTACACTTTAAGGAACACATTTTACGTTTTGAAGTCGCCAAAGAGGAGGGAATTCCACTTTTCCCACCCCTTCTGGTCCGCTAGTGGTTCTTCGTTTTGTTTTGACAGACACAGTGACTGACTGACCTTCTGACAGATTGATTGTTATGCAATACGTTTTCTAGGCTGTGATTCTCACATGATTCTCACTAATATGTACATAGGTTTCGATTGTTTTGGAAGCAGGGAGGTGAGGTAACCTGGTTAATTGACTGTTACACTGGCGGATGAGAAGGGGAGGGAAAATAGGAATTCCCCTCTTTGGCAATCTCAAAAAGTAGAGTTTGTTCCTTAAGGTGTAGGGAAAATAGCCTAAATTCTGCAAATTCCCCCTCTTTGGAAATATTCTCCTCCCTTTAGAGAATTGACTGTTACACTGTTATGTTGTTTGATATGATAACATGAATAATCATGAATGAATGAAATGAATGACTGACTGACTGTTATGTAAATTAACTGTCTTGTTTTTGGAGGCAGGGTTGGTGACCTAATTGACTGGCAGGAGTATAACACGTCTGATTTGATTGAGTCATAACATAATGCAATATTACTCTATTGGAACTGAATAACGATGGTATAAATAACTGTGCATTCCTCCAGATCGTCAATCGTGTGTTCTTGTTTATGTTGAACAAACGAGTCGAAAATATAAGGAAACAGGTTGGTTAATTATCCAGTTTTTATGCAAGTTAATAATAATTTTTCTTTTTTTCATTTCAGTTATGGATACGACAGGCACTAGCGGACGAGAAGGGGTGGGAAAAGTGGAATTCCCCCCTCTTTGGCGATTTCAAAAAGTAGAATTTGTCCTCTAAGGTGTAGGTAAAATGGCCTGAAAACTGCTGATTCTCCATCTTTGAAAATATTCCCCTCCCTTTAGCTCGTCCGCCCATGACGACAGGTACAAATCCGCTTGAACATAGACGTGCATGTAATTTAATTTAATCAGGTTTCCATGGTTCTGACACTGTACTTTCTGTACTTTTCCACAATTCTCATCTGTATAGGGTGGACAGTTGGTTATTAGAATGCCCACAGAAGGTAACCAGTGTTTCCCCTATAAAACTGAATCTTGGATTTTGGGTCTATTTTAAGTTTCAACGTTTTTGTGTAAAACAAAATTTTCTGTGAATCCAAAATTCAAATTTTGGATTTTAGATTCACAGAAATTAATTTTTATTGTTTTCTTCTAAAACATCCAATTCCGTCAAAATACGAAATTAAGCACAAAATCCAAGATTCAGATTTATAGGGGAAACACTGATCACCTTTTTGTGGCCATTCTAATAACCAATTGTCCACCCTATACCATGTTACACGCGTACTCTTACATTCTTACATTGTTCACGCTACAACAGGTGGTGGATATGCCCGTCACCGCGTGGTCGCCCAGCGAGTGCCTGAACAGATTATTGGTGATGGAAACTGCTGGTGGAAGTTCACTTTTATTTCAACTTTTTGTCCTTTTTTGACACATTCGGTTCGAAGTGGAGGTAAATCAATGGCTGGCTCCGATCTACGCAAATTGACGACAAACTTCTCATTGCACCGAAGGTTGCATCAACGACGGAAATGCCGCGTATCGATCTCTTCTGTGCAGAAGCAAATTAATGGAAACTCATACCGAGTAGGCAATGCCATACGCCCAAAAGACGGTGTGTTGTTACGAACGGACTCGAAATCAGGTGAACAGCCAAGGATACTCTGTAATGAAGAATAGTACTATCCCAAATGTAACGTCAACAGACATGCCGAAGGATATAATCCGTCTTCTAGAATTCATTTCTTCGCATTCCTCTTTGGATTATTCCTCGTTATCCTAAAACCATTTCTTAAGCCGTACAATTGGAATTCATTGACAGCTCATCATACAATCTGGTATATGGGCTGACAATGTTTTACAGTATATGTTGAGCTTACTACAGTACACTGTCTCAGCCACGTCACTCTAATTAAAGGTATATCCACAGAGAAGGTAGCAGGCGAATATCTCCATGATAACTATGACCTAAAAGTGTCCAACGTGCGAAGAAGAGAAGGAGTTGAAAGTCAGAGTTGAGAAGGAGAATGAAACGTTAGAATTCAACTGCAGAAAAAGGACATGTACATATGAGGTGGCGAGTCAGTACAGTTGAAGGACATTGGTCAAGAAGTAAATCGTCACTGAGAAAACTTCTGCCGCTCATCTTCCTTTGGTCTGAAGATCTGGATAACCAGCAGATCACCACTGCGGCCGAGGTGCAGCGAAAAGCCATTGGTTATTGTGATTAGTGTGCTTAACTTAGTACCGAAGTCACCCCATGATAACGGAATTCTATAACTCTTCATGTTGTGAAAAAAATAACGGCACAAGAGCAGAAGACCGGAAGCAGGTGCTAACGTCGACAACGGTGTCGAGCGTAAAGTTGGCACATTGTTTGTCAACGAAGAGGAGGCATCAGCTGTACCGATGTGTAATTTGTATAAGCATTAGGCTCAGCCCAGACAGTGTTCGCACCTTGACAAGATGGTGCCGCACCGGTTCCGCCCGGCATCGGAGTCGCCGGACCGTCAGATCGACTACAAAGCGTCCATCCTCGGACATGGCACAGATAGGAATCATATCAGTCGCCAACCGACGCAATGTCCATTCTGTTTTAAGTTCTGTTTTACATTCAACGGCCATTCAACGGAGGTGCGTCGTTCGGAGTACGGTCGCGTTTGTGTCCTATGAATAATCGCGCGGCCGCACGTCATCACATGCAGATCGAAGAAGATCACAAGATCGCACTGGCATTACAACAGCAGCAAATCGAGCTACCACAGGCAGTAGATGAGCGGACCATTTCATAAACCACTGCGGAATTCATTGAAAGCACATCATATATTCTGATTTATGGGCTAACAACTCCTTACTTTATACCATGAGCTCACTACGGTGCACTGTCTCAGCTACGTCCTCAACTAAAGTGCAAACAAAAAATTCCGTTCTACTTACGGTTCGTTGAAGACTACGATGTATCAGTCAAATCAGTTAATGTCATGGTTTGATGTATTAGGTGGCATCCGTGCGTTGCACCCTAAGTTCGTTACGGGCCACTGTCTCAGCCGCGTCCTCATTCTGAGTGCCAACGCTCAGTCGCCAGTCCGTGAGCTGGCAAACACTCAAATAGAAATATTCCGCTCAAAATTTGATATATCATTTGATATTTTGTTTGTAAATTTAATTTTATTGCAAGATAGTCACGTCAAATGGCCTGAACCGGAACCTTTCTAATGTGGAACCCAAAACAAGTTTTTATGTGATGATCGATTATGTATGATATGATGTTGATGTGATGATATATATGTATGTATGTATGTATGATACGTATGGTATGTATGATTTATATGATGTACATATTTGTACTTTACATATTTGTACCGATAAGATGATAACTGATAAAACCATATTACTAGTATAATGTAATATAACTGACATACTGTATGAGTGAAAGTATTATTTTTATTAAATTTGAGAAGTAAAAATAATAATAAAATGATTGTGAAGACCGAAAATGAATAAAATTAATCCAATGAAAACAAAATGAAAACGTTGTTGTGTTGAAGGGTTTTTGAATAAGTCGCAAAGATATCACAAAATTTTCTAGTCATTTTCAGAATAACACATGTCAAAATAAGGGTCGAGGTAAACTGGCCAAAAGGTAAACTGGCCAAAATGTAAATTGACCAAAAGTTTGGCCAGTTTACCTTTTGGCCAATTTACCGTTTGGCCAAATTACCTTTTGGCCACTTTACCTTTTGGTCAGTTTACCCTTTGGCCAGTCATTTCACAGACACCTCAAAGAAAAAACTTATTTGAAACGGCCAAAAGGGGGGATTCCACTTTTCCCTCCCCTTTTCGTCTGCTAGTGATTCAGTGTCATATTCAATTGACATTACCATAATTTATTGACTTACTGGTGGACACTTTAAGAACAGTTTTCACTGCTTGAAATTCCCAAAGAAGGGGGAATTCCACCCTACCCTCTTTTCATTGACCGCGTCCGCTAGTGGCACTTTTTACAGTCATATAGTGCACTAGCGGACAAGAAGGGGAGGGAAAAGTGGAGTTCACCCCTATTTGGCGGTTTCAAAAATTTGAGTTTGTTCCCTGAGGAGTAGGTAAAATGGCCTGAAAACTGCCAATTCCCCCCTCTTTAACGAAATTCCTCTCCCTTTGGTGGATTGGCTCGTTCGTCAGTGATACAGTGATACAGCGGACGAGCTAAATTCCCAAAGGGAGGGAAATTTTGTCGAAGGGGGGGAATTGGCAGTTTGCAGGCCATTTTACCTTTACTTTTGAAAGTGCCAAAAAAGGGGTATTCCACCCTCCCTTATTTTCCTCGACCGCGTCCGCTAGTGACTTTTTTACAGTGATACAGTGATGTGTTGTGTGCGTCACTGGGGGACGCGCTGAATCTCCAAAGGGAGGGGAATTTTGTCAAAGAGGGGGGAATTGACAGTTTACAGGCCATTTTACCTACACCTTAGAGAACAAATTGTACTTTTGAAAGAGCCAGAGAAGTGGGAATTCCACTTTTCTGTCCGTTTCGTCCGCTAGTGGTATGCGTGTGTTGCATTAGCGGACGAGAAGGGGTTGGAAAAGTGGAGTTCCCCTCTTTGGTGTTTTCAAAAAGTTTCCTTTGTTCCCTAAGGTGTAGGCAAAATGGCCTAAAACTGTTGATTCCACTCCTTTGATGAAATTTCCCTCCTTTTGGAGGTTTGGCTCGTCCGCCAGTGGTGTGTTGTAACAGGTCTACAGGCTGTGCATGACTGTTGTAAAACATGACTGACTGACTGACTGACTGTCTGACTGACTGACTGAGACTGGCAGAATCGTGTGTTTTTGGCATGATGCATGTATATGTAATATTAGAGGTTGCCGCATATTTTTTTTCCCCAATTTTCACTCACTCTTTCACTTACTCACTCACTCACTCACTCACTCACTCACTCACTCACTCACTCACTCACTCACTTACTAACTCACTCACTCACTCACTTTCTAACTCACTCATCACTCTCTCACTCACTCCCTCACTTAATCAGGTTAGTGATTTTTAACTAATATTAAAAACGCTCATAATTAATCATTGTTATTTTTATATTTCAGCAAAGGATACACAACTGCAGCACAACTGGCATCACATGATTGTAACTGAACTTATCCATGATTTTTCTGTATCTGTTCAAATTGAGTTAAAATTATTAGGATAAGTTTGACGAATTTATCAGTGAGTCTCTCAATGAGGTTTCAGCAGTTTTTCTACGAGAACTGGTCAATAGACGGTTTGGTATACCACCTTTATAAATCGCCATAGAGGAAGTTGACAAAAGCAACTTGACATACCGTTGTGTCAGTTCAACTGCAAACATATAAATGAATATAAGTTACTATATATATTGATAATACATAATTTGATATGAATATAACACGTCAACAGCCCGTAAAATGATCTTTCCACATGTTGCGACAAGCTGCATCACACCACTTTGCCTACGTCACATTTAAGCTGCACAGGGACGGAGTGAGTTAAACAGTGTTGAGGCCGATGGCTTTCAAGAAATTTCCTGGCTGGAAAAGCTCGACTAATGACGTCACACAACAAATTGGATGCTGGAACCTGGGCCAAGCACAATGGACTGGACCTCATCTTTAACTACCATGGTCTGTCTTTCGCACGTACACTGGGAGTTGCCATTCTGGCCAAAACTGAAAACGAACATGTCATGACGAACGTGGAACCTGACTTCGAGTGGAAGTTCAGGTCCTGGCTTTCCAACGAAAAATCTATCAAGATCATTAACAAGGTGCTGTTCAACTTTCCACCTTCACTTGAACCAACAAACAGGCTCTGGAAGCTTGAGACAGGCCGACATCTAGAGAGTTTCGGTGACGTTGGTTATGTCTCGGCAAATGATCAGAAGTTCTTCAGCGGTACCATCAACCAGTGGCAGCATTAATGCTAAGCAGAGAGCCGACACGATAAGGCACTTCAGCAAGTGAATGGCTGAGATCACGAAAGGCACCAAAATGTGGGCAGAGTTCCGCAGGTCAGCGCATCTGAGAAGCTGGTGTGATTTCTTGTCGAGTCCCATGCTCGACAACAATATATGTTGAATAACTTTTTTCAAAGCTAATGTTGTTTAATTCGCCCGCTACTCTACATATCATGTAATGTAAACGTTAGTTTGGCGTTGATATCTTTCTTTTTGACTAAGCGTGAAATTAAAAACATGGATATTTTCACGCCAAACATTCCATGAAAAGGTAGAGGTAGGCAAAAAAAAAAAACCTCGAACATGCGAAGTATAACCACAAAATGTTTCAAGCTGATACATTTTCACTTCGAAAAACCTCTGCAGTCAGCTTGAAGCTAATACATGTTTGAAGTTTAAATACGGCTCCTCGTGCCATGGCATCGGCGTATTCAGTTCAACTAAATACATACATACCTGTTCCAAAGGGCATTTCACAATGATCAGTACTCCATCGACATCGTAACGAGAGAGCTGACAACATTCATCACCGATGCGACCATTAATTGTTTTATTATTATTTAATTTTATTTAAATCAATAATTATTGTTTTATTTATTGACGCTGCAATGATTATTTTAAATATTTTGCAAGTTAGTAGTTTACACCTTGGTTTTCATGATACTGTACATAAACTCTGAGCCTTACGGTTCTTTCACAATGTTACTGGCACCACAAATGGTTATATGATAACGATTACGGTTGATGATACTTATGAAACCTTTTTGATGATACTCATGAAACCTTTTTGATGATACTCATGAAACCTTTTTGATGATACTCATGAAACCTTTTTGATGATACTCATGAAACCTTTTTGATGATACATACTCATGAAACCTTTTTGATGATACTCATGAAACCTTTTTGATGAAACTGTTGAAAACTTTCTGATGATCCCCTTGAAACCTTTTTGATGATACTCATGAAACCTTTTTGATGATACTCATGAACCTTTTTTGATGATACTCATGTAACCTTTTTGATGATGATCATGATACTTCTTGATGATATTCATGAAACTTTTTTCATGATGCTCATGAAACCTTTTTGATAAACTCATGAACCTTTTGTGATGAATGTCATGAAACCATTTTGATGATAATCATGAAACATTTTGATGATGCTCATGAAACTTTTTTATGATACCCTTAAAACCTTTTTGATGAAACTCTAAACTGTTTTGATGTAAGTCACGAAACTTTTTTGATGACATTCATGAAACCCCTCATCACTCATCATACTTTGAGAGTGAGCTTTGGAAGAGGGATAAGAAAATATTAGGAAAAGGCCGTCGTCGCGTCGGTTTTTTTTCGTATTCGTGTGCGGTTATGTTTATGAGCAATTATTAAACGTTGTGTTGTTTGGTTGTGAGTATTTCGAGTAGATCTGATATTTACTATTTACTAATTACTATTTACTAGATCTGATATTTACTATTTACTATTTACTAGATCTGATACTTACTATTTACTATTTACTATTTACTAGATCTGATATTTAATAACGATTTATTTTGATAGCATGCATTGTCCTATGTGTTGATAATAGAATGATTTTCATATCAATGTACTTTTTATACTAATTTATACTAGTAAAATTCTCTTTTTAATCTTAAAATACGACAATTCTAATCAGAAAAACTATAACGTTGATTTGAGTAAATAGTAAAGAGTTAGTATTTGAGTCTTGTTTGGAAGTTCCTTTCGACTAAGCAGAAGCCTTAGCCATTGCATACAGTAGCAAGTCCGACTTATATATCTTACATATATTGACTTTCTAATTGCACCAACTCTAAATTTAGATTGAAGAATAGGCAATTTGTGTATTTTTCGAATTGTGTTTTGACGGGTATTTTGACTAATCATAGGGTTGATCATGGAGTTCGAAAACGAATGAAAAAAAATTGCTTGAAAACTAACAATACATAGGTACAGAGGAACATTTTTGAGATAAACGAAACATTTATTCGCGGGGGTAGAGTGTTATGGTTTAAACTGGAAACAAAGAGCAAAACAAACGATATAATCTGCAAAACAAATATAAGTAAAAATACATGCGGTATAAATACATGAGTGCTGTTGTTAGCTAGTGAAAGACTCATCCACTCACTCTCTGGATCATTCACTCACTCATTTACTCACTCACTCATTCACTTACTTACTTGCTCACTGACGCATTCACTTACTCACTTACGCATTTACGCATTCACTTACTCACTTGCTCATTTACTCACTCACTCATTCACTTGCTCACTCACGCATTCACTTTTTACGTCGCACAATCATTCATGAATTCACTCTATCTTTCAACAATATTCATCATAAATCACATGTACACCTTCAAAATACGAATTCCCCTTTTTTCATCACAGGGGCAACTCCGCACCGAGTCAGATTAGATACCAGTAGTAAATGAACATCGGTCGTATGGCCCAATGGATAAGGCGCCTGCCTACGGAGCAGGAGATTCTGGGTTCAATCCCCAGTACGACCTGTTCTAAGAAATAACTTTTTCGCTCACTCACTCTACCCAACACCCACTCATTCACTCACTCATGTTACAAATTTGCATATTTTTTGTGTTGTATTGACGGATATTTTTTGAATAATCATTGTTTCTCGCGTTCGCAAACGAATGAAAAAAATGTGCTTGAAAAGTAACATAATGTACATAGAGACAGAGGAATATTTTTGAGACAAACGAAACATAAGGGGTAAATTTTTATGGTTAACCGTGAACGTGCAAAGCCGAAAACAGACAACAAAGTAAGCGGCATAATC
Source organism: Daptonema setosum (assembly GCA_964036265.1). Lineage (NCBI taxonomy): Eukaryota > Metazoa > Nematoda > Chromadorea > Monhysterida > Xyalidae > Daptonema > Daptonema setosum. Next base: position 4,838,099 of record OZ038442.1, read on the forward strand.
TGCAGAATTAATATAAGTAAAACACATACAGTGGCAGTCAAAAGTTTAGGCCCACCCTCAATTTGGGTGTTTTCTCCGTATAAAACATGGTTGGATGAATAAATCGGGCTGAAACCTTCAGGAGACGTGAAAAAACATGTGTTAGAGTCTGTTATGTTAGTATGGTTGAGTTTCTTTCATTAGAATTGGTTTTTAGGTAGTATAAATATGATATCTGAAAGCGTGCGTTTGTTCGTGGTTGACACGCGTCAACGGTGGTTCGAAGGCCGTTACAAGATTATGAGCTTTACATTGAGACTGAAAGTGGCGTCATGATACTTATTGGTACTAACCACACCTCATGCATGATTTTTATCATGTGTTTATCGTTTCCTCTCACCTCCTAAAGCCACTTAAAGCGAAAACCGCAAAATGCAAGGAAAGTTACTAAGGGCTAATAGAAACAACTTCTTATAAAAATGAGATTCGATGCAATAAAGTTTATTCATGTCTGTAAATGTCATGTTTTGAAGCAAGCACGCTGTTTTCAGTGTTTCTTTGTCTTGATTAACCAATAAAATAGTTTCAAATTGAAAAATTTAAAAGTATTGGTTTTCAGAAAACATTTCACTTTTTGTAATGCGTTACAGGGTAACTTAAGGTTTGTTTAATTTCTGTTGAATGGCCGAAATAGTTACCATAACTACCAGTTAACTATTTCTAATGATTAAAACTCAATTGAATGCTTTATATTTATCTAACGGCCTTTCAAACACCGCCGGCGCATGTGAGACACGTACAAACGCGTGCTATAAAAAAACCGATAATAAACTACTGAGAAAAAAATTATTTCTGCTAATAACCAACTCTGTACCCGAAACAGACTCTAACACATGTTTTTCACATCTCCTGAAGGTTTCAGCCCGATTTATTCATCCAACCATGTTTTATAGGGAGAAAACACCAAAATTGAGGGTGGGCCTAAACTTTTGACTGCCACTGTACAAAAGCTAGAAATACATGAGTGTGGTTGTTAGCTAGTGAAAGACTCATTCACTCACTCTCCAACTAATTCACTTACTCACGCATTCTCCACAACATTCACTTTCTCACTTACTCATTTACGCATTCACTTACTCACTTATTCACTCACGCATTCACTAACTCACGTATTAACTTACTCACGTATTCACTTACTCACTCTCTCTCTCACTCATTCATTTACTAACTTACTCAGTCACATATTCACTTATTACGTCACATACTCAGTCACGAATTCACTCCATATTTCATCAACAGAATAACGCGATGTAATACCATGTACACCTTAAAAATACGAATTCCTTTTTTTTCTACTGCGGAAGGGGAGAGAAAACAGAAATTTCCCCTCTTTGGCGGTTTCAGAAAGTTGCGTTTATTCTCAAAGGTTTAGGTTAGGTGACCTAATTTATGCCAATTACTCCTCTTTGAAGATATTCCTCTTTGGAGAAATTCCCTTCCCTTCACTGGTGGACGATCCGAACCTCCAAAGGGAGGGGTATATTTCCGATAAAGGGGAAATTGGCAGGAATAAGGCATTTTCACCTGCACCTTAAGGGGCAAATAACATTTTTTTAAAGCGCCAATGAGGGGGAATTACATTTTTCCCACCCCTTCTCGTTCGCTTATGCTTCCCTTAGGGAGTGGATGTACAATGTATGTATGCCGTCTGTTGTGCCGTGCCGGGTAGGTTAGCAATCGTACATAGGCGGACGAGCTAATCTTCCAAATAAGGGAATTTTGTCAAACAAGTTAATTGACAGCTTTTCAAAACATTTCACCTACATTTTTAGGAACAAGTTTTTCCTTTAGGAAGACGTCAAAAAGGGGGAATTCCACTTTCCATACCCCTTCTCGTCCGCTAGTGCAAGATCGTAAAACGTGGGCTCCATTACACGAATGCGAACAATGACTGACTGACTGACTGACTGACTGACTAACTGACTGATTGACTGATTGTTATGTAATATGAAGTGGGTTGATTCAAAAGGCAGCATAGGTCACTAGCGGACGAAAAAAGAACGAAAAGATGGAATTCCCCCCTCTTTGGCACTTCCAAAAAGCATAATCTGTTCCCTAAGGTGTAGATAAAATGGCCTGATTTCTGAAAATTCCCCCCTCTTTGGCAAGAATCCCCTTCTTTTGAAGGTTCGGCTCGTCCGCCAGTGGTGTAGGTGACAATGATCTATTGTATAATGTAGGCTTATATGATTGACTTATATACTAATCGACCGACACACAGACCATATTTTCATCGTCCGAGTTTAACGTCTGGATCCTAAAAGCCCCTATAATGGTTATGAAAGCCCAATGGCAATGGATCGGGTTAGTCTCTTTCTGACTTCTTAATACACTTGATAATCGCTGCTTCTTCATATTTCAGGATCAGCTACACTGGCAAGAACTCCATCTTATTTGAACGTGAAATTATGTTCTTTAAAAATTTTGATTGGCGACTCCATAGTGAATTGTGGATGAAACTAGTCGACCGACAAACGGTGATTCAAAGTCGGTACATTCGTAAGCCGATCAAAACGTTGATATCTACTAACAAGTTAATTTGATAGAATGCATTTTTCTTTTAGTGTTGATAATAAAATGAATTTTATACCGAGGTACTTTTTATACTATGTAGTTATACGTGAAATTCTAATTTTAATCCTGAAATACGACAATTCTAATTTGAAAACTATAACGTTAATTTGAGTAATTAGAAAAACGTTTATATTTGAGTTTTGTTTGGAATTTTCTTTCGGCTAAGCAGTAGCCTTAGCCATTGCCTACAGTAGCAAGTCCGAATTCTTAGACGGGTCAGTTCTCCACAAACTCATTTCAAACAATTCTTCTGAATCCATGAACCAGTTTTTCTCAAATTTTCTGCTGCCATTGGGATCTTTACGGAGAATATTACAAATTGAGAAAGCTGTATCCGAAATGAAAGGAGCATCAGACCCCGCCACTCAGGAGCGCATTTCTAACAGCATGTCGGACGTCCCCGATGAGTTACTGTCGCCGCCATCAGCAACGAACAAACAGTGCGCAATTTGCTAAAGCTTGAGACATCTGGAAATGGCCGCAGCTTCTTTCAAAGAGTTTTCAAGAAGTGGTAGTGAGCGAGTTAGTGTATATGTATTTATGTTTTTATGACTAACAAATGTACGATATGTTCATAAATTTATAATGTTAAGTATCATTTCCCCAGTATTATGTCCAGTTCACGTCGATTAAATATGTCGCATTCGATGTATATGACGTAAATCTATAGCGACGGTTCTTTTCATAAGACTCCATGTAAATTCTGTCTTTTATTATCAAATTGTATCTTTTATCACCTACCTTTCCAGTGAGCGACAACAAGTACGACTTGGATGTGTTCTTTCCCGCTCCGCTAGAGTTCGCCAACCAGGACCTGGTGCACTACACTTACACCATCCAGTGCACAATGGTGTCAGCTGTTAATCGACTGGTTTCCGACATGGTGATTTGGCCGCCGACGCGCACATTGATCTTCGCGCATCCAAAGCATCACAACGCCATCGCATATATTTATTATGTCGAGATGTATAAATCGAGATTTATGATGATTGTTTCATTACATCAGTATGTCATGTGTTTTTTTAAAATGTTTGAATCGGCAAGACAGCGGTCTTCACCGTATGCAAACCGCAAGGCGATCGACGACAGCTGCCGCCTTTCGTTCGTTCGAAGGGTCGTGCCGGCAAACTCGCCGAAAAGACCACACTGGATCGGCTCGAGTCGGACTTACGTATGATACCAATAAAGTTGACGTCTTGGTACAGAAGTCATCCCATGATTACGGCGTTCTGCAACTCGTCATTTTATGAAAATAAAATGATTGACGGCACACGAGCCGAAGACCGGAAGCAGGTGCTGGAAGCCTTCCCGCTTCCGAATAACCGCCCCGTCTTCATGATTAACGTCGACAACGGCGTCGAACGTAAAGTTGGCACCTCGTTTATCAACGAAGAGGAGGCGTCGGCCATATATAAGTTGTGTAAGGAGCTGATGCATTCAGGCATCCCTCATGACTGGCTTACAGTCAATACCATGTACGCCGCGCAGAAGTGATTCAAAGCCGGTACATCCGTTGTGGAAACCACTGCCTGACTCCGCCTTCCCCTTACCGTAATACACCAAATTCTCATTCCCCTTTTTTATATTGTATGACCACTGGCTACTATTCTACGATTGTTCTGTTCGAACTCTAAAACTGCTACTGTTCTGCTACAATTCTCGCTAAGATTCTAAATATCAACTACTGTTTCTCTACACTCTGGCTTATACGGTTTACCGACGCTACGCTGCGTCGACAACCCCACGACGTTGACGGTCGTTCACGCCTGAACACTTATGACTGTTCTTTGCTGGGGAACGGGTGGGCAAAATGGGCTGATGTCCAGGGCTTCAAGTGCAATAAATGCAAGTTGTTTGGCCACATATGTACAAAGACAGTGTCCGCGTTTCCACGACCCTACGCCATCAAACTTGTGGGCCACAATCAGATTCTGGCACTATCAGCGAATCTGGAACAAGGAAAACGGATACATTGAATCGTTCCGCGAACCCGCTTCACTACGCTTCACCACTCTCTACACTATGACTGTTCGCTATTATACTGTTGTTGACTAATGAACTTCCTACTCTAACTACATCATTCGGTGACCAGTCTTCTTGACTCAACGCAACTCATCACTCACTTAACATATCATCATCAACCAATCTAATCTACATCTATACGACCTAACAACTCGAGTATACGAAGTCGGCAGCTACGATGATGAAGTTGGAAGTGTCCAGCACCGGTTTCCCAAACCAGTATTCAGTAGATGAAAACATCATACATCGGCTTTAACATATAGTTGGAAAGCGAGCAGTTAAAACCGACAAAGTACCGTTCAAAAGGTACAATTATGACGGCGACAAGATGACGGCGACAGTTACGTAGACGGTTGTTCATTATTCTGGTTAGTTTTTGACTTCTTAAAATTTTATCAACTATATCAATGTGTGTTTTAGACAATTATTCTCAGCATTTTGGATTGAAGAAAAAGCTCAACTGATGCGCATATTTCTGACCGGACCTGCAGAGCAGATTTATAAGTCCTATGATGACGATACAAAAATGAGTTACCAGCTTTTGTACCATAAGTTACTTCTAGAATTCAGTGAACCTGAACACAAAGCCGCAGCCGCATGCACTTTCTTTGAAAGAAAACAATTGGCTGGTGAGTCAATCCTGGCATATGCATGTGCCCTCTCTAAATTGCACGCGCAAGCCTACAGTCAGACGACGGATACCTCAGTCTTAAGAGGTTTACAACCCTATTTCCAGCAAGCGATGATTTATACTGTTAATATGATACATACAGATCACCGTGGCATATCACACCGACGTTGTTTTCTGAAATCTTTTTTCATGAACTTTTTTTAAAACAAAATATTATATCCATTTGATTCATTGACATCCATATATTTACATTGATACTTGAATACATCTATGAACATTACGCCTCGACATCAAATTCATCACGTAAAAGACGAATGATCAACCTATCACGTAACCACAAAGGATGGAACAATTCAATGTCCAGAGGTACGCCGTTGGTTTCACCGCCCTGAATCTCTCAGTATCGAGTGGGTGCAGTCATCGTGATCACGTCATCATCCAGCAGATCATTCATCATATGATATATTTGTGATTCTTTGAATTATATTTTGTAACCCACTGACTGACAGTAACCCACTGACTGACAGTCAGATTAGGGAGTGTATACCCAGTAATTTTTTATTTCGAAGTAATCCGAAACGAGGATTCAACAAAGGTTTCTGAACCAAAAAAACGGAAGGTGTAATGGGGAGGATCTGTCCTCCCCCCCCCCCCCCGGTCAGTGGCATTGACATGACTGACTGGCTGACTGACTCACTTACTCACTGACTGATTTAGTGACTTGAAGTACGCCTTTGACTTTGCTCTTATCTTATAATACCTTAGATCGCAGGAAAGTCTAATAAAGTAATAGTCTACTCCACTATGTCGGTCGGCGCGAGAATCATGACGTAACGAAACTCTTGATACTTGAGCACATAACTAATTTAGTGTTTAGTAGGGGATGCACCTAACACGTAATGGGAGCTATTGATAATAGATGGAGGTCCTCTTTAATACTTTAAAAGCAACATGCCATGGTACATTAAGACAGAGAAATAATTTTAATACGGTAGAATTATATACATGAGTGCTGTTTTTAGCTAGTGCCAGACTCATCCACTCACTCTCTCACTCACTTCTGCATTCACTTTTAATGTATGTCCGTTGCACACCCATTCACGAATTCACTTCATCTTTCATAAATAGAATAACGCGATGATTCACATGTACACCTTAAAAGAAGGAATTCCCCTCTTTCCGCCGTGGATGCAACCGAGTCTATACTGACTGACTGACTGAAAACGGACACTAGCGGACGAGAAGGGGGGAAGAGAAATTTCCCCTCTTTGGCAGTTTCACAAAGTTGCGTTTATTTTTTTAAAGGCTGAAGATATTCCTCTTCGGAGAGTTCCCCTCCCTTTGGAAGTTGATGTATGCCGTCTGTTGTGCCGGGTAGGTTGGCCATAGAACACTGGCGGACGAGCTAATCCTCCAAAAGAGGGTGAATTGGTCGAAGAGGGAAATTGGCAGTTTTCAGGCTTTTCACCTACACCTATTGTAAAAAATTCTTCTCTTTGAAGACGGCAAAGAGAGAAAATTTTACTTTTTGTACCCCTTCTCGTCCGCTAGTGCAGTATCGTGTAACGTGGGCTCCATAACACGACTACGAGCAATGACTGACTGACTGACTGCCTGACTGACTGACTGACTGACTGACTGCCTGACTGACTGACTGACTGACTGACTGCCTGACTGCCTGACTGACTGACTGACTGACTGACTGACTGACTGACTGCCTGACTGACTGTCTGACTGACTGATTGTTATGTTTCTAAAGGCAGTGTAGACACTGGCGGACAAGCGAGACTTCCAAAGGTAGGGAATCTTTCCAAAGAGGATGGAATTGGCCGAGATCAGATCATTTTATCTACTCCTAAGTGGACAAACTCTACTTTCTGAATCTGCCAAAGAGGGGGAATTCCATCTTTCTGTTATTCCATCGTCCGCTAGTGAGGTGACAACCACCTATTGTATAACGTAGGCTTTATTATATGACTAATAGACTAAAATGACTGACTGACGGACAGACCATATTTTCAACGCCTGAATTCAACGTTCGGATCGTGATAGGTTTATGATTATGAAAGCCGAATGCAATTGATCGGGTTAGTCGTTATCTGGTTTTTATTACACTTTTAAATGCTGTTTTTTAAATTTCAGGATCAGCTACACTGGCAAGAACTCGATTCTTAGTTCAATGCCAACTTGTCAATCAGAGATTTTTTACTTCTCCAGTCACCGGCGGACGAGCTAAATCTCCAAAGGGAGGGGAATTTCGTTAAATGGGGGAATTGACAGATTTTAGGCCATTTTACCTACACCTTGAGGAACAAACTGTACTTTTTGGTATCGTCAAAGAGGGGGGAATTCCACTTTTCCCACCCCTTCTCGTCCGCTAGTGTCTCCAGTAGTATCTTTTTGATAACACACCAGTAGTAGGTGGGACTTTTATATATTCCGTAAACCCCCTTTATAACAAAGGGGATAATTAACTATGTTCTTCCTTACAACATAGCTGATGTCATTTCAGCATTTTCAAAATTATTAAGCTCACGTAAAACAAGTGATCATCCGCCTAACACACACTCACACTCTCATCACCAAAGCGTATAGTCCAAATTATACCACTCTATCTACTCAAGCATACACATCTGCTTTTTAGTGTAAACAAGCCATTCACCGACACCTCGTCCCGCTTATACCCTTACATCGACTGGACTAACACCGCCGATGGCCAACAGTCAGGTTTTTACAATTACACATAGCTTAAATGTATTATACAGCAGTATGTTTTCAACCACTAATATTTATTGAAAGTTGTTTTCGCGGTTAATGTATACAGAAATTACCACTTAGATATTTTTTCAATTTCAGAATTTCATTATTTCCTCACTTCTTTACGAGCTTCCAACAGCAATTAGCGAAAGACCGGGAGCGAGAAAAATATCGTATGCGACCCCCAACGAAGTAATTAACCGAATAAACAGGTTATTCTAATTTTATCGTAAAAATAATATTTATGTATATTATCAATATCAAAGTGTCATCACAAATGTCAATATCATTATTCATATGTATATATATATGTATATATAAAATCTATAAACATTATCAGTGTACATTACAATGTCAGTGTACGTGTTTTTTACCACACATTTAAATTGTCTTTGAAGTGAGATCCATACTATTTTGAGAAGGTATGACTCCTCCGAAATTTTTTGAAACTTCCAGAGGGTATTAAAGTTTCAGCGAAATCAATAAGTAACATTACTATAGGCAGCACTCTCACACTATAAATCACCTTGCACTTGAAGTAGTGGTATTCGACCAAACGCCGCAAATAAAACAGGAAATGCTCAAACGTTTTGTAGTATGTAGGAGTCAGTGTACAACCCTCTCTTACATTCTGTACACGTACGCCGACCTCTTGACCGAGTTCTGTAATTCAATGAAACTCAAACAATTAATAAAGTTGAAATAGCTTTTTTTTTCTTTTTCTTTCATGTATATCACGCTCATTAATCCACAAACTTGATCGTGCGAAGGTCGCGACACATGCTCGGTAAATAATTTCACACTGGGTCGTGCGAGACCTTGGACTCGGGTAGGCTCGCCACTTTCCTCTCACCAGGAGCGTCAAAGTCATTGACTCACTCGAGGCATGACAGACCACCTACGCCATCCCTGGGTACGTTTTTTAAAGTCCGATTGACTTGACGAAACTACAACGATTTTTTTACAGACTTATTCAAAATGAAAAAAAAAACAAATTTGACCTAGCTTGATACACTGTTTCTTATACATGAACTAATACTTTAAAGCTAACCCAAGAGCTCTAGTCATGGTGAACAGATCTGTAGCAGCAGAATTATGTCTTTGTAATACCAAAAAATGTTTTATTATTTTTATGTGGTTAAAAAATTCTTGAAATTGTTTTATTTTTAGAGTGCGTTTGACCCACCCTCGATGAGCTCAACAAGACATGAAGACGTGATCGTGAATGACAGTCCCATAATCATGTAATTAACGTACCAATATGATGTTATTGCAATCGGATTCACACATTTTATGCTAATCTTTATCGGTATATGCATTTTCATTTCACCATTCAATGAAGTTTATCTATGATCACAAAATTGCGTGGTCAGCTCAAGTTCCAATGGGGCCCGGATGCCAACAGCTGCCGCGAACCAGACAGGGATTTTGCGGATCCCCACAATAACGTCAGTTAGGTTACCGGCAAATGAGGGAATGCCGCCCGCCGCCGCGTGTGTTCAAACGCGTAGTGAATGTGTTGGATCGAATCATCTGCACAACGATTACAAGTTGTAAAAAAATTTCGTGTTGCTGCTGCTACTTTCAATTTTCGGAATTATCCTTTTGCGTGGTCAGCTCAAGTTCCAACTCAGTGACTTTAATGCCGCACACCGATATGACAAACATTAAACTTACCTCAATTATCATAACGGTGTTCACATATCAAGGATTTATTTTTTTCACGTTTGTGGGTTATTCGAAAAAAATCTAAAGATAAGTTCCTGATTACGCATTGTGGTTGAGTTTCGATGTAAAAAATCAGCTGTCGATGTCATTTTGATGCTGATTATTGTTGGTTGATGATAATGCTAGTTGAGTTTCAATAACATGTTGATGATTTAGGGAATCTGTCGTTGAAAATTTGTGTTTGATGATTAGTTACGTTTGTTTTTGAGATGAATGTTGTTAAGTGGGAGCCCCAATATTGTCGTGAGGATGATGATTACAGTTATGACGTAAGATGATACATATGGCTGTTATCCAGTTGTCATAAACCTAATGTACGGGACATCACTACGGGAGAAACCTGAAATACATAATCGGAAGTTCCCAACTAGACATACCGATCTCAACAGTACTTGGCACTCACCGATACACCCGGAAAGTCTTAATCGATGCAATAACACCAACGAACAGCAGAAAAAGGTAATTAACGCACAATCGAAAACACCGCTAATCGATACAATGATGCAATGGTACACCTTGGAAAATAATAACGATGGTATAAAAAAAACTGTGCATTCCCCCAGATCATCATTCAAATATTCTAGTTTATGTTTATCAATCAAAAAGATAGAGCAGCGAAAAGCGAATAGGTTGGTTATTTCTTCAGTTTTTACGCCAGTTAATAATCGTTATTTCTCTATTTCAGCAATGGATACGCCAGCTACAACCCGTTTGAACATGAACCTGAATTTAATTCAATTCAGGACGAATTTCCAGGGTTCTGATATTTTCTGACTATTCTGTACCACAGTTTCATATTCATTGGTATCACCACTGTCGGACGAGCCCAATCTCCAAAGGGAGGGGAATTTTTTCAAAGAGGTGGGGATGGGATAGATTAGGGAACAGATTCTATTTTTTGAAACTGCAAAAGAGGGGTGATTTACCTCTTCTCGTCCGCTAGTGGGTATCACTAAAAATGTCATTGGTTGAGCAGAAATAAGGTTCGACAGGAGTGATTGATGATAGTCAAATACATAGAACAAAGTTGAATACGATAAAAAGTCGCAAGAATCACAACAGTTTATAAAGATAAAATATAACGCCAGGCCATTATTTTCCCGTTATAATTTAATGATTTCATACATGCGAAAAAGATGATCAAAAAGTGTTCATAAACTTTTGGGCCACTCTGTATAGTAGAATTTACTTTTGGGCCACTCTGTATAGTCGAATTTTTTGGTTACGCTTTTTTAGGAACTTTTTTGTGTCAAATTTTTCTCTCACCCAGAAATTGGCGGTCGAAAGTAGCAATTTGGAGTTGATGAAACGGTTTTACACACAGAAAAGTTCTCAAAAAGATGATTATGACTCTTTTTAGAAACTTTTTTGTGTGTAAAACCTTTTCATCAACCCAAACTACTGCTTTCGACCGCCAATTTCTGGGTGAGGAAAAGGTTTTACGAAAAAAAATACCAAAAAAGGCGTAACCAAAAAATTCGACTATATGTACATAGGTGCTTTTTGGAATAATAACTAGTTGTACATAGCTTTAAAACATACTTGTGTGTCAAACTTTAGGATAAATTTACAAAATTAACAAAAAAACATAAAAATCGTTGAATTTCGGAAAACTCAGTGTATGTATAGGCATATCTATGTTGTAAATTTTACGTGCGTGTCAATTGTTGCCGAATTTTTTTGAAAACTTTGTATGTAGTCAATTGCTGAATTTTGAACAACTCATTGTACAGTCAATGTTTTAAATATTATGTAGGTACCTACTGTACTATAGTTAAAAAGAACGCACACTGATCACGTGAAAAATAGCATTCATGAATGTATACATTTTTAGCCAATGTTGCCACAAGCCATATAAGCTCTCGAGAATATTGAAACAGCGCTCACGTGTTTTCGAAAATAGGACTCAGTGGAGAGAGCGCTTGAAAAGATAGCTATTGTTTCGTTTTAAAGACTTCCTGATTAATTGATTCGGGTTTGAGTGTAGCTCCCCATGTTTGTATTGAATCGGGTTTGAGTGTAGCTCCCCATGTTTGTATTGAATCGGGTTTGAGTGTAGCTTCCCATGTACATATGTATTGATTCGGGTTTGAGTGTAGCTCCCCATGTATGTATTGAATCGGGTTTGAGTGTAGCTCCCCATGTATGCATCGGCCAGGCTCAGGCAGGTGTAGTCGTCGGGAAACCTGCAGCCGCAAAATTCGTACGATACCGATGCCCTGATGAATTTTCGGTATGACCTGATCAGATGCATAAGGTTGAACAGGCTTGGTTTCACTCACTGATATCAATAATGATTGGGCAAGATAATGTCGGTCTTGACTAAACGCACTCTCGGCAGAGGAAACGTTAAATCAGTCTCATGTGACTGGGGACTCAGGCACCTCGGTCCTGCTTAATTCAGCGGCTGACACAATGGCTGATTTGAAGATAAGGGCTGCCGATTTTGCAGTTCATGGATTCATAATTACTTACTACCATCAGAGAAATATCTACGCTCAGCATTTTACTTATGCATTTATTAAACTAATTTTCGCACATGCTCATAACAATTTTAGAGCCATGTTAAAGCATTCGGACAGTCAGTAGTTCACGCAACGATCCTCGGACAATACAACATTGACTCGTGGGCGTCTTCCGGAGCAGCTACGAATCAGTGCATGAATTGCTGGCGGTTCGGCCATATCAGCCTCGAAAATACTATCTCAGATTTAAAAATCAATCGATGACGAGGCTAAACGACTCTCAATCAAAATTAAATATGATAAAACAACAGGTGCGTTCTTTACTGGCCCGCTCGCCACTTCTCACTTGACCGGCCGCTGCAACCAACAGACAAAACAATAAGTACCGCAATCAGACCACCGGCTACCTGTCATCACTGTTGGCCGTGACTGTGATCTCTGGTTGCCCAACGGAACGGCTCCGAATCAGAGCGCGCACTGCTTCAAATGGGGCCCGGATGCCAACAGCTGCCGCGAACCGCGTGTCAAACGCGGAGTGAATGTGTTGGATCGAATCATCTGTACAACGGTTACAAGTTGTAGCAAAATTTCGTGTTGCTGCTGCTACTTTCAATTTTTGGAATTATCCTTTGGCGTGGTCAGCTCAAGTTGCGGTCAATAAAGTTGAACAGCTTTTTCTTATTATTGATGTTGTGAAACAAAACAAATTGTTACTAAATAAAAAAGGGCTTTGCATGTATCATTTCATATAGATAAAAAACTAAATGTGAAACAGGTTACATGAAAAATGACTTTTTGTAAAGTATGAACACTTATTACATAACCGTATTTTCCAGGAAGATGAGGGGAACGAAGTCAATAACAGTTTTGATTCAACGTATGCTGAGACACCACACTGGGAGCAGGTTAACTTTAAAATAAGTGACAAATATAACTCAATTGTAAACACCCATATGAATATGAATGAATCAATGTGTTATATAATCAAAGCTTCACCAATATTCCACAATAATCAGGCACAGGCGGCAACAGCAGTACTCACGCCACTACAGAACACTGACCGAGAACCCGTCTTCAAGTCGGGTGCAACAACGGCGAACATCGGGGCTATGTTGCAGAAATTGCATAAACAATTCCCGTACACAATTATGCAGGACAAAGTGCTGGACATCCGAGGTCGCCTACCTGAGAAATTGCTAAAGGTTAGCACATACCGGTGGTTTAATGAGAGAGAAAACAAAGTGACTGGATATTCACTTTACAGGGGTCCGCGGGGTCCGTTGACCGCATTTATTCACTTTATTGCCGCACACCGATATGACAAAAACAAAACTTCCCTCAGTTATCATAACGTTGTTCACATAATCAAGATTACTTTTTAACGTACATAGGTTATTCGGAAAAATCTAAAGATAAGTTCCTGATTACGCATTGTGGTTGAGTTTCGATATTAAGAATCATATGATAAGTTCCTGATAATTTTAGTTTTTTTCTGCAGGTTTTGACGTCAAGAATCAGTTACACAGACCACAAAAAACAGTGAGATCGAGACAACTGGTTGAAAGCTAATCACCGCCTTTGGCAAAATACGGACTTGCAGCATTGTCAATCAAATATGAGAGAAGAAATTCAAGAGCCAGGTATGCCATTGATTGATCGTGATTATTGTTGCTTAATGATAATGATTGTTGAGTTTCAATAAAATTTTGATGATTCAGGAAATCTGCTGTTGAAAATTTGTGTTTGATGATAAGTTTCGTTTGTTTTTGAACGTTGGGATGTTGATTAGGTATCGTACTGTTGTTGAGATGAATGTTGTTAAGTATGGGAGTCCCAATATTGTCGTGAGGAAAATGATTATAGTTATGTTGAATGATGATACATATGGCTGTTATCCAGTTGTCATAAACCAAATGTACGGGACATCACTAGGTTTGAATGAACACCTGCTTCCTGGTCGTTATAATGGTTAGAATACACATAACATAGGTAAAACAAAAGGAACAAAAATTTGCTACATTTTGCTCCAATTAGTGATTCCAAATTATTGTTTCCCGATCATTTTACAGGTCACTTTTTTCAAACTGAGTTTTCATATTTCATATGAGATTCCTTCTCATGGGTACATTACACACATATATAAATATTAGGTAGATCGCTTTCTTGTTTAGTCACAGCCACCCATTGAATCACCTGGGTTGACGGTCTAAAGCATACTTTTTTCGCAGGGTCACACTTCAACAGTCTCCGCACCAGATGCGCCCACCACATCCGCCAACATGTATCAAGATGAGGCTGGTACGTCCACGGATCGCGACAAAGGACAGTAGATTTTCATCACTTTGCCAAGGGATCGTTAGGAAACAGTCTAAGCCATGTTGATTCGCTTTTAGCACATTAACTTATTTCACATAAACATAAAACAAGCAAAAGTTTCCGTTTTTTCTTGTATGACCAAATTTACAACGTTCACATACATAAAAATCTATTTCATTTAACGATTCCTTGGCAAGATGAAAAGGTTACACTTTCAAAAAGGAACGCTGGAGAACAAAATCAAAATTCGAAAAACCAAAAACATTTACAAAATTGAAAAAAAAAAAATTGAAAAATTTTTTAAAAATTTTTTTTACATGTATTTTCACATGTTTGAACTTAATTTTCGTCGTATGAATGATTCATTCCAAAATGCGTCCCTTTGCATTATCCCAATATTATTAACGCACATTCAAGCAACATTTTCCACACATGTTTTTTTTGCACACTAAATTTTACTCACTGAACACCTTAACATAACATGTATTATGTCCTTTTTTTAATGGTCAGGTTTTCTGGTTGACGGAAATCTGTTCGCCATGTTGAAATAATTTTAACAACAAACAATTTCCTTTAACAGTTAACATAGCAATCCAAATTGAATCAGAAACCCTTAACTCTATAAAACATTCACACTGTCCATCCTCATCATAAATTGTTATGCACAAAATCACTAGCGGACGAGAAAGGGTGGGAACAGTGGAATTCCCCCCCTCTTGGGTGTTTTTCCTTTCAAAAATTATATTGTTTTTTTCTTTTAGGTGGAAGTCAAATGGCTTAAAATTTCGCCCATTTCTCCCACCCACCACCTTTGGCAAACCCCCCTTTTTTCGCAAAATTCCCCTCACGTTGGAATAATGGCTCGTCCGCCAGCGAGCTTGAATCACCCTGAGAATGCTCCTACAGTATGTACAGACAGAACTCCATATTTACTGTAATATCACGAGCATCAAAAGACCAGGATATCTGGCAAACGTTGTTGTTATCGCAACTAATAAAAAGTTGTTAAAAACAAACAAACCCAATCGGATTTTATTTATAAACTAGCCAGTAACCCGTCCCTTCGTGACGCTATAGATCAAGGTTAAGTTTTGTAACCAATATAGTTTGTTGTCAACAATTGTCAGAAACTGCCAAAACTTCATCCAAGATTATTCTGATCTTACTGTATCACAATTGAAGTAATATTTTAATTGACCCGTTCGTTATAAGTTAGTAAGTCATTCGTTATCCGTTGCCCGTTCTCCTTTGCCCGTTGCCCGTTCTCCGTTGCCCGTTCTTCGTTCCCCGTTCCCCTTTCTGCGTTGCCCGTTTTCCGTTCGCTGTTGCTGTCGCTGTTGCTGTTGCTGTCGCTGTTGCTGTTGCTGTTGCTGTTACTGTTGCTGTTGCTGTTGCTGTTGTTGTTGCTGTCGCTGTTGCTGTTGCTGTTGTTGTTGCTGTCGCTGTTGCTGTTGCTGTTGCTGTTGCTGTTGCTGTTGCTGTTGCTGTTGCTGTTGCTGTTGCTGTTGCTGTTGCTGTTGCTGTTGTTGTTGTTGTTGTTGTTGTTGTTGTTGTTGTTGTTGTTGTTGTTGTTGTTGTTGTTGTTGTTGTTGTTGTTGTTGTTGTTGTTGTTGTTGTTGTTGTTGTTGTTGTTGTTGTTGTTGTTGTTGTTGTTGTTGTTGTTGTTGTTGTTGTTGTTGTTGTTGTTGTTGTTTTTGTTGTTGTTGTTGTTCCCGTTCTCCGTTGCCCGTTCTCCGTTCTTCGTGCCCCGTTCCCCTTTCTGCGTTGCCCGTTTTCCGTTCTCCGTTGCCCGTTCTCATTTGCCCGTTTTCCGTTCACCGGCGGCTGCTGTTGCTGTTGTTGCTGTTGTTGTTGTTGTTGTTGTTGTTGTTGTTGTTGTTGTTGTTGTTGTTGTTGTTGTTGTTGTTGTTGTTGTTGTTGTTGTTGTTGTTGTTGTTGTTGTTGTTGTTGCTGTTGATGTTGGTGCTGTTGCTGTTGTTGTTGCTGGTGCTGTTGTTGTTGTTGTTGTTTCGTCGCTAATGGCTAATCCCGTCCACTGTCCACCTGACGTGTTGCTCTGGGGTTTCCGCCAGGGCCCGTCAATTCATCATCATAATGGAAGTAAAATTTTAATTCACCCGTTCGTTATAAGTTAGTAAGTTACCCGTTACCCGTTCCCGTTGCTCGTTCTACGTTCTTCGTTCCCCGTTCTCCATTGTTGTTGTTGTTGTTAGCGCCTGTTACCAGAGCGGCTTTTCAAAAATCCCAAGGCTGTAAGCAGCCTCAATCCGAAGACTGGGCGCTCGATGTTTACCTCAAGTTTCAATGGGTAAAAACCGACGATGTCAGCGAGCATCACGTTTAACAGGAGCGCACGAAACATGAGCTATGCGTCTCGTGTGGCTGTGACTGTTGCGCGTTAACTTTTGACGCACACTCACACATTCGTCACCTTGCGTTTGTATGGGGTAGAAACGTCTTTCCCCAAATGTTTTATCGCCTTCGGTTTACCCCGACGGCTTTATCGAAAAAAATTTCTTTGCCACTGGCGTTGACCAGAGCAGACAAGGAAATTACCTTGTGGTTGCATGGGGTAGAAACGTTTTTCTCCAATGTTTTATCGCCTTCGGTTTACCCCGATGGCTTCACCGAAAAAATTTCTTCGCCACTGGCGTTGACCAGAGCGTACAAGGAAATTACCTTGTGTTTGTATGGGAAAAAGCCAACGAAATGGATGCTCATTGGCTTACTGAAGCGTGCGTGAAACGTGAACTAAGCGTGTAGTTTGTCTACAACACAATACGTGCGTATTTGCACACTACTGATAGGAACACACGAACACACACACGGACGGACGGACGGACGGACGTTTGTCTGTTATTTATATGATGAAGGAGAAAAAGAACGTTATATTTCGGTGTGTTCAAATGCGGATGCACCGGCCGGGCATTCCTCATTCCCATAGAACACACACACACACACAACGTCAAAAAAAACAACAACAACAACATAACATACAGTATGTGTAGAAATAGAGCAGTACCGTTGTATGCGTGCCTGAATAGAAAGGCCGATGAGAGAAAACAATTCTGAAACATTATCTTCTGAGCAGAATGTGCAGGGTAGTATCAGTATGTACATTCGATAGTTTTACAATACAAGGACAAATTGGTGTACGGTGATATCGATACGCAAATCGATAGTGTTACGCTATGGGGACAAAACAAAAAGCGTGCAAGGCAATAACGATAGAGGTTCGAAGGTTTTACAAATAGTATACAATCATTTTCAAAGTCATTATTTCAATTTACTTAGGTGATTTCAGCTGAAGTACCAGTCTCCCCGAAACCGAGGACGGTTTCAATTCGTCAACGGGGGGAATGTCATGGTATACAACTCATCACTCTGCCACCAAAGCATCCAGTTTTTGGTAGCACGAAAATCCGTTTAGCAATCCTTTGATAATATTATTATATTGCAATCTTACAAGAAATATTTGCACTATATTTGGTTTACTTGTTCATTCTCCCGGCACCTTGATGGGAGTCAAACTTCAGGTTTCGGAAGTTTCTCAAAATTTCAACGTTTCAGAGAAGGATTTTGACTTTGATATGTTGACAGGTTCAACTGAGTTCAACGAATCAACGTTTTTTCATGAGAAGTAAAAATCTTTCTTCCATCAGAAATTGAGTTTGCTGAAGTATTTTTTTTTACGAATTTTAGCATGTCCCTCTTTTCTCTTTATGTTTTATACTGTAAATATTCAAATGCAACGTTACAAATACAACTACGTATCAACTTTTTTTGTGTGTAAAACCTTTTCATCAACCCAAACTACTGCTTTCGACCGCCGATTTCTGGAAAGGGAAAGGTTTTACACCAAAAAAATCCCAAAAAAGGCGTAACCAAAAAACTCGACTATATGTACATAGGTGCTTTTTGGAATAATAACTAGTTGTACATAGTTTTAAAACTTACTTGTGTGTCAAACTTTAGGATAAATTTACAAAATTAACAAAAATATAAAAATCGTTGAATTTTGGAAAACTCATTGTATGTATAGGCATATCTATGTTGTAAATTTTACTTGCGTGTCAATTGTTGCCGAATTTTTTGAAAACTTGGTATGTAGTCAATTACTGTATTTTGAACAACTTATTGCACAGTCAATGTTTTGAATATTATGTAGGTACCTACTGTTTTATAGTTAAAAAGAACCTACACTGATCACGTGAAAAATAGCATTCATGAATGTATACATTTTTAGCCATTGTTGCCAAAAGCCATATAAACTCTCGAGAATATTGAAACAGCGCTCACGTGTTTTCGAAAATAGGACTCAGTGGACTCAGTGAAATTTGTGTTTGATGATAAGTTACGTTTGTTTTTGAACGTCGGGATGTTGATTAGGTATCGTACTGTTGTTGAGATGAATGGTGTTAAGTATGGGAGTCCCAATATTGTCGTGAGGATGATGATTATAGTTATGTTGAATGATGATACATATGGCTGTTATCCAGTTGTCATAAACCAAATGTACGGGACATCACTAGGTTTGAATGAACACCTGCTTCTTGGTCGTTATAACGGTTAGAATACACATAGGTAAAACAAAAGGAACAAAAATTTGCTACATTTTGCTCCAATTAGTGATTCCAAATTATTGTTTCCCGATAATTTTACAGGTCACTTTTTTCAAACTGAGTTTTCATATTTCATATGAGATTCCTTCTCATGGGTACATTACACACATATGTATATAAATATTAGGTAGATCGCTTTCTTGTTTAGTCACAGCCACCTATTGAATCACCTGGGTTGACGGTCTAAAGCATACTTTTTTCGCAGGGTCACACTTCAACAGTCTCCGCACCAGATGCGCCCACCACATCCGCCAACATGTATCAAGATAAGGCTGGTACGTCCACGGATCGCGACAAAGGACAGTAGATTTTCATCACTTTGCCAAGGGATCGTTAGGAAACAGTCTAAGCCATGTTGATTCGCTTTTAGCACATTAACTTATTTCACATAAACATAAAACAAACAAAAGTTTCCGTTTTTTCTTGTATGACCAAATTTACAACGTTCACATACATAACGATTCCTTGGCAAGATGGAAAAGTGACACTTTCGAAAAGGAACGCTGGAGAACAAAATCAAAATTCAAAAAACCAAAAACATTTACAAAAATGAAAAAAAAAATTTGAAAAATTTTTTTTAAAAATTTTTTACATATATTTCCACATGTTTGAACTTAATTTTCGTCGTATGAATTATTCATTCCAAAATGCGTCACTTTGCATTATCCCAATATTATTAACGCACATTCAAGCAACATTTTCCACACATGTTTTTTTTGCACACTAAATTTTACTCACTGAACACCTCAACATAACATGTATTATGTCCTTTTTTTTTAATGGTCAGGGTTTCTGGTTGACGGAAATCTGTTCGCCATGTTGAAATAATTTTAACAACAAACATTTTCCTTTAACAGTTAACCTAGCAATCAAAATTGAATCAGAAACCCTTAACTCTATAAAACATTCACACTGTCCATCCTCATCATAAATTGTTATGCACAAAATCACTAGCGGACGAGAAAGGGTGGGAACAGTGGAATTCCCCCCCCCCCTCTTGGGTGTTTTTCCTTTCAAAAATTATATTGTTTTTTTTTATTTTAGGTGGAAGTCAAATGGCTTAAAATTTCGCCCATTTCTCCCACCCACCACCTTTGGCAAACCCCCCTTTTTTCGCAAAATTCCCCTCACGTTGGAATAATGGCTCGTCCGCCAGCGAGCTTGAATCACCCTGAGAATGCTCCTACAGTATGTACAGACAGAACTCCATATTTACTGTAATATCACGAGCATCAAAAGACCAGGATATCTGGCAAACGTTGTTGTTATCGCAACTAATAAAAAGTTGCTTAAAACAAACAAACCCAATCGGATTTTATTTATAAATGAAGGAGAAAAAGAACGTTATATTTCGGTGTGTTCAAATGCGGATGCACCGGCCGGGCATTCCTCATTCCCATAGAACACACACACACACACAACGTCAAAAAAAACAACAACAACAACATAACATACAGTATGTGTAGAAATAGAGCAGTACCGTTGTATGCGTGCCTGAATAGAAAGGCCGATGAGAGAAAACAATTCTGAAACATTATCTTCTGAGCAGAATGTGCAGGGTAGTATCAGTATGTACATTCGATAGTTTTACAATACAAGGACAAATTGGTGTACGGTGATATCGATACGCAAATCGATAGTGTTACGCTATGGGGACAAAACAAAAAGCGTGCAAGGCAATAACGATAGAGGTTCGAAGATTTTACAAATAGTATACAATCATTTTCAAAGTCATTATTTCAATTTACTTAGGTGTTATAGGTTGGACAATTGGTTATTAGAATGGCCACAAAAAGGTAATCAGTGTTTCCCCTATAAATCTGAATCTTGGATTTTGTGCTTAATTTCGGATTTTGATGGAATTGGATGTTTTAGAAAAAAGCAAGAAAAATTAATTTCTGTGAATCCAAAATCCAAAATTCAAAGTTCGAATTTTAGATTTACAGAAAATTTAATTTTCATATTTTTTCTTGTTTTTTACAAAAACGTTGAAACCAAAAATAGACCTCAAAATCCAAGATTCAGGTTTATAGGGGAAACACTGGTTACCTTCTGTGGCCATTCTAATAACCAATTGTCCACCCTATATCAGCTGAAGTACCAGTCTCCCAGAAACCGAGGACGGTTTCAATTCGTCAACGGGGGGAATGTCACGGTATACAACTCATCACTCTGCCACCAAAGCATCCAGTTTTTGGTAGCACGAAAATCCGTTTAGCAATCCATTGATAATATTATTATATTGCAATCTTACAAGAAATATTTGCACTATATTTGGTTTACTTGTTCATTCTCCCGGCACCTTGATGGGAGTCAAACTTCAGGTTTCGGAAGTTTCTCAAAATTTCAACGTTTCAGAGAAGGATTTTGACTTTGATATGTTGACAGGTTCAACTGAGTTCAACGAATCAACGTTTTTTCATGAGAAGTAAAAATCTTTCTTCCATCAGAAATTGAGTTTGCTGAAGTATTTTTTTTTACGAATTTTAGCATGTCCCTCTTTTCTCTTTATGTTTTATACTGTAAATATTCAAATGCAACGTTACAAATACAACTACGTATCAAATAATTATAATAATAAATAATTATAATAAATAACTTTCAAATATTTTTATCCGTTTTGTAAATCATCTTTATATTCATTTATTATTATCTTATATCTGTCACGGTAAACGACTCACTCACTAACAACTCACTTACTAACTTGACTCACTTACTGGACTCACTCACTAACTTGACGCACTAACTAACATGATCACTCACTAACTTGACTCACTAACAAACCTAATGCACACTAACACAGGGCACTACACCATTTAATACATACGTACCACACACCAACACACTACACCACATCTGACCCATCATACATATCCACACTTGACCCATCATACATATCCACACTTGACCCATCATACATATCCACACTTGACCCATCATACATATCCACACTTGACCCATCATACATATCCACACTTGACCCATCATACATATTACCATCAAACCATATTAAGGTCTCCGACTATCGTCCGAACCTTGATGACCCAAACTTAATGCACACTAACGCACTGCACCACACACCTCCTCATGTATTACATTACACAAGTGTATATTATGTTGAGAGCTTTCTTGTTTAGTCACAGTCACCTATTGAATGGGCAGGGTTACACTCCACGAGTCCCCGTCCCGGATGCGCCCAGCACATCAACCGCAGTGTACCGAGACGAGGCCGATCCATCCACAGCTGCCGACGAAGTACAGTAGATAGCGCATTTTGCCAAGGGATCTTTCAGGAAACTGTTTAGGCCATGTATGTAAAAATTCGCTTTTAGCACAATAACTCAGATTTTGCGTTTTTCGTGTATAAAAAAGTACAACGTTCACATATATATAAAAATCTATTTCATCTCAAGGATTCCTTGGCAAGATGTAAAATACGTGACACTTTCAAAGGAACGCTGGATAGACATAATCAACAATTTCAAAACAACCAAAAAATTAACAAAATTAAAAAAGAAAAAAGATTTTTTGAAAAAAATCGTATATATTTCACATATATTTTACATGTTTGAAACTTGTCGTCTGAATGATTCAATGTCATACCAAAATGGTGCCTTTATATTATCCCAGTATTATGCA
Source organism: Daptonema setosum (assembly GCA_964036265.1). Taxonomy (NCBI): domain Eukaryota; kingdom Metazoa; phylum Nematoda; class Chromadorea; order Monhysterida; family Xyalidae; genus Daptonema; species Daptonema setosum. The sequence continues at coordinate 4,860,892 of OZ038442.1, forward strand.
CGCACAATCAAGCCACATTTTTCCGCACATGTTTTTGCACACTATTTTCTACTCAATGAATACCTTAACATGTATTATATGTTTTTTTAATAGTATGGGTTTCTGGTTGACGGAAACCTTCTCGAACTTTTTGAAATATTTCTCACCACATTTTTCAATTAACAGTTAAATAACATAATATTCGAGGACAAAATTCCATCGATTTGACTTTAACCAGCCCACTGTGTTTAGAATCAGAAACCCTGAACATTAAAAAAAATATACACATTACATGTCGTCCTTCCTGATCCTGAGTTTGTTTTGCATAATGTTGATCACCCTGAAATTGCTCCATGTGTAAAAACTCAACAACTATTGTAATTTTATGTGAGCATCAAGCTCAGACGATTATGTAATCTTCAAAAAAAGACCAGAATTTCCAGGCAAATGTTGTTGGCGCAGCTAATAAAATTTATCAAAAAACCAATTGGACATTTATTTATATAGAAAAAGAACGTTGTTTTTAAGGTTATACTGCTTAACGTCACTCATACCCAGTCAGTCAGTCACTGCATACCCACTCAGTCAGCCAGTCAGACACTACTTTCCCAGTCAGTCAGTCAGTCAGTCACTGCATACACAGTCAGTCAGTCAGTCAGTCAGTCAGTCAGTCAGTAAGTCAGTCAGTCAGTCATTCATACTCAGTCAGTCAGTCAGTCACTGCATACCGTCAGTCAGTCAGCCAGTCACTGCATACCCAGTCAGCCAGTCAGTCAGTCACCCAGTCTGTCAGTCATTCATTCTTACCCAGTCAGTCAGCCAGTCAGTCAGTCAGTCATTAATACCCAGTCAGTGAATATGTCTGCCAGCCACAGAACTAGCAAACGGCATATTACAAATCACGGGTATGATCTCGGGGTTTTCCTGATACGCCAGTCATCGTTGTGAATAATGTTTTTTTTGTGTGCGCTCTTTGCTCTTTGCACATGGTGATAAATTGTTCAATTTTTTTACTATTCGTTGATTTGATTTTCGAAAACCATCTTCATTATCATAATCAGTATAAACGAAAATTATATTATACAAATGGAGGATATGGAAAGCAAGAGTACAGACAGTCGGTTAGTGTTTCATACATTTTTTATAACAAAAATTGTTATTTTACATTTCTCGATTTCAGGTTGCAGGAGCCGGCTGGCAAGACTTCGGCGATTAATTTTGAATTTATTCTTTTGAATCACGTGACCTAATATTTTGCAAAAATTTCGAAATAACAGTTTCAGCGGACAATTCTAACTTTCAACTTGTTTAAGAACAAAACATAGCGATGAAAAAGTGTCAAATGTAGAACAATCTAAACGTAGCAAACACCACGATAACTAACCTTATTTTCCACAAACCATGTACCAACACACTGTAATCAATACCGGATCACATTCCTTTGCTTTGTCTCGAAAGTTGAAGATTGAAAAAACGAATATTAATTGAAGTGGTCATTTAATTGAACTTTTATTCAAATTGCTCTTTCACTCTTTCACGTACTTGAATATTAAACGTGACTATTGATGCAATTTGTCAATTAATTTAAATTTTATTTGAATAATTAAAAAGCACCTAGCACAGGTGCCGTGCGACCGCGCCTATTTACTCGGTCTCAACCTGATATTATATTCAATTTTGCCTATTTACTCTGTTGGCGGGGTGGCGGTGCTTAGTTATTCTGTCTCAGAAACCACTTATATGTACATCACCGCTTTCACACAAAACTCTTAATCCCTTTGAACGATACTTCCGAATCTTGTTGGTCCTTTTGAACGATTCTTACATTCGCTACGGGCAATTCGCAACTTCAGAGGACTTCACCGACACCGACAAAACATCGAAGTACACGCAAAAACCGGCCTGCGAACAGCACACGCCGACACATTTCCTAACGTTGGTTACTGACAGTTTTTTGCCCGCCTACCGATCAATGCTTGCCGGATAATTGAACAGAAGTTTGAAAATAGCATTCGACCAGGTAAGAGACTTGAGACGAACTAATCATGAATCGCTAACAGAAAATACCCATTTAAACTCTATAGCCATCAACATGGTGCACCAAGTCAATGCCAATCAGCCTCAGCCAATCGGTAACATTGGTTTCCCATTAAATATAATTTAACCGGCCACATTGTTCAAAGTTCATCAAATCTATTATGTCTTGGGCAAGGCTAGCTGTTGGTGACGACATTGTTACCTGAGCGAGCCAACGACATACATTTTCGATTACTTGAAGTTCATGCAATTGTATTACATTTTTTGCAAAACATTTAACTACTAAGACTTATTGGTGACGGTACGAACAGTGGTACGAAGAGCAACGTGTTCAGTAATGACGAACCATATCAACACATGTAGCAGTAATCTTCAAGCCACAGGCGAACCATATGAAAAGGAGATGAGATGAGAGAATCTGCGCTACAGAAGGAGCCATCATCTTCAACAACATCACCGTTGACATTTAGGATCTGTGGCTGAACAACCAATGTGGGAGGTGTTGGATATGTGGCCACCACATCTCCGACTGTCCATCCACATTCGTGATCATCATGATGCAATTCAAGTTATTAAATTTTGATATGATAATGTCATAGGATATAATATGATTATATAATGCATAATAGGCTCAGCTTATGCCCTGAGGTTTCGAAACCTACATCTAATACTGGTTTCAATCAATCAGCTAACTACGGACGTTAGTTTGTTTTTAGTCCCAACATAAAATCTTTTTCTAAATATGTAAGATTTTAGGTGGTCTCTAGATAGGATATTTGAAACTGCAGTGGTTTTTTGTCAGAGTTCGTGCGACACAACGACATACAGGGTGTCCCAGCGAAGTGTGATCATTGAATTTTTTGAATAACTTCCACGGTGTTTCAGACAACGACCTAAAATTTCACAGGTTGATAGAACAAATGTCCGCTGATACGCTGAATCATTAAAAGTTCGATTTGGTTGAGTATTGCGTGTTTTACGGCCGATCCAGCAACATGCCATTTTATGTTCTTAACGCGACCGCATTTTAGAGATTTTCACCGAAAATAAAAAGTGATACAAAAGAACGAATTTTTGTTTAAATTTGTGTTAAATAGCAGGAAGAGGTATATTTCAAAAGTCAAAGTACATCTTTTATTCAGTTAATTGCTTTTTTCAAACTTGTTATATTCGCAATTTTTGGTCAACATTTGCTAGAAATTGCGATTCTGTTTTCAATATCCAACAGAAGGTGGAATAATTGATCAAATTAAAAACTGTTTCCAGTACTTCAAATTTATGGTATTAGCTATCATTGTTGCATGTTTCAAGCCATATAGTCGAACTATCAGAAATTTATCCAATGTTTCATGCGACATACTTGGCTATAAAGTTTAATTTTAAGGCATGTTGCTGGATCGGCCGTAAAACATGCAAAATTGAACCAAATAATTTTTTTTAAATTCAGCGTATTAGCGGAAAATAGTTTCATCAACCTGTAAAATTTTAGGTCGTTATCTAAAACACTGTGAAAGTTATTCAAAAAAATGCAATCATTACACTTCGCTGGGACACCCTGTATAATAACCATTTGATTGCTTGTACGGCTTAGTTCCTAACACAGACTGAACGTTAGTAAAGGAGATAGCCTAGCTAAGCATCTCCGTGAATCAAAAATGAAAAAGTTGAACTTGGGATTTTGACAAAAAACCAGTACAGTTTCCAAATATGCCTCCAGATACAACATGAAAGACCCTGATGTGAGGACCGAGATACTTAATTTCTTGGCCATCACACCACTGAGCGGCAAAGAATACACCAAGCCATCGGCGACATAACATGTGTGTTCAACCCATTAAGTAGAGTTCAATGACAATATTTTTTTACTAATCGTTCTAAAAATGGAACGCCCACCTTGTGTGATGTTCTTATACTACTATTATTATTACGTCAATTATAACAATACATTAGAATCAATGCATTATTCGAAATAAACTTTTTGATTTCCCTGATTTTTGCAGCTAATTGAAAAGCTCCTTACGTACACACAAAATACTTGATGTTGAATTTAGAATTTTCTTTTACATAGATTTTCCACGATTTACGCAATCATTTTTACATCATCTTACATCAAGATCTGGTCGCGGCCACGGAGGTGACTGGTCATTAAAACAAGCCGACAAACGATAAATCAGAAAAACAAAGGCAAGTAACGTTCGCTACCCCCATAATATTAACCGTCATCCTTAGTGTGGGCTCATCAATGAGGTTGTGACGAGGCCCGGCCTCTGTTCAAGGAGATGAATCTGACAACAACACGTACCACAAGCATCAAGCTTGACGTTCAAACACTGAAGGAATGGTGCTACAAAACCAACGACCTATTGGAGCGTATGACGTCCATAACAATGGAATGGACTGGACTCTCCTGCATCTCGAAAATAAACAGATTTGGTCCGTGGCCAGGGAACCTGGATCACAGGCTTACCACAATAAAGTACTATCTAATCACAACAATCAGGGCAAAATGGTTAGGATCAAATTCTTTTATCTTATTTTAAAATTAAAGTTAGAGTAAGGTACGATAGAATATGTAAAATTTTCTTGTCAACCTGAAACTGTTTATAGTTAGAGAACTCTCTAGGGGACTAGTGTTGTGCTGGTGAGTGAGTTAGTGAGTGTCCAATTGATCGAGAATATTCATATAAATAGGGGCCAACTGACTCTCATTCGATAAGCCCAGGTTGGTGAAGTGAGTGAGAACCTTTTTGTCTTCAACTACTGTTTCAGGTGTCCAATATCGCATTCACCATGTTGTCCAAGCGGCCCACTGAGATGTTCTGTACCCGTCAAAGGACACACGAACAAATGATTGGTTTTGGTGGTATTTCCATTGTCGTCCTTGGCGATTTCCTACCGGCTTATAACAGTTAAGTTATTAAGATTTAATTGAATCTACTAGGTTTGTTTTGATTATTACAGTTCAGTTTTGACCAATAAGAGTGTATGAATTTTTAGGAATTTATGTTGTATGTAAGTATGTTGGAAATACTGATGATCTACATTAAATGTAATAATTTTCTGATCAACAATATATGTTCATGTACGTATGGATTTTTCTGATTCGAGTAAATGCCGAGCCGATATCCTACTCCACGGCCACACCTTGTTATATCCTAGTTTGTATAAATGTATATTTTAAATTGTAAATAAATTATATACTTATATATCGATCAACTGATGGACGAGGAGTTTAACCGTGAGGACGGTCAGATTATGTAGTTCTGAAGTTTCAGACATGATTAATCGCGTTCAATAGTGTTTCATGCGAGTTACTTTTACTATTGAGAATCATCTTTACACAGCGCATTTAAACTCTGTAGTCGCGGTCAAAACCATTTCCACGGTGGTGTTTTTTTTCATTTTTGTATGAGTAAAACACAAGAAGAGCAGCTCCAAGAACTAAATCGCATTCTAAAGGTAGCATGACACTGACACTAACACTCGTTATTGTGCAATTTCTTCTCCCATGCGTCCTACAGTACAGCGGTGACCGCGGATGACAGGAACATGATTGATTTTTTTTCCTATTGACTGACGGACACACTCACACTTTTCTGGATTGTTTTCATAACTTTCAGAAGGCCTCAACGGCCTGACTAACCAGTGTTGTGCAGATGTAAACAATGAAGTAAAACATTATGGGAATCACGAGGCACTTCCATAAAATCACATTATAAAACACGCTCATCCGTTATTGTGCGCAAACTAACTCGTACTAACACATCACTCACTCACTCACTCACTCACTCACTCACTCACTCACTCACTCACTCACTCACTCACTCACTCACTCACTCACTCACTCACTCACTCACTCACTCAATAACGCACTCACTCAAAAAACGCACTCATTCAATAACGTCCTCACTCACACACTTGGTCTAAATTCCCACACACATCCATGGTAATTGTTTAGTATGGTGGATTACTTTATACTTGGCTCAGTTTATGCCATGTCAGTGTATCTGTACCTAATGGTTTGCTCTGTATTTCTCTACTTTGACACATCATAAGATACTTTTCTCAATATTCCACAGTGAGACGTTAGGTTCATGTAAAGCACTGGTGGACGAGCTAATTTTCTAAAGGGAGGAAAAGGGGAATTCCCCCTTCTTTGGCAGTTTCAAAAAGTATAATAAGTTTCCTGAGGTGTAGATAAAATGGCCTCAAAACGGTTAAGTCCCTCTCTTTGAGGAAATTCCCCTCCCTTTGTAGGTTTACTCGTCTGCAAGTGAAGGTAGAAATACATGAGTGCTGCTGTTAGCTAGTGCAAGACTTATCCACTAACACATTATCGGACGAGCTAAACCTCCAAAGGGAGGAAAATTACGTCAAACAGGGGGGAATGACAGAAATCAAGTAGTTTAACCATCTTAGGGAACAAATTGTACTTTTTGAAGACACCAAAGAGAGAGAGGAGTTCCACTTTTCCCTCCAATTCTCGTCCGCTAATGCACTCACTATCTATCAGTATCTGAATATCTTCAAAGAAGGGAAATTGGCACACATCAGGCCTTTAAGAATAAACGCAACTTTTTGAAACCGAGGAAATTGAGCAAAGGGGGAAATTTGTCTTTTCCCTCCAATTCTCGTCCGCTAGTGCACTTACACTCTGTAATTCACTTACTCACTGACGCATTCACTTATTACGTCACACACTCATTCACTAATTCACTCCATCTACCATCAACAGAATAACCCGATGAAACACGTTAAAAATGCTAATGCCACATTTCCACCACGGGGGGGAACAGGGTCTATACTCACTGACTGGCTGATCATCAGCCGCTGATGTGATTGAGTCAAGAAGACATGTTTTTTTGGTCATTGAGTACCTGTCACTTGCGGACGAGGGAATATTCCCAAAGAGGGGGGAATTGGCAAAAATTTAAGCATTTTACTTACACCTTGGTGAACAAATTATACGGTTTGAATACGCCAAAGAGGGGGGAATTCCACTTTTCCCTCCCCTTCTCGTCCGCTAGTGGTACGTGTGGTACACTAGCGGAGAAGAAGGGGAGAGAAAAAATTAAATTTCCCTCTTTGCCGGTTTCAAAAAGTTGCGTTTATTCTTAAAGGCCTGTGAGCCGATCCCCCCTCTTTGAAGATATTCCTCATTGGAAATATTTCCCTCCAATCCATTTGGGAGTTGAGACACCGGCGAATGAGTGATTCCACCAAAGGGAGGGGAATTTGTTCTAAGAGGGGGGAATTGGCAGTTTTCATGCCATTTTACCTACACCTTAGGGAACAAATTCTACTTTTTGGAAACGTCAAAGAAGGGGGAATCCCATTTTTCCTCCCCTTCTCGTCCGCCAGTGAGTTGAGTTGATGTATGCCGTCGGTTGTGCCGGGTAGGTTAGCAATCGTACACTGGCGGACGAGCTAATCCTTCAAAGTGAGGGAATTTCCTTAAAAAGTGGGAATTGGCAATTTTCAGGCAATTTAACCTACACCTTTAAGAATAAAATTCTTCCTTTTGAAGACTTCAAAGCGGGCCAATTCCACTTTTCGTATCCCTTCTCGTCCGCTAGTGTATTATCGTATAACGTGGACTCATTATACGACAACGAGCAATGACTGACTGACTGACTGAATGTTATGTAATACGGAGTGGGTTGTTTCTAAAGGCAGTATAGGTGACAATGATCTAATGTAGAAGATAACATGGGCTTTATTTTATGACTAAGAGAGTGTATACTGACTGACTCACTGACTGTTATTTTCATTGGCCAAGTTCAAAACGTTTGGATCGTGAAAGGTAAAACGATAATGAAAGACTAGCAAAGATTCGGTTAGTCTTTTTCAATTTTTTTACAATTTACTACTTGTTGCTTCTTATATTTCAGGATCAACCACATTGGCAAGAACTCCGTTCTTATGTGATAAATTAGATTGTGTCATGTCAAGCATAAACGCATTAGCTGTGCGATAAATTACTAGAAGGAAGATTTTTAGGAAAGTTGCTAATAGTGTTTATTTGCATTGTTTTTCGATATTATCAATTGAAACATACTATCATTCAGAATTCATTAGCTACTTCACTTCAAATAAATATCAGTCATAAAACATCCTCCACCACACTGCGACTGCGACTGCTACAAGAATGTGCTTGCAGATCGGTACCAAATGTTTAGGTTTGTGGAGTGCATTGCAGGACTGATATCAAAGGCCAGACATTACAATTCAACAACGGATTGGGTTTCAGATAAGAGACATTACAAGCAAAACATAATCTACATAAATGTCATAAATGTCAGAACCGGTTAGTCCGGCTGAACATTGAACTTTCCCAACAAAATTTTTTAAGGTTCAGGGCGAAACACCGACATTTGAAAAAGTACATTTGAGAAACAAAAATTTGAAACAAAAATTCACATAGATTCACCAGATTCACCAGATTCACCGATAACATTTCAAACAGGGAGTGAATCATATTGAGCACACAACGATCCAATTTGTTATTGTAAGCAACAGGCCCATATCTATAACATAACACAACACCACCGGGCAACATACCCTGATTCACTAATCGGTATAACAGCACACTCGACTATGCTTGTTATGTATTGAGCACATAACGACTCAATCATTATCCTACTTAACAAACACTTATTATAACACAATTCAACATCACCTTTCTTCACGCAACATACCTTTCTTCACCAATCGGCATAACAGCTTAACGATGCTTTCTTGTTTTTGAGACATACCACTGAAAGCACATATGCATGTAGATATTCCAAAGAAGTAAAACCGGGATAGCTTTATTCAATATTATCTTCATTTTAATCAGACTTTGTGAGTTCACCACACCGGCGTTAATCAATCTTTTTTTTGCACTTCATGTTATCGGATTTCTGAACATATTTATTCCATGTAAGTCAAGTTTCAGTACTTACTTTCAATTCACTTGGCGCATCAACACCGGCACCCGGCACCACACCGTCCTCAGTACCTACCATCAACTCAAGACAGGTTGTTGCTCTTCTCATCTCTCACTGGTTGTTATTTTTCTGTTTTCCAAGTTTTCACTTTTCTGGTTTGTGTACTTTGGTCAACCCCCCTTCCCAACTCATTCACTGTTCAACTGGTGCGCTCGCGCGTACAGTGCCCGACATAATAAACCGGGACTTTTATAGTGCTATATAGTGGATTTATAGGAACATTTTGTATGGAGATGTCCACTATAGAAAAACTATATATAGGACGGCTATGAACTATATAGTTCATAAATAGTCTGTCAAAAAACTATAAAATGATGACATAGTGTTCTTGCAAGCTACATATAAATATGCTATGATATGAAAGTTAGCTTGTGATTTTTTTTGTACTCACTCTTTTTACAATTAAATTTTCCGAAAATGGGCGTATTTGATCGTTTTTTAAATACTGAAATCTGCACTTGGGCCAGTCATTTTGAGTTTATCGCAGATTTTGACGTTCTTTTCCAGCTCTTTATTGTACATACTCAATGTACTACAAGTATGTAAAATTTCAAAGCTGATGAAAATTTTTTTATTAAAAAAGCTAGAATTTTTTTAGAAACGAGCATATTATTTTCGATGTATGTTATTTTATTTCTGTTGTAGTTCAATGTGTTTTCAATGTACGATTTGATTGTTAAAACCGGAATGTCAGGTGCAGTTTCTCAGTGAAATCATTCTGTATTTCATCTGTATTCAACTATCATAGGAAAACCATAGTAGTGTATGCCAGGTGACCTTGAAAAAAATAGTCTGAGAAACTGTACATTATTTGTTCAAAACAAGGGGTTGGCTGTTTTTTTTCAACTTAAGGGGAGAGGGGTTTCTCAATTCGACGGGGGTAGGCTACCTGTCCCACCTAAGAGTGTGTGTGTGTGGGGGGGGGGGGGGGAGTTACCTGTTACTTGCGGTTACCTGGGTTACCTGCGGGGGGTGAGTTACCATTTAATCATTTAGGGAAATTTATGGACCATTTGAGTATTTTATGATTTTAATTTGTGAATTTTGTGTCTTCGAATGAAGGAAAAGTTCTGTGAAATAGGATGTGTCGACTTCGTATAAAAATTCATAAAGGTGTGCGAATAAAAGTTTGCTAAGTTAAACGCGGTACCATAATTAAAAAAGCTCAGACAATCAATCGGAATAACAATTAGGCTCTTGGTAAGAAAAATTAAAGAAGCTTCCAAGATTAAACCGACTATCATAGTATTTTGTCGTGTAAAATGGGACAAAAATTGCGTTTGGAGTACTATAATATGACTACATATTACTATAATGACGCTATGGCACCAAACTATTGTCGTACTATGACAGCGAAAGTATAGCCTATTATAGCGCTATATAGCGTTATTATAGTGCATATTTGATATGCTTATACACGTGGGTTTTCTATATATGAGCTATATAGTTCTTATATAGTCTATCATAGAGACTATATAATATTATAAAAGTCCCGGTTTATTATGTCGGGGACTGTAGTTCATGCCGAATCTTGACGAAGTAAATAAACTCAACCGAGAATTAAAACAGGCCTTTGACAAACTCTCCGAAAAATCTAGGGAAAACCGGGAACTAAGACACGAAAACCGACCGAAGAAGATATCTTTTACAACTCAGCCATGGTCAACAATCAAGCCAACGGCAGTAACCAAATTACCGGACTGGGATACCCGCTCAATACACTGGGTCAGTTTAACGGTGATGGCATACCGGACATCACGAATTTCCTCAACCAGTTTCAAAAGTACACACAGGCACTTAGCATGACCGATGACACTCGTTGTCACTTGATACCAATGTACTTAGTAGGTATACCGGAATCCACTTACCAAGCATACAATTGTAATGCCGCTCCCGCTTCTCGCAATACCAGTCTCAATCACAACCCCGACATGACTCAGGAAATAATCGGAACGGTTTTCGTTCTAACAGTCGCTCTCGGGAGCGACAGAAGCGAATGAAAAATTTGCTTGTAAAGCAACATACATTGAGACAAAGGGGCATTTTTGAGACCAACGAAACATGTTTTTTGTGGGGGGAAAGTATTATGATTTTTCGTAAACGGGCAAATCCAAAAAAACAATTAACAAAGTAAACGATGTAATCTACAAAACCGACATACATACAGGTACGCCAGTGAGTTGACATGATGTATGCCGTCTGTTCTGCCGGGTAGGTTAGCAATCGTACACTGGCGGAGGAGCTAATCCTTCAAAGGGAGGGAATATCCTCAAATAGGGGGAATTAGCAATTTTCAGGCCATTTAACCTACACCTTTAAGGATAAAATTCTTCCTTTTGAAGACTTCAAAGCGGGCCAATTCCACTTTTCGTACCCCTTCTCGTCCGCTAGCACTAGCGGACGAGAAGGGGAGGGAAAAGTGGAATTCCCCCCTCTTTGGCGGTTTCAAAAAGTAGAATTTGTTCCCTAAGGTGTAGGTAAAATGGCCTGAAAACTGCCGATTCCTCCTCTTTGACGAAATTCCCCTCCCTTTGGGAATTTAGCTCGTCCGCCAGTGTCCGCTAGTGTATTATCGTATAACGTGGACTCATTATACGACTACGAGCAATGACTGACTGACTGACTGAAATGTTATGTAATACGGAGTGGGTTTGTTTCTAAAGGCAGTGTAGATGACAATGATCTATTGTAGAATATAACGTGGGCTTTTTTTATGACTAAGAGAGTGTATACTGACTGACTCACTGACTGATATTTTCATTGATCAAGCTCAAAACGTTTGGATCGTGAAAGGTAAAACGATTCTCAAAGACTACCAATGAATCGGTTAGTGTTTTTAAATTTTTTTACAATTTAATACTTGTTGCTTTTTATATTTCAGGATCAACCACACTGGCAAGAACTCCGTTCTTATGTGATAAATTAGATTGTGTCATGCCCAAGCCTAGAAGGAAGATTTTTAGGAAAGTTGCTAATAGTCTTTATTTGCATTGTTTTTCGATATCATCAATTGATACATCCTATCATTCAGAATTCAATAGCTACTTCACTTCACATAGATATCAGTCATAAAACATCCTCCACCACACTGTGACTGCGATTGCTACAAGAATGTGCTTGCCGATCGGTACAAAATGTTTAGGTTTGTGGAGTGAATTACTGACTGATTCAACAATATAAGAAACAATGCACCATGTCCACATCCTTTGCCGCCTTATTATCACGATTGATGTCGAGGTCATTTCCGAATCAGCCGCACCCTCGACGCCCTCCTCGTGCATCATCAGTTGTTCAACGAGTTTGTCAGTTATGTATCCAGTCAGTAATCGGCAACGCAACGGCATATTAAAAATATGTACGTTGTGCTACTATCCTATTTATGACGCATAATTATGGAAAAAAAAATGATTTCAGATTTGAGAAATGGCAAAGAAAGGTGCGTTCGTATTGATGACCATAGTAATGTGGTTAAAATGTGATGAACTGATGGCTGCTCCAAGATATTCTATTCTCCCGATTGAGACTCTAGTGGAACCAATGCATAACATGGTCAACATGCCATTGGGTATACAGGACATAAATTTGATGCCGGACGTCGACAGTGAGGACACACTTATGTGGCTCGCTAAGTGGGGTCTCATTCGTAACACGAGGTTGGTTTTTGTCCTGACTGTGTTTTGTAGTAATTATTTATGAAGCAGGCTTATCGTTGCCACAATTTCAGATTGTCCACGCTCACCGGCTATGAGCCTCGTCAAAAGGAACGACGTCAGACGTGGATATGTTTGGCAATGCAACACCTGTCGCGGAAACGGTGATACTAAGAGAACCAGCGTGTTTGCCAACAGCATCGTTGCACACACCAATTTACCAACGAATAAGCTGCTGTATCTGATGTACTACAACACAGCACGAATTCCTGAATCTGTGGCTAATGTGGTCGAACACACAGGCGTCAGCAAACGAGTTGTGATAGAATGGTTCAAGGAGTTTCGAGATGTCTGCGAATACTTCTGTGAACAGAACATTTTTAAATGTGACGAATCACATTTTTATCGGCGTAAATATAATGTGGGACGCGTCGGACAAGAAGCTGTATGGGTGTTGTGCTGCATCGAAAGGGGTTCAAATAAGATGCACATCTGGTCCTTAAATGATCACTCACATGGTTTAGACGTAAGATGGGAAAACCACCCGCTTTCCGGTCGGCATATGGAGCTGTTTCGATAGGATGCTAAAAGGCGAACCACAAACGCAGTGGAGGGTTTCAACAACTACTGGAACTTTATATTGGGTCAGACAAAACCGACGTGGCACAAAATGATTCAAGCCGTGGTTACCGCATGTAATGATGCGGATATAGCCCAGGTTGTCAAACGCAACAGCCTCAATATCAAGCTAGGGCACAAGGCAATCGATTTACTCCGGCATGGAACGCACAACCGTTTCGCCCATCAGTACAGGCAGATAGACCACCTGGGCCGACAACGTGGCAGTCGCAGCAGAGATCAGCAGCAGTTCGTAATGTTGTGGAAATAATGGAGGATGTTCCGAAAATTATACATGAGGCGATCATGCGAAATTATACAGGTTCGAAGGCACTTTTGATGACATTGCCAGTGGATGTTTCGTGTGAAGACGAGCCAGAGAAAAAGTTGAGAACTTGGTGTTTCATTGACCTGGCTCGTCGGGTAAATCAGATCATGTTGAACTCGACCTTCGGTGGACTGCAGCGCATTCCATTCATGAAAAAAATTCTGATCTCAAGGGACCAACTGCACATGTCTTTCCAAACGAAGATGGCCGTTTTTGCTCGTTTGGAGAAGCAGTTGAAGATGAAAGTGCTGAAGTCCACCGTCATGGTGAACTATTATCACGGCAAACATTGATTTGATTTGATTTGATTGATGTCACGGAAAATTGATGTCACAGAAAATTGAATTTTTATTTGACTTTGATTCATTTCATTTGATTTTTTAATTAAAGAATTTGATCAATTGCATTTTAATTTCATTGCAGCAGTATTTTGACTTGTTCGTCTTTTATTTGAATTGATGCAGCCAAATGGATTCAATTTTATCCACTTATAATATATTTTACTCGATACAGACGAGAAGATTTTGACTTCTGATTTTCGTATTTAATTTTGATTTGAATCAATTTGAAATTTTTTTGACTTTTCAAATTTCAATTATTTTGACGTTTTGAATTTTGATTTTGACGTTTTGAATTTTGATTTTGACGTTCGACGTGGAAGAAATCGTGCCAAGATTAATGATTATATGATTATGATTGCAATACACATTGATTATTACTTTGATTGTACTTTGAATGCTATTTCATTATTTTGAATGGTGTCGCTGTATTGCAGTACCTGTTTTGTTTGGGGGAGTGACGCAATTTTACAGACCCCACAGATTTTTCGAAAGTTTACAGTTTTTTTTATCAAAAATCTGAGAAACGAACCCGGGCCGCTCGCATGCTAGGCAAGCGCTCTTGCGCTGTGCTACTGAGCCGATGGAACTAAGCTGCACAGACCCGACTATAACTGGCTCGCTACGCTCGCATGCTCTCTATAACATAGTGCCTATGCTACAACACGTGCAGGAACAAATATTGAAATCTCCCCTGCGGGGCCTGACGCGCTTGTCCTCGTTCCGCTCGGACAAGCCAGCCTTACGTTAGGTTATCGGGGGTTTGCAGACAGTAAAACTTTACATGGAATAGTAATGTTGCTCGAGAAAATCCAAATTCGAAAAATCTGTGGGGTTTGTAATCATGCGGGAGTGACGGCGCCGCCCGCATTGTGACTGTGCGCGCGCGCGTCTGGATGCCCTGGCCGGCACGTGTGCTGGTTATGTTTGGGTGATTCACACGAGGCACACGGGTCGGCCACAGTTTGAATGGCGTGGATTTGGGGTAGATAGATAAGGACGCCCAACATCCACATTAGCGAGGACAAGCGCGATAGGCCCCGCAGGGGAGATTTCCATATTTCCTCCTGCACGTGTTGTAGCATAGCCACGTGCTGTAGAAAGCATGCGAGCGTAGCGAGCCAGTTATAGAAGGGTATATGCAGTTTAGTTGCATCGGCTCAGTAGCACAGTGCAAGGGCGCTTGCCTAGCATGCGAGTGGCCCGGGGTTCGTTTCCCAGATTTTTGATAAAAACTGTAAACTTTCAAAAAATCTGTGGGGTCTGGAAAATTGCCTCAGCATTCAGTGACTGACTGACTGGTACTGATTTGAATATTTCTCTGTATGTATGTTAGTTTTGTTAGAGATATTGTTTATGTGAATAATAGTTTCTGTGTGTTTATTGATTGACAGATTGTTGTTGTGTGATTGATATATTTTAATTTATATATATTTTAATTGATTTTATTTTAATATATTTTACCTGTTTTTACTCATTGAAACTTGAGATGAAATCGTAAATACAATTCGTCCGTCCGTTGCTTTTATACTAATCCACTCACTCACTTACTCACTCACACACTCGCTCACTCACTTACTTACTCACTCACTTACTCACTCATTCACTCACTCACTCACTCACACACTCACTCACTCACTCACTCACTCACTCACTCACTCACTCACTTACTTACTCCGCTATTGTGGTTCAAGTTCAAAGTCGACAAGCGTATCAGCCGCAATAAG
This sequence comes from Daptonema setosum, assembly GCA_964036265.1. Taxonomy (NCBI): domain Eukaryota; kingdom Metazoa; phylum Nematoda; class Chromadorea; order Monhysterida; family Xyalidae; genus Daptonema; species Daptonema setosum. The sequence goes on from OZ038442.1 coordinate 4,876,558, forward strand.
AAATTCTAGGAGGAGGATCAGCGTCTCACGGACGGCGTGCGTTCGTTCTGTCCCCGTTCGGTCCGTCCCCTGCTATGTGTGATCATTAGATTTTCTCTTTTAATGATTCCCCAAAGCACAAACATAAAACTTTCCCCTTAGCACCACATGAAAATTTCCCCTAAGCACAAACCTAAAAAGTTTCCCCTAAGCACAACAAAAAAAAACGCTCATCCAAGCACAAGCTGCATAATACTTTCTTTAGGGGAAAAGTAGCTGATCATAGGCACACTGGTTTATAGTTTACTAATGCAGAGTATACCTTTCTTTAGGGGAAACGAAGCCTTTTGTACTTGCTTAATAGTTTACTGGTTGTGTTAAAATGTGTGTTTGTAATTTTCTGAAGCCCCTTATAGCTTATACTAATAATTAAAGTTCTTAACTATTCCGAAATAGTATTCCTTATACCTGATTTATTAGGTTATTACTTTGAAACTTTGCTGCTGGTAATATTTATTCACGGGGACGAACCGAACGTTTTTGCATTTCCTGCGGGGACGGACCGAACGGGGACAGAACGAACGGGGACAGAACAAACGGGGACGAAACGAACGGGGACAGAACGAACGGCTGCCTCACGGACTTTGTCTTGTCGTACAAGCCCGAGTTTACACCGAAAGAATTGCTGCATTACGTTGCAACATTGTCCTACCACTGCACCATATATGTACAATCTGTAGGTTCCTGGCACCAGCAGCGAATCAGCGAGCGGGCAGCGAGTCGGGCAGCGAGTCGATCAGCGAGTCGGGCAGCTAGGCGGGCAGCGAGTCCAACAGCAATGAAGACATTGGGAGAGTCTTTGGGGGTTAGCAATCATGTGGGCTCAGACATTTCCTTGGATTAAAGCATCACAGTGAGGCAGCCAAACAGTTACTGCCATTGCCTTTGGTAGCACGAAAATCCGTATAGCAATCCATTGATAATATTATTATATGGCAATCTTACATGTTATATTTGCATTATATTTGGTTTACTTGTTCTCCCGGCACCTTGAGGGGGGTCAAACTTCAGGTTTTATAAATTTATCAAAATTGCAATGTTTCAGAGAAGGATTTCGACTTTGATATTTTGAGAGGTTCAACTGAGTTCGACGAATCAACGTTTTTCCATTAGAAGTCAAAATCTTTCTCTCATCAGAAATTGATTTTGCTGAAGTATTTTTTACGGATTTTAGCATGTTCCTCTTTACTCTGTATGTTTTATACTGTAAATAAAGTGAGGCAGTGAGTGAGTTGAGTGAGTGAGAGAGTGAGTGAGTGAGTGAGTGAGTGAGTGAGTGAGTGAGTGAGTGAGTGAGTGAGTGAGTGAGTGAGTGAGTGAGTGAGTGAGTGAGTGAGTGAGTGAGGGACTGAGTGAGTGAGTGAGTGAGTGAGTGAGTGAGTGAGTGAGTGAGTGAGTGAGTGAGTGAGTGAGTGAGTGAGTGAGTGAATGAGTGAGTGAGTGAGTGAGTGATACATACCCAGTCATCGATCAAAGCAAACTTCCATACTGATTGACTGACTGTTTGACTCACTGACGGACGATCTATTCCCCCAAAAGCGATAGCCATTTAGACTGGCTGACTGACTGTCTGACAGACTTATTGACAGACTGATCAACTGATTGACCGAATTATTGATGCTAATGCTATGAAAAAGATTAGCTACATAATTTTTGGACAGATTGTGATATCATTCACATAGACTGGCTGACTGACTGAAATACTAACTGATACTGATTGATATAATACATACTTAGAGCATTTTATGGCTGTATATTCTGAATCATAAGAGTAACCCTGTAACTGTATTTAGTCTGTGATGTCCCCAAAGAGAGGATTCTTCAAATGTTAATGAACGATTTATATATGAATGATCGACAGATTGCCTGCTTAGGAAAAATAAAGAATACTTTCAAACTAAAACAAACCTTCCCTCGAGTGAAACATACGGAAAACTACAAAATAAGTGTTTTTTTTCATAAAATTATGGACTGAAATGCGAACTGTTCACAAAATTATGGCCTGTTTGTCTGTCGTTACGCATAAAAAATATTGAAATACATGACACACGGCATAGCTCCGCCCCCACCCCCGTGTGACCATTTTGGTTACGTGGCCATTTGACCCCAATACACTGATGACCCACGTATGACCTCATGATATTTCGCATGCATTTTTACTGCTATAAATCATGACTTATGTTTTTTTTTATTAACTGTGATGGTAAATAGGATCGATAATACGCCGTAAAAACAATGGTCGTACGTTTAGACTCCAATTTCAAACCATTGGTCACATGTTTGTGACCGTTCAAACACAACCTTTGAAAACTCGTTTTTTTTCGTCCTCTAATCGACTAAAACATGGCGCCAATCGACTCAGAATGTTTGAAAATGGTATATATGATGTTTCACACATGATATGACCCCGAAAACAAGGACACACGCATCGGACCGTCCTCGGGCCGGCCCCCCTGCTGGGCCGTCCCTGAGACGGCCGTTCGGGCTAAAATTGAGTTTAGGGGGGTAACTGAGCATGCTGAATCGATCTATCGTTCTTAAAACACCCTATGTGCAACATTCAAATGAGTTCTCCCCAAACTGATATCACATTCCGGCCGTAGGGACGCGTCCGTGAGCCCGATTCGATTTCTGACCCCATATTTGAAGTCCCAGCCCCACATTACCCCTATACCAACCTTTATATTACATATTACATGCACGCAGATCTCACAAAGACTGCTGGCGCTTATCGACTCATATACCCAATATACAGGGTGGGCCAAAAAAATGACGACACTTTGATCTGACTTAGAGGTGGCTGTGTCCGTTATCCTGAAGTTTTCATTATGAAATGTGAATTCTAACAAAAGTTGTGCACGTGCATCCCAAAAAATGGCTCGCGCATTTTTACAACGGCTTTTATATATATCGCTGTTGTAAAAACGAGCCATCAACTTTTTTGGTCAAACGTGCACAATTTTCTCGAACATGAACCGATCGTAACGAAATTCCCAAAATACTAAGTTTATATGTTGTTAACATATGGTGAAAACGACAATTGTTAAATTTCCACACAGCTAAATTTATATCAGATCAAAGTTTGGTCGTTTTTTTGGCCCACCCTGTATATACACTTTATCAGCTTCATCCTTCTGGAAAACAGTAAAAACGTAATTTTTTGATAAAAAAACAATGCTCGGATTCAGATCACCAACTGGGTGATGATAAACGTAGTTTTTTTCAAAGCAATGGAAATACGTGCCCGCTCAATTACATAAGCTTACAAATGAAAAATCGAGTTCCATCCCACTCATTGGCTCAATCGCTGAATCAGTTACTTACTAAATCAGTGATTCACTTAACCACCTTTTTGCTTAAGTATAAGTTTCTTTTGTTTCATAGATACACGTTTTCGTGTGAGTGCCAAAAGCCAACGATTGTAGCGTTTCAGTTTGATACGCTCCCCGGTCGTCAGTTTTATGTTACCCTCTAGCACGTTGTAGGCTATCTCACACACTGCTCGCACCAGATCAGCGTTGCTGTTTTCAACTATAGCAGTGCGGAGTTTTTTCGGTGCTTTGCTCAATAGTTTTAGAGTTTCAATGTTACGTTTAACAGGTAGAGACATGTTTGTTGCCAGTTTGGTTCAAGGGGCTATTTATACTGATATACATAACTGACGTCATCAAAAATACAAGTACGTAAACGCATATCATCAGGTGTAGACGGTTCAAGATCAAGCAGTAAATAACCATACTGATTACTACAGGCATCCTCATAGGCTTGTTGAAAAAATTTCTGTTTATTTGGAAATACTTGTCTGGATAGGGTTTGCACCTGTAGTCTATCAGAAGGATTTTTCATCAACACTAAATAATGACTGTTTATTCTAGCATCACGTAGATTATTGTAGAACAAATTTTGAACTATATGTAGAACGGAAAGATTCCAATGATGGCTGCCCTGGCAGAATAGTTCACAGAGTTCTTCTTTTTTATAGTTTCTCATGAGATCATCACAAATCAAAAGCTTTGTCGACAGTCTGTCTTTTTTGAAAAGCTCAACGTCGGGAACGCCCTCAATAAATGTAACGTGTGGCAATTGGTTGTAAACATCTTGCCACTCTGTATATGCCCAAAATATTTTCTCTGGTGGTGGTGTGATTATGTGAGATGCTTGTTTCACAAAATTAATGGCCCACGTTGTTTTGCCACATTTTGTACCTGCCGCAAGACAAGCTGTGAAAGGTGCTTTGAATCGAAGATCCATTTCACTGAACGTATAAAATGTCAGAGTATTTATAGTTTTTTATAATTTTCCAAGAGGATCACCATTTCACAATGAGCATTCGTATGGGTATCGGAATCACTGCAGCCTGTAAATACTAAATTCCCAGACGTGAAAATCAACACTGTAATGCGGGTGAGACGATATTTCAGTCCGGGAAATGTTTCGGGGTCATAAAATGATTGGGGCAAAGATGATAAACTATGCAAATTCAGATGAAAACCCATGGAAATGGTTGTGATCATATTTTGCACTTTAAAGTCGTGGATCTCCACGGGAAATCGTTTTTGAAGTATACGGGCTGCTTTTCTAGCGGCACGTCGGCAATCAGATAATGTTTTTGCACCGGTACAGACAATTTTTCCACTGGAAAATATCAGTACCGTGGCTTTAGGATGACGTAGGCGTAGAATGGCCGCAGAAAATTTGCGTGGGTTGTATTCACAATTCGCCATATAACGTACCATTGATAGAAGATCGATTCGAGTGCCTAGGTTCGCCGTCGCCACAATGTTTTGAATCATATTTGTAATAAATGCACAAACGTTCGAAAATTGTGTTTTATTCTGAAAGTACTTTACACTTTAATTTTTCAATTCATCATTCACTGATGACATTTTAAATCATGGAAGCAGTTTATAAACTATTAGAAATACATCGTACAAGGTTAGAAAGAAGTAAATGCTTGAATATGACAACATAAAGGGAAATGACTTCATAATTTCGAATTATGATCACATTTTATACACGATTAATTAAAAATGATGGCACATATATATATATATATATATATATATATAAGCTTTGGCACCCGTAAGGTGAAATGGTAATAATATTGCTCAAGCAATTGACTTATTGAATAATCGTAATAACATTGCTGTTCAACTACAACATGATTCAACATGAATTTTCTACAATGAACAAGTCTATATATAATTAAAAGTATAGCCTATTATAGCGCTATATAGCGTTATTATAGTGCATATTTGATATGCTTATACACGTGGGTTTTCTATATATGAGCTATATAGTTCTTATATAGTCTATCATAGAGACTATATAATATTATAAAAGTCCCGGTTTATTATGTCGGGGACTGTAGTTCATGCCGAATCTTGACGAAGTAAATAAACTCAACCGAGAATTAAAACAGGCCTTTGACAAACTCTCCGAAAAATCTAGGGAAAACCGGGAACTAAGACACGAAAACCGACCGAAGAAGATATCTTTTACAACTCAGCCATGGTCAACAATCAAGCCAACGGCAGTAACCAAATTACCGGACTGGGATACCCGCTCAATACACTGGGTCAGTTTAACGGTGATGGCATACCGGACATCACGAATTTCCTCAACCAGTTTCAAAAGTACACACAGGCACTTAGCATGACCGATGACACTCGTTGTCACTTGATACCAATGTACTTAGTAGGTATACCGGAATCCACTTACCAAGCATACAATTGTAATGCCGCTCCCGCTTCTCGCAATACCAGTCTCAATCACAACCCCGACATGACTCAGGAAATAATCGGAACGGTTTTCGTTCTAACAGTCGCTCTCGGGAGCGACAGAAGCGAATGAAAAATTTGCTTGTAAAGCAACATACATTGAGACAAAGGGGCATTTTTGAGACCAACGAAACATGTTTTTTGTGGGGGGAAAGTATTATGATTTTTCGTAAACGGGCAAATCCAAAAAAACAATTAACAAAGTAAACGATGTAATCTACAAAACCGACATACATACAGGTACGCCAGTGAGTTGACATGATGTATGCCGTCTGTTCTGCCGGGTAGGTTAGCAATCGTACACTGGCGGAGGAGCTAATCCTTCAAAGGGAGGGAATATCCTCAAATAGGGGGAATTAGCAATTTTCAGGCCATTTAACCTACACCTTTAAGGATAAAATTCTTCCTTTTGAAGACTTCAAAGCGGGCCAATTCCACTTTTCGTACCCCTTCTCGTCCGCTAGCACTAGCGGACGAGAAGGGGAGGGAAAAGTGGAATTCCCCCCTCTTTGGCGGTTTCAAAAAGTAGAATTTGTTCCCTAAGGTGTAGGTAAAATGGCCTGAAAACTGCCGATTCCTCCTCTTTGACGAAATTCCCCTCCCTTTGGGAATTTAGCTCGTCCGCCAGTGTCCGCTAGTGTATTATCGTATAACGTGGACTCATTATACGACTACGAGCAATGACTGACTGACTGACTGAAATGTTATGTAATACGGAGTGGGTTTGTTTCTAAAGGCAGTGTAGATGACAATGATCTATTGTAGAATATAACGTGGGCTTTTTTTATGACTAAGAGAGTGTATACTGACTGACTCACTGACTGATATTTTCATTGATCAAGCTCAAAACGTTTGGATCGTGAAAGGTAAAACGATTCTCAAAGACTACCAATGAATCGGTTAGTGTTTTTAAATTTTTTTACAATTTAATACTTGTTGCTTTTTATATTTCAGGATCAACCACACTGGCAAGAACTCCGTTCTTATGTGATAAATTAGATTGTGTCATGCCCAAGCCTAGAAGGAAGATTTTTAGGAAAGTTGCTAATAGTCTTTATTTGCATTGTTTTTCGATATCATCAATTGATACATCCTATCATTCAGAATTCAATAGCTACTTCACTTCACATAGATATCAGTCATAAAACATCCTCCACCACACTGTGACTGCGATTGCTACAAGAATGTGCTTGCCGATCGGTACAAAATGTTTAGGTTTGTGGAGTGAATTACTGACTGATTCAACAATATAAGAAACAATGCACCATGTCCACATCCTTTGCCGCCTTATTATCACGATTGATGTCGAGGTCATTTCCGAATCAGCCGCACCCTCGACGCCCTCCTCGTGCATCATCAGTTGTTCAACGAGTTTGTCAGTTATGTATCCAGTCAGTAATCGGCAACGCAACGGCATATTAAAAATATGTACGTTGTGCTACTATCCTATTTATGACGCATAATTATGGAAAAAAAAATGATTTCAGATTTGAGAAATGGCAAAGAAAGGTGCGTTCGTATTGATGACCATAGTAATGTGGTTAAAATGTGATGAACTGATGGCTGCTCCAAGATATTCTATTCTCCCGATTGAGACTCTAGTGGAACCAATGCATAACATGGTCAACATGCCATTGGGTATACAGGACATAAATTTGATGCCGGACGTCGACAGTGAGGACACACTTATGTGGCTCGCTAAGTGGGGTCTCATTCGTAACACGAGGTTGGTTTTTGTCCTGACTGTGTTTTGTAGTAATTATTTATGAAGCAGGCTTATCGTTGCCACAATTTCAGATTGTCCACGCTCACCGGCTATGAGCCTCGTCAAAAGGAACGACGTCAGACGTGGATATGTTTGGCAATGCAACACCTGTCGCGGAAACGGTGATACTAAGAGAACCAGCGTGTTTGCCAACAGCATCGTTGCACACACCAATTTACCAACGAATAAGCTGCTGTATCTGATGTACTACAACACAGCACGAATTCCTGAATCTGTGGCTAATGTGGTCGAACACACAGGCGTCAGCAAACGAGTTGTGATAGAATGGTTCAAGGAGTTTCGAGATGTCTGCGAATACTTCTGTGAACAGAACATTTTTAAATGTGACGAATCACATTTTTATCGGCGTAAATATAATGTGGGACGCGTCGGACAAGAAGCTGTATGGGTGTTGTGCTGCATCGAAAGGGGTTCAAATAAGATGCACATCTGGTCCTTAAATGATCACTCACATGGTTTAGACGTAAGATGGGAAAACCACCCGCTTTCCGGTCGGCATATGGAGCTGTTTCGATAGGATGCTAAAAGGCGAACCACAAACGCAGTGGAGGGTTTCAACAACTACTGGAACTTTATATTGGGTCAGACAAAACCGACGTGGCACAAAATGATTCAAGCCGTGGTTACCGCATGTAATGATGCGGATATAGCCCAGGTTGTCAAACGCAACAGCCTCAATATCAAGCTAGGGCACAAGGCAATCGATTTACTCCGGCATGGAACGCACAACCGTTTCGCCCATCAGTACAGGCAGATAGACCACCTGGGCCGACAACGTGGCAGTCGCAGCAGAGATCAGCAGCAGTTCGTAATGTTGTGGAAATAATGGAGGATGTTCCGAAAATTATACATGAGGCGATCATGCGAAATTATACAGGTTCGAAGGCACTTTTGATGACATTGCCAGTGGATGTTTCGTGTGAAGACGAGCCAGAGAAAAAGTTGAGAACTTGGTGTTTCATTGACCTGGCTCGTCGGGTAAATCAGATCATGTTGAACTCGACCTTCGGTGGACTGCAGCGCATTCCATTCATGAAAAAAATTCTGATCTCAAGGGACCAACTGCACATGTCTTTCCAAACGAAGATGGCCGTTTTTGCTCGTTTGGAGAAGCAGTTGAAGATGAAAGTGCTGAAGTCCACCGTCATGGTGAACTATTATCACGGCAAACATTGATTTGATTTGATTTGATTGATGTCACGGAAAATTGATGTCACAGAAAATTGAATTTTTATTTGACTTTGATTCATTTCATTTGATTTTTTAATTAAAGAATTTGATCAATTGCATTTTAATTTCATTGCAGCAGTATTTTGACTTGTTCGTCTTTTATTTGAATTGATGCAGCCAAATGGATTCAATTTTATCCACTTATAATATATTTTACTCGATACAGACGAGAAGATTTTGACTTCTGATTTTCGTATTTAATTTTGATTTGAATCAATTTGAAATTTTTTTGACTTTTCAAATTTCAATTATTTTGACGTTTTGAATTTTGATTTTGACGTTTTGAATTTTGATTTTGACGTTCGACGTGGAAGAAATCGTGCCAAGATTAATGATTATATGATTATGATTGCAATACACATTGATTATTACTTTGATTGTACTTTGAATGCTATTTCATTATTTTGAATGGTGTCGCTGTATTGCAGTACCTGTTTTGTTTGGGGGAGTGACGCAATTTTACAGACCCCACAGATTTTTCGAAAGTTTACAGTTTTTTTTATCAAAAATCTGAGAAACGAACCCGGGCCGCTCGCATGCTAGGCAAGCGCTCTTGCGCTGTGCTACTGAGCCGATGGAACTAAGCTGCACAGACCCGACTATAACTGGCTCGCTACGCTCGCATGCTCTCTATAACATAGTGCCTATGCTACAACACGTGCAGGAACAAATATTGAAATCTCCCCTGCGGGGCCTGACGCGCTTGTCCTCGTTCCGCTCGGACAAGCCAGCCTTACGTTAGGTTATCGGGGGTTTGCAGACAGTAAAACTTTACATGGAATAGTAATGTTGCTCGAGAAAATCCAAATTCGAAAAATCTGTGGGGTTTGTAATCATGCGGGAGTGACGGCGCCGCCCGCATTGTGACTGTGCGCGCGCGCGTCTGGATGCCCTGGCCGGCACGTGTGCTGGTTATGTTTGGGTGATTCACACGAGGCACACGGGTCGGCCACAGTTTGAATGGCGTGGATTTGGGGTAGATAGATAAGGACGCCCAACATCCACATTAGCGAGGACAAGCGCGATAGGCCCCGCAGGGGAGATTTCCATATTTCCTCCTGCACGTGTTGTAGCATAGCCACGTGCTGTAGAAAGCATGCGAGCGTAGCGAGCCAGTTATAGAAGGGTATATGCAGTTTAGTTGCATCGGCTCAGTAGCACAGTGCAAGGGCGCTTGCCTAGCATGCGAGTGGCCCGGGGTTCGTTTCCCAGATTTTTGATAAAAACTGTAAACTTTCAAAAAATCTGTGGGGTCTGGAAAATTGCCTCAGCATTCAGTGACTGACTGACTGGTACTGATTTGAATATTTCTCTGTATGTATGTTAGTTTTGTTAGAGATATTGTTTATGTGAATAATAGTTTCTGTGTGTTTATTGATTGACAGATTGTTGTTGTGTGATTGATATATTTTAATTTATATATATTTTAATTGATTTTATTTTAATATATTTTACCTGTTTTTACTCATTGAAACTTGAGATGAAATCGTAAATACAATTCGTCCGTCCGTTGCTTTTATACTAATCCACTCACTCACTTACTCACTCACACACTCGCTCACTCACTTACTTACTCACTCACTTACTCACTCATTCACTCACTCACTCACTCACACACTCACTCACTCACTCACTCACTCACTCACTCACTCACTCACTTACTTACTCCGCTATTGTGGTTCAAGTTCAAAGTCGACAAGCGTATCAGCCGCAATAAGAAATTCTAGGAGGAGGATCAGCGTCTCACGGACGGCGTGCGTTCGTTCTGTCCCCGTTCGGTCCGTCCCCTGCTATGTGTGATCATTAGATTTTCTCTTTTAATGATTCCCCAAAGCACAAACATAAAACTTTCCCCTTAGCACCACATGAAAATTTCCCCTAAGCACAAACCTAAAAAGTTTCCCCTAAGCACAACAAAAAAAAACGCTCATCCAAGCACAAGCTGCATAATACTTTCTTTAGGGGAAAAGTAGCTGATCATAGGCACACTGGTTTATAGTTTACTAATGCAGAGTATACCTTTCTTTAGGGGAAACGAAGCCTTTTGTACTTGCTTAATAGTTTACTGGTTGTGTTAAAATGTGTGTTTGTAATTTTCTGAAGCCCCTTATAGCTTATACTAATAATTAAAGTTCTTAACTATTCCGAAATAGTATTCCTTATACCTGATTTATTAGGTTATTACTTTGAAACTTTGCTGCTGGTAATATTTATTCACGGGGACGAACCGAACGTTTTTGCATTTCCTGCGGGGACGGACCGAACGGGGACAGAACGAACGGGGACAGAACAAACGGGGACGAAACGAACGGGGACAGAACGAACGGCTGCCTCACGGACTTTGTCTTGTCGTACAAGCCCGAGTTTACACCGAAAGAATTGCTGCATTACGTTGCAACATTGTCCTACCACTGCACCATATATGTACAATCTGTAGGTTCCTGGCACCAGCAGCGAATCAGCGAGCGGGCAGCGAGTCGGGCAGCGAGTCGATCAGCGAGTCGGGCAGCTAGGCGGGCAGCGAGTCCAACAGCAATGAAGACATTGGGAGAGTCTTTGGGGGTTAGCAATCATGTGGGCTCAGACATTTCCTTGGATTAAAGCATCACAGTGAGGCAGCCAAACAGTTACTGCCATTGCCTTTGGTAGCACGAAAATCCGTATAGCAATCCATTGATAATATTATTATATGGCAATCTTACATGTTATATTTGCATTATATTTGGTTTACTTGTTCTCCCGGCACCTTGAGGGGGGTCAAACTTCAGGTTTTATAAATTTATCAAAATTGCAATGTTTCAGAGAAGGATTTCGACTTTGATATTTTGAGAGGTTCAACTGAGTTCGACGAATCAACGTTTTTCCATTAGAAGTCAAAATCTTTCTCTCATCAGAAATTGATTTTGCTGAAGTATTTTTTACGGATTTTAGCATGTTCCTCTTTACTCTGTATGTTTTATACTGTAAATAAAGTGAGGCAGTGAGTGAGTTGAGTGAGTGAGAGAGTGAGTGAGTGAGTGAGTGAGTGAGTGAGTGAGTGAGTGAGTGAGTGAGTGAGTGAGTGAGTGAGTGAGTGAGTGAGTGAGTGAGTGAGTGAGTGAGGGACTGAGTGAGTGAGTGAGTGAGTGAGTGAGTGAGTGAGTGAGTGAGTGAGTGAGTGAGTGAGTGAGTGAGTGAGTGAGTGAATGAGTGAGTGAGTGAGTGAGTGATACATACCCAGTCATCGATCAAAGCAAACTTCCATACTGATTGACTGACTGTTTGACTCACTGACGGACGATCTATTCCCCCAAAAGCGATAGCCATTTAGACTGGCTGACTGACTGTCTGACAGACTTATTGACAGACTGATCAACTGATTGACCGAATTATTGATGCTAATGCTATGAAAAAGATTAGCTACATAATTTTTGGACAGATTGTGATATCATTCACATAGACTGGCTGACTGACTGAAATACTAACTGATACTGATTGATATAATACATACTTAGAGCATTTTATGGCTGTATATTCTGAATCATAAGAGTAACCCTGTAACTGTATTTAGTCTGTGATGTCCCCAAAGAGAGGATTCTTCAAATGTTAATGAACGATTTATATATGAATGATCGACAGATTGCCTGCTTAGGAAAAATAAAGAATACTTTCAAACTAAAACAAACCTTCCCTCGAGTGAAACATACGGAAAACTACAAAATAAGTGTTTTTTTTCATAAAATTATGGACTGAAATGCGAACTGTTCACAAAATTATGGCCTGTTTGTCTGTCGTTACGCATAAAAAATATTGAAATACATGACACACGGCATAGCTCCGCCCCCACCCCCGTGTGACCATTTTGGTTACGTGGCCATTTGACCCCAATACACTGATGACCCACGTATGACCTCATGATATTTCGCATGCATTTTTACTGCTATAAATCATGACTTATGTTTTTTTTTATTAACTGTGATGGTAAATAGGATCGATAATACGCCGTAAAAACAATGGTCGTACGTTTAGACTCCAATTTCAAACCATTGGTCACATGTTTGTGACCGTTCAAACACAACCTTTGAAAACTCGTTTTTTTTCGTCCTCTAATCGACTAAAACATGGCGCCAATCGACTCAGAATGTTTGAAAATGGTATATATGATGTTTCACACATGATATGACCCCGAAAACAAGGACACACGCATCGGACCGTCCTCGGGCCGGCCCCCCTGCTGGGCCGTCCCTGAGACGGCCGTTCGGGCTAAAATTGAGTTTAGGGGGGTAACTGAGCATGCTGAATCGATCTATCGTTCTTAAAACACCCTATGTGCAACATTCAAATGAGTTCTCCCCAAACTGATATCACATTCCGGCCGTAGGGACGCGTCCGTGAGCCCGATTCGATTTCTGACCCCATATTTGAAGTCCCAGCCCCACATTACCCCTATACCAACCTTTATATTACATATTACATGCACGCAGATCTCACAAAGACTGCTGGCGCTTATCGACTCATATACCCAATATACAGGGTGGGCCAAAAAAATGACGACACTTTGATCTGACTTAGAGGTGGCTGTGTCCGTTATCCTGAAGTTTTCATTATGAAATGTGAATTCTAACAAAAGTTGTGCACGTGCATCCCAAAAAATGGCTCGCGCATTTTTACAACGGCTTTTATATATATCGCTGTTGTAAAAACGAGCCATCAACTTTTTTGGTCAAACGTGCACAATTTTCTCGAACATGAACCGATCGTAACGAAATTCCCAAAATACTAAGTTTATATGTTGTTAACATATGGTGAAAACGACAATTGTTAAATTTCCACACAGCTAAATTTATATCAGATCAAAGTTTGGTCGTTTTTTTGGCCCACCCTGTATATACACTTTATCAGCTTCATCCTTCTGGAAAACAGTAAAAACGTAATTTTTTGATAAAAAAACAATGCTCGGATTCAGATCACCAACTGGGTGATGATAAACGTAGTTTTTTTCAAAGCAATGGAAATACGTGCCCGCTCAATTACATAAGCTTACAAATGAAAAATCGAGTTCCATCCCACTCATTGGCTCAATCGCTGAATCAGTTACTTACTAAATCAGTGATTCACTTATACTTTTACTCCCTCACTCACTCACTCACTCACTCACTCACTCACTCACTCACTCACTCACTCACTCACTCACTCACTCACTCACTCACTCACTCACTCACTCACGGCAAACTCAAACAGTCACTTGGGTTTGTAAAAATATAGCGATTCAGGTGTTCTTGTTACTCAAAAAAACTTAAAATCAAATCTTCTTTTTGCGCGCATTCAAATTTCAGAAAAAATCGTTTTTAACATGTTATTGAACAAAATATTCAGTGGATGAAAATACACGGTTAATGGGATCGATAATTAAATTTGAATAACCCTTCAAAGGCTGGCGGTACAACATGTACAAAATTCCTCACGTACTCCCTCACTCATTCACTCACTCACTCACTCACTCACTCACTCACTCACTCACTCACTCACTCACTCACTCACTCACTCACTCACTCACTCACTCACTCACTCACTCACTCACTCACTCACTCACTCACTCACTCACTCACTCACTCACTCACTCACTCACTCACTCACTCACTCACTCACTCACTCACTCACTCACTCACTCACTCACTCACTCACTCACTCACTCACTCACTCACTCACTCACTCACTCACTCACACTCTCACTCACTTACTCACTCACTCACTCACCCACTCACTCACTCACTCACTCACACACTCATTCACTCACTCACTCACTCACTCACCCACTCACTCACTAACTCACTCACTCACAACTCACTCACTTACTCACTCCCTCACTCACTCACTCACTCACTCACTCGTGATGGCCGAGAGGTTGGATAAACATGCAATTAACTGGACAGGCGACCAATAACGTCACATCGATCAACTGGCTGTATTTATAATGATGAAACCAGACTCGCGACCGATATAACCAAAGTTGACAACGATGCCGTGTCCCCTAAAATATCAAAATTTTCGAACGCGCGCATTTAAATTGCGCGCCCAAAAACTGTTATGAGTAACAAGATATTCTGATCAAGCTGTAACTTTAAACATCGATCGGTTGGCTGTATTTGTAGTGATGAAACCAGACGAAATCGCGATCGATAAAACCAAAATCCGCAACGATGCGTGTCCCCTAAAACAACAACAACATTTTTGAGCCTGCGTCAAAGTGCAGATTTGAATTTTAATTGCGCGCCAAAAAACTGTTATGAATATCAAGATATTCTGATCAAGCCATATGGCCAACACACACAATCTGCCGCCAAAATCGTGTGCAAAATTTTTCACTAATGCAACATCAGAGGAACATCTTGTAACACACGCGTAAGGATGCTGGTTATGAAAAGTTGTGTTGTGAGCTGTACGTGTGTCAGATGTTTTACTAGTGAGTTGCGTCACCGGCAGTTTGCAGGCAGAAACTGTGTGGGGGAACGAGGGGGGGGGGGGGGGCTCTAACTGTAAACATCGACCAGCGGGGTTTATTTATAGTGATGAAACCAGTAATATTGGCAGTCAAAAGTTTAGGCCCACCCTCAATTTGGGTGTTTTCTCCCTATAAAACATGGTTGGATGGATAAATCGGGCTGAAATCTTCAGAAGATGTGAAAAACATGTGTTAGAGTCCGTTTCAGATACAGAGTTGGTTATTAGCAAAATGTGTGTTTTTCTAAAATGTTTATTAGCGGTTTTGTTATAGCACGCGTTTTTACGTGGCTCACATGCGCTGGCGGTGTTTAAAAGCCTGTTAAATAAATAAATATAAAGCATTCAATTAAGTTTTAATCATTAGAAATAGTTAAGTGGGAGTTATAGTAACCATTGCTGTCATTTAACAGAAATGAAACCAACCTTAAGTTGCCCTGTGTCGCATTACAAAAAGTGAAAGGTTTTCTGAAAGTCAATATTTTCAAATTTTTCAATTTGAAGACTAGTTTATTGGTTAATCAAGATAAAGAAACACTAAAAACAACGTGCTTGCTTCAAATCACGCCATGTATAGACATGAAAAAACTTACTTGCATCAGATCTAATTGAATCGTCGGCCACGTGGCTCAATTGGTTAACGCGCTACGCTCAAGTGCGTTAGGTCGTGGGTTCGATTCCCGCGGTCACTGATTGAGACTGGCTGCCCTGGTGGTGAGGGGCGTTAAAGACATCGCACTATAAGCTGGTGTGTTGAAGATAGAAGTATGCACACCAAGCCAGGATCACTCACCCTCCATCCCTTGGGGGTCGCAAAATGAGGAGCAGGGCTTTCTTCCTGCGTTACTCGGTTCAACCGGGACGGTATGGCGCCTATCAAATTATCGGTAGCTTGCTACTGCTCGATAGCACCTGGTGGCCGTTATCACTCAAACCCTGATAATTTGATGATTTGATTTGAGATCTCATTTTTATAAAAAGTTACATTTTGCGGGATTGCGGGTTTCCCTTAGTGACTTTCCTTACATTTTGCGGGATTCGCTTCAAATGACTTCAGGAGGTGTGAGGAAACGATATAAATTATGTATGAGGTGTGGCTACTACCAATAACTATCATCAATCTGAATTTAGTCTTAATGTAAAGCTCAAAATCGTGTAAATGCCTTCGAACCACCGTCGAAGCGTGTCACCCACGATTCACGAACAAACGCATGCTTTCAGATATTATATTTATACTACCTAAAAAACAATTCGAATGAATGAAACACAAATAAAAAAACATAAAAGGCTCCAAAACATGTTTTTCACATCTCCTGAAGGGTTCAGCCCGATTTTTACATCCAACCATGTTTTATAGAGATAAAACACCCAAATTGAGGGTGGGCCTTAACTTTTGACTGCCACTGTACGTTGGTATTGCGAGATAACTGACACAAATCATTGGAAACAACAGGAAAATTTGGCGAATTTCGGGAAAAAAGACGCCGCATAACTTATGAAAATAAATGCTGTACGTTAAAATAAACAGTGGAATCAAAAAAGCAGGTTTTAGCATCTGTTCAGCCTGTTTAATCATATTGCTGCGATACAAAATTGTGTAGAAATTTCGCGTCAATAAGTGTATGTTATAGTTACTTTTGCGGCACCCTGTATTTGTTGGATAACACACGGACGTGGCTTGGCGACTAACTATTATTGTATTTGTTTGAAACAGAATCATAAAAATAATTTTCTATTGTGAACGAAACCTATTTCTATTTCTATCGAAACGCCAACCAAGCTGTAGTAAGATGAACATATAAATACATTGCAACAATTTAGTAAAATTATTGTTATCTTTCTAACTTATTTAATTTAGAAAACAAAAAAATCTAAAATTGTAGGCTGAGGCGTTCAGTCTCACTCACTCACTCACTCACTCACTCACTCACTCACTCACTCACTCACTCACTCACTCACTCACTCACTCACTCCCTCACTCACTCACTCACTCACTCACTCACTCACTCACTCACTCACTCACTCACTCACTCACTCACTCACTCACTCACTCACTCACTCACTCACTCACTCACTCACTCACTCATTCACTTACTTACTCACTCACTCACTCACTCACTCACTCACTCACTCAATCACTCACTAACTGATTATTATTGACTGACCCACTAGCGGACGAGAAGGGGAGGGAAAATGGAATCCCCCCCTCTTTGGCGGTATCAAAAAGTAGAGTTTGTTCCTCAAAGTGTAGATAAAATGGTCTAATTTCTGCCGATTCCCTCCTCTATGGAGAGATTCCCCTCCCTGGCTCCCTTTGGTGGTTTGATTCGTCCGCCAGTGGACTGACCAACAAGCAAAAAAACGAAGCTCATCCCCCCCCCTCCACTAGCGGACGAGAAGGGATGGGGAAAGTGGAATCCCCCCCCCTCTTTGACGAAATTCCCCTCCTTTTGTAGGTTTGACTCATCCGTCAGTGCAGCAAAAAAAACAAAATTGCCATCGAGAAGTTCGTTTCATCAAAATAACAACTAACTTTCAAATAAAGTTTGCTAATATGTTGTTAATCTGTCTAATCATGTTGTCTGTCTCTTTGTCTGTATGTCACTTTGTCTGTCTGTCTTTTTGTCTGTCTGACTGTAAATAGGGGCTCTGGGTTCATACGGTCTGTCTCAAGAACCTCCCATTGACGGACTCACTGACTCAATCACTTACTCTCTGACTAGTACTGCATAACAGTAACCAGCCGGTCGTATGGCCCAATGGATAAGGCGCCTGCCTACGGAGCAGGAGATTCTGGGTTCGATCCCCAGTACGACCTGTAGTTTTTTCATCTTGGTTATGTGAATGATATAGTTTTTATTATATATTTTCCTTAAAATAACACTGAGCTTTCGAATGCAGTTTGCTAATGAACTGTGGTATTGTGTATGTTTACAGTTTATTAATTGTGATTATGCGTGATTAAATGGTTTCAGAGTTTCAGCTGACCAGTATGACCAGCTGTTCCACTCTTTTGAACTTTCATGCAACCCCTAATCCACTCCCTCACTCACTGAATGAATCACTCGTTCAGTCACCCACACAATCATTCAGTCTGTCACTCACTCATTCACATGCACACTCGAATATAAACTCGTTTAATTTGAAGCCCGAAATGAGTTATATTATCACTTACATTTACATACATAAGTGCCATTATGGGGACATCACTTTAGGGAACAAATTATACTTTTTGAAAGCGCCAATGAGGGGGGAATTCCACTTCCCCCCTTCTGGTCCGCTTGTGGTGCCATAAACACACATATGTAATGATACATAACCTGCATAAACACGAAGTAACACAGTCATAACCCGTGGAGCTCAGTCGAAGTCAGCCAGTAACTCACACAAATCACTTTTCACACAACTCGCTCTATCACTTATTGAGTGGTCCACTCATTCATGACTACCAATAAAACGACGCATTATACAAATACGTAAAAAACGATGCCAAAATACTGATATATTGTTCTCAACTAAATGAACTCATGAACTCACTCGCTCACTCACACACTCTCTCTCTCACTTACCCACTCACCCACTCACTCACTCACTCACTCACTCACTCACTCACTCACTCACTCACCCTCACTCGCTCACTCACTCACTCACTCACTCACTCACTCACTCACTCACTCACTCACTCACTCACTCACTCAGGAGATTTTTTTATTGAAAACCCCAGAGCTCCCTGGTTTTCAGCCTTCACGGTGTATGGTTCTACGCACTAGCGAACGAGAAGTGGTGGGAATTCCCCTTTTTTGCCATTTTCAAAAAGCAGAATTTGTTCCTCAGGTGTAAGAAAATGAGCCCTATGAATGCCGATTGCCCCCCTCTTTGGAAAAATTCCTTTCCATTTGAAGGTCTGGCTCACTAGTGGTTCTACATGCTGTTGTGACAGACTGACTGACTATGACAGACTCCTTGCAAATACGGTTATGCAAGCATTTTCGATCATTTTGGAAGTAGGGAGGTGAGTTAATTGACTGATACACTGTTATGTGAATTTTGCAGGCATGTGTTTTTGCAGGCATGGTTGTTAACCTAATTGACTGGCTGACACGATTGACTGACTGACTGACAGACTAACTGACTGACTGACTGACAGATTGCAAATATGGTTATGCAATAATTTTGATTGTTTTGGAAACAGGGAGGTGATGTGACCTGGCACTGCGGATGAGCGAAACCTCTAAAGGTAGGGGAATTTCATTAAAGAGGGGGAATCGATAAAAAGTATGTAATTTTACATACACATTAGAGAACGAAATTTACTTTTTGAAATCACTAAAGAGGGGGAATTACACTTTTTCGTTCTTCCCTCGTCCGCTAGTGTGACCGGGTTAATTGACTGTAAAACATGGTTCACCATGGTCCCTGACTTACTGACTCACTAGCGGACGAGAAATGGTGGGGAAAGTGGAATTCCCCCCTTCTTTGGAGTTTTCAAAACAGAGAATTTGTACCCTAAGGTGTATGTAAAATGACCAGAAAATTGTCCGTATCCCCTCTCTTTGATGAATTCCCCTCCCTTTGAAGTATTAGCTCATTCGCGAGTGGACTGATTGACTGACTGTAATGTTAATTGGGTTCATTCATACATTTGTTTTTGGAGGCAATGTTGCTGACCTAATTGACTGGCAGGAGTCTGAAACACTAGCAGACTAACCAAACCTCCAAAGGGAGGGGAATTTGTCTTAAGAGGGGGGAATTGGCCGAAAATATATCATTTTACCTACACCGTGAGGAACAATTTATACATTTTGAAAGCGCCAAAAAGGACTGTGTGTCATCTTTGCCACCGAGACAAGTTTGCCACTCTAAATCGAGACAAGTTTGCCACTTTTTTGGGGGGTTTTCAGTGGCAAACTTGTCTCGATTTAGAGTGGCAAACTTGTCTCGGTGGCAAAGATGACCGATTCCCCCAAAAAGGGGGGAATTCCACTTTTCCCTCCCCTTCTCGTCCGCTAGTGGTTTGGAACGATTATCGATTGATTGAGTCATGATGCAATGTTGCACTATTGGAAAGAAATAACGATGGTATAAATAACTGTGAATTCCTCCAAATCATCATTCGGATATTCTAGTTTTTCTGTTTAACAAACGACTCAAAAAGATAGAGCAGCAAAAAGTGAACAGGTTGGTTATTTCTCCAGTTTTTTCATGCCAGTTAATGTTCGTTATTTTTCTATTTCAGCAATGGATACACCAGCTACAACCCGCTTGAACTTTGAATCACTGGCGGACGAGCTAATACTCCAAAGAGAGGGAAATTTAACCAATGAGGAGGGAATTGACAGTTTTAAGGCCATTTTACCTGCACCTTAGGGAACAAATTCTACTTTTTGAAACCGCCAAAGAAGGGGGGATTCCACTTTTCCCTCCCCTTCGCGTCCGCTAATGCCTTGAATGTTATTCAATAATGAATGTTGTTTCGTAAATTTTTTTGAAGGTTTCGACACTTTTCTGACTCTACTTTTTGTCGTACACCATGGTTTCATATTCATTGGTTGGCCGATTCATACGATGTCTATTCATCGATTGAGCAGAGAGAGGGTTCGACCCGAAGAATGACTAGATGATAGTCTCATAGAACAACGTCGAATGCGATGAAAAGGCGTACGAATCCACAAAAAAAACAGGTGATCCACAACCCAATGAACTGACAATTCGTTACCAAAAACTGTACACCAGACCTACCTGTCCCGCATCAAGTCTCCGTGAGTTATACCCTGAGCTGACCACGGTTGTTGAACAGGATGTTGATACACTGTTTGAAGCCAAGTTCAAATTAATTTGATCCATGCAGGTTAAATTAAGATAAGTAATTATCTTATTAATTTATCTTATTAGTTATCATTATTGTTTTTGTAAGCTGTAACACACTATCTTTATTGTTAACATCTTCAATGATACTTGATCTTCAGAAATACCCTATAGCACTGTTTCCTAAGTAGCTCATGAGTAATATGGATAATCACAAAAAACATTTTGCTCATAAATAAATCACTGAATGCACTGAAACTGGAGCTGGCGTTCATGAATCACGCTCCGCCTCCTAGCATTTCGATGATTAGAACTTCAGCTTTAGCACTCAGAGTTTTCATACATAAGTCTATCGTACTCACTTGATTCATTATAACTAATCACTGCTTATATAATATAATATAGATTATATTATATAATATAGATTACCTTGAATGTAATTGCCTTTTTAACTATCCATTACTTGCCGTTTACTCTGACAAGACGAGTACGTGCCGTCAAGCACTGCACGGCACTGGCGGACGAGCTAAATTCCCAAAGGGAGGGGAATTTCGTCAAAAAGGGGGGAATTGGCAAAAATTTGGTCATTTTACCTACACCTTAGGGAACAAATTCCCCTTATTGAAAACGCCAAAGAGGGGGGAATTCCACTTTTCCCACCCCTTCTCGTCCGCTAGTGCTGCACGGATCGCGTTGACAATGGTACCGACCACGGACTCCAAGGTGTACACCAACTGAACAGTCAGCAAGCCGGCATTGATCAAACTCTATTCAGATTCCTATCTGTGATTGGCACATCAGTTTGTGTTCACAATATTATCGCTCAGAAATTTTCATATGCATTTATTAAATTAACTTACTTTCCTCACTTACTCGATTTTAACACCAACGCATTCAGACAGTCAATAGTTCCTGCAACGATCCTCGGGCGAAACAACATTGACTCGTGGGCGTCGTCCGGAGCAGCTACGAATCAGTGCATGAGTTGCTGGAAGTTCGGTCATATCGGCCGCCAAAATACATGACAAACTCAGATTTAGAAATCGATCATTGACAAAACCACTCTCAACATAAATTATATACGACACAACAACATGTGATTTACTTGCTGGTTTCCTGCTCTTTTCCTGCTCCTTTCCTGTTCGACACTTCTCACCCGACCGCCGCTGTGACCAAAGGTCACTCAATCAGGCCACCGGCGACCTGTCATCGCTGTTGGGCCGTGACTGTGATCTCTGGTACCGTTATTTTTGTTAATTAACCCCGGTTCATGTTGTACTTTCGTTGTTTTTTTGGTTGTTAATTTTGTCTCCAAGTGTGAATATTGTAAATCCTAGTGTGTTCATTGCCACGAAAAAAAAAGTGCTGTGAAGTTCGTTGTCATTTTAATGAAAAATTAATTCATTCCAATGCAAAAACATAAACCGTTGTTAAAAGGTTTAAATAATTCGACAATATAACACAAACTTCATAATTGTACACGTAAAAATAACAAAAAATCAGTGCGTGAATGTCACGTGCCACGCCTAAGCACCTAAAAATTGCTTGTGTATTACCCTAGTCTTTAGGACCCGATAAGGTAGGTCATGTCATAGTCTGTGTTCTTAACTAACTAATCTTTCATCCAGCCGAAATCTGGTCTCTTTCTTAGTTGTTCAATAAAATACATTCGGGTGTGACACGGAACACAATATGTTGGTCGTTCATTGTTCGCTTGAATAAAGTAAATTGTTCACTTGAATAAAGAAAAGCTAAATTTCAAGACATTACAAATGAAAAAGACAAAGTTGGAAAGAGTCATTTTTTACATGTCACAAAAAAAATTATTATTACAAAAAAAGTTCGTTCGTTGGGGTTTTGTGCGTCGGTCAGCACAAGCGCCCTTTTTGGGCATTATAGCTTAGCCTTAGCCTAAAAAACGTAATTATCTATGTATCACCGAAAAATTCCGTATGACCACATTATATCATCACTACATCAACAGCATATTTTTTGTATGCACTCACTCACTCTCTCACTCACTCATTCACTCACTCACTCTCTCACTCACCCACTCACTCACTCACTCACTCACTCACTCACTCACTCACTCACTCACTCACTCACTCGTCTACTCACTCACTCAGTCAGTCACTCCGCCACTCACTCACTCACTCACTCACTCACTCACTCACTCACTCACTCACTCACTCACTCACTCACTCACTCACTCACTCACTCAATAACTCACTTACTCACTTACTCACCTACTCACTCACTTCACTCACTCACTCACTCACTCACTCACTCAATCTCTCACTCACTCACTCACTCACTCACTCACTCACTCACTCACTCACTCACTCACTCACTCACTCACTCACTCACTCACTCACTCACTCACTCACTCACTCACTCACTCACTCCCTCACGCACTCTCTCAACCCCTCTCTGACTCACAGACTCACTCAAAAACTTTCAATAAACAAAAGGGATAATTGAGAACACAAGAGTTACATACTGAAATTAAACTAACCTGCATTATTGTTGGTTAAATCAACCAACAATGTCGACAAAGGATCAATTAGGTTAGCTAGTTGACCATAAATGGAGATGTCGACAAATGACTGACGGTTAGCGGCAATATGAGTGGTCGAGATCGCATAGTACGGTAGATTAGAGTACGGTAGATGAAAATGACACAACTTCATGATGTTTTACAGTGTCCATTTTCACAAGGTCTAAAAATAAAAATTTGCTTCTCTTCACTCATCACCCTCAGCACCAGCCTTCTCAAAAGATTTTGTGACTGAGTTTGAACAGCGCCTTTCTTGTCACCCAGTAACGTTACCGAGAAAAAGACGCGCATTCAAGTTTAGTGCCAGCTTCAATTGAAATTACTATACAAATGTACTTATTGATTCACTCAAAGACAATTTAAGAAACATTGTCTGTCCATGAAATCTCCGAAAACGGGGGAATTTCACTTTCTTGTCCGCTTTTTCATCTCTTTCCGCTTTTACGCACGTCTGCGTCTACTAGTGCCTACTTAACAATCATCATGGTGCGCGCGTGTGTTGTAACATGCCTGCTGGCTGTGTATAACAGGACTGTTGTAAAACACGACGTGTTGGCTCACTGACTGTTGACTGACCACCTGAGTGGCAGTCTCATACGTTTTAGACATGATGCATGAATATGCTACTGCACTGGCGGACGAGCCAATCCTCCAAAGGGAGGGGAATTTTCCCAAAGAAGGGGGAATTGACAGTTTTCAGGTCATTTTACCTACACCTTAGGGAACAAATTCTACTTTTTGAAAATGCCAAAGAGGGGGGAATTCCACTTTTCCCACCCCTTCTCGTCCGCTAGTGTATGCTACTGGAGGTTAGGTTGAGTAAGTGGAACAACGATGTTGATATAAATAGCCGCGTATAAATGTCAATTTACATTCTATTCCATAAAATAAACTTTCAGGGAAAACAAAATAAGGTAATCCAGTGAGGGTAACAGGTTGGTAAATTCTTCAGATTCGTTTGGAATGCAAAGTGATTAAATTTTTTTTCAGGAAGGGATACACAACTACAGGTGTATATCTACAATGTACAATCTACAATCTACAATATCTACCCGTACATGAATACTATTGCAGAGGCAGAGGCAAACTTTTTATACATTCGTTAAGATGCTGAGGATAGTTTTTTTGTTCGTAATTTTTTCGATCGTTTTCAAGGAATAAAATAATAACAAGGAACACAATAACAATAACAACAATGTCCACAGCAACAGCAACAACAGCCACGACAGCAACGTCCATAGCAACAGCAACAACAACAAACAGCATCAACATTGTACCAAGCACTGTCCTTCGCAACTTTGAAACCAGTACTCTCACCAATGCGGGCCAATGAAATAGAGGTAGCGTCAGACGGAGAAACGGAAGCAGACAACGAAAGTTGCTTAAAAACTCGAACAAATTTTGGATCATGTGACATTTTCATCCGCCCTCACCGTCACTAAGGTATCGCTCTATTAGGCTTCTAGTATTGAGAATTACGACAGCTAGTATTAACTTTCATGCTTTAATCGCGGACAACATAGATACATATATCACTTACGCCCGTTACACACCACGTGTCAGGAATTACGGTAGTTGCGGCATGCGGTACGAAAGAGGAAATTACCAAGGCAGTGGATGTATGACACGCTCTAGTTTGACCTCGGTAGTCTGATTATTAGACACGGGAGCGAAAACAGTTGAACTTGCGGTAGTCGGATTGGAAGAGAGGTCTTACGTTCAGTAAATGGTGGAACGGTAGTGGGGGAATATGTAGTAGGCAATTTAGTACTATATTCCAACAAGGTTACGGTAGTGATGGTAGTTTCAATTGTTTTGGTTACTGTAGATGCAGTGGAAGACGAAACGATTCTACTCAGCAATGAGGCTGTGACGCGAATAGGCAAGTTAGTGGAGGGAGACAACGAAGGCACGTGACATATTTATTGGTTGTGACATTTTCATCCGCCCTCACCGCCACTCGTCGACGACACCACCACTCGAACCAGATCGGTGTCGTCAACCGATCATCGGAACCGGATCGACGTCCTTGACTGGACCGACACCGACATCGACACCGACAACTATTCTCATCAACAACATCATCAATCACGTCCATCAAACATCTACCCATCTCGCCGATCGCGTCTCCAATCACTGTGATTTCACATCATCAATTACGTCTTAGCCTTGTGCACACGGTTAAGCGGACTCGATGCGCGCGGGTAATTGCGCGCGGGCGATAAAGTTTCATATGAGCGCGGGTAATAAAGTTTAGTGTAATACACGATAGCGTCGATACATCGAATAACGTTTTACTGCCATGGATGAATGCATGCGCAATCGTATAATCGAATTAATTTTTCGTTCTGTCATTGGTAATACCGTAGGTCAGCCCAATTAACCAGCCCGCGGCGCGCACGGGGAAGCGAAGCGTGTGCACAGGCATGATACATAAGTCTAAGGTATCTGATTGGTAAGCTAGGACGAGAAAGCCCATCCTAGGGCGCTGTTACAGACCGACAGAAAATACCACAAAGCGAACGACTTTTTGTATTTACTCAATCTTTTTTATTTTATTTCAATAATTTTGTTATTTTCTCATTCACGTCATAATTATACCCGGTTTTTTTATTTTTCTTATTTTCTTACTTTCTTATTTTCTTTCTTACTTTCTTATTATGTTTCATGCGAACGACAGATCTTCAGAGTTTATAATGAACTCCCATTTGGTTTACTTACAATAGCACATTCCGGTTTGAGTTTCAGGATAGGTATAAAGAAGGAGGTAAACTGCTAGTTGGAAGAGAATATGATCATGATTTCTATACTCAAACTGTTATTTTTGCCTTGTCTCATTGTTATTAATATTTTTATCATGTTTCAAATAATCACCAACTCAATAAATTATTATTTTACCATGCATTGATCATTCACCCATCAAAGATTTGTCCCCCAGCAAAAGGGAATAAATGAATAAATACACATACATATATACGCACAACCTACGACCGATAAAGTCAGTCCAGAGAAGTTATGTTCTCGCATATAACACTAAAGTGTTTTTCACATCAGTATGTACAAACATGCGAACCCAATTGGCTATTTTGCTGGCAGAACTACTGGCGAACCAGACCATGGCTATGAGAGAGTTTCTGAATCAAATCACCATCACGGCTGTTTCTGGAGGAGATTGTCAGGAGCTGGAATGCCTGTACCGCCAGGACCAGCTGTGCGACTACATCCACGACTCTCCATGCCACCAGCCAACGCCGACGACTAATCAGCAGAGGAAGGAAGCGGCGGAGGTGTTCATCAACAGCAATTTTGGTTACCAGGAGCACGAATACAAGTATGAATTGGCGGAGCAAGACGCCAATATCATAGCCCGTATGAGCAGCCCTGAAGACGTCATCGGAATGGATCCAGGAGATTGCACTGGATCTAGTACACCACCCAGCGATGACGGAGGAAAAGACGAACCGCAAACGAGCGGAAGCCCTCCTGAAGGAGCTGGAGTCACTCGGCACGTCCAGACATCCAAACAACTGAAATCTAATCTTTTTTATTCTTCTTCACTTCGTCTTTTTTTTGTTCTTTACTTCGTATCTACGGAAATGAAATTTTACTTTATCTACATAGCTGTTATTTCGTTTCCGGGACTCACGGTCGCTTTACCGTGAAAGTACGCATAGAGTAAGTTTGATATCTATTGTTCACATATGTATTTATTAATCATTACTAGATTTGAGGTCCTCGTCAGGACGGTGGCTACCCTGGCGAGGTTCACCGAGGCTTTCAAGCCTGGTTAATTGATAGTTTACTATGTAATTGAGACGCTCTTAACATTTACTAAATAAGCTATCTTTTTTCTTTTTCACTCTTTGTTATATTTAGTTCAATGATTTCATTCAATGTAATTAAATGATGAATATGAGTTGAATAAATGATTAATTGATGTAAATAATGATTGTAAATGTAAATGAAGTAATATTTTTTTAATTTTTTTTTCGTTTGTGGTTTAATTCCATTTTTGTGATTTCACTTAATGAATATGTAATTAATTCAATTGCAAATGTGAATGATGTAACATAATAAAACTTGAAAAAAGCGGTGAGTGGGTTGTCTATGATGAAAATATTTGAAACTTAGTTTTAAAATACACTGCAAGTGGAGCAAATTTTTATTTAGAAACAAAGTTTAATGTATAAGGTACCTGTTTCCTTAGACATCTGGTACTACTTATGTACAGGGTGTCCCATTTAAAAGTCACGTTTTGTTTTTGCAATAATTTTTGTGAATGTTAAGCGATTTTGAAGTTTTATGCGTCATATAATGGAGAATTTATGACAAATTTTTTCGGTGCATAAAATTTTGAAATCGCATGTTTTTACTAATTTTTATGCTAAATCTACGAAAGTCCTTAATTTTCACTAAAAATCGTCGATTTATTCATGTTTTTCGCACATAAACAACCGTGTATTGGAATCTTCTGATTAATGTTATCACAATCAGGTAACCACTACTTGAAATACAAGTGAAAAATACCAGAAAAAGCCTTTTAAATCATCCACATGATCACCACCCCTTCATATGCTAATTTTCAACCATGCGCATGCTCTGAATGTGATTCCTCACATTAGCCCTCACTTGAACTAAAGGGAAGATGACTTGGTCAACATTCTTTGTAATCTGCACGGACATATGGCCTTTTAGTTCCTTTTTAGATGGATATTGATGTTTTTAAAGCAATGGGATCTTGGAATTTTGAGTTTCGATAAGCTTATAGCTACCTTTCACAGAGCTGAGGCCAAATGTGAGGAATCACATCCAAAGCACGCGCATCGTTGGGAACTGTGCATCTGAAGGGGTGGTGATCATGTTAAAGATTTAATGAGCGTATTCTGGTATGTTTCACCTGTATTTCAAGCAGTGGTTACCTGACTGGGATAACATTAATCAGGAGATTCCAATAAACTGTTACTTATGTGCAAAAAACTGGAATAAATCGACGATTTTTAGTGAAATTAAGGGACTTTCGTAGATTCAGCATAAAAATTGGTATGAACATGCGATTTCAAAATTTTATGCGCCAAAAAAATTTGTCATAAATTCTCCATTATATGTCGCATAAAACTTCAAAATCGGTTAAGCTTCACAAAAATTACAGCTAAAACAAAACGTGACTTTTAAATGGGACACCCTGTATGTAAGACTGTGGGTCCTGAAAAAGTCCTAGAATCATATAACCCACATACGTATGACTGTGGCTCCTGAAAAAGTCTTATAACTATGTACATATATAGTCCATTTATCGAGTTAAGTTTCATTTTAACCTGCCGGAAAATTTCCGACACGGGAATTATTTTCAAATTAGCGGGCTCTCCCTCCTTAATCAAGGCGAGATAAACCCTCTCAGCACAAATAGATAACTAATTTGTGAACCTGTAATTTTTTTATGGTGAGAGCCCGTGTTACGTGAAATAAACTAACTTAAATAGAAAAATAAAAACATGGAACTATTGTTCCATTCAAGCAGGCTTTCAGTTAAGTTAGTTATCAAAACAGTCGTACTAGTTAAATATTTGATATTCCTGTTTTTTGTCACTGTAAAACGAATACCTTGTGTCAATATTACACGCACCCAAATAATGTTTTTATTTTGTGTTGAGCCGGTTGTTTTTGCCTCTCCTGTGCAGGGAATACCGCGCGAATTTGAAAATAATTTCCGTGTCGGAAATTCTCCGACAGGTTAAAATGAAACTTAACTTGATAAATGAACTATATGTACATACCCCTTATACATACAGGGTGGCTCAAAAAAACGTGTCGCGTTTGAGCGGTGATTGTGAAAGTTATACAAACGCTGTGAGATTGCGGTAAAAAGCATTCAATTAAACAAGTTTTGGCCTACAAAATGACGTGATACTAAATTTCAATCTTTTCGATTTCTTAACGGTTACACGCGATTATAAAAAAACACCGAATTTCACATCGAAAAGTTCATATGTTGTGTTTAAACTGAATACAAATCAAAAACTATATCTTGGTTGTCGGTTTCTAGGTTTAGTTGACTGTTTTATTCAAATGAAATGTTTTGGTTTCCAAAAATTCATTGTGTGATTCGCATTGAAAAAAACGTTGCTGTTTTAAATTCGGCCAGTTAAGCGGTTACACGCGTGCGTGCTGTCATTGCTTCTGATGGAGGCCAAACCGAACATACTTTTCTGCGTGTTTAGTTATGCCTGTTTTATAAAACACATCCAGCTAATATTCTTTTAAATGTGATGGTAATGTGAACCAAACTTCGTGCAATAGTTATGAGTATTTATATATTCAGTTTATCCACAAAATACGATCTTTTCGATGTAAAATTCGGTTTTTTTTTGTATAATCGCGTGTAACAGTTAAGAAATGAGAGTCTAAACTTTAGTAGCACTTCATGTTGTAGGCCAAAACATGTTTAATCGAATGCTTTTTACCGCCATCTTACAGCGTTTGTATAACTTTCACAATAACCGCTCAAACGCGACACGTTTTTAGCCACCCTGTATGTATGACTGTGGCTCCTGAAAAGGTGTATCAGTGAATCATGGAATCATTGGGTTCATCAGGTCTGTATTTTATGTGTATGTGACAAGGCACTAAACTATTGGTTGGATATTATTGTAACAAGATGATGTAAAGCGATTGCAAACACACACCAGGGCAATGCAATTTGTTGTGATTGGCCATGAGTCAAACCACCCATAGCCATAACACCTACACCTTAGTGAACAAGTTCCACTTTTTGAAAACGAAGAGGTGGAATTCCATTTTCCCACCCCTTCTCATCCGCTAGTGCTTCATAGTGTTCACTAGCCTAAGAGAATGGAAGGGAAAAAAAGAACTCCCCTCTTTTCGACGTCTTGAAAAGATGGGAACTAGTCATTTCGTTATTGGTACCTAAGGGTATAACAACACCCACTCACTCACTGACTCACTGACTCACTCACTCACTCACTCACTCACTCACTCACTCACTCACTCACTCACTCACTCACTCACTCACTCACACACTCACTCACTCCCTCTATCACTTTCTCACTCACTCATTCACTCCTCACTCACTCACTCACTCACTCACTCACTCACTCACTCACTCACTCACTCACTCACTCACTCACTCACTCACTCACTCACTCACTCACTCATTCACTCACTCATTCAGTAACTCACACACTCACTCACTCACTCCCTCTATCACATTCTCACTCACTCACTCAAATGCGTTACTATACGTTCAAAACTTGTGCCCACTCAACACAACAGCCCGTGAACATGATATACATGTACCCCTGATTTGTAATGTATATCATTTGTTATTGTTGTTTTGATGTGACTGACTGATTAGCTGACTGACTGACTGACTGTGTGACTGTCTGGCTTTGTGCCTTTTTATGTGCAGTGACAGACGGAATGATCTTGTTAAGTACCAACAAAAAACCATATGTGCTGTCACGGATAAAATTTTAATGTTTGATTCTGCTAAAAAAAGAATACATGGAATACTTAATTTTTTTCTTATTCACCTACACCTTTAGGAATCAATTTTTCTTTTTGAAGACGATAAAGTGGGGCAATTCCGCTTTTTGTACCCCTTCTCGTCCGCTAGTGACGTATCGTGTAACGTGGTCTCCATTACACGACTACGAGAAAGCAATTACTGACTGACTGGACTGACTGACTGACTGACTGACTGATTGACTGATTGTTATGTAATATGGAGTGGGTTGATTCTAAACGCAGTGTAGGTGACAACACTGGCGGACGAGCCAAACCCCCAAAGGGAGGGGAATCTTCCCAAAGAGGGGGAAATTTTCATGAACCTGGCCATTTTACCTACACCTTAGGGAACAAACTCTACTTTTTGAAAACGCCAAAGAGGGGGGAATTCCACTTTTCCCTCCCCTTCTCATCCGCTAGTGGGTGACAATGCCCTAATGTAGATTATAACGTGGGCTTTATTTTTATTATATGACTAAGAGAGTATACTGACTGGCTCACTGAATGACTGGCCATATTTTCATTGACTAAGTTATAACGATTATGAAAGACTAGCAATGGATCGGTTAGTCTTTTTTCAAATTCTTTTTTACATTTTATTACCTGTTGCTTTTATATTTCAGGATCTGCAACACTGGCAAAAACTGCGTTCTCATGTGAACGTAAAATTCGATTGTGTCAAAGATTGCCTTCTTGATTGTGTCTATTTTATGACACACCCGTTTGCAGTGCGATATATTACTGGAAAGAAGATTTTTAAAGAAAAGTTGTTAATAGTGTTTGATTGCATTGTTTTTCGATTTTATTCATTGAAACCTATTATCATTCAGAATTCATCAGCTACTACACATAAATATTAGTCAAAAAAACATCGTCAGTAGTACAAATCACCCTAACCGTACCCATCTTTACTTTATTAGACCACGAAAAAGTTCTCGTAAGAATCAGGTTGTATTCATATGTATATTAATCCCATACTTAATCCAAGACTATATATCCACAAAACCTAGCTCGTGGCCCACATTTTTCAACAATAACAACAAACAACAAAGCCTATTCCATCCCAATCCATGCATCCCCCGGGCGGCGGTGGCGGGGCCCCACAATTATCCTTCTATATATATATATATAGAAGACAGATCGAGACATTTCGAAACTGACTGAGCGACAGAATGAGTTCCTCGACGTCTTGGACATATTGAGTAATAGAACGATCATGAATAGTGAATCATGTGCCTCTACGGTATGTTTACCCCAAATTTTAGTTAAGAGATTACAAATCCTTAAGAATGGTAAATACCTACAAATTTTGAAGGTGACTTGCAATTGTTCCTCTGAATCGCTAAAGAGCATCGATGACTGGATTACAGAGGTTTATGGCGACCTTAGCCTACGATTGGACTGTATTTTTTGAGGTTTGACATATATTTCATTACACATCAATATAACTATGAAACAAAAAAAACTATTTAGCTGATGAATCAGACGATCAGTTTCGCGGTACCTGATTCCTTACATCATGAACCTAAAAAGGTAAAACCATAGATTGAATTTATTTATATGTTTGTGTTAAACTTCATTTCCTCATCAGTAGTCTAAACTAACAAGCTAGTTATCCTCCATTTAACCACAGATTAACATGTATTTGTCCTTCGTATATGTTGTGTATGTGTATTACGAAAAAAAATGTCTAATTAAGTTGTCTCTAACATCCTTCTGTTGTAATCATAAATTAAGAATTTTTTTATGTCAATCATGACAGTTTTCAGTTTCTCACGGCCATGACCGTTACGGGATTTGCTCTCGGCTTGACGAGTACGTTGGTTCTACGCGGTGTCGCAGTTCTGCTGGTCTATCTCTACCATCGTTACTGTAAAGTTAGTTCAAAGTGTTTGCGAGTGAATGTCATTTACTGTTGAGACCTATCGATGAATTAATGACCTTCTGTGAAACCAATGTGAATGAGTGAGTAAATTTTTTTGAAAACTCCCGTGATCGTCGTCAAGTCTACTCCGGTTGTGGTGACTGATTCAGGCATGCAGGATATCGAATTGGGTTGAAATAACAGTTTTCTGATCATTATAGTGAAATGAAACCGTTTTAATTGCATTCCAGTTATTTTGTTCGCTGTCATATTTCAATACAAAATTGCTTATGTTAATGATCATGATTCGCATAATATGTTATTGAGTTGTATTGTGTTTTTGAAAGAAGTTGGCTTGAGAGGAGTCATTATTAATGAAACTATTATGTTTAAGTCGATGTACATAGATATGACAGTTAAAGTAAAAAACTTAAAGATGAGTTAAATAAGTAAGACCAAAATTTGATGGTGATTTTCATGAATCGATGAGTCTGAAAGTGAATTTAAATATGTGAACATTTGTAGAATAAAACTTTGTAACAATAGCAAAGTCTAATACAAAGAATAACATATATGGGGCCCCGCCGCCGCCGCCCGGGGGTTGCATGGATTGGGATGGAATAGGCTTTGTTGTTTGTTGTTATTGTTGAAAAATGTGGTCCACGAGCTAGGTTTTGTGGATATATAGTCTTGGATTAAGTATGGATGGGATTAATATACATATGAATACGACCTGATTCTTACGAGAACTTTTTCGTGGTCTAATAAAGTAAATATGGGTACGGTTAGGGTGATTTGTACTACTATCGTCCACCACACTGGGACTGCGACTGTTACGAGAATGTGCTCGTCGACCGGTGCGAAATGGTCAGGTTTGTGGAGTGAATGAATGACTGACTTATTGAGTGATTGAATGAGTTAGTGAATGATTGAAAAAAAACTTCAGGAACTTCGCAAAGGCCAAACGCAGTATTTTGGCAAGGAAGGCGTGAGTTGCATGGGTGGTTTTTTTCGATAAGATACGGCGATGACAGACTGACAACAAAAAAGTACATCAGCCTCTCGAATCACGAACCAGGGCAAAACTAATTGTTTGCCATGTCATTATCATTCAGTGATTGAAATTAAGTGTGTTAAATGTGCGCAATATCTTTAAGATGCCATGATTTCAGCTTCTTCCAATTGTGTAAAATGAGCGACCGCATCGAAGTGGAGAAAATAATTTCTGAACCAATCAAGATGCGGGCACAACCGGCCGCTTTCTCTTTGGTGTACGATCAGCAAGATAAGCTGTCTACGTTGCTCAAAGCTTATAGAGAGGTGATGGAGCGCATGAGGGAGATCTCTGATGGCCTGGACGCGCCGAAAACCGTTTGTGAAGAAGTGAGCGCGGCCCTGATCGCTGCTGCTGGACCGTCCGTGACTGGAAAGTCCACTGCAAGTCGTAGTCGCAGTCCTGTTCGAACTCGCACTCGGAGCCGCAGTCCAGACGCGAAATTCAAAACCCCAAAAATTTTCTATAATTTTTTTCTGAACGCCAAATTTTTCTGCCACCAGAAAAATATTCCATATCAAGTTTTACTGTCCGTTTACCCCCGATTACCTATCGTTAGGCTGGCTTGTCCGAGCGGGAGCGAGGACAAGCGCGTTAGCCCGCGCAGCGGTGGTATTTCAGTGGTTACCCACCTTTGTATGTGCAAATAAATTTTCGTCTTTGGAAAAAATTCTAGGAAATTTTTTGGGTTTTGGAAATTTGCAGTCCAGACGTAGCCGGCCAGCGAAAATTCTTCAAGTGTAAGTCATCATCGCACCTCGTCGCTGAATGCCCTCTTCAGAAGCGGAACCATTGATTGATAAAAATAGATTTTTATTTTTCTGTCTGTGGGAGTGTAGGAACCCCATGAGTGTATTATTTCTACTACCCATTCTGGAAAACGATACAACATATGTAATTTGAAGTTACATCGGCTAAGAATCTTTATAGGATAAATGTTTTATCTGTCATTTGAAAATTTGAAAGTCACGATGAAGGTAAGTAGTGGATATCAAGGATAACTCCTAAGCTAAAAATCATAAGCTATTTTTACAAAAAAAAACATTTTATCCTAATCAAGGTCAATTCCGAATCGGCAGACAGTGATTTAAAAGTCGGCGCATTCGTAACCCGATAAAAAGTTTACCCTGGATGAGAAGTTCAGGCGGGACAATGAAGTCATGATCATCTCTACGGTTCGTGGCTGCAATTCTGGCGAAAGTCAGAAAATCGGTTTCGTGGTAGACAATCGAAAAATGAACCTTGCTTCGACTCGGTCTTCATCGTCGGCAATCTGCAGGCCTTGAAGTCATGGGAGCTCAACTCATGAACATTCTCGAGTCAACGAACTCAGTAGCCACGATAAAGGAGTTTGAAGTGTGGGCAAACCATGGCCTATAGGTCAAAACGTACGTTACCATGGGAGATCTGGATGAAGAGGTCATAAAATATAGGGACGAGAAAAATCTCCAAAATGAGTCATGATCTCGCAGCGATACGACTATTGGTCGTGTGTCCAGGTTACCTGCGTAGCGACCAGTACCGGTTTCATTCCCGCACTGAAAACCAGTATCCGCTCGATGGCTACATCTTACATCGGATTTACCATCAGTGTACAGTTGGAAAGCGATCAGTTAAAACCATTCAAAAGGTACGACTATTATCGGAGAATATGATTGCGTGCCTGCTGGACAGCTACATTGAAGACATCAAGATAATTGCCGAATGTGAACTACCGGTAGACGATTTGACGATCTGCTCGATACAACCCGGACAGACAACAGTGGGCGGTTTCGTCTGTTTGAAACTGAACGATAATTGTCCGGCATATCTCCATACGTCGTGTTCCACCACAATTGCAACGATGACATCACAGAATTGTACGACGACGAGGTAATAATGTTTAACAATCTGTTAATTTTTTTCTTGCAGCTTGCAATCTCAATACATATTCATTTATTAGTATTACTTATTAGTATGAAACGCTCATTTAATGCAGTATACTGTATATCATATACATAACATTATTATTCCAAATTAACACAACTCTTTTATATTTTTATTTACACAATCAGTGTAGCAACTGGCTTGAGTAATCATAGAATAACATTACATAGAGGTAAAAGAAACAAGGAGTCAAACAAAGATACATTTATATCATTATCTCGAACGTCCGTTACAAGAACCGTGCAGTAGATATCGGTTCCATCAACGTTGGACCCGTAATTAAAGAAGACAGCGCATGCTTCAATGACTACAGTATGTTTAACGGATAACATAATTATGATTGGTTATGATTGATCATCGTCATGAACCACATCAATTAAATAAATCATCAGCTAACTAAACTTAACAACCCATCAGGGTGACAACAACAACATCAAAAACAACAACAACAACAACAACAACAACAACAACAACAACAACAACAACAACAACAACAAACAACAACAACAACAACAACAACAAACAACAAACAACAACAACAACACGATGATAATACCATTATGATAATGTCACGCTGCAAATTTATTTTAGTAGACAAAATATAACGTCGTTCCACTTTGCAATGCTTGACTTTAAATAACTTTTATTTGTTATGTCAATGGGTGATTTCCAATTGATCTTTTATTTTATCTGTGATTAGAAACTGTTTCCCAGAGATCTTTCAAAACAAGTAATCTTTTTAAGCCTAACCGAAACACCGATTCGGCCACTTCTCGAAGCACTGTCTCGAACCAGCCACAGGCTATTTTGATGCATTAATACTGTACATCGCCGGCACGAATGACATCAGATGTGATCGAACGGCACCGGAGCGGTTCACGGAGGACCTGACGGAGTTGATGCAGAGGCATAAGGAGAAGGAAGGAGCGGGAAAAGTCTCCTGGTTCCCGCTCCCTCCCATCTACAGGTTCGAAGGAGAAGCCGCCAACGTTAATGATCTGATGAAAAGATCGGACTTTGGAAATCAAATTCCATGGTTGAAATATTACCAGCTGGCACCAAACGATCACACTCGCATGCATATGCATGATGTCATGAAAAAGGCCATGCTGGTCCGACTACTGAAGATGGGCGTCCAGGTGCTCACCGACGAAGCGGCTACTGGTAAAAATAAATAAAAAGGAGTGGCTCGCATTGAAATTTGTGAATTGAGATTGACTTTAATGGAATAGATTGATATTGACTAATGATTATTGATTGATGATTATTGAATTGAGTTATTGATTGAAGAATCGATGAGCGGGAATTGATGTGTCGATTTTTGTCAATTGATGTGATTTACAAATTGAAATTTGAGATATGTTTTATTGAAATGACGATTGATTAATATTGAATGTTTATTGATTATTGATATATTCATTGATATGATTATTGATGTGGATCGAATTTATGATTCATTATTGAACAGATTGCATTAAATTGACATTATTGATTGTAGATTGAAATTTAAAATTATTGTTTGCGCACATTATTGCTTGTGGGTTTATGGGATTGCTTTTTGTTCGGGGGAGTATAACAGCCAAAAGCAAGTTCCCGCCCGCCACCCCGCCCCGCCACATAGCCAGTCGATTGACTAGGCCCTATGTTTGGGTTGGTCTCAGATTCAATAACGCACGGCTCGGTGCATAGAGCACGGGGGGATCGAGGATGCCTGAAAGGGTGATACCAGCATACAGATAATGCTAATGCCATTGCATACCAGTAGCGGACGAGAAGGGGGGGGGAATAGTGGAATTCCCCCCCCCCCTTTGGCGATTTTCGCGTTTTGGTGTAGGTAAAATGATGTTTTTTTCGCATGTGTAAGCACAAATTCAAGGTAACTTTAGATTAAATTCTTTTTGAATTTCCACTTTTGCCCCTTCTGGGAAGCAAAAATATACCTGAAGTGTAACAAATATACAGTATGTAGGTGTAAAAAAGACATTTCATCATGGTCAATTCCACTTTTCTAGCTCATATTAGAGTTTCCACCGCTGCTTTCACAAGAATGTATATTTACCCGCTCAGAAAGAAAGATTCCACTTTTAGTTCCACTTCCGATTCCACTTTCTTGAACCACTCCAAAATTCCACTTTTCGAATAACTTAACAATTCCACTTTCTTGAACTTGAATCCCTTTAAAATTCCACTTTTTGATTAACTTGATAACTTCCACTTTTGTGATTCACTTCATTTTTATGCCCTTCTTTGGCGAAACAAGTATGATATCGGATATGTCGATTCACATATTTTCTTTTTTACGGAATCATAGGGGTTCGTTAAGTTTTTTTGTATCCGCTGAACAACTCAAGTTTAAGGGGAAATACGTTTCCCATTCCACTTTTCAAACTATTCCCCGCATTAATTTAATGAAATTGACCATGAGATTCCCCATTCCCATAACACTGATATTCGTACAGTGGTATTTTCAACTCCACTTTCTTGAATAACTCCAAAATTCCACTTTGAGCTGCTTCTTTGATTATGCAACTCATGATTCATTACGTCATTTCTTTAGCAGATGACTTTTCCCATGGAAATACTTTACTCTAGATTAAAATTATTCGTTTCTATTGATCTTGACATAACCGTACACAAACTAAGTGACCACTTAGATTTATAGTGGATTCCACTTTCCACTTTAAAAAAACACATTGAAAAAAATCACGTTGTATGAATTTATAACCATTAAATTCGGAATCACCGTAAAAATCTGGTAGGAAAACTTTTTTTTTCACGCCGATCCGATCAAAATTGAAAGTTTTACAAAGTTAAATCGAACCTGAAATTTTCGGTAATTTAATTTCCGTTAATTAAAAAATCAGTGCCACTTTTGAAATTACCGTGCACGGATGACAATGTGGGGGTCAGTCTGATGTAACTCACTTGAGGTCACGGCGTTCATTTGAGGTCGCGTATGAAAGAGCAGCCGCCTTTTGAGGGGAGGTTCCCACGGCTTCTTACACACGTAAAAGGGGTAATTGCGTAATCCCCCTTTCCCCCGGAGTTCCTTGTACCATTACATATGGACCTCGCTGCACCCCCTCCCCGCTGGCAGGTATTCCTTTGTCGGCTCGGACCATCTTGGTGCCAGGTGAAGACGCCCCCTTTCATGTCATTCAAGCCTCGTGTCTCACTACGGCTCAGTTAATGCACGGTATTTTCAAAATTGGCCCTAATTTTTAATCAACAGCGTTAAAATTAACGGAAGTTTTCAAAGTTTGTAAAACTTTCAATTTTGATCGGATCGGCTTGAAAAAAAAACATTTCTTACCAGATTTTTACGGTGATTCCGAATTTGACGGTTATAAATTCATACAACGTGATTTTTTTCAAAATAAAAAGTGGAATCCACCATAACTTGAACAAGGTATGATAATACTTTTAGTAAGAACGGAAAATCCGGAATACCGCAAAAATGTATGAGCTACGCGCAATGTTCATGGTGGTTTCTAAAAGGTGTTTTTTAATCAACAGCGTAAAAATTAATGAAGTTTTCAAAGTTTGAAAAACTTTCAATTTTCATCGGATCGGCTTGAAAATAAATTCATTCTGACTCAATCGACCATGGAGATAAATTCATTCCGAATTTACTATTAATAATTTAATTAGTCGCGATTTTTTTTCAACGGGTCTTTTTAAAAGTGAAAAGTGGAATCCACAATAGTTCTAAGTGGACACTTAGTTTGTAAACGGTTTTGTCAAGATCAATAGAAACGAATAAATCTAGAGAAAAGTAGTTCCATGGGAAAAGTAATCTGCTAAAGAAATTACGTAATGAATCATGAATTGCATTGGTCACAAACTGCATGAAGGAACCACCCAAAAGGGGAATTTGTTCATTTGAGGGATTAAGAAATGGGATACGTTTACAATACAAATTAACAACCTCTAAAATGCAAATTTTTCCTGCTATGCAGGGTAGGGTTCGGTCACTTTACAGGTACGTTTCCAATACAAATTAACAACCTCTAAAATGCAAATTTTCCCTGCTATGCAGGTTAGGTTTCGGTCACTTTACGGCTATGTTTCCAATACAAATCAACAACCTCTAAAACCAAAAATTTTCGCTGCAATGCACCGTAGGTTTCGGTGACTTTATAGGTACGTTTCCAATACAAATCAACAACCTCTAAAACGCTAATTTTCGCC
This sequence comes from Daptonema setosum, assembly GCA_964036265.1. Lineage (NCBI taxonomy): Eukaryota > Metazoa > Nematoda > Chromadorea > Monhysterida > Xyalidae > Daptonema > Daptonema setosum. The sequence continues at coordinate 4,916,794 of OZ038442.1, forward strand.
TCTATGAAACGTAGGTTTTGGTAACTATATAGGTACATTTTCAATACAAACTAACAACCTCTAAAACGCAAACTTTTGTTGCTCTGCAGCGTAGGTTTCGGTAACTTTATAGGTACGTTTCCAATATATATTAACCATTTTGAAAACGCAAATTTTCGGCGCTCTGCGCCATTGGTCTGTGAGCTCTCTAGGCGGTTTCCAATACAAATAAACAACCTCGAAAATGTAAATTTTTGCGCGCTTCGCGCCGCGGTTTCCGAGCAATTCGAGACATGTTGCTAATACAAATAATCGACCTCAAAAAGTAAAATTTTGGCGCTACGCGCCTTTGATTTTTTAGTTGGACGCATTTTTAACTCTAATACAAATGAACATCTTTAACACGCGGATAATGTACAAGTATGTTGATGAGGGCTACAGAAAAGCAAGCATGACACTATGTATCTAAGATGATATACAGTATAAATGAAAAGATTTTAAATGTAAATAGATTGTTGTTTTATATAGAAAAAAATTAAGGTGTAGGTAAAACGAGATTTTTTGAAGAGCATTAAGGTGTAGGTAAAATGGGGTCCAAAAATGATTCCCCCCCCTTTGGGCAAAACACTCGTCCGCCACTGTTGCATACATATGTAATGTCGAATGCTCGACATTACTGCATTCCTATAATCACGTGCTGTATGTTTTCTCTCACAGTACAGAGTAGATTCATATTGCTCTATTCATTAGATTGACAATTCCTTTTCACTTGTTGTTTAATGATTGTTTAAATGTTTAATTATTGTTTAACTCGGTTTTTACCCATTGAAACTTGAGATATAAATTACGTACCGAATCGCAGTCGTGGGCCTGAAATTGATAGTAAACGTTAATAAACAAACAGGTTAATAAACGTTGTCCAATTATGTTTTCGATGTGAATTAACCGTTTTTTTCATTTCAGCAATGGATACACAAGGCTCGAACACCGATTTCGTACATGAAATTATAGATGAATTTCATATGTAAACAACGGATTTTTAACTTATAACTTAACGTAAAAAATTAAGTTCACTTATATAAACATTTCGTTTTTGTTAGTGATTTCACTACAATGATGTTGTACCGCATTGTCAATCCGAGTGGGAAACCAGATTCAGCTCAACCAATGGATTGGGCTAAAGAAAACGGTAAATTGTTTCAAATGGCGTACGATTATTGTGTGAAGCTTCATGAATGAATCAGGTGCATTATGCAATATCGCGTGTAGATGATGTTTCAGTATTTAACTCTGGTACGTTATCATTTTCACAGTAATTGCCAGTTCAGCTGCCCTTGGAAAAATGCAAAGAAACCAGACTTGGTCAATGCGGCCCCCTGCTGGATGTTCGGCCACATCGCGGCCCACTGCAAAGAGCCCATGATCGACCGCAGAACAGCCATGTCACTGTTCGAAAAATAACAAAATAAGCAGCCTGAAATACATAAGAAACACCCGTAAACCGCACACCCGCAACTTACGCAATAAGTGTAGCCCAACGTAGATTTAGTGTGAGACTCTAACTCAGGTACAGATTCGTCAGTCTTCAGTTTTTCACATTCATCAGAAGTGCAACTAACCCTCGATGGGCAGCGTTTCCTGTCTTCGCTGTTGGGCCGTGACTGTGATCTCTGGTACCCCAACGAACCGGCTCCAAACCAGTGCGCGCACTGTTTCGAATGGGCCAACTGATGCCAATAGCTGCCGCCGATAGGTGCGATCAGTCTTATATGCTTTTCTAAAATGTATAAATTTTTCATAATTTAACTATTCATTCATTGCACTTTTCATTCATTACTAGTGAATCGGTTTTTTTTTTTTTTTCTGCATTTTTAGCTTAGTTGTTGCTGTAAGACTGTTGACTGGACGCCAATGGCGTAAACTACTAATATTTCGCCAACGGCGTAATAATTTCAATTGCATAGACGCAACAATTCAAAAATGATTGTAATTCGATCCATTCAGTTCAATGCGCCATGAAAACTGTTTTAGAAGGCCACAGTTCAATGCACCATGAAAAACTGTTTTAGAAGGCCACGATTCAAAAAGTTCATTCATTATTTATAAGCAAGATAACAAAACCCATTAATATGAAAAGAACTTACATATTTACAACCATCACAACTGATATGTAATATTCTTTGGTTTAAACCACAGTCAGGCCTACCTGCCCTTAAATACTGCCACGTACATACATACTTGGGTTACACGCCCCTTAATTGACTTGACTTGGCCCCGCAACTAATATCATTAATGTGGTTGCACTGTGAATCGTACTTGTTCATGTTAGCTTATCTGTTCTCTCGTTCTACTCTCTTATACGTAAATAGTAATCTCACCTTCAGTTTAATATTCTTCACTCGGACATTATCCACAGCCAGTTGACTTACATACATGAAGGTAATTCAGAAGCAAATTCATGGTTGTTATATTGTGCAACTACCGTAACTGAAACCCATCCTTAACACGTAACGGAGCCCGTTGTCAAGGGATGGGGTAACACAACACGCATTAGGCTCAACCCAGACAGTGTACGCACCTTGACAGTAGCGGTGACAATATACAGGATGGTCCAAAAGTTTATGTAGTACATTTTTTAGTCATCTTTTTCGCGCGTGTATAAGTAGAAAAAAAAACGAAACGAAAATGATCGAACAGAAAATAACCTGAACTTTTCAAAAATTTCCTTATTTTTTTTGTCAGATGAGTATTCAGTTTTTCAGATTAGTCAGAGTTAAATGTTAATTCAAACGTACAAATACACGTTTTTTTCATTTTTTTCACGCTGGTTTACCCCTTTTTTACGACTTAGCTCATGTTTCCATCATTCTGATTGTGATATATCAACATTTTAGCTAAAAATAGCAATATAAACAAATGACAATTTAGTAATTCACGCTACTTCAGATTACACTGCCCAGCCAAGACAACCAAAACATGAAACATTAGCGTTAATTACGATACCAGCCCTGTTCAAGTGCACATGGGGCTATGCCTGGATCGAACCGGCTACTTTCTGCGTGTAACTCATACGTGATAACCACTACACTAAGCCAGCCATGCAACTCCCTAGTGGAAGTCCGCCACCCTTCGCCGCGCATAAGCACGGTCAGCAAAGCGCTGCGCCTGCTCCACAGGTGTTTGCGCCACCAGTCCAGTTACCAAAAAATGGATCTGAAAGACTTCTGCATCAAGTTTGATGGTTCGGCTTGGCATTATACATACATCTTTTATGGATAGTTATATCTCCTTTGTGCAGCCCATCGCCGATGTGGTCAAGCTGAACTATTTGAGAAGCTGTTTGAAGGGAAAGGCCCTGAATGCGATCAGGGGTCTGTCAACAACAAATGCGTCATACAACAGAGCGCTGTCCATTCTGAAGCATAGATCTGAAGCATTGAAAGAAGATCATATTTCAAATGATTTTTGATCGTAAGTTTGAAGTTCAAAAGTGAATATTATTTTTTTATTTTTCTGCACAAAATTTTATTATTGCTGTGTTTTCCATAAAAATGGGTTTTTACCCATTGAAACTTGAGTTTTCATATCATAACTTCGACGTAATTACATTGCCCACTTGTTCAATAATAATAATAATAAATATATGTTCGGTCAATTTGAGGTGAGAAGAAAATGATGAATTCGATAGTTCGGATAAAACCAAATATACTACTGGTATAATGTATGCAATCTGAAATTTTTTCTGCCGTGTGATTTTTTTTTTGCAAAACACATGACACTTTTTGTTGTTAAGCATTGTAATACAATAATACAGTTTCACCTAATTCAGGCAGGCCATGATCAGCGCACTCAGAGGGGTAAACATATAGTGAGGGATGATTGTATGTATATTCAAAACCTGTCGATTCCTGAAATCAGGGAATACATCTCTCCGTGGGCCATCAGCCATCGGCTGCTGTATTAGCTATGCCACGTTGCAGGTTCTGTGAAACAAACAGTTTTCATATAACACGAGACCGCATATTAGAAATGTGCGTAATGAACTGTTTGGCACAATATGATTTTGTAAACGTTGAAACATTTTATTTGGTTTGCTTGTTCTTGCTATGTTTTTCTAATCATGTATATATGTTTGCAGAAACTACCAAAATGGCCTTTTCCCAGTCCTCCAACGAGGCAGTTTTTCTTCTATCAATGTTTGATGGATAGGAACCCTTATTTACGTGTGGTCTGTTTCCTTTTTTTCCTCGCACAAGGGCGTTAACTGAAAAGATGAGTAATGTAATAATAGTTGATTGTTTGCTTTGCAAGAACAACAACAACGATCCCCACAATAAAAAAACAACACTGCCAATCAGAGCAACATGACCGGTACGGAGCCCAGCAAATTGTAACAAATCTCTAAGCGCACAAAATAGCGCAAGGAGTCCGATTCGTAGCTCACGGATCACGAGATCGTTCAAAATTATATCAATAGAAACGGCTTTGTCAGTCTAATGTGCTGATGGACAATGAATTTGAAAAGTATGAAGGTCCGATTATGTAATTCTGTTTGAAAGATCAGACAGAATTTGACACATATCGTGCAAAGTTTAATAAAATGCTATTATTCTTGATATTTATGTTTATGTTCTCAGAAAACGTCAAATAAAAAAATTTTGTGTTCCAGGCTGTGACGTCTGGTCTGCGTTTGGTAACTGATTCTCGCAGATCAATCCAAATGTACAGTTGGCGTATGATTCGCGATACAGTGTTCATGCATTGTGTTACTATTGAAGTGGCACTGATCAGGAACAGATTTCGTCACAACTCACAATCTTTGCAATCGTCAGCATTATCATCATCCTTGCCATTTTCCACCATTACTTCATCATCATGTTGAGATTATTAATTTGTTCATTATGTTATAATTAAAGATCATGCAAAAGTAATTCATTGTAGTACTTTGTTATATCTGTGCAGGTATTCTAATTTTTGGTGACGTCCATTATAATTTGAGTATTGCTTATGTGCCTTTATAACATTTCGTTGTCTTCACTTTGTTGTTTTGAGATTGTTGTTTCGGATTAGAAGTCTTGACACTTTCTTTTGTGGCGGAGTGTCGGATCCGCCACGATGATCCGACTAATGTAATGCTGTACCCAAGGCAGATGCTGTTCCGGCCGATGTTTGGGTTGTTCGCACGGAGTGGTCGGCCGGACGCATCTGCTTGGGGGCAGCTGGGGCAATTGGCTAGTAAGGTTATCAGCCAGTAAAGGCCGATGGATCCGACAGGCCACACGCACATGTACTTCATTTACATAATTCGATTTGTGACTTCTATAGTTTGTCTTCGTTGTAATATTTGTTATAGTTAATCAAACTGTACCTTGTAATAGTTAAGCGTTATACTTGTTATGTTATAGTTAATCAAGCTGTTCCTTATTATAGATTAGTTTGAGAACACAATTGTTTTAATTCATTTAATCATTTTCATTATGCTACAGTTCTGATTGAGTTACTTAATATATTTAGTTCTCGTCATGATTTAAAATAATGTACTTGTTTATTATAATATCTTTTCAAGTTTATTGTTTTTAAGTTGTCTTTTTTCGGTTTAATATGTAAGGTTTTAACCTATATAACTTGAGGTTCGACAATAATAAATGGTTTTCTAATTATATAATAATCGTACGTTTTGTAACTAACACACCAGATGGCAGAGCAAAAGAGAGCCAAAAATCCCATATCTTCTTTATGTCCATTTTATAAGGGACGTGATACACACACAAATGCATGAAGTGCACATTCACCAGATCCCGCCCCCACCTACTAGCCATATAGTCACTATAAATACCATTCACCAACGACTGAGTGCCCAGTCCAGTACATACGGCGAACTTGGTTTTCATAGTTATTTTATCCTTCCGCCAGCAGCAATCGCGCCGTGCAACAAGTTCATCCATTTGGATTTACTAGCCAGAACAAGGTTAAAACTCACCACAAGAACTCACTAGTTATTTTACACAGCATTAACCAACCTTCTCTCTTTTTGAAGTTTCCTAAACTTCAAAACACTATTTTATATATACATTACTGTTTGCGTACTCACTGATCCAATTTTTACTGCCATTCCATTTTTTTTAAGAATACTGAAAATTTTCTGTTCCAACCAGGTGAATGACAAACAAAAATCACGATCAACTAGTGATTGAACTAAATCGCGATGGTGTTAAGGTGTGGGGTGGCTTGTACATCCCACCGGATCACGTCCCATGACGTGATACACACACAAGTGCATGAAGTGCACAGTCACCAAATTCCGCCCCCACCTACTAGCCATATAGCCACTATAAATACCATTCACCAACGACTGAGTGACCAGTCCAGTACATACCGGCGAACCATACTGGATACCACTGACATGAATAGAAGTACACTATGTATACTTTCACTGGAGATTACTACGGTAAAACAGGAATCCACTGACTGACTCAACCCAGCCCACTAACCAACTCAAGACTCTAAGACAACTCAAACTTACATGCTTAACGAATGAAACGTATTATGAACAAACTTAATATCGGATGGTTATTATGTTAAGTGAAATCCAAAGTTGCAGTGCTCCTAACAAGGCTATGTAACAATTCCAGCAATTGATACACAAGGTTCAAACTTTTGTGCATGGAATTATCAATGAATTTCATATGTAAATAACTTATTTTTAATTTATAACTCAACGTAATAAAAAAATTAAATTCTCTTAAGGTTGGTGTTAGTGATTTCACTAAAATGATGTTGTACCGCATTGGCAGTCCGCGAAATCGAGTGGAAAACCAGATTCAGCTCAACCAATGGATTAGGCTAAAGAAAGCGGTCATTTGTTTCAAATGTCTTACGAATGTGGTGTGGATGCTTCATGAATGAATCAGGTGCGTTATGCGATATCGCGTGTAGATGATGTTTCAGTATTTAACTCTGGTACGATATCATGCACTGATAAATTTTCGCAGTAATTACCAGTTCAGCTGCCGATGCCAGCACACCTTTTTATTGAAGCCACTTTCATACCAAACGATCGTGTATAGTACAATGATTGTTTGTTGCAACGAATGACGATGTTTTCTTGTTTCCGTACCATTTGGCCAAGGATGACGTCACTCGAGTCGGCGAATACGATCGTCGTTGCTTCACCGGCAGCCAACGAGACACGCGCCGACTGCGTGACAGTGCAGTTGAGCATACCGTCGTATTTGGAGCAAAGTCGGTCAGTTGCTATCAGGTGTGTCTGATGAAATCCCGATGTTGATGTGAGTAAGCTGAGCATGCATATACAAGCCACTAGCGGTTGTGGTTTTTATGGCACATTTAGAGTGTATAGGCGACTTTCTTCAGAACCCTAATTTTTGTTATTCGGATGGTGATGTGTGGTGGCAATGCCTTCGTGGTAGTCACTGTCGAAGGTTGGCGTAGTCGCTATACAACTCCGCTGAAGTCCGACAGACATTAGTGAACCAGGTCGCAAGATTTCTAACTGCACTATTCTGAGAATCCAAAAGTCAACACGTGCAGTGAATGCAACCAACGCATGCTTCTACCGTCATCTTTTAACACATATAAACCAAAGCAGGTATGGCCTGGTGGTCAGGGTGTTGGCCTCGCATGCGAAAGGTTCTAGGTTCAAAACTTTTTGTAAAATTTTGATACAATACTGGCCACAGACAAGTTTTTTCAAAGTTTTACTATCCCCTTTGAAGTTTTACTGTTCGTTAACCCCAATAACCTATCGTAAGGCTGGCTTGTCCGAGCGAAAGCGAGGCCAAGCGCGCTAGCACCGCGCGGAGTGCGGAGGTGGGATCCGTTTGAAAAATATTAGTATAGGATCGAAAATACATCCAATTTGAAAATTTCGATTCTCCAAAACACTTTTGCTCAAAAAAAACCCGCAAATTACAGGCTTGGCAATTTTGGATTCTCAGAATAGTGCAGTTAGTAAACTCGCAGCCAGGCCACCTTGAACGCAGCCGGACGTAGGCAACTTCGATCACTGCCACCATGATGTATGTATGTTTAACCAGATTGTTTACCTGCTAATATAGTGTTTGGCACTCACCGATACACCCCTGAAAGTATTAATATATGCAATAACACCGACAAACAGCTGAAAAAGCCAGTTAACGCACACTTGAAAACTAATTAAAAGATAGTTGACGCATATCGATACATCGCACACCCCGTTATAATACGTGTCTGCATTCTCGTATGATACCCAAAAACAAACCACGTGCGTGAAATGCCTTGTACTGAAGTCACCCTGCTGTGTCTGTGCGCGAAACCGGCACCCAAACGACCCTCACAGCTACACAATACCACCAAAAGCGAATACTCAACCACGAGCGGGTGACAGTAGAAACTAATACCTTCGACCACGAACTGTTGCAACAAGAGATGAGCACAACTGAACACCTCATGTGGCCATACGAGGCATGGTGGCGCTGATTTCACGTGCGCTGCTTCCAGGCAGCGAGCGTCGGAATCAGCGCGTGATGTTATGACTATGGGAAGTGGCACCACTGACTGACGGACTGGCCGGCTCACTGACTGACTGGCTGACTGACTGAATGATTCAATGTGTTTATGTATGATTGAGATTGTAGTGTATGTATGATTTATAATATGTTTTCTAATGAATAATTGTTTGTTTTATTAACTTTTTTTATATTGTTAAATTTCATTGGGGTTAACCCATTTAACCCCCACAATGTGGTTTCTAATTACGCTACTTCTAAATTACAGACATCTAGAGAATTTCAAAATGGCCAACGAATTCTCCAACAAGACTGATCAGTTGCTGAGCCTAATGGTCGATCCCGAAAAAGAATCGTCAGAAACAAAAAAATTTATGGGAAATCCCATAGCATATCGGTTTCTAAACTTCATAACTTATATAATCGTTCATCGCGCTTTTCATGAGTCAGGTGTTTTCTGCTTCTTTAGCTGAGTTGTAGCGGTAAGATTGTCGATTGGACGCCAATGGCGAGTCGATGCGAGTCGATGCGAGTCGATGCGAGTCGATGCGAGTCGATGCGAGTCGTGAGCTGCTACAAGCTTTGCTACAGTCACGTCATACGATTGAGCTCGTGCGCATAACTATGCCTTTGCCGAATTTTCTGGCCCTGCCTTCAATCATGCCGTCCTTCTGTTAGCAGACAGACAGTTATCAAAGAAAATTTATCAAAGAAAGTTTATCGTTTACAGTGATGTACATAAAAGTTGTTTTAGAAAAAATTAAATAAATGGGAATGCATTTGCGCACTTGGATGTTTGGGTTATTACATCAATAAAGGGCAACAAAAATAGACCAATGTGCAATTTTCTTGTATTGTTTTTTGCAGAAACCGCAGTGATTAAATGAAAACATGATTCAAAATGTTGTTGCAACAGCAAATCCCGATTAATCTACTGGATATGACTCGCTGAAATCTAATTGTGAACCCATTCGTCTTTGCATGTTTTGTAAAACAATCGTCATGTCTTTGTACAAATCATGTTGCATTTCAGGTAATTAACGGTATTACGCTCAATTCCGGAGAGGTCTACATGCTGTTCGCAAACGAGGAATCATTGAAAACCATGATGGTTGGTTTTACATTCTGTGGCTCCGAAATGGAACACATTTACGTACTCACCAAGTTTTAGTCATTAAAGTATTCATTAACATAACTTTGTAGGTGTTTTACTAAAATGAATTTTATGTTAATATGTAGTCTGTATTTCCAGTCAGTCAGTCAGTGAGGCATGATTACAAACCCCACAGATTTTTCGAATTTGGATTTTCTCGAGCAGCATTACTATTCCATGTAAAGTTTTACTGTCTGCGAACCCCCGATAACCTAACGTAAGGCTGGCTTGTCCGAGCGGAGCGAGGACAAGCGCGTTAGGCCCCGCAGGGGAGATTTCAATATTTGTTCCTGCACGTGTTGTAGCATAGGCACTATGTTATAGAGAGCATGCGAGCGTAGCGAGCCAGTTATATTCAGGTCTGTGCAGCTTAGTAGCATCGGCTCAGTAGCACAGCGCAAGAGCGCTTGCCTAGCATGCGAGCGGCCCGGGTTCGTTTCCCAGATTTTTGATAAAAACTGTAAACTTTCGAAAAATCTGTGGGGTCTGTAAAATTGCGTCAGTGAGTCAGTCAGTCAGTCAGTCAGTCAATCAGTCAGTCCGTTATCAGTTGATTAATCTAATTTCATTTTTACAGCAGTGACATGTAATTTTTCATGGACGTTAGCAAATGGTAATGCACGTGATATCTTACCACCAGTTAGTTCGAAGACTTTTTTTCAAATCATTTACCGATTTTATGATATCTTACCAACAGTTAATTCGAATAAATTTTTCAAATCATTTACCGATTCTATGCATTACGGACCAGGTCAACAACCTATACTACTGGGATGTTTATATAAATAACTGAAGAGAACCCAGACCGAGCGTGGTTAAGTCTGGAAGTAAAATAAAGAGAGTAAAAAAAGAAAAAGAAAAAGTTGAAGGGAAAAGCCCGCCGTTTGTATCCAACGGGTTTGGAGGACCATTTTTATAGAATAGTTTGCATTTTTGTTAAAAAGCTAAAGTATAGAAAGTGAAGTAAAGACGCTTTCGAGATTCTAGTGAAAATCACACACACTATTTTGCTCAGACGGTGAAACATCAACTTCACTGTTGTTCCACACGTGCATGAAGCACGTACTGAACTAGCTTGTGGCCCAACATCTGAGTTCGGCGTAAAAGGGGTATTTTTACGAGCTGCGATGCTTTTTTATTAATTGGAATTAGTATATTATCTTTGTATGCTCATGTTTACATTTTTTTAACAAAATTAGCGTTTATTTCACTCAAAAAGTTTTTAACCTAATGGTTCATGGTCTGACTATTTTCGTCTGTCAAATTTCACTAGATTCCCGAAAGGGTCTTTATGTTAATGTTTTCTGACGTGAAATCCATTCAACACAGAGCCTTCAACACAACCCTCAAAGCAGCTAAATGTCCGAAAGTTAGTATACCACGCCTGACGAGCCAATAAATAAAGAAACTAGCTTGTCAACACCTCCAACCGCAGGTTACTATGCCAAATTGACTCACTGTACTGCTATTCATCAATACAAAAACAAAACGAAAAAAACATGTTCTTTGAATTTCATTATGACAGTATATTATTTTGCTTAACAACCACACCGCTGGTTCCAATTATCATACCAGTTCTTATTAAAAACCTGTACGTTCTATTGGATGATTAACGTGACTTTTATCCTTGAAATTGTAAAACAATGCTTATTTTCTTTTCCATAAATTTTTTTGCACATATTTTGTTTCACATATGTATAACAGTTGCAGTTGCATATATAACATACTGTATGTTTTGCCAGGAATCACTGGTCGACACTACGAGCGAATGCCCGTTCACGGTTACCACGGCAGAAGACCAACCATGTTGCAGTTCATCCATACAACAACGTAGTGATTCCGTGAAGACGGAACCATTCGTCGCTGATTAAGTTGCTAGCTCTGTTCAATACTTGGGAATAATTAAATATTTCCTTCCCACCTCCGTATAACCATGCGGTTGTTGTGATTAACGTCGACAACGGAATCGAACGTAAAAATGGCACTTCGTTGGTCAACGAAGAGTAGGCGTCAGCCAAGTTGTGTATGGAGCTCATGTAGTCAGGTAGGCGAAAAACGGTATTTCATCATGTTTACCTCCACATTAATTTGATTAGTATTGCTTTTTATTGTAATATGCTGCCATGAAATGTTTTATCGATTTTTCTTTAACATTTTTTTTCATACGTACAAGTGAATCCTTTTGACAATACTAAATTAAACCCGATAATGTTGATTTGAATAATTTTTATTTCTCACTCACTTCCTCACTTTCTCACTCACTCACTCATTCGCTCACTCACTCACTCACTCAACAACAACAACAACAACTGTTTTAACACTCTTTTAGAAAATTTATGTAAAGAGTTTTGGTTTTGGCAATCGCCTCTGATTTCAATGATATGTGGGTTAAGTTGCCTCTGTTTTTTTTATGTAAATTTACCTTTGTACCATATTGATATGAACAATTGAAATTATACTGCATCGAATATATATTACATTGCATTCTGGGACGATTCACGGTTCAGCAATTATCTCTGTTGCAATTAATGGCTGACTTGACGGAAGAGCCAATTCTACGGCCTAGTCACGCTCACGACAGAATTTTCGTCACATTTCACTCACTTGATTCTTCTTTAATGAATTTTTTGGGAGTGAAGGACATCGTTTACACGGCAAATTAAATTTCCTTCCATGCATTTTAAATGTTTTGTAATCTCACGTTTTTTTATTTTGCTTAAAATCTCGCCATGTGTCGTACATTTTAATTTTCAATTTTACTTCTTACCGTTAAATCCGTCGACGAGTCAATGATGCTCAACGAACGCCGACAGCAGGTTGCCGCAATGACGCTGATCGAAAAGCGATCACTGAGCATAGCTGAGGGACCCCCGAAGTGGGCAGGTCGCGGCCGCGAAATGCCAAACCCCAAAAATTTTCCTAGAATTTTGTCTAAACACAAAAATTTTCTGTCCCCGAAAATAAATTCCATACAAAGTTTTACTGTCCGTTAACCCCCGATTACCTATCGTGAGGCTGGCTTGTCCGAGCGGTAGCGAGGACAAGCGCGTTAGGCCCGCGCAGCGGTGGTATTTCAGTGGTTATCCACCTTAGTATGCGGACATAAAATTTCGCGTTTGGGAAAAATTCTAGAAAATTTTTTGGGTTTTGGAAATATGCGTCGCGGCCACCGTCGTCTCCTGTGAGATTCGAGGCAATCCTGACCAAACTGCGGCCATAACCGCGAAGACTAACGCTGCTGTATCTCAACTAGCAGCCAAGATCAAACAACTAAAGCCGCATTTTCGGATGCTCATGGTACTGACACCATCGCGCGAACGATTGCCAAACACATAATTCGGTTGCAACAAGCTGTTCGCAACATTTGAATCAATTACGACAAATAACTAGAGAGCATCTATTGTTTTTTGCCGAGTGCAGGAACAACTATGGTAGGCACGATGGCCCCACGATTCACTATTTTACTCACAAACTATTTCACTCACCACTCTTTCACTCACGTACTCACTCACTTACTCACTCATTCGTTAACGCACGCACGCACTCATTCACTTACTAACTCACTCACTCATTCACTCCCTCACTCACTCATTCGTTCATGCACGCACGCACGCACACACTCCCTCACTCACTCATTCGTTCACGCACGCACGCACGCACTCACTCATTCGTTCACGCACGCTCTCACTCACTAACTCACTCACTCACTCATTTGTTCACGCACGCACTCATTCATTCGCTCATTGTGGTGTCACTGACTGACCGCGACGTGTATCCCTTTTTTGATTATATGTTGCCGACGAGCCAAACCTCCAAAGGGAGGGTAATTTCTCCAAAGAGGGGATTTGGCAGAAAATAGGTTATTTTACGAATACCTTGACGAACAACTTCTACTTGAAAAATAGGGGAACTCCACTTTTCCCTCGACTTTTGTCCGCTATTGGTATGTTGTGGGTATTGTTAGACGATGGGTTATTTTCGGTACGTTTTTCTGTCATTTGTTCTCCAAACCAGATGAAAACCTTGTTTTTTTAACCTCTGTTATCTCCCAAGATGTGATTTGTCCTATTCTTCCCGAAGAAATAATGCTAGTCCAAGTCCAGTCATCTATTGCTGGGTCGCCTCGCCAGTGCCTCTTGAGCTCTTCGCCCTCGGTGTAGTCACTAGCGGATGAGAAAGGGTGGGAAAAGAGAAATTTCCTCAGTTTGCGGTTTCGAAAAGTTGCATTTATTCTCAAAAGTTTATGTAAGGTAGTCTAATTTCTGCCAATTACCCCTCTTTGAGAATATGTTCGTCAAGATGGATGTAAATGACCTAATTACTGTCGGTTTCCCCCTCTCTGGGAAAATTACCTTCCCTTTGAAGATTTGGCTCGCCGCCAGTGCTTTGGAGAGATTGTCCTCCTTCATTTGGAGGATGCCAATGCGTCTTGATTTATGCCGTCTGTTGTGCCGTGTAGGTTAGTCAGTCTAATAGCGGACGAACTTATCCTCCAAAGGGAAGGCGACTTTTTCAAAGACAGGGAAGTGGCAGTTTTTAGGAATTTCCACTTCCACCTACTGACCTACACCTCAAAATACTTTTTTATACTTCAAAGAAGGGGGAGCACCTGTTTTCCCACCCCTTCTCATCCGCTAGTGCAGTAACGTACGAGCTCCATTATGCGACTACGAGCCACCATCGGACGAGAAGGGGTGGGAAAAATGGAATTCCCCCCCTCTTTGGCATTTTCAAAAAGTGTAATTTGTTCCCTAAGGTGTAGGTAAAATGGTCGGAAAACTGCCGATCCCCCCCTCTTTGATAAAATTCCCCTCCCTTAGGATTAGCTCGTCCGCCAGTGCTACGAGCAATACGCATGACTGACTCACTGACTGATTGTTATGCAATATGAAGTGGATTGTTTTTAGGGCATTGCAGGTGACAAGGACCTATTGTATAACGGGGGATTTATTGCATATATGACTGAAAGAAAATATACTGACTGACAGACCGTGTTTTTCATTGACCAAATTTATCGTTTGGATCGTGAGAGGTATAATGAATATGAGAGGCAAGCAATGGATCAGGTTAGTATTTTTTTTTCTTTTTAATACATTTTAATAACTGCTTTTTCTTTATATTTCAGGATCGACTACACTGGCGGACGAACTGATCCTCCAAAGGGAGGGGAATTTGATCAAAGAGGGGGATGACGCAGTTTTCAGGCCATCTCACCTATCACAAGCGGACGAGAAGAGGAGGGAAAAGTGGAATTCCCCCTCTTGGGAGTTTTCCAAAAGTAGAGTTTGTCCCCTAAGGTTTAGGTAAAATTGTCAAAAAACTGCTAATTCCCCCGCTTTGAGGAAATTCCCTCCCTTCGGAGGTGTGGCTCGTCCGCCAGTGGTATATACCCTGTTTAAAAACTTGTATTGGGGATATGGTAGGAAAGGGTAGGGATGACCCCTGCCACACTATGATTGCCACATCTGCAAACAAAATGTGGAACCGGGACACGAGTGCTACATACAACAGCTCGACACGGACGATAAATCGAAACCATTCATATTTTTTGATATGTAGAGTACACAATGTACTGAGTTGAAAGAGAATCACCAGGGGAAGGTGTTTGAGCACGAGGTGAATCTTGTTTGCTCATCACGAGTCTGCGATGCCTGTAAAAAAGGCAACTGTAAAGACTGCGGAATCAAAGAGTTTGAAGGGATCAATGCGATCCACGTATGGTTAGGTTAGCAGAAGGCTAGGATATTACCTAAAAATAAGTAGTTACATATCATTTACGTATTATCCGAAAAAATAAGTAGCCTACAACAATGAACAGCATCAACCAAATTTACCTTAATTGGTTCTCTGTATTCATAACAGTCGATTTGTTAAGTCCGACCCTAGGACTGAAGCATGCTTATGATAAGCATGTGAAAATGGTAGCAGGAAAGAGCCGTTTTACCGGCATTAATGACGCGAAAAAGCTGCTTCAGCTCATACGTGATTGCGCCAATATGCCGGTGCATCAAGTGAAGGTTGGTGAAGTGAGTGAGTGAGTGAGCGAGTGAGTGAGTGATTGAGTGAGTGAATGACTGATTGAGTGAGTGAGTGAGTGAGTTAGTGATTGAGTGAGTGAGTGAACAAACTGACTAAGTATTACTTTTCAGGTGGTGGGGGCGCATAGGCTCTCGTACGATATGGGGCGCATAATCGGCCGTACTCGAAGTGGTCACGACACCACAATAGCCACAATCGTGGTCGATTTTCGGAAGGGCCACCACCCGCTGATAACATTTTACCCGGTCTACTAGGTTGGTTGATTATTGAATTGAATGAACTACAAAATCTTTATTAAAATTACTCAATTCAACATTATTCACCAAGTACTGTTTATGATGCTTCAATAATGAACCATTATTTCATGGATTTCACTATGTGCTGATATGTGCTGATTTTATGTACATGTAATGAGCTCTGGCGCCACACTACGTGGTCCGAGAACCAGTGTTCGTATTGTGGCCGATGGGACCGTAGAAGGCAGGAAGGATTGTATCGTGCGGAGTTGGACTGTATCTGCCGGCTATCGAGTCGACCTCAACGAGTTCCCAGCTGTTGTAGCGGAAACCCTGCAGTACCGTGTCAGCCATCCGCCACATGCTGACAAAGCGCATCAGCAGGCCCCGAGGGCCCCCGTCGGACCGCACAATCTAATCCTCAACAGAAACAGAGTGTCGTAACTGATGTGACTTCAAGCCAAGAGGTGGATAAAGTGTACTTTTCTCAAAAAAAACATATAGAAGTGTATTGAGATTCATGAGTTGTCGTTATGTATGTTAAACTTGCTGGTTTTGTTTCATGACAGTTGTGCAATAAGAAATGTTCCAAACAAATGTTCATAAAAAAAAGTTTTTTTATCGAAATGCATAACGGATATTTATGTTCTCATTCAGAAAAGAATAGGAAAAGGCCGCCGTCGTGTTTGAGACGTTTGGGAGTGACTCGTTGAAGTCTCGTCGAGTAGGATTAGTTAATGTGCATAAAGATTGTGTATAATTGATTGTGAGTTTGTTGAGTAGATCTTTACATCTACTAGCGGGTTAATAGATATTTTATATGTCATTTGTTGTTGGTTATAGTGAGAACTATCCGTTGATGTACTTTGTCTAGTTCCTCGTAAGTTCCTTACAATTCGTATTTGATTACCTTAAAGTGTTTGAGTTATTAATAAAGTGTTTGTATTTGAGTATAGTTTGGAAGTTCCTTTCGGTAACAGAAGCAAGCCAATGCACCCAGATGCTAGCTAGTGCAAGACACTCTCTCGCTCATTCACTTACTCACACACTCATTCATTACGTCACACACTGATTCACACAAACGCACTCCTCACACCATCTGTCATCAAAAGAATAAAGCGATGAATCACATGTTTGCTGAAAAAATGGAGTATACTGGCTGACAGGCTTTTATGATTGAGTGACGAAGAAATGTTTTTTTGGACATTGAGATGGTGTAGTAAACTAGCGGATGAGAAAGGGAGGGAAAATTTCCACTTTTTGGCAGTTTCGAAAAGTTGCGTTTATTCCTAAAAGTTTAGGTAAGGTGGCCTAATTCGTGCCAATTTCCCTCTTTTATAATGAAGATATTGCTGTTTGGAGAGATTCCCTTCCTTTTGGGAGTTGACGTGAAGAGATGGGAAAAGTGGAATTCCCCCCTTTTTGGCGGTTCCAAGAAGTGGAATTTTTTCTCTGATGTAATTGCTGATTCCCTCCTCTTTGGAACGATTATCCTCCCTTTGGAGGTTTGGCTCGTTCGCCAGTGCCATCGTACACTAGCGGACAAGCTAATCATCCAAAGGGAAGGGAATTTTGTCGAATAGGGGGAACTGGCAGTTTCAAGGTCACATTTCACCTACACCTACACCGAAAAATTCTTCTTTTTTTGAAGACGTCAAAGAGAGAGGGAATTCAACTTTTTCCACCCCTTCTTGTCCGCTAGTGCAGTATCGTGTAGTGTGGGCTCCATTACACGACTACGAGCAATGAATGACTCACTCACTGACTGGCTGACTGACTGACTGACTGTTATATGATATGAAGTGGATTGTTTCGAAAGGCAGTGTAGGTCACAATGACCTATTGTATAACGTAGTCTTTATTATATGACTAAGAGAATATACTGACTGACTGACTTACTGACTGACTGACAGACAGACAGATCATATTTGCATTGACCAAATTTAACGTTTGGATCGTGATAGGCATAATGATTAGAAAGATCAGCATTGGATCGGGTTGGTCTTTTTCTGGCTTTTTAATACACTTAATAATTGTGGCTTTTTTACTTCAGGATCAGCTACACTGGCAAGAACTTCTTTTTTAGTTGAAGGTAAATTTGAGAATCAGAGATGTTTTTGTCTACTCATTGATAACACACCCATGTCAGACATTTCCATGTTCCCACTTTCTTGTTATGCCGTCTCCATTGTGATAGCCATCGAGAACGTGGACCGAGTCATAATTGTTTAAGAGGAGGTTGCGGGCCGTCCGAAAGTGGATTATTAACGTGTTGTTGTTGTTATTATGTGGATTATTAAATTGTTGATATAACCATTACCTATTTTATTGATATTTATTTTATTTTATTTTATGTATATGTTACATGTCAAAAAGTTGGCCAGTCGACCGTCATATATCAATCAGTATTATCTGTGATCACATTTTTCTATAGATTATTTATTCCGTAAAAATAAACGGATACCAAACAAAACTGATCGTCGTACAATCGCACAGTTACCGTATACAAAACTATTGTGTCATTTTGACAGAAAAAACTGAAAAGAACTACAGTATGTATTCCAGATCAACAAAATGATGCTAAACGACGCTGGTCGCCGCACAGACGCACGCTCAGTTACCGTTCAAAAATATAAGATATTCTCCGATCGCTTGGCTTAGAAATCTGAAAAACTTGTTTTGGACGGTAACGTCACCCAGAAATAATGATAAAACAAGAAATGACAATGACATAACTAAAACATTATGAGTGAAATCAATGATAAAAACAAAAAACGTGAATGTATGCTTTGTGGTAATGATCAAAACTTCATAGGTTATCGTCATGAACACTTGATGTTGATGGTATACAAAGGTAAGGCACCTGGTGGTACAAGTTCGGGGACATAATGAACATCAATATTATCTACACCTCAACCTTCCATGACACCTTTTGCTATACAACCGAAGGGCAACGGATTGCCGTTGCCAGTAGAACATTGTGCTGCCAAGATTGATGACTAATGATTCATGCCATTCCATCGGTGCCACTTGCGATTATGGATTATCCGCTAAGACGGCTATTCATGGCATTCTATCGGCGCCACTTGCAATTATGGATTGTCCGCTAAGATGGCTATTCATGGCATTCCATCGGCGCCACTTGCGATTATGGATTATCCGTACATCACGGAAATCGATTACCTGTCAATGAGACCTGTCAATGATTGGACCTTGTGACAGTACTTAATCAAGGGACGGCCGCTAGGAAATATCACATGTGGATAAGTTGCTTCTGCTAGTTGAAGACCAGGACCAAGGTCTGTCACAGTTTTTTGCAGGGTACCAGAGTGATTTCATTACGTTTCATTCTGGTAATGCCACGGATAGCAAGCCTGACTGAGCATGACAAATTTTAGGTATTGAGTAATACCAATAGTTGTGATTTGAACGAATATTAATGAGGCCAGTCAATAAGCAGTCTTTACAGGTCAACAGCAGGAAGAGGCAGCCGTCCAGTAAACAGCATGAACGACAAACAACATCAACATGCCTCAGTTGCATCCACCCGCTATGACGCCATACTTGATGGATACCGCCGGGAACGGCTTGCCGAGACTGGCGGTCGACAACGGAGGTGCCAAAGCAACCGCTCCACAGATGTGTATAGAAGCCGACGTGTACAGCCCGTATGTAACCGAGGCTGAATAAATGTTTGACTATGTCTACTTTGACTAAAATGCTGTTCAGCTCTGTATGTGCAACGTTTATTCACATGTTTTTATGCAATCTAATACCAAGTTATTCAACAATCGAAATTTTAAAACAAAAATGCAATACATGTAACCCATCTGTTTTGACTGTAATAAACGAATATTGAAATTATCGCACTGGTGTTCGTATCCAAACAGACCTGGGGGTGGGGATGGGGTGGGGTGGGTTAGGTGCTTTAGAAATTGAAAATTGTGTACGTAGGGGTTTTTAGTGAAATCTGGGGGTGGGGGTGGGTTTGGGGGTGGGGTGGGGTGGCATATTTCCAAAACCCAGTAATTTTTCTATAATTTTTCCAATTCACGAAATTTCATGAGGTGGGTGACCACTGAAATACCACCGCTGCGCGGGCCTAACGCGCTTGTCCTCGCTCCCGCTCGGACAAGCCAG